>OX375868.1:19559922-20219022 GCA_947359475.1 Heligmosomoides polygyrus bakeri
AAAGTCGCTCTCCAGGCAGAAATCACAGAGCTGGGCACAGGCAGAATACATAAAGACCAAGCAGAAGGCGAGGAATGCATGGCGGTTGAATTCGGTTCTATTCACGAACGAGTGCAGCGCGGTTTGTTTCAGGATAAACCGAGTTGTCCTTGGAGACGTCAATTTGTTGTGAACACAAGTGGTGTAGGCCGATTATAAACGTTCGTAGGGATGCGGAAACATCTGGCTTTGACCACCTTCCTGCGGAATGCTACGGGATATCGTAGAGTATGATCGAATCCCTGTTACGTCATGACTGGTGATGGTTGCTGATGAACAAGCCCACGCTCAAGCCCTTTAGAATCTGTTTGTATGTAATGTGTCATCTTAAGTATGAAGTATGGCAAAGTACATGAATATGATAGTGAGTTTCACTTTTCTCTTACACGGTTTTCTATGTAGGAAAGCGCTCAAATCACCTTTGTTGTAGCTTCGTTTGTGCCTCTGACTATCATGTGTGTCTGTGCACCAGTAAATAAATAAACAAATGAAAAAATAAACGTGTGGAGAAGCATCAACACATATAACCGATTAGAGAACTCTGAGTGATTTATCATATTAAAGGTACGCTGCTCTCCCCTTTACTGGTCACCCTCCACAGATCCCCCCTTCACTGGACCCCTCAACCTCGCCGGTCTCACCCTCACTGGTCCACCCATTACTGGTCCCTCTTCACTGGTTCACCTTTATTGTCACCGCTTTTCCGGTTCACCCTTTACTGGTCCCTCCCCCCTTCGTCGGTCCCTACTACTGCTCCCACCTTCACTGGATCTCCCTTTACTGGTCCCCTCTTCACTGTCCCTTATCCTTCACCGATCCCTATTATTGGTCCCACCCTCACTAGACCCCCCCCCCCCCCCCTTCCCCCTTTACCGGTCCCATTACTGGTCCCTTCCTCATCGGTCCCCTTCAATTGGACCCCCTTCACACCACCCCCTCTTCACTGGTCCCCATTACTGGTCCCCTCCTCACCGGTACCCCTTCACCTGGTCCCTTCTTCACTGGTCAACCTTCTACCGGTCCCCATTACTGGTCCCTTCCTCACCGCCTCCACCTCCCCCTCCCTTCACTTGGTCCCTTCTTCATTGGTCAACCATGTACCGGTCCCCCTTCACTAGACCCCTCCCCTCCCCCTTTACCGGTCCCATTACTGGTCCCTTCCTCAACGGTCCCCCTTCATTTGGTCCCTCTTTACTGGTCCCTCTTTTATTGGTCAACCCTTTACCGGCCCCCCTTACTAGACCCCATCCTTCACCGGTCCCCATTACTGGTCCCACCTTCACTGGTAACACGTCGTCTGAATCCGGAATCCTCGCGCGACATCGGTGACACGTCGTTTGAATCCGGACAGGACTTTCGCGACATCGGTGACACCTCTTCTGAACCCAGGCACCTGATGAAAGACGTCGATGACGTGTCTTCTCAAGCCGGACGTGCTTTGCGCGACATCGTTAACACGTCGTGCGAATCCGGAACCCCTGACGCGACAGCGGTGATACGTCGTCTGAATCCGGACAGTCCTTTCGCGACATCGGTGACACATCTTCTGAACCCAGGCACCTGATGAAAGACATCGATGACGTGTCTTCTCAACCCGAACGTGCTTTGCGCGACATCGGTGACACGTCGTTTGAATCCGGACAGGCCTTTCGCGACATCGGTGACACCTCTTCTGAACCCAGGCACCTGATGAAAGACGTCGATGACGTGTCTTCTCAAGCCGGACGTGCTTTGCGCGACATCGTTAACACGTCGTGCGAATCCGGAACCCCTGACGCTACAGCGATGATACGTCGTCTGAATCCGGACAGCCCTTTCGCGACATCGGTGACACCTCTTCTGTACCCAGGCACCTTGTGAACGACGCCGGTAACATGTCTAACATGTCTTCTCAAGCCGGACGCCTTTTGCGTGACATCGTCGACAGGTCCTCTGACCCCTCTCAACACCCTCTTACGTAGGTGACACCTTGCCTGAACCCGGATGGTACTACTCGACGTTTAGGAAAGCCCAGATGGACAGACGGATGGACAGACGGACGGACGGACGGAAGGACAGACACAAGCGCTTACTCTTTTATATATAGTGGGATACATATTGTCATAGGCACGTGGTAGCGCAGACGGAGGAGGCGTAAACTGCCGCGTGCACCTCGATGCGAGGTTCTTGGCTCCAATTTCTTGCCATGCCACATCAAGTCTCTTTTTTTCCGAAATATAGGCCCTCCTCATCTCAACCTTTGCATTTGTAGTATCCATTCCTTGCTTGGAATTCATCACCTTCCCAACTTTTCAGGGCCTATTTTTCACTGTAGGTTCCCAAATGTGTGCTGAGTAAAGGTTTGTATTAGCTGCCCTCCCTAAACACGACACTTCCTCTTTTGCTGTTTAATTTGCTCCCTGACTAGACTTAGCAGGAGCCTTCCCTCCGTGGGTAAAGTAGTAGCAATCACGAGCACCTGATGACGGCACCAGTCCACCAGAATGCGTCCTCATCTAATACGTACGACCGCTCTCGATGAAGGCAAGCCGATTGTAACAATGACATTCTTACTGTTTTTGCCACTATGGTGGCTTAGAACTCGCCGGTAATTCAACTCTGTGAGCAGTGCAAGAGCCTTTGCCATTGACATCTTTTCTTCACCTAGCTCCTTCCCCGCACCTACCGTAAACAACCGTAATCGACCGAGATTTCAAAACTGATAAACATATTCGTTGCTCCAGTTAACCGCCTTGGGCAGAGCTTGGCTGGCTTTTTTCGACCTCTTCTTCACCTCTTAGGTAGTGAAAGCAGAATAGTGCGGCTCCAGACTTACCAATGGCACGGTTTGGTTAGAAGAGCGTAAGCTCATGTCACAGCGAATCGTCATGACAAAATTTCTCATATATCTCTCCGCTCCGCATATATCTCTATCTTCAACAAAAAAATCCATCTTTGACATTTTTTGAAAGGCCAACTCGCCAGATAGGTATTAAGGCTTATTGCCAGCAAAGAGGGTACGCAAGAAGATGACTCTATGTAAGCTACTATAATCGCTGACCCGTTGAAACTGCAGAAGCTACCTCCCTTCCATCACCAGTGCTTGTAGTTGTACCCCTCCGACGAGCAGTACAGTTCCACTGGATTTGTGCAAAAATTAGCTGCGAATATGAGCCGCATCCCAAGCGACTAATATTCACAAGGATGAGTGTACACTTAATCTTGCGTCGATACTTGGGAAAGTTCATGCCTCAATCTAGTCATGTTTCTTACCAAAAATCTGTACCAAAATAGGTGTCGTATATTAGGAGGACAACTGATAAAATCTGGTGATAAAATGTCCTACTCAACACCCATTTCGCATAATATAGTAAAATCTAGGTCCACGAAAAGTTGGGAAGGTGATAAATATCAAACAGGAAACAGGTATTAAAATGCAAAAATGCACCGCGAAGCAGGGATCGAACTTTTGGCCCACCTATGAAGCAACCTCACTCACCCCTGCGCCACCCATCCACTTTGGCTGAGCGTTCGCCACAGCTTTTAACTAAATCAATACACGCGGTACATTGTGCGTGAGTACGCGCAGACGGTGCGAAACTTGAAGCTCCTTGGGTTTAAGAACTCAGCAAGAACGAAGTATGTTCTTCTACTGGACGAAGGGTGGGGATTCTCACAGTGCTGTCCATTTCCGCTGCTGAGACATACACCTGAGACCCTTCCCTGCTAAGGCTTGAACGACTTGGGTAGCCAGCGGGAGTGAAAAACAAAGGAAACGAGAATAGTGACACTTCGCCCTGGACAATCTGTCCGCAGCATGTGCCGGCGAGGTATTCATTCCGCCTGCTAGTGATGTACTTTTGATGAAAAAACGCATTTCTTCCGACGGTTCCAGGAACGAAATCGTTAGGCGCGCTAGATCTCTCGCCACAGCGAATGAAGAGACTGTTTGTAGACTGTTATTTTCTTCGGTTTGTATTTTCTCACTCACATTTCCCACTCCCGATGTCAGACTTTTCCGTTCAGCTGTTCGCTTGCTTCTTTGTTTTTCTGAGTGGGAGTGCTAAATCCATGCCAAAGCCGCTTTCTCTGGGCAATAGCCCTTTCAAGTCACTAATTCTGCTTCAGTTCCAAACCGTTTGTCTGGTTTTTCCAAAGAAGCTCTCAATTCCTAACGACCGACGCCGCCGTTGTGCACATTCACGTGTGATATATGAAGGATCGTCCTCAAGTAAGTATCTACCCGCATTTAAAGCGACTGCAGGTACGGTAGCCTCATCAACATGGTAAGGAACAACTGATGGGAAGGGATGGAGTACTGCAGTCCGCGCACCCGTAGGGAACAAGCTTCTTGAAGAAGTCGCTTCTTTACGAGAGCTCTCTTCTCAAGCATTCATCAACGTTTAACTTCGGTTTTCTTCATTTTCACGTCGAACTGGTCACCTTTCAAATCGAATTGGACACTCTTCTGAACAAGCTTGAGGCATTTGAAATCAAACCGAACATCTTCCAAATTAAAACTAGCATCATACATTCTAAACTACAAGCTCTCCAAGATGGTCAAAAAAATTTTTGTTCAAAGGAAATTTTAGTATAACCTTCTTTGAAGTTTTGTTTCACCTGCACAATAAGTAAATACGTTGTTTAAAACACTGCAAATTGCCCACTTTTTAGAAAAAATAACGGTTAAGATTTTGTTTTTAAAATTAAAATTAAAATCATCAAGATTAAGATTAAATTCATATTTAAAATTAGGTGGGCCGGCCACGTAATGCGCTTCGCAGGCATCCGCTGGGCGAGAGCCGTCACCGACTAGATTCCGAGGGATGTCAAGAGAACACCAGGACGCCCACCAACGCGTTGGTCGGACTTCTTCGTGAAAGCCCTGAACGACCGCTATGACGCTGTTCATGTCCCTCGAGCGAGGAGGATCCATTGGAGCACTCTGGCACGCGACAGGGACGAATGGAGACGCTGCTGACGCCTGCTCGAGCAAGTCGATGATCAACGGGACGACAGGTGATACAGGTGAAGATTTCGTTTTAAGTGGCAGGAAGGCGGCCGTTTTCTATTGTAGGAAGGAGAGGTCGCGCCATGCCCTCGTTCAAGCAGTCGCGACTTTTATTCACTTGACAGTAAAATGTCTTTTTTGCACGGAGCCTCACACCTGTAAACAAACAGCAAAAACAATTGCGAGAAAAATACACATTCTCAAGTTGATGCTTCATGTAACCAGCATCTGTACTATAAATCAAATTAAATCGCGAAAAGCTTTTGGGGTGCAAAGCGTGATCTCGTCTTTTAATTCACTAAATGATTGTTGCCTTGTTGCGCTTTAAAACAAAATTTAGATGTTTTCTTAAAAAGGAACATTTCTTAAAATCATTTTGCTCATTCCGACTGCTGAACTGAAACTTTTCAAAGAAAGTGTTATCCAAATTTCCCTGAAGCAAGAAACTATTTTAACCATGATAGAGAGTCTGTAGGTTAACCTAAAAGAATGCTCATTTCATAAAGTTCACCTTGATATAAGATGCCTCGATTTTTTTTTTGAAGTGGAGCGTTTTCCAGATAATGACAGGCGTTTTCAAAATGTTCAAATAATTTTTGGAAGTATCATAGTCGCGAGGTGACAACCGCAAAGTGTCAATTGCCCACGTCATCTCCTGCTACACAGTCGCATCCTCTGAACTCTCACAGAACCTCAAATAAAGGATCAGAAACGTAGATTACTCGATGCCCCTCTGCGACTTGAATATATCCTAATTTTTATTTAAGAGAAATTTAGTGCGATTATATCTGCGATTTTTTTGTGCATCTGCTCCAAATGGTCACACACTATGAAATTTTACAACATTTCTATTTATTAGGTAACCGTAATAATTTAAAGCCTAATTTAAGGTGTAGGAAAGCAGTAATGTTTAAGTGCATTAAATGCAGAAATCGTGAAATGCACTCGTATACCTCTTCGCGACTTTCCTTCGACTAATAGTGAAAATTACATTTGCGTAGAGTTAGTCACTAGTTCACGGAAGAATGGAAACAACTGTTGAAAACAGATGCATCTTCAGTCTGCTGAGTCATGTAAGCATTTTGCGCTATCAGTAAATCGACTAGCCAAGTGCAGCGTTATCCCTCTCTTTAGCGAACTACAAAAATGCTGTCTTCATTTTCTTCAAAAAAAAAATAAAGCCTTTACGAAATTTTAAAGAGAGTGTTCGCTTCTTCTGATGTTCTGAAGTATAAATAAGGAAAGAATAATTGGGAATCAAACGTTTTCAGAAAAATTCATATCAGATTTTACATGAGTAAAAAGGTTCGTTTTGGTTTGAAGGATGTTCGGGTTGATTTCAGAAGCATCAGGCTTGCTTGAACTAGTGTCCAATTTACTTTGAAAAGTGCCCAGTTTGGACTGAAAGCATGTCGTTTTTTTTTGTTCAGTTTTTTGAAGGTGGTATACATGTTGCTGTTGGAAACCAGGCAAGGACAATAGACCTTTTCTCTTCACATAGGAAAGTATATCGTATCGGGTTAGAAAATACCGAAATGCTAGCCATAAAAATCCTAAATTGCGCTGTGTGAGAAGGAAGGGATATTTTCCATAACGGTTTCTTCCTTTTCACTTTGATCATTAAAACAGGTTCTATGATAGTTCTTTGCACACCCAAAAAAGAGCTCAAAGATGAGCCACTGGTTCTCGGCAATCAATGCAAACAAGCGCTTTTAGTCAAAATTTCTGCACTAGCTCAAAAACCGGTCACGTCATCGGCTATTGTGGGCTCGTTGTGGAGAATGCATCCAGATTGAGAAACTGGAATCATTGCAGAGCTACGCAACAGCTTCAATTTTGCCGAGCTTGTTCTCTAAACAGAAGAAACTTTCGGGTGCTTCACAACGAGCAGAAAAGAATAGAAATCATTAGCCTTGGAGATATACATAGCACATCTGCCCTTGCCACTGCTAATACTATGCAAATGCTAGGGAAAAAAGCGGAAATTATGAGTAGAAAGCTTATTCGATTTTCTTGAGCATGCGTTACGCATCCAAGTCCTGCACGAATATATTTTCTCTATTGAAACTGTTGCGCTCTTTAGAAAAGAATTCTTTGGCACGCAAGCAGGTGTAATTTAAAGTCGCTAGCACCGACGAAGAACAAAAAGAAGCATTGTTGGGGAGCCCACTAACAAGGGAGGTCAATGAACTTCCCGTGGCAATTTTAAAAGTGGCCTATATAGAGTTGTAGAGCGTTGTCTGAGAAGCACCGCAGTGGTTTCCAAATTTCCTGCGGACATCTGGGTAGGTCAAAAATTGCAAAAAAACCATTTCACTTCAATACGGGCCGATAAAGCAGAACTGACGCCTGGAACTGCCATGCTGTGGTTAGTATCTAACCTGCAAAAGGTTTGGGGCTGGAACAATAGCGGAATTACAGCGATTTCGCAAGTTGCTTGTTAGCCGTACAGTGACCGAAGTGGAACATTGATATGCGCCGCTCACCGCCAACGGCCAAGCGACCGGATGGCCGAGTGGCTGTGGGGGGCGGGCTTAGGGGAAAAGCGTCGGGGGTTCGAATCCGGAGGTGCTGCTCCTGAACTGCTGGTCTTGCTCCACCATTTTTTTGTCGATATAAAGTGTATCTTAACCGCGGTAGTGTACCATACTGACATTATAACTTTATTTTAACCTCGATATAAACACAAAAACAAACACCCAAAGCAACAGCGTTCATAATACCTAATTCTTTTGGCCATTGAGGAAGAGCAGGCGACTTTTCTTTGCCTACAAAATAGATAACTTCAGAACTCCAAAGATCGAGGAAAAAATATTATTATTTATTATTTATTATTTATTATTTATTATTTATATTCCAATTTTAATTAATTAATTAACTATATTTATGTTTGATTCTTTCTTCGACCCCTCTTCGACTTTTGGAGAGAAAGTATAACAGTACCAATCTGTCTTCTTCATCCACAACCAACCATATTGCTAGTGATTTCACGGCCGTCACATACAGCAACCTCCTCACTACTACAGGAAGGCGTAATATCACCCACATCATCGTCATCGTCCGGCGACCAGGCTACATCCTGCGCTTCGTTCAATTCAAGCTAACATCACGAACGAGAGAACAGGCGACTTTTCTTCGCAGTTCCTCGGTAGCATTCAAGGGCCTGTCCCAACTACAAAATAGGCAATATTCTTTATCTTGGCCGTCTTCGTTAGGCATTGACAGTGGGTCTGTTAGCACTACTTCATGACTCCAAAAGTGGAAGAGAGATTCAAAAAATGGATAAAAAAGATTTATCTTTATTTTTCATCATTTATTTATTTATTTATTATGTATTAATTACGTATTATTGGTTTTTATTTATATTTATATTTTCAATTAATTAATTGATGTATATATTATTTATATTTGATCGATTGTTGTGATCGTCCTTCGACACACTATACGACACCCCCCCCCCCCCGACTTGACATCAATTGTATAATTCAATGTTTTCTCCGCGCCGAGTTACTGGTTGTCTTGCTAACTGCCTTCCTCCCCACTACTCTGCTCTTATTCGTAGGGAGATCGTCGTAACAGATGCCTTTCGGGGCATAATTCAAAATGCTATGTATGGGGATACTGATTGTGCTGATGAGGAGGAAACACTCCAGGTAGTTTTTTTTTCGTTTGATGTTTATTGCATTGACGCTCTCTCGTTCGTGATGTTAGCTTGACTTGAACGAAGCGCAGGATGTAGCCTGGCCGCCGGACGATGATGATGATGTGGGTGGTATTACCCCTTCCTGTAGTAGTAAGGAGGTTGCTGTATGTGACGGCCGTGAAATCACTAGCAATATGGTTGGTTGTGGATGAAGAAGACAGATTGGTACTGTTATACTTTCTCTCCAAAAGTCGAAGAGGGGTCGAAGAAAAAATCAAACATAAATATAGTTAATTAATTAATTAATTAAAATTAGAATATAAATAATAAATAATAAATAATATTTTTCCTCGATCTTTGGAGTACTGAAGTTATATATTTTGTACGCAAAGAATAGTCGCCTGCTCCTCCTCAATGGCCAATCGAATTAGGTATTATGAACGCTGTTGCTTTGGGTGTTTATTTCTGTGTTTATATCGAGGTTAAAATAAAGTTATAATGTCAGTATGGTACACTACCGCGGTTAAGATACATTTTATATCGACAAAAGTAAATGGAGCAAGGCCAGCAATTCAGGAGCAGCACCTCCGGATTCGAACCCCCGACGCTTTTCCCGCAAGCCCGCCCCCCACAGCCACTCGGCCATCCCGTCGCCTCGCCATTGGTGGTGAGCGGCGCACCTCAATGTTCCACTTCGGTCACTGTACGGCTTTGTGAAATCGCTGTAATTCCGCTATTGTTCCAGCCCCAAACCTTTTGCAGGTAAGATTCTAACCACAGCATGGCAGTTCCAGGCGTCAGTTCTGCTTTATCGGCCCGTATTGAAGTGAAATGATTTTTTGCAATTTTTGACCTACCCAGATGTCCGCAGGAAATTTGAAAACCACTGCGGTGCTTCTCAGACAACGATCTATAACCCTATATAGGTCACTTTTAAAATTGCCACGGGAAGTTCATTGACCTCCCTTGTAAGAGAGGCCACTAAGAGAGGCGATTCGGTGGTACAAAGCGCGAGCGCCTCTCTGATTTCACAACACGCCCCCGTCTTACCTATTTTCCGTGACTATTATGTACTATTTTCTCTTCAAATTGGACACTATTCAAATCAAACTCGATGCTTTTCAATTCCAATTGGGCACCCTTCTAAGCCAGCTTGACGGTTTTGAAATCAAACCGAACATCTTCCAAATAAAACGAGCGTCCCGCAGATTAATAAAGAAACTCCCCAGAAGGATTAGGTAATTTGTTCTGTTTGATGGAAATTTAATATAACTTTTTTGAAATCTTTTAAATTCAGGTGCCCCAAAAAGTCAAAACACTTAAATTTTCAAGTCAACATAATAGCCCATATTTTATTTTAAAGGGCATCAATTGCTTGTGGCATTCGAAAAAAGACCGCGCCATGCACTCGACTAGACCATCGCCATTTTTATTCGACAGTTAGCAAAAATTCTATTTCCTTGTAATATTTGTGTAAACGGTACAGTGAGACAACTATAAAAAACACACATTTTCATGCATCGCTGTTCTAGGTAAATAGCGTTTACAATATCAATCAAATAGAAATTGCGAAGTCAACTCGAGTGCATGGCGGGATCTCTTCTTTTATTACACCGAATAACTGCCAATTTCAAGCGCTTTAAAACAACATTCAATTTTTTTATAAAAAAATAAAAGCTTTAGAAAATTGTGAAAAGTGTATATATTAATTGAGCCAGGTCAATTTGAAAAAATTTAAAGAAGGTCATACTTTTCCTTTTCTTTAGACAAAAAACGTTCAGACGGTTTTGGAGAGTCTCTACTTTGAAGAGCAAAGAGTCCGCTTTAATTCGAAGATGTTTAGACTAATCTCAAAGGCGACAAGCCTGCTTAGAAGGGTGTTCAATTCTGTTTTAAGCGTTTATTTTGACGCGAAACGATATACTTAAAAGAATTCAGCATGCTCAAAAGAAATTATGGCTCCCATTATCCTCCCGATGTAAAACATTCATAACGGTTCACAAAGAAAAGGCATGATATATACTGCCGTAGGCAGCATATATCACTTGGACTATTCGAGAAGGAAAGAAGATGCCAAGACATCTAGCCTTCCTTGAATTGCGGAAGGGCTTCGATCGCGTTCCGCATGAAGTGATATATAATAGAAGAGCTGTTCTGAATTCTTTAGCTTTCGTCGCACTATTAAAAGCATAATCAGCAGCCATCATATTTTAAAGATAGCAGCCTTAACGGATCAGATCCAGCAAATGTCAGCAAAATTTCCTCCGGATATCAATAGGCTATTGCCGACTTATTTTCGCATTGTCCTTTGTCAATCTCATTCAAATTGTTCCCAAAGAAGGCAATCACTTGATTGATTCTCCTTCGTTCTTAGGCTCAGAAATGTTAAGTTTTTTCGCCATTTTTGCCTTTTCCATATGCTCGCAGAAATATGAAAACAACGGATCTATACTAATTTTATGAGGGGATGGGGCGCATAGTGATCTCAATTTCCACAGTTTTTACGTAAGATTCAACTGATGTTCCATTATGCGAAGGTTGTAATTAAAGTTAGTGGATAAATGCAGTTGTGCAGCAAGAGATGAACTACGCAATTGGCACTTTGTGGTTGCCCCACCCGATTAGGATAGGTCCAAATTACCGCGCATATCAGACAGTTCCCTACAATCTCAGTGGGTCCTTTTAAAAACTCCGCGGAAAGTTCATAGACCTCCCTGGTTAGAAGCTCGTTTGGGAGCCAAGAACTTTGCTCGGACGGAGATACGGAAATACGGACAGATGGACGGACTAGCTTCTTAAGTAGAGCAGACAATAAGCTACGAATACGGGATGCGTTATAAGACAGTATCCACTTTTTTGCAGAAAATCAGAATCGCAGAAAATGAAAACAAGAGCAGGACAAAGCAGTGCACGACACTCGCGACTGTGATTCTAAAGTGTCATGCTGAAGAAAGGTCATTTCTGGCCATTAGCCGGAAACCGTTCTTCTCACCCTTCGAAGCAAATGAAGCCAAGCTGTGCGCATAATTATGGGCTTTGAGCGCTCAAGAAGGGTTCTGTTTCCACCCGTACTAGTAACCGATTTGCCCCCCCCCCCCCCCTTGTTTGGTGAGCACAAACGTCATTTAGTCACGGTGCTAATGGTTCGATTGCATAGGTTTTAGACCATATAAGAGCAGGGTTTGCCTTGACCAAGCGTATTCTGAATCGAAAGAACATGGCATAGCGATAGCATAGTTCGACTCGGATCTGACGTACAGAGGTGAGTTTCTCCGTTAAAAATTGGTTTTTCAACAATTTTTTGTCCTTTATCGCTCTTTCTCTCGGACGTGACTTCCCGTTTCGTTGTCGTTTTTATTATTTTTTTATTACTTACGTATACCTAGTGCTTCAACAGGTGTCTGCGCACATGGCTTGTGATAATAGCCTAGGAAGAAAAGGACTTGGATAGGTTTTTCGGCAGTACACAGATGGTTGGGAGCACACTATGCCGCAGAAGAACACTGCTTCGTGGTGATGTCAAAGGTGAAGGCACGTTAGAACAAGGTACGCCCACATTCCCCCCGTTCTACTATCACTTCTGAACTAGCGTGCAGAGGTGACGTGTGCTTAGTTGCCTGGCCGCACATTTCCCCAATAGTGCCGCTATGGCTTTGCAATTATAGGCTTTATCGTGCTATATATGAATGAGACATTCACAGGTCTGGAGCTCTAGGTTTCCATCATGAGCTAATCCATCCACCTGTCAATCTCACCCCTTTGTGCTTTCATCCGAGCAAATTTTGTGGCCTACGAATGGTATTACACCTCCATCAATAGTAATCTGTTGATAAATCCACCTCATCGATTTTTGACCGCAAATGACAGTTTCAAATAGAAATTATCTGAACACTGTAGCTGATGTGCGGGCCTCGCAGCAAAGCAAACTCGACTTCGATCAGTATTACAATGATCGAAAAGTTTTGCAATACGGAAACAACGTATGACGCGTCAAACCCAATGTCCTGTATCCCCGTACTCCACTGTCACAGAGAATTTTGTCAGAATTAGCTAATCTAAGAAAAAAATTAGAAATATTAGGTTGTCCGAAAAGTTCGGAGCGTTTTGGGTGCTTCACTTTGAACTACCATAACTTTCTTAAATCTTAACGTTTAGCCGAAAAAAGCGTTCGAATCATCGCACTTTTGCCAACGGGCCGCCTGTCGGCATATTCCACCAGCGGAGAAATTGGGTGGTCGCGATCAATATTTAATTCTTTAATATTAATATTTAATATGATTTATTAATATTAATATGAGTTCTACTTTCTGATAACGTTTGGCGCATAATAGGAAAGTTGTTTTTGGAAAACGAAATTTTGAATCGACGTACAATGTGTAAGTTCAAAGACCTTTTAAACTTTTATGAACTTAACTTAACCGTTTTAAACACTCTGCATGTAATACATAGAATATAAGCTTACCAAATTGTCGAAACTTTAGCTCAAACGAAGCTATTTATCTCTTCATATCAAATCTTCTTGCCTTAGCAGTTTGTGTACACAATTTTGAGTTTTCTATTCAGAAGACACTCCTTCAATTGTTCTATTAGGGAGTCCCACACGGAATGTCGCTTCAGCCGAAAAGTTAAATTCATACAAAGGAATTAAAACGAAACTGAATTCGATATTATATTCTCCACAATTAACAACAGCCTTTCCAAAACGTACACGCAAAGACTGGATCCCATCTTTAAAGAAGTGAGCTGGCCGCGAATTGAGGAAGTTGGTCACCCAAATCCGGATTTCGTCGCAGTCGGTGAACTTCCTTCCAGCCAAGGCGCGCTGCATCAAGCGGATGAGGAAAAATGGTTCAACCAAGTTCCTCAATTTTGTGCTGAACGACTTTTGCGATATGAGGCCTTGCATTATCATGCAGCAAGTTAGTGGAGGACGTCTCAACTCGATTTGGATTTAAAAATTTGGAGCAGAATTTAGAGCAGGATTTGAAGCAAGCAAGCTTTACTTTAAGCTCCCGAGTCGATCTTGTCAGATCAGCTTCAACGGCGTCCGTGAAAAGTCGTAAAACCAGGATAGGCTTGTCTTCCTGCTCTTCGTCTTCAAGACTTTCGTGGCCGACGGCAAAACGTTGAAACCACCGCTTGCATTGTCTTGTGAAAACGACACCTTCGCCAAATGCAGCTATCAACGGACAATGCGATTCTGCAGCGGATTTCTTCAACTTTGAAGTCGTAGAGCAGGCGAGCGCGCACAATCACATTCTGGTTCATTGTAGTCTGAAGACTATAACTTTAGAAACCGATGAAGGAATGAAGTAGGAAAAATAGGAAATGTAGAAGATGAAACGCCGTAAAAAAACTAACCCTTATTGAAAAACTAACGGTTCTTCACTGAACAAACAAAAGAGACGAGGCAGCTTTTATTTTGAGGAGACAGCTCAATGCGCTTTCGGTCCGCACTTTAGTAGCACCTCTCCTCAGTAGGAGAGATCCGACCACCCGAAAACGAGGCATTAAAAGAAACGAAGCGGAAGTGTGGTCGAATCGCATAAGGTTTTTCGCTGATTCAGAAGCGAAGCTGAGGGATCTGAAGAGCCCGTTTTTATCACCTTGTCGCATCAAGAGTGAAAATGAAACGCAACTAGTGAGTGTTCTATGCTCGCGCAGGCGAGAAATTGAATTATACGACTTCCTCGCTTTCTCGAGAAGAGGGCAAGCGAGGCGCTCTTATTGATACGGATAATTGCGTATGATACGAGTTTTCCTTTCCAGGATCAGAGCTGAACACCTGAAGAACCTCCCGCCAGCGCTCATCAACACCTTGGCGCGACTCTTCACACGCTACCTGCCCGAATACAAGGTTCCATCTCAGTGGAAGACCAGCAAGAACGTTTTGCTGTACAAGAAGGGAGACGTGCACGACATTGGCAACTATTGCCCGATCTGCCTGCTGTCCGTAGTCTACAAGCTGTTCACTCGAGTCATCCTGAATAGGATTAGTAGAACGCTGGACGATAGGGCAGCCATGCGAACAAGCAGGATTTCGGAGAGGATTCAGCACGATCGACCACATACACACCATTACGAAGCTCATCGAAGTGTCGCGAGAGTACAAGCTGCCGCTGTGACTTACGTTCATTGACCTGAAGAAGGCATTCGACTCCGTCGAGACTGAAGCGGTCATGGAAGCCCTGCTCACTCAGGGCGTTCCTACTCAGTACATCAGAGTCCTTCGAGAGTTGTACAGTGGATTCACGACCAAGATCTCACCATTCTACAACGACGTCGTCATTGACGTGAAGAGAGGGGTTCGACAAGGGGATACCATATCCCCGAAGCTCTTCAGCGCCACCCTCGAAAACGTCATGCGCGAACTAGAATGGGAAGACATGGGAGTGAATGTCGACGGCCGGCAACTGCACCATCTTCGCTTCGCTGACGACATCGTGCTCATAACCCCGAGCATCAGTCAGGCGGAGCGAATGCTGGCCGACTTCGATCGTGTATGTGGAAGCGTTGGACTGCAGCTGAATCTTACGAAGACGATGTTCATGAAGAACGGATGGGTTTCTGATGCCCCATTCTCGCTCAATGGAACGAACATCTCCGAATGCTCCAGCTATGTGTATCTGGGTCGCGAAGTCAACATGACCAACGACCTAGCACCAGAGCTGAGCAGGAGGAAACGAGCGGCTTGGGGAGCTTTCAAAAGCGTCGAAGAAGTCGTGAAGAAAACGAAGAACGTCCGACTCCGTGCCCACCTATTCGACTCCACTGTTCTTCCTGCCCTAACATACGCCTCAGAGACCTGGGCTATACGAAAGCAGGATGAACACGCGATCAGCGTCGCGCAGCGTGGAATCGAGAGGACGATGCTCGGAGTGACACGACTCACGCAAGTGAGAGAAGGCCTCCGGAGTTCCGAGCTTCGCCGACGTTCGAAGATCAGAGACGCTGTCGCATGGGCCAAGTCGTCGAAAATTAGGTGGGCCGGCTACGTAATGCGATTCGCAGACACACACCCGCTGGACGAGAGCCGTCACAGATTGGATTCCGCGGGATGTCAAAAGAACACCAGGACCCACCAACGCGTTGGTCGGACTTCTTCGTGAAAGCCCTGAACGACCGATATGACGCTCTTCGTGTCCCTCGAGCGAGGAGGATCCATTATACCACTCTGGCACGCGACAGGGACGAATGGAGACGCTGCTGGCGCCCGCTCGAGCAAGTCGATGATCACCGGGACGACAGGTGATACAGGTGATACGAGTTTTCCTTGCAAAAACATAACAAGCGTGATACAGCATTTCTGGACAAGAGCTATTCTTCTAGAACAGGCACAGTTATCCACGAAACGTTGTATACTTACCTAGGTGATTGCAATAGTTGCGCATTAGAGACTAAAATTTGAGAGAACGTCAAATTCCGAAAACATTCTACCACATTCGATTTCCTGAAATCTAATTCAATCCCCATAAAATTCAAGACAAGACAAAGCAGATTTTTGATGCAACATTTTCAGACCGACCCAATCAGCTACATGGCTCAGCTACATCTTTTTTTTCTCTCTATGAGAACGGTTTCCTAGGCGAAGAATCTGACTCTTGCTATATGTT
This sequence comes from Heligmosomoides polygyrus bakeri, assembly GCA_947359475.1. NCBI lineage: Eukaryota > Metazoa > Nematoda > Chromadorea > Rhabditida > Heligmosomidae > Heligmosomoides > Heligmosomoides polygyrus. The sequence continues at coordinate 19,576,208 of OX375868.1, forward strand.
ACGCATATTTTTTCTTCAGCAAATATGATATAAGCGAAGGCGAAAAACTTAGAAGATGAAGTGACAACCTACAGCTTTCGTAGTGAGAAACTGCAGCTTATGAATTAGCTGTGTCCTTACAACACCTCTTGTAGCGTGTAATTAGCAGCCGTCAGCGGCTAACCATCACCTTCCAAGGCCGCGTTTTCCTCCGATAATGATCCGTTTCCCAAGGCAGGATGATCAACTGATCTTGCCAACTCGGTGAAAACCAAAAACTCTTGAAAAACGAGGAGGTGGCGATGTATGGGCGACGTCTACACGCCTGCGTGACTAGTCACACGTGGCTACTCGACTAACAACCCTCCTCATCCGGCCGATTCAGCAGATGGCACTTGATGTGAGTGATCCTTGAGGCGGATACGAGAGAGTTCGTCACACAGGAAAGCCGAACTGCAAAAGGAGCGGGTTTCCAAGCACTACAGGGAAATGCCTTTTTCGGGTAAAATTGGACACTGTCCTAAGCAGGCTATACACTTTTGAAATCAAATTGACCATGAGTGCTTTCCAAATTAAAAGGGGCTTGTTCCAAATTAAACTTAATGCTCCGATGACATTTAAATAATTTTTGTTTAAGAAAATTTAGTATCGCTTCCTTTCAAATTTGTGAAAATACCACTTTCGTGGCAAATTGGGCACTTTTCTAATCAAATTGGACACTGTTGTAAGCAAGCTTAACGCTCTTGCAATCAAGGTGGTTCCATATTGAATTCTTCAGCTCCAACCACTGAAAAGGCCAAGATAGGAAGGAACGTCGATCCGGAATCGCCGCTATCAATCGAACTTCGTCAGCAGATCAACAGCATCGCCAAATCGAAACGTGTCCCGGAGTGCATCAAGCAGCTGATCCAGGCTATGGCAAAAGAGATGAGCGTTCTTAAGCTCGAAAACATACGCTAATGTCGCAACTAGATGATCTGCGGAAAACAGCTCTCTTTCCGTTCCACTCGTTGAGTCCATGCTTTCAATGACTCCGCCGCTATGGACGGTGATCCGTCTGCAAAGACTGAAATGTCATATCGATAATAAGTGGTATCTCGGAATTAAGTTCTGCTCATCTTAGAGAGCGTGTTTCTCATAATTTTCAGTTTGTATGTAATATCATGGGCGCGTGGAACGCAGTCGGAGGAGGCGCCGGCTGTCGCCTGCACCCGATACGAGGTTCCTGGTTCGGATTTCCCGCCCAGGCCAACCAAGCCTTCCAACCCTCCGGGGTCGGTGAATTGGTACCAGACGTGTCTGGGAAGGATAAAGCGCTGACTTGTTCATCGGCTGGCCACCGCAAGTCATTGTATGGCCAAATAGCATTCAACTCGCCTCCACGACATCCCGTAGAAGTAGAATGCGTGGCGCATCCCAAAGGGATTGAATAACGCCGTCCTTTATCCTTATTATCCTTACGTAATATCATGCATTTTCTTGGTATCGAGTGCAATCCAGTGGCTGTTTATCGACTAGGTAAGTCCAATGAAGGCAGAAGTAGATTACTGGAAGTTGTACTTCCGTCTTCCGTTTTTCGTCATATTGCTGTACACCGAGCTCCTCTCCTTCGCTGTTCCACCTCCAAAGGGATTTTCCTCTAGGAATCCCTCACAAATAGGGAAAGAAATCGAAGAAAGGCAAGCGTAGGCTGCTCGGTGTTAGTTCTAGGAGTGCTTCTGATGCACAACCCAATGGTGCCAGCCAAAGTGGTGGGAGCAGAATAGCAAAGACTTGTTTTAAGACAAATGACGCAGGACAGGGAAACGGAAGAGCCTTCGTTGGTATAACCTCAGTTTGATGCCATGTTTCATGCCAATGTCAGGTCTCTATAGAAAAACTCGGAGTATATCAGAATGTTGTTAAGGAAAGCTTATGATACCTACGGTTTCTCAGAGACTAGGTTAAGGGGTTCCCATTCATTATCAGCGTTACTAATATAATTTGTCTTAATACAATCCTATAGTCCGTTATGACAGTTCTAAACGGTCTGGAGAAGATGTTATCCTTGTTGCTCAATCGAAGCTTTCTTTGTCTTCTGTTTTGTGGAAGTCGGTGGATCATGCATACGAAATACTCACCGGTGATATATTTGAAGAAGGATCGAGTTTCAAACTCATTGTTGTTTACAGAGCACCTTCATGCTTGTCATCCAAAACTGAGCAACTTCTAAAGGCTTTGAGTAATCTGGTGGCATGTGAGTAAAATTTAGTGATTATTGGTGACTTTAATGTGCCTGAATTTAGTAGCTATACAGATGATAAGGCCACCACTTCAAAAGCTATTTAAGCTACAAAAGAGCTTATTTTCTGCCTTAACTTTAATCAGCATGTAAAAAGTAAACATAGGGGTGGTAGTACATACTGTCTATCTTGTGTTCAAAAGTTGCAGAAATTTAAAAAATGAATTGACAATTCTCCAACCTGTTGGCAGCAGTGATTATTGCTGTTTCTCTTTTAATTTTTGCTCTTCCGTAGGGTTAGTAGCGCCTATCTCTCAACGGGTTTTCGTCTTGTCATTTTAATATCATGCGTGCCAGTCTGTACGAGGTCCGTTGGATAGACTTACTTGATTCAATGAGTACTGTAAATGAGAAGTACGGAACTCTGCTCGGCGTTCTACGTGATGCGCCTGAGCGTTTTGTTCCTTGGGAGCTATTATCTTTCTTAAAATCTATATATTTACCGATGAATTTACAAAATATGCTTCACCACCGCGATTGCTTGTTTTTAGATGCTAGGCGATCCAATGACTAGTCGGAGTAGAATGCTTCCTCGCAAAGGTTTCTGGAACAACTTAGGAAATACAATGTCGTTTTAGAAAGAAGGATCATTGAGTCGGGAAACACTAGTTATGTTAGTTCCAAAACTAAAGAAAGGTCTCAAGTTCCTTGTCTGCGGAACCGAAGAGTTGTAACCACTTCTATTTCAGGTTATGCTTGTATGCTAGCAGATTATTTTGAGAAATTTTTTGTTGCCGACGACAGAACTTTGCCGCATAGGTGCATTACAATTTGTCTTACTACTATAGAACAGTTCTCTTTGTGCCATTCACAGCAAGTTTATAATCTGTTAGCAAAATGGCCTAAATCCACCTTGTTTACCCCGTCAGATTCCTTTTTTGGTCATTCATAAGATTGTCGGTGTTATTAGTAGGCCTCTCACTTGCATTTTCAATCAATCGGTTAGATTCCACTTCGCTGGTGGAAGCAAATTAAACAAGAGACACTTCAAAAGGTTAGTATTAGGTCGGCAACTAATTTCGTGGACTCTCAAGAATCTTCAGCAAAACTCTTTATTAACAAATAACTAATGACAATCTTTAATTAAAATAAGATCCCTCAGAACGCAGAAGTGCTTCCCATATATCAGGTAGCTGGTCTATCCCACGGCCACAGAATTATTGTGCTTTTAAGGCCAAGAATCTTTGGAGGTGCATTTTGACCCGGTCCACATTATTAAATCGTCTTCCCACCAAGAAGTACTGCACCGAACTAAAAATGTGGTAGTCACTCGGCGCAAGGTCTGTGCTGTAAAGTGGATGAGTTTGACGCTTCCAGTCAAGTCTTCTATTTTTTGAGGCGTCCGGTTCGCTACGTTCCCTCCGTTTGGTGGTGTCAAGAAAGTATTAACTTCTGGAAGCTCATCAAGAACGGTTCCAACATTAATGCTGTGATCTACTCTTCTCAACCTGGCCGCGCGCAGGCTGAACTCCGCTGGAATCGGTTCAGACAGATTTTCAGGAGCGGAATTATCTATCAGCAAGATAACGCCAGATCACACGTCACGAATCGGGAGCTTCAAAAAATCGAAGACCTTAGCTGGGAGCGTCTAACTCAGCCACCTTACAGCACAGGCTATGTGCCAAATGACTGGCACTTTTATAGCACGCTGCAGCATTTCTTGGTTGGAAGACGATTTATTAATGTGGACCATGTCAAAATGCACCTCCAAGGATTCTTGGCTTCAAAAGCACAAGAATTCTACAGCTGTGGGAGGGGCCAGGTAGCTGATAAATGGGAAGCAGTCCCACGTTCCAAAAGATCCTACTTTGGTTGAAAATTGTTATTTGTTATTTATTTATGAACACTTTTGTTGGAGGCGCTTGAGAGTCCACGAAATTAGTTGCCAACCTAATATATTTTCTGGCCTAGGTATGACCTTCTTTGGAATGGTGTAATTCATCTTGCTCAAAAAGTTAAACCGCTATTTGGAATTTTATAAAAGTTTTATTTTTTAGGAAAAATAATGGATTGAAATTTGTTTCAAAGCGCAAAATGCAGCATTTTTCAGTGTTCGTCGAAGAGATTGCGCCGTGCACTCACCCAGGACGCTTCCACTCGTTTTTGTGCGACTGACAGCAAATTTTGTGCCAGCGTCGAGTCATGCAATTGTCAGCGGTAAAACAACAACATTTTTCTAAACCACACACATCCTTGCTTTGCTGTTTCAAGTAGGTAGCACCAATTAAGTAAAAACCGCAAGGAGCTAGATAGTGCACGGCTCAATCTCTTCCTTTAAAAAACCTTTTTTGTAGTCTAAAATAAGTTTTAAACCACTATTTAAAATAAGGAATAAAAGTGTTTAAAAATTTAAACAGTGTGTTCATTTGTTGGAGCAGGTGAAATTTAAAAATTTCAGGAAAATCGCAGTCAACTTTCCTAAAACAAAAAAATTCTTCTAACCCCCCCCCAAGAGAGTCTTTAATTAATCTGGCCAAAGCTGTTCTAATTTGAAAAAAAGTTCAGTTTGATTTCAAAAGTAACTGTCTTGACAATCGTTAGAATAGTTCCATTTTGAAAGTCAGCATTTTGACGCGAAGGTGTTGTAATTCGGCAGCTCAAAAAATAATACGGGCTATAAAATCTTATAATATGTTTAATTTTCTAGCTTCAATCACGGAATTTCGAATTTCTTTTAAACGGCAGGTAACCAGTAATTTTTGTGCGCATTTCAAAAAAAGGTAAATTTGTTATGACTTCCTTCTCCACCAATAGGTGAAGATGCTGTTTAAAATTTCGTAAAATTAAGGCGAAAAATAAAAAGCACGAGTTTATAGCCTGTTTTAAGGTACAGGAAGCAGCAGTGCTTAGTGTTAAAAGAAAATATTGCGCCAGCCACTCATCTAGCTGGTTGCAATTTTTTGTTGATTGGTAGCAAAAAATTGCTTGAGTCGGATAACAATGTTGGACCATTACCAAAATGAGAGCATTGCTCTTATACTCAGATTATGTACTGTAACTACAGCTCCAGTACGAAGTACAAAGCCGTTGTGGAAGCGGAAATTGGAGGAGCCGGAGACTGAGTGCGAGAAACACGCTGGAGCTGCTGCGTGCCTCGACGAATCGGGAAGAGGTGTTGATAAGCGGCAAATGCCAGCACACACGGATAATTGGAGGAGAGCGACGACGACGGCGGCGGCGGAAAGCTCGAGCTCCGTCGACCGCACACGATTCGCGCTGCTCCAGATGTGCGACGACGACTCGTCGAACATGCATGAGTGCGTCGAGTCGGTGTGCTTCTCTGTGTCATAACTGAGGAATCGTAAAAACTCGAAGCGCTCCTTAGCACCCGATTCGTCCTCGAGGAGAAATCCTGCCTTTTAACAAGAACCTTTCGTGACTTTGTCTACGACGGTCCGGGGAGGAAAGTAACTATCGCAAGCATATGAGAGCCAAAAAGGATTAAGAAACATGAGAAGAGCTCGTGCTTAGGAAGCAGGATCTGAAAGAAAAGCAGAAGATACTTTACTGCTGGTAGACGGATTGAAGATTGCCCTGGTTATGTCATGGCCTTTGTACATGAGACAGTGAGGCAACACGTCTAGAATACAAGGCTAAGGCTAGTTAAGCAGAGAGAGCTGCTGAGTTAACTTCAAAAATTGTTTGCATAAGTCCAGAAAAACAGATTTACACCAAGCATTTGCAACAATTCATTCGGGCCAATCGAGTGCACATTTACCTTAGCCACTAAACCCACTTATATTAGGTTGTCCCATAAGTCCCCGCCGTTTTCTTCAACGATTCATTGCTGATTCCGCCAGCGGTCTCCTGCATAGCGCTATAAAGCATTCGAAAGGGAATGATTTGCTCTATCAGTGCATGTATTGCTTTTCTTTTTTCATCCTAAATTTTGCCAATTTTTAGGTGAAGTGAAAAGTGAAAAAGTAGCCATTTGCGCAGTTGCTTCTCAAGCTTAGATTTGGAGTTTTTGGCACAGTTTTTATAGCATTTGAAACACATGTTCTGTACTACAAGAATACGTGTTGGTCCTATTTGCTCATTCGTTCTTATTGATTTTCAGTTCATCAAAGTAAGACATCCGAAGAAGAAGATTTATTTTATCGACAGCTCCTGCTCTGTGGTAGGAATTTTTTGCTTGGTGTTATATGTCGTTGGGAAGAGAATGTGTTGCTCTATAAGAATTTTTGTCGCGTTTATTGGTTCATGCTGATTTCTGTCGAACATCAACAAAATTCCAAAAAGAGAAAAATCATCTCCACCAACAAGCCCTTCTCCTTGTTCCCTTGTTGATATTCGACAGAAGTCAGCATGAGCCAGTAAACGCGACAAAAATTCTTATTGATCAAGACATCCTCTTCTAAACGACATATGTCACCAAGCAAAAAAGTCCAACCACAGAACCGAACTGTCGGTAAAATTCGGGCGGAAAAGTCGGACGTCCCAATTTGATGACCTAAAATCAATAAAGGACAAGTGAGTAAATAGCACTAACACGTATTCTCATAGTACAGAACATTGTCTTCCAAATGCTATGAAAAACTGCGCAATTATTCCAAGCCTAAGCGGAGATAACAAATGCGCAGATGGCCATTTTTTTTTGCTTTTTCACTTTTCACTTTAACGACCGAAAAATTTACAAAATTCAGGATAACAAAAAACCAATATAGGTCCTGATAGAGCAAATCATTCTCTTTCGAATGCTTTATAGCGCTATGCAAAAGACCTCCAGCGAAATCAGTAATGAATCGTTGAAAAAAACGGAGGGGACTTGTGGGAAAACCTAATATAATGGGACTTCGCTCCATATGTTGCAGTAATTTTTCAATGCTATTTTTTAGCCTACCCATTTTATTCTGATTTGATTTTAGCTCTCTTTAATGAAGCCTCTCGAGATTCCATCGATATTGACGGATTGACTAATTTTGCTCATTCTCAGTAAAAAAATTTCAAGTGCCGATCGTATTTTTAATATATTATCCTATTCGTAAAATCGTAGTTCGCCGTGTCGAAGAATGTCGCTGTCGCTTGCACCCTATTCCAGATTCTTGGTTCGGGTTTCCCGTTCAGGTTAACTAAGCTTTACATCCCTTTAGAGTTGAGGAATTTGTGCCACACTTGTCTGGAAGGGATAAAGGTCTGATTTGTCCATCGGCTCTCCATCTAAAGTCATTGTATAATGCAAACGAGAGCCTTGAATGCATACGCGGTCTAAACACCGTGGCCCATAGATTGAAAAACGCTTATCGTGTTTTATCGCTTATCTTATCTCTATCATTTTTAGAGTTCATAAAGCGACGTGTAGGAGGAGGCACAACTGTCGCGTGCACCCGATACCAGGTTCCTGGTTCGGATTTGCCGCCCAGGCAAACCAAGCCTTCCATCCCTCCGGGGTCGGTGAATTGATACCAGACTTGTCTGGGAAGGATAGAACGCTGACTTGTTCATCGACTGGCCACCGCAATTCATTGTATGGCCAAATACGCATTCATGTCGCCTCCACGACATCCCGTAGAAGTACATAGAATGCGCTGGCGCATCCCAACAGGATTGAGTAACGCCATCCTTTATCCTTTATCCTTAAAGCAGCGATCGTTTTGCGTTGTTCCTACCTTATGTGGTGGAACCTTGACACTGAGGATCGCGTTTATGAATATATTCGCAACACTCGAGTAATAGACTGGTTATGGGGTTCTCTTTTCGTGTTCTAATGACTGTTAAACGGCCATTAACCTTGAGCGGATGCACGTGCAGACAAGCGGACGGCTGAACTCACTCAGCATCTAATGCTGTTCACTGAAGGATAAAAAGATAAGGGCAGCATTGATCAGACCTTTGTGTGATGCACTACGCATTCTTCATGTACGGGATATCGTGGGGCTAATTGCAGGCACATATTTAGTATTGCGGTGGCCACCCAATGGACATGTCATTGCTTTATCTTAGGATAAAGGATAAAGGATAAAAAAGGACGGCGTTACTCAATCACTTTTGGGATGCGCCACACACTCTACTTCTACGGGGTGTCGTGGAGGCGAATTGAATGCGTGTTTGGCCATACAATGACTTGCGGTGGCCAGCCGATGAACAAGTCAGTGCTTTATCCTTCCCAGACAAGTCTGGTACCAATTCACCGACCCCGGAGGGATGGAAGGCTTGGTTGGCCTGGGCGGGAAATCCGCACCAGGAACCTGGTATCGGGTGCAGGCGACAGCGGCGCCTCCTCCGACTGCGCTCCACGCGCTGATTTATCTTACTCAGGCATATCTGGCAACAATTCACCAACCCCAGATGAAAGGCTTTGGCGCCATGGGTGAGATCTGAACCCCACACCCTCAAATCAGGTTCATGCGAATGCCAACGCTCCATCCAACTGAGCTGTGAGGCGCCCATACAGCGTGAACGCTACTTCCAACGTGTGACAAAGAAACAATGATATCAATTAACATCGAAGAGCTTATACCACCTAGCCATTTATAAAGTTCGTTGAGAATTGTGCTCTGTCCACTAAAGTCGATCATGCAGACCGATTGGATAGTTCTCTTTAGGTGCTGTTGAAATCGTTCACTATCCATTATTTTTGTGTGGGACGCATGTACGGACAGACTGGTTAGCTCTTTTATATATTGAACGATGAATACCAATACGAAGTCCTTAGCTGATCACTGCAATACATGTTCAGACCAGTTTCTTAAAGTCTAAGGATTGGGCAATTACCTTGCGCTGAAGACTCTAGGAATTCCAGTGATCAACAGCCCTCTCCATTATTTGCGTCTCAAAGTGGCACCACAGGATTCTTAAGAGCATCCGCGCGTTCAAAGCCCTCGAATCTTCTAATGATCTTCCATATTTGGTTTAGGACGTCAGTTATTTATTTATTTATTTATACATTTATTTAATTATTTATTTATCACTGCACATTAGTGCACATTGAAGAAACGTAGAAGAAGGAATGTAAAAATCAACATTTTGATCCTGTAGAATTGACTTCATATTTTTCAAAGTTAGAATTATTTCCCCAAACTCATCGCAGGCACAAAGATTTGCCTTGTTCTACAACTCCATATATAATTCCTTTAGGCAGTCCCAGATTAAACCCGCAATTTTCTAAAGATCCTGATCCTCCTCTAGTCGTCACTTATTCGAGAAAACCCGTTCTAGGAAAGTCAAAAACATCGTTTTGAAGCCGTTTGGGCGAATCCGACGGCAGCAGATTACCCACCCGTAAACAAATCCTATTCTAGGGCAAATTGAGGGCACACTGCCGCTATTAGCATTAAAGGCGAAGACAGCTCTGCACCGTGGGGAACCTAAACTGTTGCGGCTCCGACTAGATGCTTTCACCGAAAGGTGGGTATTGAAATCTCCCATCACCCTGCTGAGCTTCCACTTCAATCTAGAGTTAGTTTGCGTTCCCCGAATCCGCCAAGGAGAACTTTTGGCGCTCAGCTGTTCTAATTATCGCGCTGTGAACGGCGACAATTAGTGGGCAAGTGGAAGGTGAAGGAAGGGACATCAGCTGAAAAAAGTCGACGGTGCAATGCAAGGCATTCGTCGACGCCGTCTTCAGCTGCCTCGAGTTTCACTTGCTTATTCAGGGAAAGCTGTTGTGTTCACTCGAATAGGCCATCTTCTTAGCGAACACCTCGGCATGTGAGAGGAAACTGAAAAGCTTAATCCGAAGCGGAATGAATCGCTGAAGGGAAGCAGGCGTTCCTTCAATTTAAAGAGAATCTACTCTGCTCTGGCACACGCAAATTTTTGCTATTTATTACATAAAATAATAGGTGAAATCGTAGCACAACAAACACTGACAACATTTTTGCGGGATTCATCCCTCGGTTGCTGGGCGGAGCGACATTATGAACGCCATCAATATCGATTAGGCGGCGGAGGCGATCGATATCGTTAGTTTTCGCTGCGCGGCGGCTTTAGCATAAGCCATGCGTATCATAGCCACTGTAACAACAAACGCTAAGAGTATACTCCGGTTTAATATAGCGAATTTTTGTGTTTTTGTAGCTTCTCCTTTACTATTCAAAAAATGCCTGTTCGCAATATACGTCTTGTAAAAGAGCTGTAAACTTAAATGTACAATTATGATCTATGGTATCCTCTCCCAATTTTTTAAAGAAAAAGGAAGAGGAGGTGCCTGCCTTTGCCTGCACTCCGAATCGATTCAAGGTTCGGGCCTGCTTAGATCAACTAACAAGTCGTAAGTTTTCTGAGGTTGGTGAATTAATACCAGACCTGTACCAGAAGTCTAGAACTGTCATTCGACTTTCAGCCACCGTAGATCATTGCATAGGCCCACCTCCTTTTGTCTCGCTTCTAAATTGATTCCACGATGTCCCGTAATAAGAAAATGACGAATTCTTCAAAGGAGTTGGCTGGCACTTTATCAAGCCCTAGGGCTGTTGAAGCAACACTCAAGCTTTGGGCAGCTTCTCTATAGGCGCCGGGGTCGCCTAAACTTTTATCGGGCTGTTTTGTCTGAAATTTTGAGGGAATTTCAATTTCAATTTCATTTTGTGGACGCATTCTTCGTTTCACACTTTGGAGGTGATCTTTCCTTAATCAAGAAATATTGCAAATTTTCAAAAAACGACAAGGAAGGTACGTGGAGAACCTAGGGACGACTAAGAGTTGAGCAGGAGGGCAGCAGGTTTGCTAAAGGCGACCAACATAGGGCAGATAATCGGGCGGTCGCACATGGAATGGGATTCGCGGACATTTTCAGGGCAACGGACAACTGACAGCCTGACAATCGGGTGTATTGCCTTTGAGTGAACCCAGCCCCTCCCCCGTTCCTTCTTTCGCGACTTTGAAGTTCAATCCTGAAATTTTGTGAATTAAGCCACTTTGGGAGTCAGACAACGTCTAGTAGATGTCCTTTCCAGGAACAAAAGGATAAAATGGTAAATGGTGGCGTTGGTCAATCTCTTTGTGGGATGTGTCACATCCAAGTGCATGCCATATCGTAGAGGTTGATTGAACGCGTATTCGACCTAAACAATGGCTTAAGGTGGTCATTCAATGGATGAGTTGGTAAAATTGTAGGAGTAAGTCGATCTTCGTAATGGTGGACACAGACCAACGTGGGTGGAAACTCATAACGAGTAGCTGTGATTGTGTAGTTGACCATGGCTCCGTAATCTCTTCTGCATAGGCGCATTTGTTTTAAGGAGAAAGTATAAAGGTTTGGAGTAGCACGCAATGAGCAGCATTAAAGATCAAGGTATAAAAGACGGCGTTAACCAAACCCTTTTTGGGGTACGCCACACACCCCACTTCCTACGGGATGTCGCGGGGCTAGCTGAGTGCGTATTTGGCCTACACAATGTCTTTCGGTGGCCAGACGATGGGCGATGAAATGTCAGTGCTGTATCCTTTCCAGACAAGTCGGGCATCAATTTGCCGACACCGAAGGAATGGAAGTCTTGGTTGGCCTGAGCGGGAACTACGAACCAGGGAGCGTGGAATCGGAAGCATGTGATAGACCGCACATCCTCCGTCTGCACGACCAAACGCCCGTAGACAGAGTTGTTTCCATTTATTTTTTAAATGCACCCTAACAGCTCTAGAACATCACACAACGTGATATAATATAACGATGGAAACTGTGACATAGCAAGAATTTAGAATCTAGACAAATTATAGATAAGATTTGCAGAACATAAATATGAATATAGATGTGATAGATAAGAAATGCAAAAAAAAACATTAGAACATGTCAATAAGGCATATGCAGTTTAATGGACAGGTGGTTTCTAGAGGAAAAAGAAGTCAAATCTGGAATTACACGCTTATCTTTTTCACTGAAATCCATTTTCTTCTCATTGCAGATATATTGCTTTCACTGAGTATAGCCCAGTGGTCCAATTTGACCTCACAAACGAATAGTTTTTTCAGATTGCTAATAAGAGAGTTTCAGCCACTCTCAAAATTAGTGACACTAGGAGAACGACTCTGTCCACGAGCCCTAGGACTTGCCTGAAGCAAACCTGATGCAGAGTTTATAGTATATCTATCAACCCAGCTCCAAATCCACATACTGCAGGCAAACGTCAATGCTCTTTGATGATGAGGCTTTTGTTTTCGCTGCAGTGCTACTCGGATGATTATTCCAATGGAGTTTCGGTCTTCTAGCAAGGGAGCCCACTCCGCATCCTCCTCTATTGCATTTTAATGTTCAAAATGGCTGCACAAGTTCGCCATGACACATAACGAAAGCGGTATGAAGGAGTGGGAAGCACAGATTGGTCGCAAGTTACGAAAGGTTCGATCGAGCCACGACAGCACTCGCAGGGCCGCGTGGTGTATCGGCTGAGGAATAGTGTTCCAGATTCACGCCACCCCCCAACACTTTTTCACGTCAAACTGGACACTTTTGTAAACAAACTTGTTGCTTCTGAAGTCAAAATGGTCGTCTTCCAAATCGAGACAAGCTTTCTACAGGTTAAACTACAAACTGTCCAAAACGGTTGGAATAATTTCGTTCAAGGAAAAATTGAATAAATTTTTCTTTAAGCTGCCCGAAATAATGGAATAATTTTACGAAATTTGTATTTAAAAATAATATATTAAATGTTATTTTAAGACGCAGCAATATAGCTACCATTCCTTCTATTAAAAGATGAAATCGTGCCGTACTTTCGAAAACCTTGTCGAAACTTTTAATTGATAGATAATAATAATAATAAATGCTGCTTGCATGAAGCATCAATATGAGGACATGTGTGTTCTTTACAACTGCTTCAGTTTTTATCACTTACAGATGTGGAGCTCCATGCAAACAGGAATTTTGCTACTAATCGAGTAAATGTCGCGACGTCTTAAACGACTTCGGCAAGGAGCAATCACTTTTTTGGTACTGAAAAACGGCCGTCTTCCTGCTTTCTAAAGCAAACTTTCAATCATTGTTCTTCTTCGGAAGAGTAAGAAATTCGTAAAATTTTATACACTATTCTTCCTCGAAAAAATAAGAATTTTATAAAAAATTTTAGCAATTATTGGGTATATGCATTACAACTTCAAAAAAGTTATACTAAAATTTTCCTTGAACGAAAAATTACTCTAACCCTTTTGGAGAAACTCCAGTTCAATGTGAAGAAGCTCGTCTTAATTCGGAAGATGTTCGGTTTGGTTTTAAAAGCGAAGAGCTTGTTCAGAAGAATGTCCAATTTGACGTAAAAGTGTCAGCTTCGATTTGCAAAGTGTCAAGTCGACTTGAAAATAGTATACGCACAATTGCCAATCCTTCCCAGTTATCATGTCAAGGGATATTTGGGATATTTAGGCAACGTAAGCCCAAAGAAGGCGATGTACCTTCTGCACGTACACCAACAGGGAGCTTTTCCCTAGCAGTAGGTTCTTACTATTAGAGTTTGTTCTAACTTATGCTGTAATCGTTCCTTACGTTTACATTTCAAAAGCTTTTTAGTAGTTTTTAGATGTTAGGAAAGAAGGAAATGTAAACTCGCTACTTGGCCTAAAGACGCGTTCTCTCCGCAAGCTCATCTTCAAATTTTCTCGTGTTTGCCAAAAGCAAAAGCTGAAGGTCAACGTGTTGTGACTGTACAGTGTACGGAATCAATTCTGAGCTGCAGATAGTGTGATAGATATACATTGGATCCTATTATCGGAAATCCGGTTTGGATATCACGATCCGGATCACCCAAAAATCTGGGTTCTGCAAAATTAGTTTTATCCGAATCACCCAACTATCCGCACATTTTCGATCGGTTTCAATGTATAGTGTTTCCATTTAATAAGTGTCACCTATGTTCACTCGGAAACTGTTTAAATAATTAAGTATTGACCCCTTTGACAGGAAGCCGTGCATAAATATGTATATGGGTCGGCCTTCACCGTACTCACACTTTCCTACTCCTTCGGCATTTTCTCGCCGTCATTTGCTACCTATTATTCCCTGTATTAGAGTCTCCTAAACCGTCTGCGTTCTGTGTCGACAAGCAGTGGTGGACCGAATTGGAACAACAGTACAGTGGAAAGTCGCATTTTATTTTATTTCGTCGACAAGGATTTCGTTTAAAGTAAAGCGCTCTTTTTATGCTTAAGCCGAAAGCTGTGATCGAAGAATCCCAAGCATGGCCTCAACAAAAAGAGGCGTTCCTCAACCAGTTAAAATTGAGAGCAAATGGGACTTTGACGCCTAGGAAGCTGTCTATGAGCGAGTTACTTAGTTCGGAACGAGTACTCAAGGGCAGCCGCATACATAAAAGCCAACCGCTGGAGACTGATGCTCAAGAGGAGGCTTTGCAAGTGTCCGAAGGGAGCTTCAGCAAGGGTTTAAATCGAGCCACTTATAAATCTACTCCTCTTCGACATTTGTAAACAGCCCGCCGACATCAATCCACAGACGTTCCGATAAGTTCTGGGTAAGCATCGCCGCTTCTTCTGACGTATCACACATGCCGCCATAAACGCGGATTTCAAAGAGAGTGAGGAATGAGTATATCCTTTCACTAACAACAGGATGCGTGACGCATGGTATTATAGCAAACAGTCGACCTTGTCTATAAGGAGTATTAGGTCCCTAGAGCTACGTGAAAAGTTCGTTTCGTTATATTTCAGACGAAGGGTGTTCAGTACTACCTCTTTCCTCATCCGTGAAGTGGAGTTTTAAAAATGCACTACGTAACGGGTCACATAACTTAAGAAGGAAAGACAAAAAAGAAAAAAGAAGACAATCTAGCCCAAGAACCTAAATTTGACAAAAATAAAAATTGCTAAGTTTTAGCGCAGTTGAGCACCTTTCGGTTGGAACCACCAACAGAGGTCCCATCTCTGGCTGTTCAACCAATGCGTTTGGTCGCTCTTTTTTGATCGGAGGCCTCCCTTTCTCCTTCGCAAAGATGGATTAACGCCGGTACATATCTGTCTTACATCATAATATAGAACCCCTAGGCTTTTGGCCGACATGCATAGCTGATTAGTAAAGGGCAGATGTTCAGAAAAGGCAAATGTGGTGTTATTGTTATTTTATATTTTAATGTGGTGTTATTATTTTATTATTTAACAATTGAGGAGTGTAGCAAGATGCTACCTTTTTCGGCTTATATTTATCATGGTGTCTTGTTAAGGATAAAGGATAATAGATGAGGTTTTCATATCCCCTTTGGAGTGCGCCATACTGTCTGCTCTTACAGGGTGTTGTTGAGACAATTTGAACGCGTTTTCCGCTTATTGAATGACAGACGGTGCTCAGCTGATGCCAAGTCAGCGTTTGTTCCTTCTCAGATTGCTCTACTACCAACCACCGACCCCGGAGGGTTGGAAGGCATAGTTCGTCTGGCAAGAAATCCGAACCAAGAACAGCGCTTTAGGATTCAGGCAAAAGCCGGTGCATCTCCCGGCTGCACCATTGCGCGCCTACTTAATAAAGCCTGACTTAATTTTGAGAAACAGTGTGTATTGATACCCAACAAAGATAAGAAACTCATGCTCAAAGTGTTCAGAGAGATAGCTTCGAATAATAGTAAATACATAGCTTGCATAGCTTGCTTCTTTAAGCATATAGTGCCTTTATCAAGCCGAAACTACTCCAGTACGATCGTATAACTGCTTAGACATCAGAAAATATGCAGAACGGCTTCAGAATGAAACTGGTGACACATATGCTAGAAAACCGGTATGACCAGATAATCGTAAGCAATAAGCGAAATAACATTTTTTTGATTGACGGCTCTGCTCTTGGAATGGAAACGAATTGATGAAGGATGAAGATAAAAGTTGGTGTTAGCCAATCCTATTTCGGGTTCCACCCATTCTACTTCTACGTGAAGTCGCGCAGGAAAGACGAGTGCGTATTTGGCGTATACAATAACTTGCGGTGGCCAGGCGATGAACAAGTCAGCGCTCATCCTTCTTAGGCATGTCTGGCGCCAATTTACCGACCCGAGAGATGGAATGGTTGACTGCTTAGGTTAGAAATTCGGACCAAAAATCTGCAAAGCGGGCGCTTCCTCCGACTGTGCTACCATGCGCTCTAAAGCGACCTCAAAATTTCTGATCATGACATCTGCATCAATCATGCAGCTCTATAGTGTTGTCAAGAACATCTAACGCAGGTGTGAATTTGACTTCGGACACACTTTGCAAATAAACTAAAAATAAAGCGGTGGCTGTAAAGCATAATCTTTTCAGAATTCTTTCCATTAACACTCATCTGTCCTTCTCAAGACATTAAAGAGCTACCTTTGGCCGGCACTTGAGTATGGAACAACAATATTTTATCAAATTAAGAGGAGAAACACTGCTAAAATTGAAAAGGCTGAAAACAGCTTTACTAGAAGTAATTTGGCTCAAGTCGCGAATATGGGCAGCATTGGGAGGTGGAACTCCGCCAGCTTATCACAACCAATCAGAGTAGCGGCACGCACGCACTGGCCAATCACTGTACTGACCATGCTCATCCTGTCTAACTGGCACGTCCATTCGATGGCCGGTTGAGTTTCGCGTTCCCACCACCCATTGTTGCCCACATTTGCGACTAGGAACTCCTACTTATCAGGAAATATGGGTTTGATTACAACACCATTCCCAACAGTGAAGAAGGATACAGACACCTTGGTCTGCAGACAGTTTCAAATAATCGAAGAATACGACCTTATTATGTCTCCCAAAACAATCTCTGGTTTCTTTAAACTTGATAAGTTGAATTTTTCATGCTCGAACCATACAGAATTTTAATACTGCAAAATCATCAATCCGGTATTGTTTCTCTACAACGGAGCAGATTCAGATTGTATTAACCTTCATAAAATATGGTTATCCCAAAGAAGTTGAAATCATTCATTGAGAATGCAAGTCGGCTCAAAAATAATTCTAGGACATAACGGAATCTTGGCCAAAGCTTTTAGCTTTGTTTAACTTTTAGTTCCACAACTGTTTTGAAACGTATCAAATCTTCTCTGCCACGCAGGTTTGTTAAATTCAACTTTATTGCGCCTGACGTTTCGAAGGTATCGTCCATAAAAGATCGGTTGGATCTATCCTAGTCCGGGGGGGGGGACCACATAACTAAAAAGTATTATATGTAACAAATTCACTCGAAACTTACCGAGCGGCTCCTAAAGAACAACATAGGATCCTGAACAAGAAGAAGTCACAGACAAAAAAAAAGAAAAATTGCATTTGTTGCGGTTGTAAGCCGGTAAAGTTGTGTGCCCTCCTCACCATGTTGGGTCCTGGTTATAACATGTCAGGCAGCGGTCAGCACGCGGTATGCGGCTTCATGCGCCCTATTCACCATGTTAGATCCTGGTTATAACATGTCAGCCGGCTGCCTGCGCGCGGCATGCCTTCATTCCGTCGCTCTTTGCCCGCCGAGACGGTTGTAAAACCTCGGCGATTTTTTATTTTTCTTAGTTCTTTCTGGTTTGTTTTGGGTTTCAACTCGTTCTCTAGGAGCCGCTCGGTAAGTCTCAGTTCATTTTATTACGTACCTTTTAGTTATGTGCCCCCCCGGACTAGGATAGATCCGCTCCGCTCATCCTATGTATGGCTGTAAAACGTGCGGTACTCCGTAACATGTACAGAACAGCAATAGGCATGTGCATACAACGAAGAGCGAGAGAAATCATGTATGCTGGCATCTCAAATAGCAAGTCTTAATGGGTACGTGTCAAGACGACGGCGAACTGACCGAGCACGACATGGGCATGTCACAAACTCTCCCGAGGACAAAGTCTATCTCCAGTTGCTTTTCATTTCGGATCAGCTCACAGCAGTGGTACGTCAGTGCTTCTTGCGAGCAGATTTGAACAAAGCTGTTGTCCTAATTATGTAACATCCCAGGAGACAACATTAAACTGCTGCTCGTTCGTTACCGTCTCTATGACCGCACTTGTATTACGGAAAGATGCGTGATTTGTCATTATGGAAGAAATGGAGACTGCGATCAGAGGGGAGTGGTATACCAAACTCGGTGTTTGATCTGCAATGAGCTGTACTTCCGTAGAGTTCTAAATGAGAGTTCATCAAAGAGCTGACATGCGAAGGCGAAGCTTGTTGAGCCCGCTGGGCAGGCCCCTCCAAGAGACCCACAACGTTCACGATTTTAACGACACTACTGCATGAAAATGAGATTGGCACTAGGAAGACCCTTGAGGCCTTCTGTATCCATGAACGCAATCCAATGGTGAACAACAGGAACGAGTGCATTTCTATTACAAGTGATTTTTTCCCCTTTATTCCACCTGTGTGAGCTATGAGAAACAATGTCCTCGAAGTTCTTATACTCTTGCATACCGAGTGTGTTCATTTGCTACATGGTTGTCGCATAGTAGGGCGGTCTTTCTGTGCTGATGAAGCTGCGGTGAATTGCGTTCGTATTGGAGTAATTTCTTCGTGACACGCTTGGGATTCCATTAGTGCTGCAGAGTTGGAAAGATTAGAGCAATTGACGGTATGAGTGTACAGTCCGGAAAACACCGAACTTCTTTCAGGCCTTTGGTAACGACGATACCTTCGAAACGTGAGGCGTACTAAAACTGAATTTAACAAACCTGCAAGACAAAGGAGATTTGAAGCTGTGGATATGACTCTTCTTGGGTATGACTGCGCCACCATACCGCCTGCACCTTTGCGCAATTAAATATTCGGCATCTCAATGCTCGCTCGTGGATCTATTTGTGAAACAATTTTAGACGATTTTGAATTCCAGCACTAGAATTCCATCTCATGGGCGACAATTGAAAACCGATGCTGCATCGGCTAGGATAGATCCAGTTTCTCACTATTTTTCACACAAATTTTGGTCATACTCTGTGTACAAGCCAACTCCAGCTGCACAATCTAAGTCACTTTTGAAGAAGGGACATTTAGCAGTTAACAGCGAAGAAGTTGAGCAATTAGCCGACGAGCAGTAAAAACTGACCGCTATCGCGATTTTTTTACCCCAAGAAGCGAGAACATCGAGAAACGAAAGTAACCAGCACCTACAACAAAACTACCGTGTATATGCATCAATGCCGCTGGAACTGGAAAAGAAATTGGGTTTGAAAAGAATGATGCGCGGTTAGATTGAAGCCTTTAGTCAACTCTTCCCTTCAGAAGGTGAAATGCATAGCAGAAGAGTCGAATCGTTAGCCAAGTCAGGGAACTCAGTTGCGGACACATGTCAGAGCAATCAGGGGCAACATGGGGGCGAGAGCACTGTCCCGGACCGCATCCGCTCTTTCCGCCTGAAGAAATAAAAGGGGATAACAGCTGCGATGTGAGTGCACAACAGGGGACTCAGTCCCTCATCTGCTGCTGCTCAACTCAGAAGAACTCAGCCTGAACGAAGGATGAGTTTCTGCAGAGCCGATTGAACTAGGCTGCTTTCCCTTGACGAAATAGAATCCCAAAATGAGATTGCCGTCGATGTCGTCGTGTCCTTGATCCAAGTGCACCCAGAAATTTTCCCCATCGTAACTAGATCGGAAAGGATTCGTTTCCATCAGCCCATGTAGATTTGATTTCACCCGGCCATCCCTTCAGCAGTTTAGTGCCTGCAGGCTTTCTTCTGTAGATCCACTTTTTGAGAGCTCTTTCCGAAAAGTTGAGCTGAGTTGAGCTGACATTGTCATGGAATAAAACGGAACGCCTTTGCAGTGATGAACTGAAAAAGTGCTTCATTTCGATATTTGCTCATTAAATAGAATGGATGAGATCCCAAAGAGGTGAGGTGTTCTGCCAAAGAGAAACTCTAATATCTAGTCGGTGCACATTCTCCATGACATCATTTTTCAATTTCAAATCGTTTTGGAGCGGCTTTTCAGCATCTCAGCTCTTCAAAAAGCTTCTCGTCCGGTTTCTCAGATTCATTGTCAGAAAAGCAGCTGAACAGAGCGCTTCCAAGAAAAGCCCAGTTATCCACATAAGTTCGAAGAACCAGAAAAGCGTCTCAAATCAAGGACAGGAAAAGATTGCTATGACCTTTGGATAACAATGCAGTGAACAACACTGCGACATAAGCTTCAACAAAGGTGCCTTCAATGGCATGCGCAATTAACTAAAAAAGATAAAAAACAATAACTCGAAAGGTACTTCTTAAGGTGTGGCTGGGTCAAACAGAACAACGGAAGGACCCAAAAGAAAACATGTATCTCGTAACAAAAGGCGGATTCGAAAGGAAGGAACTCTGTCCTAAGAAACAAAGAGAAAAACTTCCCCCAGAAATCGGGGCTAAAGTATGCAGCGCCTTTATCCTCGACTTCTTTATGCAGTCTGAAGCGCCAGGTTCTGTCTCATTGAAGGTAGAACATGAACAGCTTTTAGAATTACTAAACAGGAAAAGACTATGAGTGGCTTCTGTCAGAAGTGTGAGAATGAAATCGCTTTATACCATTTTCATGTCAAACCGGACACCTTTCAAAGTGAAATGGACACTCTTCTAGACACGCTTGGCGCTCTTGAAATCAAGCTGAACATCTTACAGACCAAAACAAAGTTCTACCGCTTTGAACTATGTAGAGACTTCGAGAAGGTTAAGATACCTCTCGTCCAAGGGAAATTTAGTATACCTCCTTTGAATGTTTTTCAAGTGAGCTGCACCGAAAAGGTGAACAAATACAATGTTTGAGATTTTATAAAATTTTTATCTCTTTAAACATTGTGTTTTATTTAAACCTTGTTTAAAAGTACCAAAAGTATCAAATTTAGCGTTTTAAAAAATAGGAATCGTTCCATGAACTTGTGTGATTTGCTGTGATTTTCATTTTTTTTGGTAGTATAAATGCTGCTAACATCGTAGATATATGTTCGATTTTTACTAATTCTTTTATTGTACCGTTGAAAAATGTGTAACCCCAAGCAACAACATTTTTTTCTATCGGTCGAATAAATATCGCAAGGAGTACGCAGTGCAATATATTCTTTCAATAATAAAAAATTGCTAGCTTCCTTCATTTTAAATCAAGTTTTAAACCAACATTCTTCTTTAAAATTTTTTTTACAAAATTTCAAAAAGCGTGTTCACTTTGAAAGTGCTTAAAGAAAGCCAAACTACATATCCATGTACAAAAAATATCCTTGTCAAACCCGTGTGAAAAAATAACCTCATCACATCCTTAAACAAAAAATTGTTCCAACCTTCTTGGAGATCCTCTTGCTTAATCCGGAAGACACCTGCAGTAATCTGTGGAATGTTCAATTCAATTTCAATAGTGTCAAGCTTGCGTAGAAGAGTGTCCAATTTGACATACGTATTGTATATGGTGGCATCGATCGGGTGAAATGCGCCATGCATTCCACTTCTACGGAATGATATGGAGACAATTAGGATGTAACTTCGGCTTTCAATTATGAAGTTCGATTTCGTCAATACTTTATTAACAACGTTTCGGGTTTCAAACACTTCTTCAAATCTAAAAATAGCAACAGTGTTGCAGATCTCATACAGCAGCAGACAGAAGATGCAATTTATTAAGTTGTTTCACACGGAATGTCGCACACATTGAAGCCTTCTTTTCACAGTTATTCGCATCGGTTGTGAGCTTACTTGAAGTTAGTTTGTTACAGAGCTTCATCTTCTACTTTTCCTATTTTTTCTACTTCATTCCTTTATCGGTTTCTAAAATTATAGTCTTCGGACAACAATGGACGGTATATGTCGCGTAGGTGAGCAGCATTGGTACATGGGAACGCCTAAACAAATCAGACCGCATTGATTGGGCATGCCATTCAGAGAGGACATGAGCATTTGGTACCCGAAAGGGCTGACATGTGTTCGGCCTGTGCTCTGTGTGGTTACTACTGGCTCGCGCGCTCCTACCTACCAATGCTGCTCACCTACGCGACATGTACCCAATGGACCAAAAAATGATTGCGCGCGTGCCTGCTCTACGACTTCAAATTGAAGAAATCTGCTGCGGAATCACATCTTTGTTGAGAGCTGCATCTGGAAAAGATGCCGCTTTCAAAAGAAAATGCGAGCGGTGGTTTCAACGTTTTGCCGTCGGCGACGAAAGACTTGAAGAAGAAAAGCACGGAAGACAAGCGCCTATCCTGGATAACGACCTTTCACGGACTGCCGTTAAAGCTGGTCCGACAAGATCGACTTGGTAGCTTGCAGTAGAGCTTGTCTGCTCCAAATCTTACTTCAAATCCTGCCCCAACTCTAAATCCAAATCGAGTTGTCACGTCCTCTACCAACTTGCTGCATGCTCATGCGAGGCCTCATATCGCAAAAGTCGTTCAGCAGAAAATCGAGGAACTTGGTTGAACCGTTTTACCTCATTCGCTGTACAGCCCTGATATTCCCCATCCGCCTACCACATATTCCGCTCGACGTAGCACGTCTTAGCTGGGAAGAAGTTCACCGACTTTGAGTGACCAACTCCTAGATTCGCGGCCAGCTCATTTCTTTAAAGACGGGATCCAATCTTTGCGTGTACGTGGGGAAAAGTTGTTGATAGTTGTGGAGAACATATTAACGAATGCTTTGGTTTTAATTTTTGTATGAATTTAACTTTTCGGTCTGAAGCAACATTCCGTGTGGGACACCCTAATATTACAAACTTAGGATCCTCGGAATTTGAGGAGTGGGTTGCAGGGAATTTCAGTTATGCGGTTTGGTCGTAAATGAAGCGCAGTAGTCTTTGGGTGCTTATATGTGTGGACGCATTGACGAATAATTGTTCATCACACGATAACCACCTCTGCTGCCCTTACACATACGAACTCTCGAAAAGTGGATGAAGAAGTGAGAAAAATTCTGCTACAAAACGAATACTGCTAAGGGGAATGCCGCTGTTGGAAACCTCAACGATTGCCTTTAGTCATACTTTTCATCACGGATTCCTTTGCTCTGGACGTCAAACAAGATCGTGGCTCCCTATGTATAAGCCTCATATTCCGACTACCTCCATTTTTGCGACTCCTGCTTACATCGTCGCGCCCATACTAGAATCAGTTTGAAACAATAGGTTACTTGGTCTGTGATGGAGGCAACAATATGAACCATCTGAAGGGTGTGATCTACAAAGTGGTTTGTGAATCCTGCGAGGAGTTTTGCATTGGCGAAATAGGATGGGTACCTGGAAAAAAGACGGATGAGCACCGTAAAGCTCTGCGTGGACATCAAAACTGCCCAAACAATCATTCTCGAAACACCGCGCCCTAAAGTATGCATGTGATTCGTTTCTGCAACTGCGAATCTTGATTCCCACAGTAATCTGACCGAGCTGGGGTCGGATTCATGAACGACTTAAAGCAATTTAACAGAGAAGATACAGCCGAAATCCCTGATAGCGCGGTTTTTAAAGCGATATGGTGAAACTGTAAGTCGTTGATGAATCCGACTTCTGGTAGACAGGAAAAGCAAGGAAGCGAGCTGGAAGCGAGCTAAAGCACTGCAAACCGCCAATAAATCGGAGAAAAGAAATGAGCCATGCAATGAGGATTATCACCTGATATGCGTACGCGTAGCGGCCAGCTGACAATGATGGCGACATGGAGATGTGAGGGAGTGGTCATTATTCGCTGATGTATGCGTATAGGCACCTCAAAGACCATTGCGCTTCACTCGCAGCCAAACAGCGTAACTGAAATTCTGCACCCCCAACTCCTACCCTATGGATCCCAGATCTCTAACAAGTTTTATGTCTGTGTGTAGTTCGTGTATAAGGTCCGTAACAGTGTTGTTGTTTTTAAACCTGAAGAAGGGCTTAAGCCGAAAATGTTGTCAAGCCAACCACGGGGGATGGTGCGCTTAGCAACCTGGTTGAGACACGAACCAAGGACTCCAATTTGCCCTTGCGATCGGAAGACGGCACTATGGGACCCGCTCGGAAATCATAAGTGGTGCTTTGTTGTCGGCCAATTAGGAACTGCTTTTGGTACTGTTAGATTGTCCGGAAAGCTCTCAGTGCTTTGGGTTACTATTTTTTATTCCTCTGTTATTAAGTAAAAATTCAACTTGCATTGCACTTTCTGTATAGAATTTTTCGCTCTATCTGACTAAATAATTTATGTTTCAACCTTGTTTTATAAGTCTGCTCTAGAAGGCCTTATTGAATTATGTCGAAGGGACAGTTACGAACGACATTCTACTTTAAGCTCAAATTGGGACAAACCGCGGCAGAGACAGCTCGGAAAATCAATCGAGTGTGGGGGACCCAATAGTTTTGGAGAAAGCACTGTGCGCCAGTGGTTCAGTAAATTTCGATCGGAGATTTCAACCTCGAAGATGAACCCCGTAGCGGTCAACCTTGAGCAATCCTGGTGACGAGTTGAAGGAATTGGTGGAGGCTGAGCCATCCCAAACAGTTCGCGGAAAAGCTAGATGTCAGTAAAACTGCTGTTGTTGATGCTTTGAAGCTGAAACGCCT
Source organism: Heligmosomoides polygyrus bakeri (assembly GCA_947359475.1). Classification (NCBI taxonomy): domain Eukaryota; kingdom Metazoa; phylum Nematoda; class Chromadorea; order Rhabditida; family Heligmosomidae; genus Heligmosomoides; species Heligmosomoides polygyrus. The sequence continues at coordinate 19,600,805 of OX375868.1, forward strand.
TGGGAAGATGAGAAAGCTCGAAAAGTGGATGCCCCACGAGTTGAATGGGCGGCAAAAATTGTCACGTTTCGAGACTTGTTCTTCTCCACTTTTACGCAACAAAACTGACCCGATTTTGGATCGAATCATCACTTGTGATGAAAAGTAGATTCTGTATATAATCACGAAGCTTTTCGGAGAGTGGTTGGACGACGCGAACGAACCCCTAGGCATTTTCCAAAGGCGAACCTCCACCAAGAAAAGGTAATGGTCCCTGCGTGGTGGTCGGCGGCTGTTGTGAACCACTACATGTTTTTCGCACCAGGCCAAACGATCACAGCAGAGTCCTATTGTAAGGAAACCACGAAATGTACCGAAAATGCGTGAACTTCAGCCAGCATTGGTCAACAGAAGAGGCCCGATTCTTCTGCACGACAACGCCCGTCCACACGTTTCACAAATCGCTATTCGAAAATTGAACGAATTGAGGGTTGCAGTTCTGCCTCACCCGCTACATTTTCCGGATCTCTCATCCACCGACTATAACCTTTTCAAACACTTTCAGAACTTTCTCGCTGGTAAACTCTCACTAATCCGGACCAAGCCGAAACGGCTTTCGTGAATTTTGTCGAATCTCGACCACCTAATTTTTTCGCTGACAGAATAACTCGACTGGTGACCCGTTGGCAAAAGTGTGCTGATTCGAACGTTGCTTTTTTCGACTAAATCCGGTAAGATTTGAGAAAGTTGTGGCAGTTCAAAGTGAAGCACTCAAAACGCTCAGAACATCCCGGACAACCTAAAAGAGGTTGATGTGGCCTATATGGGAAAATCGGAAGCACACCAATAACCAATCAGAGCACCCATAAAGCACGTACTAGTCAATCATGGCACGGCTGTGCACACCTATCCAGGTGGCACGCCCTTTTGGTCCGGCCTAATTGGCTGCAGCGTTGCCTCGTCCAACTTAGCCCACATTTGTATCTATTATCTCTTGTAACTATTTTCTATGATAATAACTTGAAAAAGAGGCTACTAGGAAAATATGCACCGCATTCAACTCTAACTTTATTTGATAACTTTTCCACAAAAAAATTCTAAAACCTGGAAAGCAGAAGTCGGAATTTCATGGAACGTCTAGAGAAGTTTTAGAAATGAAGATTAAGAGTAAGCAAAACCAATCAATGCAACAATAATTACACTTCATACTGATATTTTCGGTTCTAGTCGTGAATGTGAGCAGCATTAGAAGGTGACATCGAACGAGAGTGCCAGTTAGAGAGGGCGTGCACGGTTGGTGCCCCTTTGCCCAGCGCGTGTGCTGTCGCTTCCTTGATTGGTTGTAGTTAGCAAACGCATTCCCACCCCCCAATGCTGCCCATATTCGCGATATGGACCTCATTTTGTTTTAAGATATGTTCATCTATTTCCAGGGTTCCAATATTTCTTATTTTTAAAGAAACTTTAGAAAATTTCTCTTAAATATGATTAGAAACACGCCTTTGTTCTAAAGAAAGTCATTTTAGAACTTCAAAGGCGAAACACTGTCTATGTACACGCTCCGAGGACCTAGTAAGTTTCCCAAAGTACAGACAACATAACCTCAATGGCCAGCTGCGGTGGGTCGAGTGAATCATGTTTGGCCGTTTGAGCGCAATTTGTGAGGCAATCACGTGCAACAAATTGAAATCTCCTTCAGATCCCAAAGGCATCGATGTCCTCGCGTCCGAATCTCATTACGGCTACAGCCTTACTGCGTTGCAGTGCACTCGAGGTCCAACTTCGTTCGTGGAACTTGTGACCAATCGTAAGCAGACTTCGACAGGCGGTTTTTAAGTGCTTAAAAGCGTAATTTTGTGCTCGAGCGAGCTTGAATGAGGGGTGCTTCTGTGGCAGTAGCAGTGAGGATGTGGACACTTCAGAATCAACTGATCAACGACGAGAAATTTCGGAGAATTTCGTAGTCCGTTTAGAGGGTAGTCGTTTAATAGGCACAAATTTCTGTACAGATTTTCTAGAATTTTCTAGAGAAGTTTAGTCTACAACAGCCACCACCGAACTCATTTTCTTGGAACTCCTGATACACATCTACGATGATGTTTGAAGAAGTAAAGGTTTAGGAAGCGTTCGGTCGGCCTAATATCGATATCCGATATCTTGTATCTTATATATATATATATATATAATATTTAGTAGTACATCTTTGAGCCGTCCTAGACACCTGGAGACCCATATTTAAACCAAATTAGCTAGCCTAACAGACCTGGTCGGTAGAGGGAAATTAAGCCCGTGATGTTCATTTCCAGCCAAAAAAACCCAGGAGTTGAACTGCTCTGGCAGGTGTTAAACAGAGCTTGATGTTCTCACAAGAAAAGGTTCCCAACTCATGATGAGCTTTTACGATGCTATTTTGACAGGATGTTGGGCCCTGTGAGCGGAGTCCAGAACCACAGTCAGTTTTTGCTGAACGCTTTTTTAAAGGCCTGAAAAAGAGGTCTGAAGGCATGCCCGAAACTATCATCAACCTCTACGACATCTCCGAGATGTACTTCGGCGGTGCAGTCGGCAGGAGAGCCGCCTCGCAGGAGCACACCGGCGGGTTTTTCAGTTCAAGTCCGAATGCTGCCGATACTTTTGCATGTTTTAGTTTGTTGTTATTACGCTTTCTCATGATCACAGGAGGCAATTTTAGACCATCACGCTTACAACAAACCAGGGCTGTCTATTTGCGCCTTCTTATGTGTTTGTTTTCCAACTATACCTACCTGCTCCATATCATTTCTCTGGGAATAAAAAGTGTTATATATTATTAAATTAAAAGCCTTATATTTACTATCTTCATATGTTATTAAATTGAAAATCTTATATTTACTATCTCCTTTTTAGTGAACAGCTAGAGTACAAAACTATAAAACAAGTAAAACACAAGCGAGAATAACCAGCAGCATCTATCAGAAGTCAGTGATGGACAAACTTTTCCCTTGCAAGGAATGACAACTTCTTCTTCGTTGAACGCGTAATCTGTGGCTGTAGAGAAGAGTCCTGGGTGGACATCAAAGTAACCAGCTGCCACCCACGCATCCGACAGACACGGCCGATACACCGTAGAGCAGTGCGAAGTGTCCGTAGGTCTGGTTTATAACCGGCAATCAAAAGAAAAGTCATGGATGATACCCTTTTTGCGTAATATTTTATCCCAGTTACCTACGGCTGTATATTCCGGATGAAAAGTAGTCGGCAGACAACACGTTCAAGTGAGAGCGACATTTCTAGTGCATTTATGTACCGATATGGCCCGTTTCCATAATATGCAACCGTAAGATAAGCGTATTTGTGTGCAATTACGGTATCATTGGTGATACGGTATGATATGGTGGTGGTATAGATATGAATAGTTTAAAACTAGCACATGTGAAGGCGCAAATAGACAGCCTTGGTTTGTTGTAAGCATTGGATAAAGATAAAGGATAAAGGACGGCGTTACTCAATCACTTTTGGGATGCTCCCGCATTCTACTTCTACGGGGTGTCGTGGAGGCGACTTGAATGCGTATTTGGCCATACAATGACTTTCGGTGGCCAGTCGATGAACAAGTCTGTGCTTTATCCTGTCCAGACAAGTCTGGTACCAATTGACCGACCCCGGAGGGATGGAAGGCTTGATTGGCCTGGGCGGAAAATCCGAACCAGGAACCTGGTATCGGGTGCAGGCGACAGTCGGCGCCTCCTCCGACTGCGCTACACGCGCCCAAGCATTAATGGTCAAAAATTGCTTCCTGTGATCATGAGAAAGCGTAATAACAACAAGCTAAACGTGGAAAATATTTACAGCACTCGGACTCGAACTGTGCTCCTACGAGGCGGCACTCCTACTGACTCCGCTATCGAGACCCATCTCGTGGAGTGGGGTGACGTGGAGGATAATGAGTGTTGCGCACACGCCTTCACACCTCTTTTTCAGGTCCATTCAGCAAAAACTGACCTTTATTCTGGACTCCGCTCACACGGTGTCAAAATAGCATCGCGAAAGCTCACCATGAGCTGGGAACCTTTCCTTCTTAGCATCACCGACGTCGCAGAAACGTTCCGGACGGAACGTCGAAAAATATCTCGCACTACGTGATCTTTTCCTGAGAGCAAGGCCTAAGGGCTAGCTGGCTACCAGTTGGGTCTTCACCCAGTAACTTATAAAAAGCTACCTATATTGTTTACTTGTCGCGAACCTTGCCATCCAGCAGACATTCTTACATGACTCTGAACTGTAAAGGTCACCTTAACGCGAACATTTGGGTATATGTCGTGAAGATGAGCAGCATTGGGAGGTGGCGGCGCTCCAGCCAATCAGTCCGTGTAAAATCGACATGCTATTCAGAGATGGCTTGTGCGGTCAGTATCCTAATTGGCTGGTAATTTGACCAATGTTCGACTGGTGCTCCGCTTGGTTATAATGCCTGCCACCACCTCCCAATGCTGCCCACTTTCGCGGCATGTGCCAAAATTTGTAAAATCGTTTGATAACCATCAGTAGGTCAATATTGTTTAATCATCTGGAAGCTCGTCCACCGGCCTATTAACGTAATTCTCATTCAAACGGTTGTCCGGACAAAAATAGACGGGACTGGTCATAGTTGCCGATCGATACTCTTCACTTGTGAGGCCTGTCCATCGCCCGACAGGATAAGGACGAAAGGTAAGGACGGCTTTTGTCCATGCTTCTGCAAGACGCGTCATGAATTCTACCTCTATGTGATGTCGTGGATGCAATTTGAATTTGGCCTGTACAATGGCTTGCAGTGTCCAACCAATGACCACGTCGCTACTTTTCTCCCAGGCGAGACTGGTACGAATCTACTGTGACCGAGAGGTGGAAGTGTCGCGACGTTCGCCACGCTCCATCACGACTCTTCAAGGGTACACACACTGGGAGGCGCCCTGGTCCCGACGCGCAGGGCATACGGTCTCGCGCACGCGCTGCGATGCACTATAAACGCCTTCCCGCGAGCACCCGGCAGTCTCCGGCTTCGTCGTCACACCGAGCGGTCGATCCGCTCTCCGCTCCGGCACTCCATCGTCAGCGCAGTGTCCACACCACCAGGACTTCGATTCGACCAGCCGCGCAGGACTCCAAGGCGACCAGGACAGGACGCGCAGAGAAGATAACAGAGGCAACCGCAGAGCCAGTGAGCGCAGGCTCCAGGGTAGGCTCGAGGAAGGATCTGCGGCTTGCGCTTGGGGCTGACCCATAGGTAACGTGGCGGGGCGCAGCCTTAACTCGTAGGCAATTGTGTTCCATATTGATGTGGTTTGTGTACGTATTGGGTTGCCGTGAAGTATATTGTCTGATGCGCATTGTCATGTGACTCGAGAGTGGGAGAAGGTTTATTCTGAGCGCAGTGGTAATACTGCAGAAGGTCGGCTGGTTCAATTGTATCACGCGAGTGATGTGAAGATGGCCGAGAGTCGCCGGGGGGCCAGCGCAGGTGCAGTCTGCGCAGGAGATCCTAAATAGCATCCGCATTGGTACGAGGTGTGCTAAGTCGGGGCAACAAGGGCCTACCCCTATCGTGGCAGGTAATGTAAGAGCTAGCGAGCACGGGTAAGACCTCGACTCCGGTTGTGCCTCACACGTGGCCTCGGGTTGAGGGCCGCATGAGTTCTACTACTGGTGCAGCGGACTCACCCGGGGCACGACAGGAAGCATTGTTGGCCTAGAAGGGACCCGAATCAAGGCCTGTATTCTGGATACATGCGTCAGGCGGTTCTTCCTCTGACTACGCTATCACGCGCCCACCAGCCAACACTCGCATGATTCTCACCTCTTACAGTAAGGCCTATGTTATACTTCGGCGACAGTTTTGAGCGGGTGTACGCAGTACGTAGCAGCCCGCGCAACACTGTCGCCGAGTCGCCGACAACAGTGTCGTCGAAGTATAACGTAGGCCCAACGGTCGACTGCAGCCCAATATCGATGAAATCGATCGATATCGCCCTTGTTTTGGACAGTATTGAATAGTCCAAAAAGATGGAGGCAAGATTATAATCTCAAACGATCGACTGTGGCAAAAATCGGTAACATCCATCGAAAGGCACCGCACGGCCACATGCAGAATGCAGTCTGGACTCTAACCAGAACGATGTAGAATTGTTACAGAGCGAAGGTTCTGTGTGTAATGCTTGTGGGGCTTTGCCCTGTCAGCAAGACTTTATCTTCTCAGACATCTTTATTTACATTAAGAAAGGAATCGATCAAGAAATGGTATGGAATACCCGACACATTCACAACATAGAACACGCTCGTGAGAAAAGCACTGAAAATACTCGCTGAAAGTTGACCAAGAAAGTCGATATTTCATCACATACACATCTTCTGCAAAGCAACCCAGAGATATAGAATAGGATAAGCCAATAGGGCAACTCTGTGTATAATGCCGGACCACCAGCAACCGTCTAGGATATGTGGAGATAATGGAAGTTCTCAAGATTTCTGATATTATTAGGATGCAAATTGCACTTAGAGACTAGATTAAGTCTAAGTCCGATACATATGAAGCAAACAGAACACGTCTTGTCAGTGGGCTAGTGGAAGTTAGAACAAAATCGGGGATTTTGCACAGCATCTGCAACACAACACAACGAAAGCCTCCATATCGATTGCCTACGTTACCTAATCGATATCGATTGCTTTCATTCTGCCGCTCTGCGCAGCCACCTAAGTGTATGCCATTTTCACATCAAATTGCACACTTTTGAAACGAATTGGACACTCTTCTAAGCAACCTTAATGCTTTTGAAAGCAAACTGAACACCTTCCAGACCAAAACGAGCATTCTTCACATTAAAATGGGGGTCTTCAGAGACGGTTAGAATAATTTTCGTTTAAGGAAAACTTAACATGACTTTCCTTGAAATTTTATTATTCACCTGTCCCAATAAATGCCCAATAACACCGAAAGCACTGTTTGAAACCTTATAAAAAATATTTTTTTTGGGAAAAATAATGGTTTAAAGCTTCTTTAAAAGAGTAGGAAGGCGGCCATTTTTTAGAGGCAAAAAAGATTGCACCATGCCCCTTCCAAGATCGCGTGTTTTAGCGCAAGAAGGCAGCATTTTTGACATAATAAACAATTCATTATTCTTCTGTAACAAAATTTTTATAAAACTTCCAACAGTGTTTTCACTTTTGTGGCAGGTAAATTTTAAAAAATTTCTGAGGTTATATCAAATTTTCCTAAGACAAAGAAATACTCTAACCGTATCGGAAGGTTTCTATTTTAATGCGGAAACGGCTTATTTCGATTAGGATGGTGTTCAGTTTGATTTCAAAAGCGTCAAGCTTGCTTAGTATGGTGCCCAATTTGACGTGAAAATGATATAGACGCCTCTAGAGAGAGCACACAATATTTTTGTCCCATGTGAGACTTCAGTCAAAATATTGCCGAACCAATGAAAAAGTACAGTACGCCATAAGGTCGCCTATTAAGGGCGGATCTCATGCGAAATCGGTTCCGACGGCGGCCCTTGTCGCAGCACCTTACCGTTCGCCATCTCTATCACCGTATCGAAGTCAGTCAGTCCATGCAGCACGTGCGTGATGCAGATCACCGTTGCCATGGGCAGATGGGCAGAGATCAGCGACATCATTCGGCGGTGGACTGTGACGTCCAGATGCGACGTGGCTTCGTCGATAAGAACCACCTGAAGAGCCAACGAATTCGAACAGCACATGAGGAAGCTGACTGAGGGTCAGGGAGGTTTCAGCGATCGGTGAACGACGTCCTTACCTTGCACTTCGCCAGCAGTATGCGGCAAATCGCGATGATCTGTCGCTCGCCGAACGAGAGATTCTTGCCGCCTTCTTCGATCTGACCATCTAGACCACCAATTCGAGCCATTAGGGAGTCTAGAAGAGATTTAAATGCTTACGAAGCCAGAAAAATAATCTAAAAATAAATGTTTACAAATACTGTCATTAATTGACTTTATATACAACTTTTACTTAAAATCGTACGGACACCTTCAACTCGAACTGGACACTTCAAACCAAATGAGACACTTCAGGCCAAAATTGGATACTCTTTTAAGCACGACTTACGCTTTTGAAATCAAGCTGTACATCCTCCAAATTAAAATGAGCTTCTTCCAAATCCCGCCCTGAGACGGTTAGAATATTTTTTGTTAGCTGGAAATTTGGTGTGACTTTCCTTGAAAATCTAAAATTCACCTCCTCCAGTTGTACGGTTTAAGTGAGCGCACTGCCTTATAAAGATCCAATTGGGTTTGAAAAGTGTCCAAATTTACATGGAAATGGTAGCATGAACGTGCTCACAAACACACGGCAAGTACAATTCGATTATACAGAATAGCTGAATACAGCAAGGTTGTAGTTTCAGATACGACCGAGACTTGAACTCTGGTATGGAGAAGGTCTTAGCAAAGAAATCAAGGGACGCTCGTTCATATACTGTCTGTTGCAGCAGTTCAGGGCTGGTCGGTGTTTTGCTAGATAGCCCTAGATGTCCTATTGCTATGCTTTAGCAGAGGCAAATATACGGTGTAGGGGATTATTGGTAAGGGCAGGAGTGCTCACTCCTCTGCCGGTTAGCAAGGTCGGTATGGCCACCTAAGATGGGAAAACATGGATGACTCTTCGTAGACGGCGAAATGGACTATATCCCAACTTCAGCATTATCTCGGTGAAACTATGTAGCTCTCAAGCTCGAGACCACCATCATCCCAAACTGAGGTTCGAAGATTATTCATGAGAAAAGTCAGGGTCGGTCAAGTCTGTTTAGACGACAGGAATAAAAAACGGCAACGGTGTTATTCTATCCCTTTTGGGAACGCGAAATGCATTCTACCTCTGCGGGTTGTCGTGGAGATAATTTAAATGCTTATTACGCCTTTACAATCACTTGTTCTGGCCAGCCGATGGATACGTCAGTGTTGCATCCTTACCAAACAAGTTTGGTATTATTAGGTTGGAAAAAAAGTCTCTTCACACTTCGAAATTTTTTTTACCCTTCCCCTTGTAAACGCACTAGCCAATGTTGATTGCTGATTTCGTAATCCTATCACACTTGTCTACCGTTCGCACGCGGACACAGGTTAAGACTCTTCTTCTAATTCGTTATCCACCCAATCTTCGGAACTCAATGCCAGATCTACCTCATGACCGTTTTCAGCACGGCATTCTTCATGAATTCATTAAAGAATCCACAGCACGTCAGGCAGCAGACCAAATTAACCATATATATATGGCTTGGGATCTACTACTCATCGCGCCTGTTATGAGTGGTTCGGAAAGTCTTTAAAAGGAGATTATTCACTGAGGGCAAAGCATGGTCAGGAAGGCCAACTGGATTGGACGACAGTGAACTACACCATCTTCTTCGTACCGATAGTTGGCAGACGACACGTCAGCTGGCAGAGAAGCTCGAAGTGTCTCATAGGATAGTAGGAATCCATCTGAAGAATCTTGGCTTTCATGGAAATTTGGAGCTTGGATTCCACATGCCCTGCCAGACACTCAGAAAGGTCGACAGCTCTCCATCGCTGCTTCTCTTCTGTCCAGATAAGGATGAAAATCGTTTCTTCCGCGGATTGTGACAGGCGAAGAGTCCTGGGTTCTGTGTGCCAACTTCGACGAAAAGGCAATGGGTACAAAAGGGAGAGAGCCCTAAGTCTGATCTCAAGCCCAATGTTCACGAAAGGAAGATTTTCTTGAGTGTTTGGTGGGATATCAGAGAAGTGATTTATCGGCAAACTCTCAGAAGTGGAGAGACACTTACTGCTGTCACATACTGCGGCCAACTCCATAAAGTCGTCGCAACTCTCTAAGAAAACAGGCCGGAGAAGTCGAAGGTGATGATCCTGCATGACGATGCAAAACTACATGTTGCAAGACTTACAAGAGAAACAATAAAGGAGCTGGACTGGGAGGTAATGTCACATCCACCGTATAGCCCTAACCTCGTTCGTGCCGACTACCATCTCTTCCGTGCTTTCAAGCAAGAAATTGGAGAGAAATATTTTGGAACTGATGAAGACCTCAAAAATTGGATTCATCAATGGTTCGACTCCAAAACTGCAGTCTTTTAAGCGAGAGGAATTGGAAAATTACCCAGTCTTTGGAGAAGTGTAGTGGGACAAAATAGAGTTTATCTCAGTTGATTTGACTTTGTAGTTGTGAAGTAATAAATCTTTGAAAAAAATGAAAAGACTTTTTTTCCAACCTAATAATTCACCGACTCCGGGGAGTCGGAAGGCTTAGTTAGCCTGGGCGGGAAATCCGAAGCAAGGACCTGAAATCGGAGGCACACGAAATTCCACGGCTTCTCCGACTGTGCTGCAATGCATAAGCATTACAATGCAACTACACTATCGGCTTCACTGCCTTATGGATCTTGATGGGGACGTGAAGGTGTGAACATGTGGTGAAGCAGTTGGTTTCCTAGGAGGGATCGGATAAAGCAAAGGTCTTTGAATTCAACCCAAACTCTGTGATTTCCAAGAACTGCTGTTTTGGCAAAGAAGTCCGCCAATTCTGTTTCCCACGCCGACATCGACACCTCCTGAAGACTCACCAAGATGAGCGACTCGAGCGATATTCGAAACCTGGCTCTCGTCCACATGCTCGCATCCAACTACCAGGTTCTCATGCAATGAACCGCTAAAAGGAAACCGCTGTTAGTTGTGAAAGACATGGAGGTCAACAAACACCAGCGAACCTGAAAATAAACGGATGTTGCGGTACAACTCCAAAAGATCGCCGTAGAACTGCCAGCGGAATCGAGGAGATCGATGTTCCATCGACCGTTATCTTACCGGATTCGATGGGTATCAATCGTAGCAAGGCCTAAACAAAGCGACAGAGAAGGTACTACTCCTGGCAGTTACAGCAAGACGCTCCCTTCAGTCAAGTAACTACCTGGAATAGACTGCTCTTTCCGCTGCCGGTCCTTCCCACGATAACCACTTTCTCGCCGGCGGCTATGGAAATGTTGATGTTATCCAATGCCAGCGGCAAGTAGCTGTTGTAGCGTAGTGACACTTGGCTGAACTCAACCCTTCCATTGAATTCGAACGACGTCTGAAAAATTCCGTGAAAATCACAATAACCTGACCACCATAACCATGTCTGTTTACTTCGGTTGCAATGCTGTCCTCCTCTTCTGGCACATTAGACAAGTAGTCGTCAATCCTTTCGACAGACACCATCTCTTTCTCGGTTTCGATGAACGAACTTAGCAGGCCGTTCAGCAGACCAGTTAACGATAAGGCGTAGGTTATGGCCAGTGCGACGAGACCTTAAAGCAGGACATTTTAGAATTCTGGACGATTTTCATTCTGCTGGCCATTACGATTTTTTATTTTGAATCTCAGGGACCACATCCTAACCTTGTTTCTCGGGGAAAGCTATCAAAAAGGAACAGGATCGAAAACGGGGTTCCTTTGCGGCTTCGTACCGAACCCTTCTAGATTCATACATGAAGGACAGGATTCGTCGTCAACACGCCGCCAACCAAGGTAATTATCAACACAACAGCTGCTGACACATTTCTATCTCTTCACACGAAAGCTGAGTTCTCAAAGCTAGAAATGTCCCTGTCGTGACCAGCCAAGACTTTCAAAGACAAATTCAAAAGAGCGGCCCATGGATATAGCTGTGCTCTGGAACTTTTTTGGAATGGTTTCATATGCTCACAAATTTTGATCATTTTGATTGGAATTCGAGTACTGATTCGAGTGATCGAATTCGAACTCGAAAAATACGATTTTTTGGATATTCGAATTCAAATATCCAAATTCGAATGAAAATCATTCGAATACCTCTTCGAATAGGCCATTCGTGCACGACTATAATCTCGATGCGACAAACATGGGTACTTAGCGATACACTTTAGCCATCCTATCCATCCGAACATCATTCGCCGCCTGTCGAAATGGTCTCGAAAGGCTGCTCGTCGGTTCTCGTCGCACCTTTCGGGGCCGGATTCATCAACGACTTAGTGCAGTTTAACAGAGAAAATACTGCCGAAATCCGTGATAGCGCGGCGAAATGTTTCACCATATCGTTTGATAAACCGCGCTATCAGGGATTTCGGCTGTATTTTTTTTTTGTTAAATTGCTGTAAGTCGTTGATGAATCCGGCCCCTGATCTATATTTCGTCTTCTTATTGGCCTGACGACTATACCACTGCGCACAGCCGAGGACGCCGTCCAATAACACATGCACGAGGCGCAGAACAACTAGTAGAGGTAACCGCGGTACGCTTGATGATCAGTGTGATGGAGCTCAGTCTTGGACATCCTACATCACCATCATGTTGATAACGTGAAAACCGAGGGGGTATGCACGGGATTATGGAACTCAGGGTTACTAAAGCCCATCCGCACTGTCATGAGCATGTTAAGGTTGCAAGGTCACGGGTCAGGTCTCACTTTCTCACCTACCGACGTCTTAGGGAGTTAAACCTATTTATCGGTGAACATGAAAATTTTGTTGGTATGTCTGCGCCTCACTTCAAACATCTGCTTGCCCGAAGTAGGTTACCCTAGCTTGTTTCCTTTTTTGCATTGTGTTCTGCTTAATACCACGTTTTCAACTGTGTTCTGCTTAATATCGTTTGTTCATGTTGTCTTATGATACATATTATGTGTTATGCGTGTAATTCTCCTGCAATTCACGCCCCTTAATAAATAAATAAATGAGGTCGGGGCAGCAGGGCCATTCCCTCGCGGCTGGATCGCATAATTACCGCGCAGGTGAGACTCCAGCCACAAAGTATGGCCTTGCTGGAATGCTGCAACTGGCTCCGCCGATGCAGCGATCTTCTACGGGAGACGACAATCGCGTAAGACTAACCTGAATCAACTCCAGTGATCTGATGCTGAACCACTGCCGACATAGCTATCGCGGCCACAATGCTCACAGCGATAATCGAAAGACGGATGGATAGCCATTGACCAGCCGCAATCGACGAGAACTGCGCTCGCATATTCATCGTTAAACGTTCTCGGAGTTTCTTCGCGAATCTGAAGAATGCTTATTAGTGTTATTGTGGAGTTTAAAAACATTTCAAATCCCAATACCTATAATTAAGTGCATCAACCACTTTTATATACACCCACCTTTCAACAAACCGTTGCGCTCTGATCGTAGCTAATCCGTTCACTGTGTCACCGAGATGTGAGTAGAACGGCGACAGACTGAGCGACGTAAGCCGTTTCAGTTCGACAGTAGTAAGCCTAAATAGCTGTCTAAAGTGCTGGAAAAGATGTTGCTTACACAGAATCAACCTTCGTTTCCTACTCAGTTAAAGGATGAAGGATAAACGACGGCGTTATTCAATCCTTTTTGGGATGTGCCGCGCATTTTACTACTACAGAATGTCGTGGATGCGATTTGTATGCATATATTGTCTAAGGAATGACTTGCGGTGACCAGCCGATGAAACGGTCAGCGCTTTATCCTTTCCACGCAAGTATGAACTAATTCGCCAACCCCAGAACGATGCAATGCTTGGTTGGTCTGGGCGGGAAATCCGAACCAGGGAGCTGGCACCGGGTGCACGCGACAGCCGTCGCCTCTTCCGGCTGCGCATCTACTCACTTACTTCTTAAAAATTTTTGCTCATCAGTTCCAGTACCAACTACGGCAAACTGACACATATGGACGATTCCTTCAGTTCAAATAGCCTTTTGGCAAGAACATAAAAACAAAATCACCTGTAGTACTTTTGGATGAAATAATACACCGTCAAAAGCAGTATAATCACGGGAAGCATCAGTGGTAGGCCCATAATCGTGATCACCAAGGTACCGATTAAGTTGAAGAGCGTGGCCAGCAGGATGTTTAGCTGAAAAAGAGAACACTACGCAGCAGAGATTCGCCCTTCTACTGAAGGAAGGCGTTGAAAGGATACTTCACAAGGCGGCCGAAGGATAAATCCTTCTCCAGTAGTAACCTCTTGTGAAGTGCATGGCAACAAACGCTCATAGCCCAAGCTCTACCTGAAACGGCAGATTGTCGTCACAGGTGTACACATCCGAACAAATGCGGTTGATCACTCGTCCTGATGGCGTACGATCCCACCATGACGACGACGCCTATAAGAACATCACTATTTGTTTGTAAATTCGATACTAAATCCCTTAATAGGGGTAGAACAAGGACAAGAACTCAGCCCTACCCTTAGCAGTTTACGCAGCAGGCTCTCATGAAGATGCCTAGCTGCTCGAATACCTCCGTATGCGAACAAAAACGCTCTTATCAGAGTGAATATCGTGTTCGCCGTTGCAATCGATGCGTAGATCATTAGGAAATAGACGGAGCGATCCATCTGTTCGCCACGAAGTGAGCTGAAAACCCCATCGTCCAAGAGTTAAAGGAAATATAATAACTAGAAGACGTACTTCGACGAGAAGTTGGACTGATCTTTCGTCCACCTGGACAGCCACCAATCTGCGCCATTCTTCGAAAACTGCATCAGGAAGAGGGCCACGATAATCAGCACACTTAAAGCGCGCCCGGTTGCGATGTAGTAGGTTCGAGCCACTGATGGTTTCACCGTGCCGACCTGAATGCTAGCAATTCTCGTGAACATATCCACTTTGTCGAATCCACTCAACACATGTCTTTGTTTTGCAATATTATTCACTTGTAACATGAGCACTATTCCAACTCCACTATTACACAACTCCATACCTTCCGCTCACGTACGTACGCTTCACTATATGTAAGCAGCTAGCATTTCTCCATGATCGACCACCATAAAAACTGGACATTTCCATAGAAAAGGCTCAACTCCAATGTGTCAGCAGGTTTGTTAAAATTAAGTCCGTCGTTTCGACGGCATCATTGTTATCCAAGGCCTGGAGAAGCTTCGAATTTTTCTAGACTGGGCATCCATGTCGCCAAATGCTTTAGTTGTCCCAACCGTGCTAGAACCAATGGGATCTCAAGAAGGTCAAGAAGAAATAATTCCAGTACGGGCACACTCTACCGCTGCTTCACCAGAGCTAAAACATAGTACAACTATACGTCAACCATTGAGCAAGTGAAACACACGCGGTATACAAATGAACAGGGATCCGGAGGTTCATGGTGTCTCACAGCTCGCACACTGGAATAATAAGCAAACAGTCTTCCATTACTCGTAATGGGAATTCACTTTTCTTTCATCGTCGCATTATGGATCCAGAAGCCCTCAAGGATCTTCCTGGCGCCGATTTTATTTTCGTGTAATAGTATCGCGCACTTGAAAGCACACGACACCACACGAAAATGAAATCAACGCCAGGAAGACTCTCTGCGGTTTCTGGATCCATGAACGTAATACAACGATGAACAATAGGGAAGAGTCCTCTTTCATTACGAGTGACATTTTGCCCCCTATCCCACTATCCTGATACGTAGTGTGCCATTTTCATATAGAATTGACAGTTTTCAAATCACGTTGGACTCTATAAGCTAGCTTTAAAACTTTTGAAATCCAAGCGGACTCTTCCGAATCGAGGCAGCAACTAGTTCGGAATCCTCCTTACGATCGCCTTTGTGTCACCCCTGGTTGCGCCGTCTGCCCACATGGCACGGAAGGGGACTGCACCTTATCAGGTGTGGTACACCTCATTACCTGCCAGAGCTGCGGCGAGGAATATATCGGTGAGACGAAGCGACCTCTACATGTTAGGTCAAGGAACACCTTGACGGCAAGGCCAAGTCCAGGACGTCCACTGCAATGGGTTACCATAGAATCCGCGGGCATACGAGGGAGGACTTTGAGGTCAGGGTCAAGCTGCTGGCAGTCGAAGCCCAAACTGCCGCCCGCAAGGCTCTGGAGGCGTTTTGGATTCATGTCAAAGACCCTAAGCTAAACCGGAAGGAAGAGTGCCTCTATATAACGCGGGAGCTCAGGTCCTAACATCAGGTTGGCATTCTGATTTGGGCGCCTGTGCCTCGAAAACGGCCTTGCTACCGACCGATTGGTCCGTCTGGCTTCCTGTACGGTAAGGGTCCAGACCTCTCTATTGACTAGGTGATAGAAAGATAGTCTTGAATTTCTAAGGTTGAGGCGACGTTTGACGCGGTAGCCACATCTTCACTTGATCCTTCCTTTCAGGCTCTGAAGAAAACGATACCGCCGAAACGTCAGCCAATAAAGATTTGTACAACCTCGTGTGGAGCTCACTATCAGTCAAAACAACTATCACTTGTGAGCCGCGTCGGCAGAACCTCATCATCTGTTTCTGGCTTCTTCAGAGCCTACTGCTCCTATCCATCGAATAATAAACTAGTGTGCTTTCGGAAACCAGAGAAAACTAGGGACCGAATCGAGTCAGAACTGTGGCCATCCGCCGTAAGGGAATCACACTCGTTCAATACAAGTTCAGATACCTCTCCTGATACCCGAACGGCCTATAAAAAGGAAAGAAGTAAACGAAAGCGCGTGCTACTCACTCGTTTCTCTTCTTCCTGCAAAACAATACGTTCTAGCTCGGTCTCTTCTCCGCATTCTTCCGACTCCACTCCCAGTTCATCTAGATCCGCTCCAAGGACCTCCTTTGGCGTTCCTGCAAAGTATGTATTCCAAAGATAACCGCAAGACCTCAAAACCAAAAAAAGAACATTCGATAAAGAAACCTTTGGCGGACACTCTTCCATCATTTCCCAACATTATCACCTCGTCTGCTCTGGATAGGACCCTCTTGTCGTGTGTGGCTATGACCACGAGACAGCCGCGATCCCTGAGTCGTTTCTCGATGGCTTCAACCCAAATTGAATCTGCTACTGGGCGATCGAGTGACGCCAGTGGTTCATCGAGGAGGTACATGGAGTTGTCCTGAAGGCATCATAGTGAGGTCTTATAGGAATAAAAAAAAGGAAATCAGCGGCTCAAAAGGCTCAGAGTGGTGTGTAATAGCATTTGAATAGAAAATTATATAAAACTAGTCTCGCTTGACTGTTGACCACTAACAGACCTCTAATTTCCTTCATAAAACGCAAAGGTACCTCTATTCCTTCAGATTCCAAAACGTCACGGAAGAACTAAAAGTGGACTGAACCGCAGCGAAAGACTGAGGATAATCGGTGTGAAATCTTTTGGGACCAGAAACGAAGCCTATTTCTACTGGGTCAAGAACAATGTGTTTGACCAACAATGAAATTTAAACGGAAATCTGCTAAACAAGTCAGCGCAGTGTTCTTTGTAGCGAAGTCTGCTACCAATTCACTGACTACCTGAGATATTGAAGGCTCCAGTACTTCTCGGTGGAACCCGTCCTGTCAACCTATTGAAGAGAAAGCATCTAATTCTGAGTTTTGCCAACTTTCCTAACCTTTGATCAGTCTAATATTAACAAAGTGAACGACCCCACTCTTCAAAGAAGGCTACAGAAACCCATAACTACCTGATAAAGCGCTCTCGCTAAAGCCACACGTGTCCTCTGCCCTCCACTCAGCGATGCGCCATTGTCAGAGATCTCGTACTGATCACCTCCAGGCATTAACTGAAATCAACACCATGAAATGGCCAGCAGTGCCCAGAATTTGCAGTCGAATTCTCACATTGATATCACGCTGCAGGCAGGTGATCTTGATGACGGTATCATAGAGTTTTGCGTCGAAGTCCTTTCCAGCGGTTATATTCTCGCGCACAGAGCCTGAAACGCTTGACTCAGCCTAGTGTCAACGGACAGAAACAGCGCCTACCTCACTAACAAGTGAATTCTATGATGATTACCTCGATATAGCCAGCGCTCCTGTCCAACGTAGCCGATTCCGTTAGCTACGCTATCTTGTGTGATCCCAATGCACTCCGTCAACGACTTCGTTTCACCGAGCAACCCTGTAGTATCAAGTCTAGAATGGCTGACGGTCTAGCACTCAACGAATCAAAAGAGCAGGAGACCTGTCGCTTACCTAACAGCAAGGTCGACTTGCCGCTTCCAACGTCTCCAGATATTCCAATGATCTTGCCCTGGAAAGTTTGCGAGCTTATTTATATATATATATATATATATATATATATATATATATATATATATATATAGTATGATACAGTGATCCTTATCACATCTACGCATATGCAATACGAAATCTATTTCCAAAAATGGCAATTCTAGAGCTTGCACCACTTTCACGTTGAATTGGACTTCGAGTTGAATCGGACACCTTTAAAAATGCATGTTTTTCAAAATAATTCAAACGTATCTAATGTCTAAATAGACCTTGTCTAACCAAATTAAAATCATCGTTTTTTGAAAGAAACGTTTTATTTAAGAAATTCACCTTTGCAACGCGCCTTATGAAAAGAATCACTACACTGTGTGAGTAACCACAGGAATCTCATTATTTTATCTCAAACGATACTTTTACGTTTGTCATGACGTTCTGGAGATCAGCGAAATTGCTGATGTGTTATAGGGAGAGAACGCAGCGCGAGTTCGCTCTATACATTGCTCTATTGGAATGACAGTGTAATTGCTATTTATATAAATTTCACAAACAGCAATAGCGATAACAATGGAAAAGATGCAGTATCATCGTCCTCTACATAATTTTAAGCGGTATTTACGCTATCAGTCTGATAACTATCACGATGTTTCTGGGCGACTTGACGGTACAATCTCTTCACACAAACAATTCTGGCACTGTTGTACTTTCAGGACTCCAAAGGTCGAGGAGAGTTCGGAAAAAAATTTCGCCCAAACTCCGCCCAGGGCGGTTATTTATGGTGCTGATCACGAATCTGACATCAATTTTTCGTAATACGCTGGCGTTTGGGCGAAATCGGTCACCCGTACCTACCGTTACCTTTTACTCCGGCGTAAAACGGAAAACAAATGTCAGATTCGTGATTAGCACCTCAAATAACTCCCCTAGCCGAAGTTTGGGCGAAATCAGTGACCATGACCTTAGTCACTATCGTCACCAACCGTAATCGACCCAGGGGGTTATTCGGAGTGCTAATCACGAATCTGTCATCTGTTTTTGCAATTTCGTCCGATTACGGTAGGTACGTGTGACTAAGGCTGCCTAGGTCATAATCTCCGATTTCGCGCAAACTTCGCCCAGGGGTTATTTAGGGAGCTGATACCGAATATGACATCTGATTTGAAATTTCCGCCGATTACGGTAGGTGACGATAAGCACGGGTGACTAAGGTCATGGTCACCGATTTCGCCCAAACTTCGGCTAGGGGAGTTATTTGAGGTGCTAATCACGAATCTGACATTTGTTTTCCGTTTTATGCCGGAGTAAAATAGGTTGCGGTAGGTACGGGTGACCGATTTCGCCCAAATTCCAGCGTAATACGAAATATTGATGTCAGATTCGTGATCAGCTCCCCAAATAACTCGTAGTCGAGGTTTGTACGAAAGCGGTGATTATGACCTTGGCAGCCTTAGTCACACGTTTCTACCGTAACCTACTGTACTCCAGCGTAGAATGAAAGCGGATGTCAGATTCGTGATCAGCATCCTAAATAACCTCCGTAGGCGAAGTTTAGGCGAAACCGGTGATTATTTATTTATTTATAGTACGTGGATATTCACGCAGACAGAACCAGTTATCCGAAAAGACAATAAAAGATAAACACAACGAGAAGAACAAAACATGGATGCATGATAGATGATTAGAAATACACCACCCTAATGAATCATCCTGTGATGTACCTGTCAATGAGCTTTTTCAGTTGTGAAATGGAACTCGGTAGACCATATTTTTTAGAAAATTTTAAAAACTCCGAACCAGCTCTTTGGTTAAAAAAGCTCGCAGTCGTGACCTTGCCTTAGGAAAATGAATTTTTGTCCTACAACCACGCGTGTTCGAAGAAGATGTTGTGTAAAATTTGTCGGGACGTAAGTTTACTCTTTCAGTGATCATTTTGTAAATCATGACCAAATCATTTCTCTTCCTGCGAAGTAGCAAACTAGAAAGATTGAAAATTTTGTTCCGAACATTTGAAGGTGGAGTGGACGTGTAGTCATAACCGTAAAGCCGTATCCAAAACTTTCGAGTGAAATTATTCTGCACCGCTTCTAGCCTGGCTTGGCTGCGCTTAGTAGGTGGATTGAACACAGTGGTCCCGTATTCGAGCATGGGGCGGACATAAGAAATGTAAGCCAATCTGAGGTGACTAATTGTGTTTGTGGACAAGCCTCTAAATAAACTGTGAATGACTCTATCTGCCTTACTCGCTATTACTTCGCAATGTTCATCAAACGTAAGTCTAGCGTTTAAAATGAAGCCTAGGTCACGATGTTTAGCGGTTTTATTTATGTGATTTCCATGGAGGTAATAAGCGTAATCGTCTTCTACGCTTCCGAGGTGAAGAAACTTCGTTTTGGTACTAGAGAAGGGGAGCTTCCAGGTAACAGACCAATCAGCAACTGCAGTAATAGCTGACTGGAGTGCCACACGGTCGTCAGTTTTTTGAATGCTCTTGTAGACTTTGATATCGTCAGCAAACATTTGGCAAGAGATATTAAACGGTCTTATCGAGCTTGGCAAATCAGACGTGTATATAATGAACAAGATGGGAGATAAAACCCCACCTTGAGGTACTCCGCTTGTGACTGGATAGGCAGAGGAAAACGACTGATTGACCTTGACTTGGAAAGACCTACCGGTGATGAAGTTGCTAATCCATTTTACTATCCTAGGATGCAAATTGATATTTTTAAGCTTGAAAATAAGCTCCTTAAAAGGGACTCTATCGAATGCTTTGGAGAAATCGAAGAAAATGACATCAACCTTAGATTATGACCTTAGCAGCCTTAGTCACCCGTACCTACCGCAACCTACCGTAATCGACCGAAATTTCATAAACGAATGTCGGATTCGTGATCAGCACCGTAAATAACCGCCCTGGGCGGAGTTTGGGCGAAAATTTTTTCGACCTCTTGTCGATCTCTGGAGTCTTGAAAGTACAACAGTGAAACAACTCTTTGTGTCGGGGCACCTTAAGGCGCCCCAAGGACACCGTTTTGGATAAATGACTGGAAACCGTATAAAAATTCTTCTTCTGACGAGCTGTAGAAGTTTTGTTTTCATATAACTGCTCCTTATGCAAAAAATGGTTTCGATTTTATTGTAAAGTCAATTTTGACTTTTAAAAAAGTCTAATTTTGCTTGAAGCCTAGTAGCCTATCCGTAGTCCGTGATGGGAACGACAGATCACAGAGGCACAAGATTCTACAAATTTTCGTCGAGCGTACTAATCGATTTCCTTGCATTGCAAGAGGGATTAGGAAGCTCTCGCCTAGCTCGGACCAGAAGTCATCCGACTACAAAACACGCTGCACATTCTACCCTTTCCAACTAGCAGATGAATCCCTTCTAGACAAGGCAGGCACACCTACCCTTTTGCCGTTGAACGACACGTTGGTGATGGCTTGTTTCGATCCTCGCCAGAAGAAATTTCCTTCTCTAACGTAGAGGAGGGTATCTTTCTCTGAAACAGTAGAGTTGTACAAATGTATTTCCTTCAGCACCCAAGACGGGGGCTATACTTCAGTCGCCCGCTGACGCGACATTATGAGAACAACCAATATCGACTAAGTGGTGCATATGATTAATAATGGTGGTTTTCATAAATTCGCACTGCCGGTAAACGGAGTACAAACCACGCCTAAGCGAAAAACAAGATGATACCTCCAGAAAGTGTATAGACATCGTGTACGTCCATGTTCTTCATAACAAACAGTCGCTGCAGCCTTCTTAATGACACCAGCGCCTCTACTAGACCATTCAGCACCCATGGGAAGGCATTCAGAGGCATTATCAGAATATTGACTAGCGCTAAAGATGTAAACACCTGAAGCAAGTCGTTTTAGTTAAATGCACACGACGGCAACCAGAAGCAGAAGCAGATGCACTGACCTTCGCCGCTGTGAGCTTCTGGTGAAACACCATTGTATACGTCGCTAGAATTGAGATCGTGATTAATAGCGGAGCAGAAGCCCACATATAGACACATATCGCGTCGAGACACTTGCGGATCTAAACCATAATAATCGAAATAAAAGCATAAGCACATAAGCAACAACAGCGGGGCTAAGGACTAGTCCCTGATATAAAACGATGATAGTTGCACGTACCTTAAGGTAGTATAGCTCTTTCTCACGAAGCTCGTTGATCTTCCTCTCAAAAAATCCTTCCCATGCAGAAGATTTCACCGCTCGAATACCTTCCATCGTCTCGCGAACGACCTGGAAACGACATCGCTTTACCAATGTTCTATCTACAGGATTTTTAGAAGCCGGAGAAGCCCTCATGACACATGGTTTCCTCTCCTCTGTGCCGTATATGTAAGTTCTATAACACAAAATTTCCATAACAACCATCCGAGTACAATAACATAATAAGATCTAATAACGAAATAAACGTAACAAGGGTGATCTAAAGGTTGCATTGTTTTTGCTTTCCCAGGTTCAGATTTCAATGAGTGTTGCCTGTTGACCCAGACGAATACGACGTCCCCTTCCTTCTCTTGACCAAAATTATAAGATGCTCTATTTCGGCTTACGTTTCGTCGCCTTCGCCTTCTTCAGAGCATGGAAAAAGCGGAAACATTCTACCCCATTGATTCGACTTCTCTAGGTTATGAAGATGGCGATCGCGCTGAAAGGTAAGTCAATGTCAAGCGTCCAATGAATAGTTAGAAAGCGCCTTTCTGCTTGATTATCTTTCCTAGCCGATGCTCCCACAGCCGTCATAGATCGAAAATAACTTTTAGATAAAAAAAACGATCCCGTCGGCATGCTTTCGTCGTTTTCACATAAAAAATTAACAACATGCAAATGAGGACAAAAGCGGTTCAATTTAAAAGCCCAAACCTTTATTCTCTGATCCTTGCATTGCATCAGCTTCACCGACATTCGACCAATGCTGTTTGTGACCCACTTGTTGAGCGGAATCAGAACAATCGCAGCTACAACGCCGGCAACGAATGCCATTCCTATCTGTAACGCTTGTGAATAGAAGGTGGGTTACAATAGAAAATTTCGCGAAGAAAAGCTCCCATGTACAGCCCCTGGTTTTTACACTGTTTGCCATTGTATCAGTAGCGACAATTTCATGGCGACTTAATAATCAATTAGTCATTTTAAGAATATATTCATTAAAAAACTCATCTAAAAATAACTGTACTAAATCTTAAAAGCTGTAGAACTAGCTATTGCATAATAATTTTTGTTACGATTTGTCTGACCAGGATACTATCTCAACGGTAGGTCGAAACGGCGCAAATGTTGTATATGGGCAGAACCGCCTCTCTCTGGGTAGTAACAAACTGCAGGTATCTCGACCCCAATACAACTCTGCGCAGAGTTAGGGGCGACGGAAGTCGCGGGTTGGCGCCCTGTTGATTCACGTGCTCCACAGCTGACGGGCGCGCGCGGGATGAGGACTCGTATCGCGGCTAAGCGCAGTGCCATGTGGCGTAGTAGGGAAGAGCTCGGGCTCGTAAACGCGAGGTCGGGGGATTGGGTCCCGCAGACTGCGTTCGTTTTGCAATTTTGAAAAATCCATGTTTATCATATAGGTAATCCACCTAGGGGTATTATAATGTGTTATAGAGCATGTTTACATATAACATATATATGGTGGGATGCTTCAAACTACAGATTAGCTAAAATGTTCACTTCTGTGTGTCACTTATTTTAAGCCTATTTGTGTGAAGCTATAATTATGTAACGATAGATATTTTGTGGCACTATAAAAAGTTCCGACTCCACCGACAGGACTTCGGTCAAAAAAATTTTTTCGCTGAAACTTTGTCTAGAGGGGTTATTTGGTGTGCTGATCACGAATATGATATCCGTTCTTCACGATTCGGCTGAATAATATAGATACAGGAAGGCAGAGGATTACATTCTTAAAGCTTCTGCCGCTGACGGCAGGTAGAGGCAGAATCGTGAAAAACGAATGTCAGATTGTGATCAGCACCCCAAATAACCCCCCTAGACAAAGTTTCAACGAAATAGGTGACCCTGCCTGGACCACCCTTGTTAACGGTATGGGTGGCCTCCGACCGCATCGTGAAAAACGGATGTCAGATTCGTGATCAGCACCCCAAATAACCCCCCTAGACAAAGTTTCAGCAAAAAAATTTTTGACCGAAGTCTTGTCGGTGGAGTCGGGACTTTTAACTAGTGCCACAAAATATCTATCGTTACATAACTATAGCTTCACACAAAATAGGCTTAAAATAAGTGACACACAGAAGTGAACATTTTAGCCAATCTGTAGTTTGAAGCATATGTTATATGTAAACATGCTCTATAACACACTATATTACCCATAGGTGGATTACCTATATGATAAACATGGATTTTGCAAAAGTGCAAAACGAACGCAGTCTGCGGGACCCAAACCCCCCACCCCGCGTTTACGAGCCCGAGCTATTCCCTACTACGCCACCTGTGCACTGCGCTTAGCCGCAATACGAGCCCTCATCCCGTGCGCGCCCGTCAGCTGTGGAGCACATGAATCAACAGGGCGCCAACCCGCGACTTCCGTCGCCCCTAACTCTGCGCAGAGTTGTATTGGGGTCGAGATACCTGCAGTTTGTTACTATCCAGAGAGAGGCGGTTCTGCCCATATACAACATTTGCGCCGTTCCGACCTACCGTTGAGATAGTATCCTGGTGAGGCATTTTGCTAGACCTGCAGAATCTTTTGGTACCATAATACTTCGTGAAGTTTGAAACTTAATTCGCCAATACTGTTCCCAGTTGTGGTTGTTACTTTCGAACCAAATCAGAATAAACGTCCGTATAGGCGAGGAGGAGGAAGAGTGGTCACTCTTCTCCTCCTTCATAGCGTTAACAGATACAAAAACTTTCAAAACGAAACCATTATCAACAATTGGGTAAGATTTAAACTTTGAAAGGACACTTAGCGTTGCCAAGGGTAGGATAAAACTGTCAGTTCCAGTGGGCTTACGAAGTGGATCCGTTGCGCTAGACTTGCACTTTAATCTCATCCTTCATTCAACATTTCTGCTGTGTCTGTTCTTCCCAGACGAGCTGAGTTAAACTTCGCAGAATAACAACACTCCCAATACTACACTACGGAGCCAATGATCAGCCTAAGTCCGTGCTATAATGACACAGGTAGCTACATCGATAAGTTTCCCTACACCGTCAGAAGAGCAAAATATAACCAACTACTACAAAGCAAACAAACGGAATTTCATTTCACCTTGCCGCGCGCCTTCTCACTATATCTCAACGACAACCAGAACGAATAATAAGCGGATGGAAACTCACTTCTCGATACAGCAGATAAAGCGCGATTGCGAGTTGAACAGGCAGACTCCAGAACGCATGGAATGAGTTGCAGAAGTTCACCAAACGATCAACATCCGTGGAAATAAAATTAAGAATCGCTCCTGAAACGTATTTATGGGAAAGGTTTACACCGAAAGGAAACAATGGGCAACGATTTTCGAAGGATTAATGCAAACGTGTATGTCCGCACAGGATTCCCAGTAGCTCCAACATGCGCAAGGTAAAATAAAACAAAACCATGGTTTGAAAATGGAATCAAAGAACTAGAAGACTCTTCAAAGCACTTCTTTTGTTCTAGTCTATAAGGTTGCTAAGGATTGGTTTAAAATTATGCTCCCTAGCAACGTGACAATGTGAAAGCCTTGTGTTTATACTTACGAACTCGAGCGGCGCATCTCAATGAAGGCCAATTAATCGCTCTACCTATCCAGTTCCATTGTTTTCCATAATCGGAGATCGCAGGGCGATCGAATTATAAACCCTGGCATGAAACATACCGGTCGGACAGAACAGCATCAAAGTGATCGATATCGGCATATTTTCTTTTACTAAAGCGTCAACAGGCGGCTGTTGTATGAATCCGAATAAGAACTAGGATCAGAAAATGGCAAGCTAGAGACTAAACGTCGCCGATCCCAGTAAATTTCTTAAATATCTTCTTACTGATGTAGCGATCCACAAAAAAAAACTCTAGACCCTAAAAGAGGATTTATACTTAAGCCGCCAACCGCAGTAACACCAACGAATAGATATCAGTCATTCGAGCTGCATTGCGTGACGGACAAAAGATAAGCTGTCCCAAAAACATGTCTTGGAAATTTTTCTCTTCAAATGCTGTTGACACTCCAAATAGGACCAGCTTAGTGACTCACCTGATGAAAATTTGCTCATTTCGCTCATCGGAACCATCAGCAACTTGTCGTAGATCGACGTTACAGTCGCAGCACGTACTCTGTAAGGAAAACAGCGCTAAAGCACTCTTTTGATCTAGAGAAATTATCTTCCCAGTCATTTAATTCCTGACCATTAGGCGGCATTTATACTTCAGCTCCAAAACGGAGCGGCGTTATAAGAGATGCTAATATCGATGTTCTGCACCTGATCGATACTGGTAGCTTTTATGACGCCGCGCCGTCCGACGACCGAAGTATAAATCCCGCCCACGGCATTCTCCAAACTTCTAACTCACTTGAGACTAATCTTCTGCATGTAGAAGTTGAAATTCGCTGAAAACAGTGCAGCAAGTAGTGAGCACAGGACCATCAGAGCCGCGTAGAGGAATCCAATCGGCTGAAAACCTCTGGCATCGTGAGAAATACAGGATGACGACTGATCCAGTATTCCGCAGGACCTACATTCGGTGTTGGACTCTCAAGGACATCCACAAGGAGGTGAAGCAGTATAGGGCCGGCGAACGTGAACGCGTCACACGCTACTCTCAGGATCGCCAGCGAAAAGAACGCAAATCCAAAAGTAGACAGAAGAGAGCTAAACGAGCAAGGCTGGAGATCAAATTCTGAATACCTAGAATCCAAAGATATATCACCCACGATGAAAGTGAGTAGTGCTGGCCGTCGGAGAAAAACGTCGGTGAACTCTCGATCATCTGGCGCTCAATCGTCGAAACTTCAAGTGACGGCGGCAATAGGAAGACATCGTCAATCTATGCAAAGTTTTTCATTAAAATCATCAAATTTTAATTAAAAATTCACAATTTCCTTTTAAAAAATGGTCTCACCGAGTTCAGCTGCAATTTGCCTCCTTTCTGAATCAATATATTCGTCCAACAGAAGAAGATTCGTGACAGAAGACCTGCTGATTCATCAGCAGATGAGCGCAGTTCAATATATCCGAAGGACTCTGCGTTTTGGAATGCTCTGAAGCAAAGTATGCTCGTGATTAGTGCACTAACGACTAAGCTCCCAAGATTAGGCACGAGTTGTCTCCCCCTTTTTTTGGTGAGTTTCCCGCACATTCTCAGGTGATCGTGGCGTGATTATCGAAGAGGCTGCGTCCTACCCATTCAATGAATAGATGGCAAAGAACGATGCTTTCACTATCCTTCCCTTCGGATTCCTTTATCGTTTTATATATGCTTAAGCATAGCTTCCTTCTCGGGGCAAGTTTAGAAAGGTGGGTCACCCTCATTTTTACCCCTGATGTTGTTGAAAAGTTGTCCAAATTTTTAAAAAATGATAATGTTAAGCACAAACACATATGCACTTTAACCACAGCCTTTTCTCTAAGCTTGCTTTAGCTAGGATGAAGCTTCATAGTATGGAAGATGTACGGTCCATACTCTAGACTTGCACCCTCTTTTTGGTTTCTTTTTTTCATAAATAGAGCTTTCTTGTGTATTTTCGGGTTTCTTCTGGGCTATTCGAAGTTTTCGTCGGATTGGAAGTACTTGTTGTGCCTTTACCACCAAAGTCGAAGCAAAATATGGAAACTTGAAGAAAAATATTCAGAAACACGGAAATGCACGCATAACGGCCACCAAACGCCGAAACTTAGCTAGGATACATAAAAAATTCGTAAGAAAGCCTTGAGAAATAAAAAGAGGAAAATTCATATCAATTTTAAAGCGCGAGAAAATGACAACAGCAGCGTCAACACAAGCTTCCAGTGGTTAGACCGCTTTCGTGGTCCCGCCAATATAAACTTGACTTGAGGCTAACCATTCGTCCCCATCTTTGGGAGCTCAGTTGCTAGTCCCCACCCATCCTACACAGGGACATATTTCTGGCGCCAGATAGGGCGACAGTGGAAGCGCAACTTTTGTCGATTGCTCGCGCTGTCTAGTCGGTATCAGCGGCTCGCTGAGCAGCGAACAAAACCTAACCCATGCCTTGAGATGTGCAAACAAATGGGAATTCAAATCCCTGCGAAGATCACTAAGAAACTGACTTGTATTGCCTCCATTCGGCGTAGTTTAACGCCGACCCGATCAATAGATGCAGCAGAGCTATGGCGAAAACTATATACGTCCTCGGGTCGCTGAACCCGTACAGGAACCACCTGTTCACAGTGACCAAAATGAACGCTTTTGAAGCGAAAAACGCAGCCACGGTTTGTCCGCGCGAGCGAGTCCAACTGAAAACACACATACTTGGATCCTTCCAGCAATAACAAGACGTCAAATATGGAATACATTAAAGTTTTCCTAGCCGCAGACGCTACATGGCATCTGTTGTTCTCAATCTACTAGACACGCCTTCATGGCGCCAGAATCAAGCCAAGACAAGATATTACAGCAGACATCTATTGGAATAGCGTGGTATGGCACACCCCACATGGCTCCGCTGCTTTCATCCAACCATAAAATGCTAGTCAAACTAGAATTGTGTCCGAAAAATGGAACGATTCTCACCTCCTACTCCACCTCGAATAGAACAGTACAGCTGCGAATGAAGCCCAGGCTATAGCCATTACGCTGTATTCAATAAGAAATATTGGCTTCAAATAGAACTGCGCAAAGAAGGCCATGCCGAAGGAGATGCTCAGCGGAAAGATCGTCATCGCACAGACGATCATCTTCAGAGTGAATATGTGTGAAACGGCGTCGCTGTCAAACGGAGGAAATCCTCCCTGAAATCATAACATTTTGAGGAATTTGGTAAAACTAGGAACCTTCCAAGTAAAGGAAGGAGTGAATATAAGGAAGCGTAAACATGTGCAAAAAAATCGTTCAGAAACAATGTGTGCAGGACCACTCGTCAGTCATAAGGATTCCTCGTCCAAAATGATCGACACCTGCCTCAGCATAAAGTCCCACAGAACTTTCAACTTCTCCCTTATGGAAACCTCGATATTGTCAGTTGTTAGTAATATATTGTGCCATCGTGCCACACAAGGTTTTTTAGGGAGAGTTTTATTTAGCAGGGCCTGTTGCTTCGACGTTCCGTCGTCTTCGGAGGTCTAAACAGAGTCCCAGAGAGTGTTTACAACTTGACAAAAGGCAATAGTGCTTGTCGCTAATATGGTCTACCGGCGAAGGTGGGAACGCGATAGCCAATCACGATCAGCTCTTTACTTATAGTTAGCTTTGGTTCATAATGTCAGAAGTTACCGGAAGATGAGAAGACGATCAAAATGGCCATAAAGGTACTTCTACAGCACTCGATAAACGCCATATGGCGTCACCGATCGCTGCAGGTTAAATCATTACAAAACATGAAATGCTGCGCCACAACATCTTTTTTTTTAATCTGCTTAATCTTCTCTTGATATTCAGTGTCTCAAAAAATGTATAAATGTTTGAAAGGTCATAACTTTCCTCACAGTAAAGGTACTGAGGAAATTAAGGGCTCATATGAATGCCTAAGAAAATGTAATTTTTTGACAAATGAGCGGTATGGAATAGTTCTGAAATTTTGCATTTTATACTCGATTGATTTTGTTTCGTTTGAATACTTGTTGTAATTTCATCACAAAGCGGCCGCATTGATTGACTTGTTCATCTTTTAAGGTTTGAAACTTAAAAACACACTATAGCTTGCGAAAAATGCGGGGTATCCTAAAAAGATGCGGCTAGTATTTGAAACGTTCTCACATTGCTGCTAGTTAAGATTTTGAGGATGTTTGAAGCTCTTATGGAAGCATTGGGTAACAAGAATTCCGCGGCTTGCATATGGTCAAGATTCCGCAATGCCCCGCATGAAACCTTGCATTTCAGACTCGATTGATTGTGCATGGGCTTAATGCTTGTTAAAGTTTTGTTACTAGTTGGTCAGATTAACCTGCTTCCTTTAATGTTTAAACTTCACAATCACGTGAAAGATGCGAGTTTATTGATTGCACAATTGAAATGTGAGCAGGAGCCCCGTTTTCCAACACCGATTCCGTGGATGGATGAGGCAACATTCGAGCTGAATTGAGAGGTTAATCGCCATAATTGTAGCTACTGGGAGACGGAAAACGTTAAAAGAAGCAAAGCACAGGTTAATCTGGAGTGGTAGTAATCTAGTAACAAGGCTGTAACAAAGATTAGGCACCGTTTATACTTCCAACGCCGAGCGACGCGACAGCATGTGAAGTTGGCCACATTGATCGATCGCGTCGCTCAATCAATATGGCCATCATACGTGGAGTCGCTTCGCTCGGCGTCGAAGTATAAACGGGGCCTTAAGCCCATGCACAATCAATCGAGTTTGTAATGCAAGATTTCAGGCGCGGGCATGGCGCAATCTTAACTGCTTACACGCCACAGAACTCCTGTTAACCTGTCTTTTCGTATGAGTCTCCAACATCTTCAAAACCCTTACTAGCAGCAATGTTAAAACCTTTCAAATAGTACCTGCATTTATTAGGATACCCTGCATTTTTCGCACGCTATAGTGTTTTTTAGTTTTAAACCTTGACAGATGCGCAAATCAATCGAAACTATCTCTTTGTGAAGAAATTATAGCAAGCATTCAAGCGAAGCACAATCAATCGAGAGTACAATGCAACATTTCAGACGAGTGCATGGCGCACTCCATACCGCTCATGTGTCAGAAAATTTCTATTTTTTAAGCAGTCACATGAGCCCTTCAATTCCTAGTGATTTCACTGTGAGCAAAGTTATGACCTTTCAAACAGTGTATTCGTTTTTTATTTGAGACACCCTGCATAACGACGCTATGTAGCAGCATCGAGTATAACTGAACCATTCCAAGGTTCCATATTGATTTGTTGCGATTGCAACTCTGGCATCAGGGGACTCGGACACGTACCACCTGCTAGCCGGGCAGGAATGCTCTACGCTATTACACTATCGGTGCTGTTTGATCGAACTCAACATCCACACCTCACTCATATATCGCAATAAGCCGGCCGATGATGTCAGCATGGAACCAGCTCAACTGAAAGTCTTGATAGAAATGACTCAAGTCAGTTTCCTTAACCTTAATTGGCCGGTAGTCTAGTAAGTTTTAAGCACGATATACTGGCGTTTCATAGCACTTGTAGCTAAAGTGGCCTATTTTGAGGGCGGCGACGAGCCAGCCAATCAAAACCAATCATAACACCGACCGATAACGTCACTCACGATCAAGCGCCCACTCCGTCCCCTCAACTGATTGGCACGAAGCATGAAAACTAACCGGTATCAGCTGGAAGTTTAGGACGGAGAAGAACAGCAGTGGCAGCGTCTGCGGAATGACCAGAGCGAACTCTCCACATGGAGTCAATGTCATCGTCGACTCGTCCATGAAATACTTCGTTCTGAAGGACGAGCCATTCGCGAAGCCGCAAAAGTCCCACATGGGACTTGGCTCGCTGCCCATATCTGAAAATTCGAAAATAAGCGGTGAGCTTGGCAATTCTAGCAAAGCCGCTGGGGTATAGAAACGTCTATTACAGTGCACTTGGAATCGTGAACTTCGGATAGGAGTTGGTACCTGCAGTGTTTCATGTAAATCATATGAATAAGAATAGCTAAGCTTCAACTAGTCAATGATATTGGCGTAAGATTTCATAGTTGGATGGGACGTCCAATCGGCCTACATCTATACCTAAACTTAAAACCAACCAAAACACTGTGGCCTTCAAGTTTCGACGGTTGGTGTGCAAAAGTGCAGACGTTATAGTGGATCGTGGACTATTGCACTAGCCCCCACCAAGCTGGAATAGGAAGTGTGACGTGAGACAGAACTTGCTGTGAAGAACCTCGTCTTTAGATTAAATGCGGAACAGACAAGTAACAATGAGCAGAAAACGCTCAGCAACTGACTCAGCAACTGATTCAACATTCGTCGTTTAAACAATGTAAGCGAACGGCGTACTATCCCCGTACATTTCATTACTAGAAAATCACGAAAGAAGGGTCCTAAAATGGCGGAATCCTGCACAAAATCACGCAAAACACACAGAATTCCAGACCTTTTATCGCAGTTGCTAGATCAGTAACTAAGCCAACAATCACAAGTACTATTTCCTACTAAGTTACCTGCTGTTAACGCGAAAGAACCAGAGGCAATGAATCACTGAACAAACCCGTTCAAACTAATGAGTCGTAAGATCGCGTAGTGCATACTCGGAGATGGCGCACATTTGCGGACAATTTTTGAAATCCGGGTTTTTCATGATCGCCCACTGGACGATGCTGGCGGGTACGTTTGCGAATCCTCTGTACTTCTT
Organism: Heligmosomoides polygyrus bakeri; assembly: GCA_947359475.1. Lineage (NCBI taxonomy): Eukaryota > Metazoa > Nematoda > Chromadorea > Rhabditida > Heligmosomidae > Heligmosomoides > Heligmosomoides polygyrus. The sequence continues at coordinate 19,633,199 of OX375868.1, forward strand.
CGCGACGAACACGTCCAATGTCACACAGGCGGAGATGTGGGTCCGTCTTCCGGGTGAGTCTGACTAGTCACAGTCACGGTACTTATGGCCACGAAAGGAATTCTCCGACTTGCAGACATACTCGAGTTCTTCTTCGTGGCGCACCCTTCGTCAGGACGTCGTGAAGGCGAAGAGCATCAACGTATAATGTATTTCTATCCGAAAGGAGAAACGTTGGATAGGCAGGTGAGAAATTGGGTACAGTTAAATGTTCAGGTAGAGAACGTTGTTCAATTGCTTTCTGGAACTCGCCACAGATTCAACTTCTACGGCATGTCGTTAAAGCAGTTTGGATTCGTAGTTAACCTACGAGCAAGTAGTTGCGCAGCCGGAGGCCCATGCACTCCCGATTCCAGATTCTTGGTTTATTTATTCAATGTGTAGACCAGGGTCTAGCGTGAGGAAATTCAACACAAAAACACAAACACGCAATTTCAGCAACATGTAGATCAAAAAATCAGCCGAATGAAGCAAAGCATCGTCATCAACTGAGCGCATTACATAGTAAAACACTAAATTTTTACCTTGAGAGACACCTACAGGTTTGAACAGAGACTTCCATCAGTCTTCGTGCTTACTAAGCAAAAAGTTGAATTCATTGAGAGCTCTATAGGTTAGAAAGTCCGATCTGGTACGCGATTTAGCAACCGAGACCCCTAAGTTTTGGCATACCTCTTACAGATCTTGTCAGTACCCCATTGATCCGATGGGTTTATGGATAGCTTTTCAGCGAGAATGTTGTTGCATCATTATAAGATCAGCAATCTTTCTTCTGTTCCTCAGCGAAGGAAGACCAAATAGCTCAGCTCGATGCGGACCTCTTGGAATTTTATTGTAATCCATTGAAAAACATCTCATCATGCGCTTCCTAGTGAAGCTATTTTGAATGCTTTCTTATCCTTTCTCATTGTTGGATTAAGCACCGTATGTACCCGCTTCCACAAAGGTTATACATAAGTCTTAAACGCGCGTACGTAGGCATCAGGGAGATTAAACTTTATAGCCCCGAAGAGGATGTAGATGCGATAGTTGGCCTTTTTCGCGAAAAATCTAAAGTGCTTTGAAAGACATCGGTTCTGGTTATAATAAAGCTTAAATCTCTAACATCATCAACCTTAGAATTGAGCCACTGATACTATATTCCTGTGTTCGAGCACAATTTCTAGGTCCAACCATCAGGTAGTGTGTCTTCTACTGCTAATGGTAGCTCTTTCTGCCCAGCAACTAATGAAATCAACTGCTGACTGGAGAGCCACTGAATCTTGTATATCGTCGATTCTTTTATAGATCTTTAAATCATCTGCTTACACTTTACACGTGACTCCCAGGTGGGTGATACAGTCGGGAAGTTCGTAGGTGTAAAGCAGGTGTTCCTCAAGGTGGAGTATTTGGCGATAATACTCCACCTTGAGGAACACCGCTTGCTACGAGAAAAACCTTGGAGTATTGGCCCCCAATACTGACCTGATATGTTCTACTAGATAAAAAATTGCGGAATCCAGTTTATAATCATAGGATGTATTCCTAGTGCCTCCATCTTAAATATCAAATTTTCTACAACAACCTTGTCAAATGTTTTTGAAAAATCGAAACACACTACACCCGTGCATCTTTTATTTTTAAAAGCCTTCGACCAGTCATTCAGAGAAGTTAGAACAGCCGTTTCGACAGATCTTTCCTTAAGGAAACCAAACTGTTTTTGTTTGAGATAATGTCATTGCATTCAAGATGGAGAAGGATGTGTTTCTTTAGAATCTTCTCAAAGGTTCTAGTAAAAATTGAGGTAATGCTAATTGGCCGAGAGTTTTGCTCACCTATTTCAACCAAACTTTTCGTCCTTTCGGCTTCGGTGAATCGCTATCAGACTTGTCTGGGAAGGATAAAACAGTATTTAGCGGAATAGTGCCCGCACCACATCATATCGACTGGAAGTCATTGTATCGGCCAAATTCGCACTCAATTTGCCTCCACAACATCCCGTGGAAGCGAGTGCGTCGCGCATCCCGCAGAGGTGCTGACTAACGAATTGTTCTTTATTTGTCCTATACAATGAACTGGGTGGCCATTCGTTGCCCAGTGTTGTTCCATACTCAAACGAGACTGGTTAAAGTTTCCGATGAACAAGTCGGGGTCTATCCTTCTCAGATACGTTTGTTACCAATTCATCGACCTAGAAACGATGTCAGGCTTAGGAACGAAAAAAAATCCGAACCAAGAAGCATGCAACAGTCGACAGCTCTTCGGACTGCGCTACTAGGCGCCCCAGTAGTATATATCATTTTTAAATTTCGAGCATTACAACGAGCTGTCCTGCACGGTGATCCACTCCACTGGCCTCGAGCTAATTAGGCCTTGGAGTTGAAGGATAGAAGCAATCCTTAAAGGTCTGAACATAAGAAAAAGTCGAATAGGGTTTCATAGAGGGGGTTCGGATTTCCCGCCCAGGCGAACCTAGCCTTCCATACCTTCGGGGTCGGTGAATCGGTAGACTCCTCTGGGAAGGGTAAAGCGCCGACATCGACTGGCCACCGCAAGTCATTGTATATCCAAATACGCATTCAAATGGCCTCCACGACATCCTGTAGAAGTAGAATGCATGGCTGCATGGCACATCCTAAAAGGGGTTGGTTAACGTTCTTTACCATTTATCCTTTGTGCACCGTAGGTGTGACGTATTCCTGTTTCGGACTGACAATGGAACTGTCTGAACGGTACGCCGGAACGGCAAGAACGAGCACTATAGGGAGAATCCCCGTCCTCCAAATAGTAACAGAACATGTTTTGTTTTTGCCGAATCGTTGAGGCAAAGGAGTACGAGGGTGTAATGGTTAAGGGTCCGCAGAGCGAGCTCTTCACGGGAGCGCAAGATCTCTGTGTCGTGGACTGGGTGGCGCAGTGGTAGAGAGCACGCCTCATGTTCGTGAGGTTTAGTGTTCGGTTCCCATGCTACGTCATTTGCACTTTTACCATAGTATCGAAATTCCATAGTGATTTCCATATTCGAACTTGTTTTTGGAGTTTGCTACGGTAAGATGTTTTTATTACTTATTATTTGTCGACATCTCGTAATTCACCAGCAATGTCCGAAATATGCCAAATGCGATTATATATGAAATATTTATGAAATAGCTTCACCACCAATGATGCACAGGCACAAAGTTCATAAAACCGTAAGACTGATCACAGTGGGGGGGGGGCAACGTATGAAGGCTACAGTTTCTTGACATCCTGACTCATCACATGGGCCGAGGTCTTCCGGGAATGCCATTCCACTCGGGTTTTCGAAGCAACCAAGATGTTGATGATAATGATGATGTTGACGGTGATGTTTCATTTTCTTTTTTTTTTTCTCAAAGAAATCTAAAGCAGTGGCTAGTACATTCTCTGCTGCGAGATTGTTTCACAGTTCCTGCCCAGTGGTACTCCGCTGCAGCCTGAGCCTGGAATCGCGACACAGCCGACTTTCCCCAGTTCTCAAATTTGTATAGTATAACAATTCTAGTATAGCCAAACCTTTTCTTCCGAAACGATCTGCCCTCCCGAAAACATGATAGTGCCTTCACTGGTTAGTGGCGTCGTGACTCCGGTACAACGTTGTTATGACCGCGCGACTTTGTAAGCATAACAGAGGCGAGAATATTGATCGTGGTGGTAGGTCAAGTTGAAGATCATGTGATACCCTCCTACACTGTATGTACACTGGTGACACTCACCTCACCGACACTAACAAATTGCATATGAAGCATTTTTCTAGCTTCCTGCCGCTGTTTCATGTTGTTCCTGCGTCAAAATTTCTTACATTGACAATGAGAATAATTTATTGGAGTAAAAGTTTCATATAAAATCTCATTTGGCATATTTCGGACATTGCTGGTGAATTACGAGATCTCGACAAATAATAAGTAATAAAAACATCTTACCGTAGCAAACTACAAAAACAAGTTCAGATATGGAAATCTCTATGGAAATCCGATACTATGGTAAAAGTGCAAAAACGCCGCGTAGCATGGTAGCCGAACCCTAGACCTCACGAACATGAGGCGTGCCCTCTATCATTGCGCCACCCAGTCCACGACACCGGGATCAGGGGTGCACATTTAACGGGTTAACGATTTAACGAATTAACAGCATTTTTCGTTAAAACCTGGCTTAACGACTTAACGGAAATTTTTAGAAATTTAACGGAATTTTTAACGAACTTTTTTTCAGTGAGTTTATCACATTTACTCTTAGCATCCTTTAATGTTGGAGGTCTCATCCTCCCGATTAAGACTGTTTCTAAAAAATACTGCATGAATATTTTGTTTTCATGAGTTTGCTCTAATTTTTTTGTTGTTGGAAATAATGCATTTTAGGGGTGTGTGTAGCGCAGTCGGAGGGGATGCCGGCTATCGCGTGACCTATACCAGGGTTCTGGTCTTTTGTCCTGGATTTTCCTCCCAGGCCAACCAAACCTTCAACCTCTCTGGGCTCGGTGAATTGGTACTAGACTTGTCTGGAAAGGGGAACGTTGAGTTCTTCATCGACTGACCACAGCAATCATTGTATGACCAAATACGCATCCAAAACGCCTCCAAGATATCCCGCAGAACTAGAATGCGCCGCGCTCTCAAAAGAGATTGAATTTGCCACGTATTAAATGATAAGGATAAAGGATGGAATGAGACCATCCTTTGTCCTTATCCTTTAACCCTTTCTCGACATTGTCCGACGATGTCGTCGGACACTACCATAAAAATAGTTCATGGAATATTATCAAGCATTTAATAGTACAATATTAATCGCTGAGTCCACTAAAAGCTATGGTCAAGATAGTCCATGGGAAACATCTTTTGTTACTGTCTTTTCATATTTAATAAATAATGCAAATAAAATAATTCAAACAATCAGCGCGCGGGAACAATGCGCGCTGTCCCATGCGGCACTCAGTTGAAAATCGCGCGTGTCGTGAAAGGGTTAATGCATTTTGGAGACAGGAATTCCCCAGGCACGTCAACGATTCCGCAAAGATACTGGCCTAACCTCCTCGTTGCATATGCCTATTCTCACCTGGCGCAACTTAACTTTTCGGCAGTGTGGGACCGTGTGATTGATGCCGTGTCACGGTCCCAACGTTGCAAAAAATGGATTGGTCTCACACACTAGGCACTCAAAATTCGTGCTTTCGACAACGCGTAAACATTCCACTGATAGGCTTTTAATTGTATCTTCATTAGTTCTCTCTGTACTTAATGGGCTGGTGCCCACAAGATTGTATATGCTCGTAGAACAGTCGGACAAAAGATCTAGGAAAGGAGGGAACTCCGAGTACCTCCGGGTACTGAGCGAACATTTTAAGATGCCTTGTCGGTGACATCTTAAATGATAATTCCACGCCTGTTCTTATTCCGCACTCTGTAGATGATTCGTTGCTGAACGATTGTTCATTTTTCCGTGTTTGTTGATGTTGAACAGTTTATTTTACATTGCAGTGTTACACTCCATCCCTTGAACTTTGGCTTTTGACCTCTTAAAGTTGAAACGTACGAGGTTCTCATTAATTGTTCTTTTGAAATAATGGTTTGCAGCTAGTTGTATTTTTTAACGAAATTTAACGATTTACCGGAAATCTAACGAAAATTTTTCGTTAAAAAATTTCGTTAGAAAATTTAACGCACAGAATTTCGTGTGCACCCCTGACCGGGATCTCGCGATGGCGTGATGAGCTCGCTCTGCGGACCCTTAATCATCACACCCACGTACTTGTTTACCTCAACGATTCGGCAAAAAAAAAAAAAAAACATGTTCATTTGGAGGACGGAGATTCTCCGTATAGTACTCGTTCTTGCCGTTCCAGCGTACCGTTCAGACAGTTCCCTTGTGAGCTAGGCCATTTTTGATATAGGTGGATATTCTATTGGAGGTGTATTACCACCGAAAACAGGGTGACCTCAGCCGTCAAGCACTTACTCCTAGCATTTCTCTATGTGATATCACACTGTAAGTTGGAATTCACGAGTTTTCACCACTTAGGCCTATGTTATACTTCGGCGACAATGTTGAACGGGTGTTACGCAGTGCATAGCAGCCCTTACAACACTGTCGTTGACAATACCGTCGCCGAAATATAACATAGGCCTTAGCGGCATCGGTAATCAGCAGAGCATAACCGTTGGGATATTGTTCTCTTATTGCTAGGCAGACCTCTGATGCCATTCGGCATTAGCGGGCGTATTGCAATGTTTCATACCGAGTGCCAAAATGTCAACCACTGAACAAGAGGTGTATAAAATTCTGAAGCAACATCACACCACTGTTTTATAGGCGGAAATTACTGGCTTCGCGGAGGCAGTAGTGAACTTCACGGACAATTTTGTCAGTCCAGAAGAACAAGCCCAGAAACCGGAGTTTCCTTTTCGGACGGTATCAACACAGAAGTCCGAGCATGTCTACATACAAGTGGAGAACTGCGAGTTTCTCATTGGTCTCGCTTTGTCCAAGTGAGTGATTTACCTCATATATAGTCATTTTTAATACACTGCAATCGGACAACACCATAGGCGTCAGGTACAGGCTGCAGGCGTCACTTGCACACAGATGTGTCTATTCTGGTACGATTTCCTGCGTGGAACTATCAATTATCCCGTACTTCACGTGTTGATAGGTTACCACCAGAGCTGAAATCACTGGTCAATCTATATTTAGGGTGACTCTCAAGACGCTGTTGAATCCAGATTCTCATCAAGCGGAGTGCAGCGATCCTCGACATTTCCTGGATTGGTGCATATCCTTGGGGCAGGACACCCATAATGGAGCTACAATTACACCCTGCAATTGATAATTCGGTCGACCTCAGAATTGTAGGTCCCTAGTTGCGCACAGCGGTGTTCGCCACGTAGAGCTAACCGTACCACTCTCCTACATTTTTATTTATTTATTTATTACAATGCACATATTTGTGCGCCATAAAGAATATATATATATATATATGCAGATATAGATATCTAGATATGTAGGCAGTATAGTCGTTATAATCGCGATAACAGTCGAGCAATATGGATATAGATAGTATCGTCGTTATAGTCCGCGAGAATAATTGGACACTATCGATATAAATATCGGAGCCCATGAGCGTAATAGAGCAATGTCGGGAACGTAATTATTGTAGCTTGTCTTCTTCTTCTAATGATTTCTTGTTTTCTTCGTGTAGCAGCATACATGAAGAGTGAACGTATTAATATATTATATATTAATATATATAATATGAAATATATATTAATATATATATATATACATGAAAGTTATATTAATATAATTTTCATGGTTATGGAGAAAATGCATTGTTTACTCCCCATGTGATTTACACTTCCATTTCCTTGCTTTGTCCAGAAGACAAGCCGATCCACTCCCGCTGCTTGCTTGCTATGAACAACTTTAAAACGAAAATATTCGATGAGGATACCATGTTCGTTACCTCGATTCCCTGATTTGTGACCGTTCCTAGCCTTCATTCCATCTGCATGACAACCCATAGCTTTGAAGGGTGTTGCGAGGTATTTCATCGATAAACGACGAACTTTTTCCGCGATACAACACGAAGCTCGTTATTCAGGGCGGGTTACACTAACCATTCTCATTTTCCTCTCAACCCGCAAGAAAATGATCCGATGGGTTTTTAGTCCATGTAGGCTATCCATCAGCACAATAATTTTTTATCACTTGAGAGGGGTTAGTAGCGTGATATCACTTTTTTATTATTTTATCTTGAATGGCAATGGACGATAACGGATGATTGTTTAAGAGCAGGAAATGGCTAAAAATCGTGAAAATTAAACATTTACTTCAGCTTACGTTACATTTGGCATCTGTGCTGGTTTTAGGTTATTTTTTAATTAATCGAATACGTGTTCAGAATTCAATATGCAGCTGTTGAGTACTCAGTCTTCTTGGCTGCTATTCAAAACGTGCTCACGAATGTCTACAAGATGTTCCGACTATTCTTTGGAGAATTCAGTCCGTTCAGGTTAGTTATATGTTCTTGTTCCTCCAGGTCGTCTGCTTTTAATCGGTGGTAACGAGTGGACTGTAGTCTTGACAGACCACCCTTTTTTCCCGAACTTTACTTCTACAGGAAAAGAAACGAGCAGAAGTTCAAAGAGCGCCTCGAATACTTTCTCGGCCGGTACTTACCGCTACTCAAACTTCATAGAGTAGGTCGTTTGCTGACTGCAACCACTGTCGATTCTCCTCATCCATTTCGGATCACTTAGATGCCACTTTTGGACTACCTCAATGGAGCAGCGTTCCTTCCGTTGAATGGACCTACCTATTTGAACGTCGTCTCGATGACATCCGAACTTGTTGAGGAATTTCCGCTCATACAGAAAGTGCTAATCCTCTATCAGGTTGGGTATGCGTTACATTTATGGAAGAGTAATAATTTATAGATCGTGAAAAAGTAAAAAAAAAAGTGTAGGTTAAGTTGTGTGCGAACTTTTACTAAGCTCAAATTAGGTGGAGCAAACCTAAGTGTACCTGCCTTGCTCTAGCAGACGGCTTTATCGGTTGTTTTTAACCTGACGCACTGACCTCCAACCCCCCAGCACAGTCCCGAGATTCAGATGACAACCTTTCGAAATCTATGTTGCGCAGACAGAATTTGCCGTCCCTTCGGCGACACGAGAGGTGCAGGCCATCCCTTACCCAACTTGAACTGCACTAAAAATCACATTATACATTTACTGACCTATTTTTTAACTTGAAGATTTTGCTTTCGTAGCAAGAAGAGGGAGAGAGTTATGCGCTAAAACTGATCAGGAATTTGATTTCAAAAGAAGTACGTTTTCGACAATTCTCCAATTTTTTTTTCGGAAAAAGGGGTGTTTTCTTATTTATTGCTGAACGAGGTTCTCGATAACGGCCAGAGCGTGTTATTATACTAGTTTACGTCAACTCACGGTCACTTATGTTTCGCTTCTGTAACGAACTTTTAAAGGACAAAGTGCTCTACTATTCGCTGTCCCGCCGAGACTTGCCGTCACTGTTTCGCTACCTGACTCAGAGCCTCTTACCGATGACTATTGGTGATGAGCTGGACTATCAGACTCGGTAGGTGATGAAATTGTTCTCTTTTCATCGAGACTTCTCCATTTCAAATTCAGGTCATCACAAGGTCGTTTTCTACGTGGGCCTACGGATCTTACCATAGATGCTCCTTTGGCTGGTGATGATGCTCTCCCAACGGTGCATTTGTTCAACTCAGATGACGACGAGGACAATGAGGAGCTAATAAAGTATCAAATGGTGTGAAAGCTTTTTTCGATCACTTCTAGTCGGTAGGGGGGCAAGCTAAGGTGGCGCTGTGGTTCCCTCTCTCATTCCTCGTATCCCCTCCCCTGGACTTGAGGGTCATCATATTGTGAGACAGCAGTTGGAGCTGTTGAACAAATTCAGAGAAGCGTAGGTGGGGCAGTACGTGTCAACGCCCGACTAGGATAGTTCCACGCTTTTCTATAATTTATGTACTTGTTTTTAGATGGTTTATCGCTGCCTGAATGCCACCGTTTGTATGTTTACCAATCAAGAAGTCACCAGGAAGCTATTGAGGAATATTGATGGATATTTAGGGAGCGAGCTGAGCAAAGTCGCTTCACAAATAGGCGATTGGTAAGTGCGCTTGTCATACACATTCCGAAGCTAACCGACTGCACTAAATATCTCTGTGCGGCGTTGTTTACGCTTATGACTACGTTTTTTGCGATTTGTTTTCTTTTTAATTTTTGGAGTCAGAATCTTTTCTGTCGTGTTTTCATACTCCTATGGTACTTTCTTCTATCTCCTACTTTTCAATTAATAGTTGAACACTTATTTATTTAATGATTATTTATTTATTTATTGACGACTGATATGGGTATAATTCGGTTGTTAAATTGGGAGAATCTTTATTATCACCGCCGACACGGGTTGACGTATTGGACGCCAATTTTTCCCGCTTGGAATACGCTGCCGAATCAGCGTGTTGTATAAGTGTCTGTGATAAACTCACCATCGGTTATACGGTTGGCAGATGGCAGATAAGATTTCTGGGACGTGTTTTTTAGCTTGAACTGATGTTTCCTAGTGACGGTGGTTTTGCGTAGTTAACGTGATGCTGCAACCATACTACGTGACATCCATCAATAATACCATCTTCCATTCTCCCTCTGTTTTTAGTCGAGTTTCATTTTTATGTATGAAATTTTGGCGCAACACGTGGACGGTGGGGGGGGGCAGTCCTTGGCTTTGACCGCCTTAAGCGTAGCAGTCAGGTTTGGTGATGTGGAATTCCCCCATTGTAATCGTACGTACGTGTAATGCAAGTTGCACCGAGAGAGGCCTAGGTCAAACGGGTAAAAACCCGTAACTTTTTTGAGTACGGATGGGCTGCCCCCCCCCCAGTGCACTAGTTGCGCCGAAATTTTTTGAAAACTATTCTGTTGTGCATAGTTTACGGTCCTAGTATATACCTTAATGGTCCTTAGTTTCCAACATGCATCTAAAATTAAGTGCTTTGAAGTGGAGCTACTACGACTAATGCTGCCTAGTGCTCATTTTGATATTGTTGCACTATACTTCTTAGAAAACTTTTTCACCTTAGCTACTGGTCTCTTTTAAAGTATTTCATTTAAAAAATTGGGTAAACCGTTTTTCGTTGCTATCTATTTCTTTGACAGGTGTTTGTAGTTGTATTATTTTTGGAAAATATTGAACTTCAAGCCGATTCAGCATCGGCGCTCAGAATCCGGATGTGCTGTCGACGCCTGACTTTCACTACATCTACTTCAATCCTGCTTCACTCAGTCTCACATCCTCGTTTACGGAATCTGCTGACACTCCTAAACCAGCTCTGCCTCCTCCGGAAGTTAGCAGGTGTGACGGTTTCGTTGATTTATTATTAAGTAGAAACTTCGAAGTGGTTGAGTCAGAGGCAAACCAGATCTGACTGTCTGTTTACTGTTCACAATTCGTCAGCGAAACTTTGGAATTCGATACCTCTGATATCGGCGGGAGAATGTTTACAACATGCGAGTGGAGAAACTGTTTTTGTGTGCCCGACTGTGATTCAGCGCGGACAATAAATGTCGTAAACAGGTTTAATGGTTCAATCCGGCGCAAGATACAGATATGTAATTTCAACCGTGAAGGGGTGCAAAATGTTTCTATGCAATAAGTAAAGTCTGTGTGCGGTTGACCATCTGCCTGTCTTAGGACGATAAAACGGAGATTTTCGGCATGGTTCCCACAAAAACTGTTCAGATGTAAGCGCTTTAGACCGATTTTTTTGCAGTGGGCAAAGGGTAGACCTCGCATCGATTAAACAGCGTAAGTTAGCCCATCAATATAATTCCAAACATTCATTTTTGTCCGGATTGTAAGTAGACAGTCGATCATTATACCGACTGTTTTTGAGAGCTTGTTATGGAGTCGTAACAGAAATGCGGAAAAGAAAGTAAGGCTTCGGTGTATCAACAACATAAATGAACCTCATTCGCATCTTATGTCGTTTAAAGGAGAGCTGTCAAATCGGTTCTGTCAATTTGCAAGGTAGCACTGCTAGGTTGGTCTGCGCCGGAAATCCAAACCAGAAAATTGAGATCCGGTGAGCGCGACAGCCTGCTTCTCTTCCGACTGCGCTCTACACGCCTCATTCTCATTTTCTTAAGGATATTGTACAATAAATGCTATTCATTTGGTGTCCCTAAAAAATTTACTCCAATAAGGTCTCTATTCGTACACACGGCGTGATAATGCAGCCTAATGGGTTTTAGTGACACCAAATGAGTCGTATTTGCTGTGCCATGTTCTTAAAAAAGGAGAATCGGGCATGAGGAGCGCAATCTGAGGAGTGCCGGCTGTCACGCGCGCTCAACTGCAGGTTTCTGGTTCGGATTTCCGGCCCAGATTAACTGTGCTTTCCATTCCTCCAGGATCAGTGAATTGGTACCGGACCCGTCTGGAAGCGGATAAAACAATGACTTGTTCATTGGTGGGCCACTATCCAGGTCACATATTGGGCCAAATACACATTGAAATCTCCTTCGTCTCATCCCGTAAAGGTAAAATGCTTGGCGCACCCCAAAAGGATTAACAATATCGTTCATTAACCTTTTGTTCTTTATCCTTAGGAACGAGTCCGGTCAACGAACTGGTAGGCGTCCTGAAAATATAGCCAAGTTTTTGAGAAGTAGGTCAGGTAAGGAGCGCATAGTGATGTCGAATAGGAGACTGCAGGTCAGGGCCTTCTTGGTCTTCTGTATCACTTTCTCAACGCTTTTGAGAGCCATCTAAACTGCCTCCGCTCTCTGTCCCACAGTTAAACTTATGGTTAGGAGTCACCGTCACAGTCAAGACAGTCATAGGCAGAGTTCACTATGATTTGCTATAACGGACTCGTGAAGAAGGTGCTTTTTAAGTTAGGTGTCAAGCGGCAATTTTTCGGGTCTTATAGACAGTAGATTAGGTTTTATAAGATTTTTCTCAAAATACAGCACAAAAGGTAGAGTCACTGCGGATTCACCATACCGGCTTACGTAGCGAGCGATACAGAAGGCTTGACCCCAAATTTGGCACACCGCATGTTGATGAATCGCGGTATCAGCAGGTTTTGCGGTGCTTTTCACCGTTATCGGCCAGTAAGCGAATGAATCTGGCCCCAGGCACTCGACGACTGCGAGGAGGTAGGGAATAGCGAAACCGGTCCTTGTCTGGCACTTCAGAAGGCGGAACTAGGAGTACATGTGAGGATAGATGTAGAAGTACGAGGTGCCAGACTGCGATACATTGTTGGGAGTCATCTAGCGTACAGTAATCATCATAAGTGAAGAGTAAGTACGTCAATAGGGTTACTGTGAGTTTCATGCACAACGCGGAAATGGTGAAACAGAGTTTTGATCTCCGTATTTTTAGATTAGTATGTAGTTCGCTGACCAGCTTCCTGTCTGACGCTGACGAATTTGGGGAGTGCTTCTCGAAGTCGGAATCCGACTGGTGGATTGTTCTCAAAAAGGTACATGATTGATGCTGATGTAATAGGCTTTCCGACGGGTTGTTAGCCCTGAGTAACGGCGCATTTTAGGTGAATTCGAGGCTACTTTGCCTGCTTCTACCGCCGTCCTCGAGTCAGCAGTCACTGGCCGATGTGCAAAGCCGGACGTTGGGCATCATCAAGACGCATTTCGAGGCCATTTTCCTGAACTGAAGCACGACGTCGAGTGAGCAGCGAGCACAACGGGAGCATCAGCTGAGAGGTCTCCTGCTCACGTGTCAGTTGCATACTGGCTACTACTTAACGACTCATCGGCACCAGCCGGGCCGACGAGTTTTAGAGGTCCTAGTGCCCTTTAAGTCGACGGCTCAGTTTGTGGTACTGTTGGTTAGACGAGTTGATCCCTGCTGAGCAGTGGAGGGCTGTTGCTCTAGTAGAGGGCTTCGTCACATGGATAGCATCATGCGACTTCTTTAAGTTGTGCCAGATCATAGAGGTTCACCTCACCCAACTCTAACTGCACCCGATTTACAGCGTGTAGGATACAAAGTACAGAGTTATCGAAACGCCTAGGCCAAAGTACGGGTACGTTTTCTTGTCTCTGTGTCCTGTTCCCAGTGAAGGGTTTTTAGTGGATCTACGCTGCCTTCTTTATCTGTGTTTACCGTTGCACTTCAGTGATTGTATGGACTACTTATATGTATAGACAGGTCATGTATAACAGGTTTTGGGCTATCGAAGTAGGATGGACCGCTTTTCTTGTGGTCGTGTAGTGCCGGACTTCAGGCCCTGCGTGGCGGGTTTGTAGTCTTCCACCATTTTGCATGCATTAAAAAAGAGATCAACACAAGTAGAGCGCGACGTGCGGGTCTGAAAAACCTAAATCATACTATATATACCATTTTCACGTCAAATAGGACACTTTTCAAATCAAGTCTTTCATATCAAATTGAGCACTGCTAAGCAACTTTGACGCTTTTGAACACGAACATTTTCCGAATCAAAACGAGCGTTTTCGGGATTAAACTAGAGGCTTTCCAAGAAATATTGATTAAATTTTCATAAAAGAAAAATTTAGTATGGCTTTCTCTAGAACTTTTAATTTACGTGCCCCTAAGAATGAACACATTTGGCATTTTGTAAATAAATCACTTGTTTTTCATCAAAAATAATGGTTTAAGGGGACTCGGCTAAAAATACGAAAATATGAGGTGGCTGTGGCAACTGCTTCGAAAAGCGCAATGCCTGCGTAGGTGTGCTGCTATATTCACGACGTCTTCTACTTCTAAAGTTGCACATATCTCTTAAAGTACGTGGTGGAGATTTCCGCTAATTCCATTTAGTTGGAAAATATGGTTGTTTTTAAAGAGAACTGGATGATTTGTTCATATGGGATGTTGAAAAATGTTCCCATTATGACGAATTTAGGACGCCTTTACTGCCAAGCTCCACTTCTAGGATCTGCATGTAAAAGGTTTAAGGGCAAAGGACGGCGTCACTCAATCCCTTTTGGGATGCGCCACGCATTCTACTTCTACGGGATGTCGTGGAGGTGAATTGGATGCGTATTTGGCCGTGCAATCACGTACGGTGGCCAACCGATGAACAAGTCAGCGCTTTATCCTTCGCAGACAAGCCTGGTACCAATTCACCGACCCCGGAGGGATGGAAGGCTTGGTTGGTCTAGGCGAAAACCCGAAGCAGGAACCTGGTATCGGGTGCACACGACAGCCGACCCTCCGACTGCGCTACACGCGCCCAACTTAGAAGTTACACATACAGGGTGGCCCATAAGTCCTGCAACAAAAACTTCGCCGCATAACTTCGGTCAGGAAGGATGAAAACGAACACAATTTGAACAACAGTTTACTCATGTCTTAGCAAACAAACTGCCATGACAATCATTCAATATGACCTCCTTTTGCCTTTACCACAGCCTTTAAATAGCCGGAGTAGCTGTCCACGGCGCGTTGCAGAACTTCTTGGGGAATCTCGTCCCAGGCTTTCTTCAAGGAGGACTTCAGACTTTCCACGCTGCTGTGTCGTGTAGAGCAGGCTTTCTCCTCTAAAATGGCCCATGCACGGTAATCCATTACGTTGAGATCTGGGGAATTTGCTGGCCATTCCTCTGCAGCTATGAAATTGGGTAGATGGAGTCGGCACCAGTCCTGTGTCCTTTTCGCTTTGTGCGCCGGAGCGCTGTCTTGCTGGAACGTGCATTCGGCCTCGCCGTAGTGGGAATGAGCCCAAGGAATAAGATGTTTCTTCAGGATATCCTCCAGGTAACTTTCCGCATTTATTTTTACTCCTTTTTCAACGAAAACCAGAGGTGTGCGGCCGGTTGCCGACACACCTGCCCAAACCATCACTGAGGCTGGTTGAGTGTTACGCGAGACCACTCTTCCAATGGAGTCGACTTCCTTAGAGCTGCCTGCAAGTATCCTCATGTTTTGGTGGTTGTACGCCCGCTCAACGGTGAATAATTTCTTATCAGAGAAAACTGTTGAGAGGTGCTCGTCGCCAGCGACGCGCTCCAGTAGCGCAATACATTTTTTCCTCCTCGACACCTTCTGCTGGTTGCTGAGCTCCTGTCTTTTTTGTACTTGTACAGCCGAAGGTGCAGCTTGTTCCTGACCAGTCTTTGCATGGTGGTGCGGGAGACGTGGAGATCTTTCGCCAATTTCCTTATGCTCCTCGCTGGATTGCGTGTCACTCGCAATCTAACAGTGTTCTTCAGTTGTTGTATAGTAACACTCACCGGGCGTCCAGTCCTAGGAAGATCTTGAACAGTTCCACGCTTGGTCACAGGATAAACCGTCGAGCGATTGACCTTTAGAATTCCAGCGATTTCCGAAGTTGTGTGTCCCGATTTGGACAGGGCGAGGATTTGGGCTCTTTTTAAACGCGCATCCACCATTCTCTACAAAAAGGATGTACATTTTTGGAAACTATAAGAGATATGCAAGAAGGAGTGACCTAAAGAATGGTTAACACTTGGTTCAAAAAAATCAATAACCTTCCAGGTAACGAACTTGTTGCAGGACTTATGGGCCACCCTGTATATCTATACAATTCAGGGTCACCTCGAAGTTTGTTAGAGCTCAAACATCTCAGACGTCTTGGGAGTGTTGTATCAGTGTCAGCACGCCGCGTGTGCATAGAAAAATTGCATCTTACAGACTTTGAGCCATGGTTCGAAGTTTGTCTTTAGGTGCTGTATGGCAGCAATTTTTAATAGGTTAAAAGAGACGTGCTGCCGTGTACTCCAAAGGCACGTCGGGCTTCATTCGGTAGATAGCAGCAATTCTGTTTGCGTGGAGTTGTACAGTTGTAAACGGTGCAACGAAAGCAGTTGTGAAAAAACCCATTTCCTCACTTCGGTGTATCATGTGAGCAGAACTTACACTATCAACCAAATGAAAATGGCGACGAGCTAGACAAGTGCATGCCACGATCTCTTCTTCTAACACACGCTGTAGAAACAGAAATTTTTAAAGATAAACGACTCACTCTATCAATCCTTTGGTTTGATGAAGTGCTATGGGGGAATCGCTGATCGATATCCTACGACTAGGTTCTCCATTGCTGCAACAGAAAGAGTTTTCTGAACAACACCCTTTCCCCACGCAAAGAAATCGGTAAAAGAATTCGCTCGCCAGGCATACAACAGTGCAGAAGACAACGGAAAGCGTTGAAGGGATCGCGACAAGACTTGTGATCAAGTTAAACGATACTTTAGCGGACACTTCTAAGAGTAAACGACTCACCAGTCCTTTGGTTTCATGGGTTTCATTTGGTTTTACTCGGTCCGACTATCCGGTACACGTCCTTCGATTCGATTTATCGTTTGCTTCAATCGGAAGAGTTTTTCGAACAACTATTATATTATATTAACAACTGTAAAACTCTAACCCATTTTTTGTGTTGGAGCAGCAAAAAATAAATAAAATTTCAAGCTATGTGCTGTCTTCTTTAGGCAAGAATTAAAATGCTCAAAAAAGTCATTCGAAATTTTCTTGGACAAGAAGGCGCGTGTAGCGCAGTCGGAGGAGGCGCGACTGTCGTGTGCATCCGATACCAGGTCCCTGGTTCGGATTTCGCGCCCAGGCCAACCAAGCCTTCCATCCCTCCGGGGTCGGTGAATTGGTACCAGACTTGTCTGGGAAGGATAGAGCGCTGGCTTGTTCATCGGCTGGCCACCGGAAGTCATTGTATGACCAAATACGCATTCATGTCGCCTCCACGACAGCCCGTAGAAGTAGAATGCGCTGGCGCATCCCAGAAGGGATTGAGTAACGCCGTCCTTTATTCTTATCCTTATCCTAGTCAAGGCCACATAACTAAAAGTTACTAGACAAATTGACTTGGCATTCATGGAGCGAGTTCTAGAGGACAAAAAGGGCCCAAGCTGACAAAATTCACAAAAAATACAACAAAAACAAAAATTTCACAACGGTTGTGAACCTATGTGCGCCCCTCACCATGACGGATCCCGGTTATAACATGTCAGGCGGCGGTCGACTGTGTTTGAATACGCCATGTCCGCCGGAACTTCTTTACAACCGCGAGTATTTGTTTATTTTTCTCTGATTATGTGTTTATTTCTTTGCTTTTTGAGTTCTATTCTGTTCGCCGCTCCGTAAATCCCAAATCAATTGGTTGCAGAATTTTTAGCTATGTTTATGTTTATGTTTATGTTTATGTTTATTACGCTTGCATAAGGCAATCGTTGAAAAGCAGCCAATGAACAACGACAACTGCGTGTATAAACTAACAAACAATGAAAACAAATAAAATCCAGAACAAAGAACTAGTCAACAACAACGCCAGGATGCAAAGTCATATACTGTTTAAGAAATCTCGTTTCTAAGCAAGGCAATACCTACACGGCTTTTCATTTGTCCCGGAGTTACGGGAGACTGAATATGTTTAGCAATTTTTAAGTACAAGCTGCCAGCTCTATATGTGAACGATGTGGCTCGTAGTCGGGTTCTGGGGCGAGGAAGAGATAACTTTTTAGGTTCCCCTCGTGTTAGAGATTTCTTCGTTTTAAAGAATTTACAAGGCCCAGAAGCAGGTGTGAAGTTCAGCAGTTTATGTACAAGACACACATCGAATACTTTGCGACGAGATTCTAGGGTCGGTATACCGAGATATTTGTTTCTAATTGAAGCTTTTGGTACTCGCGAGTATAAGAAGCTATTTGTTCGAAGGAGAAGTTTGCGAGTGAAATTGTTTTGTACCTTCTCCATTCTGCATATGTCCTTTTTCTTATAAGGAGCGAAGACAGAGGCACTAGATTCAACAAGAGGGCGTACGTAGGTTTTGTATACCTTAAGTAGAATGGATTTATTCTTAGTAGTTAAAGCCCTAAAGATGTTCGCCGTTCGCAGCATGGCTGAGTTACAAACCTCTCGGATATGCTTCCCAAAGTCAAGATTATTATCATAATGAAAGCCCAGGTCTTTAACAGAGTCCACAGCTGCTAACGTACACCCGTTTATGTTGTACGTATATGGATGAGTTGATGTACCGGAATTTAGGTGCAAAACAACAGTTTTTTGTGGAGAGAGAGGAAGCTGCCATCTATCTGCCCAACTCGCCAACAAATCTATTGCGTTCTGCATCAAACAAACGTCCTCGTGCCTTGTTATAGTTCTATAGATCTTCACATCGTCAGCATACATTTTCATAGTAACATCGCATTGCTGCACAATATTTGGAAGCTCTGCAGTATAGATGTTGAAGAGTATAGGAGAGAGTACCGCTCCTTGTGGAACACCACTTTCTACCCACCTTACGCTTGAAAAAGAATTCTCAACCTTGACCTGAAACGTTCTACCAGTGAGATACTGAGCAATCCATTTAATTACAATAGGGTGGAACTTATATTTCTCTAGTTTGACAACCAACTTTTGGTGAGACACTCTATCAAATGCCTTAGCAAAGTCAAAGTAAACGACATCACATCTGTGCTTTCTGTCCGCTGCTTCCGTCCAGTCATCTAGACATTCTAAGAGATTCGTTTGAACAGACCTGCCAGAAGAAAAACCATGCTGATTCGGAGGGAAGATGCCGTTGGCATGAATGTGGATAAGCATGTGCTCCTTAAGCACCTTCTCAAAAAGCCTACAGAACACAGATGTAATGCTCACCGGCCGGTAGTTTTCACGATTGCTAGCTGGTTCTTTTTTAAGAATCGGAGTGACGAAACAGTGCTTCCAACGTTGAGGAATCTCGCTATACATTAGTGATTGATTAAAGATGTAGGAAAGAGGACCACATATGACAGCAGCCACCCTCTTAATGAAATATAAAGGTACCAAATCCGGGGTCATCGACGAAGAGTTAGACCACTTATTAATGAGCTCATAGAGTTGATTCGCACCAAACCACGGAATATCTTTCATCGACTCAAGAGGATGTGGATCAAAATGCTCCGGAGTTCTACCATCATCCTTTTGGAAGATTTTCTCAAATTGATTTGCTAAAACATCAGCCTTCTCCATAGCTGAGGTTGCTATGATACCACCCTCGACAAGAGAACTGACTGAGCTCTTCTCACGAATTTTGCTATTAATGAACGTGTAGAACCTACGAATGTTATTAGACTCAACAGCTTTTTTCTCTAAATAATTATTGTATTTTTTAAGATGGGCCGAAAATTTTTCATTATACATTTTGTAGGTTCCAGTTCCCAGTACGCCTTGCCTCAACAAACAAGCATTCACGATGAGATAGCATGTTTTGCAAATGTTTAGGAAGAATGGTGGTCTTTAATGACGAAACCACTTTGAGTGGAACGTATGTTTCGATACATGTTTGAAGTATGGATAGAAAAGCTCATACTTTTCATTTACACTGTTCCTGGATTCAAGAAGCTCCCTCCATCTCACTTGGGCTAAAGCTGTGCACACTTCATCAAAGTTGCACTGGGAATATACTCTGCGATAAACTGGTGTTGGAGCGACAGCCTCGCATCTTATGTCAAATGTTACGCTATTATGATCGCTCATGCCTAACGGTGAGCAAACATTTATATGTTCAATAAGATTTTTGGAGCTGGAGAACACCAAGTCAAGTATATTTAGACCTCTAGTGGGCTGTGTTACGAATTGGGTGAAGTCATGACAGAAGACAAAATCATGTAAGGCAGTAGCACCAAACGTATTAGGTTTGTTGTAGGGATGGAAATCAGGAATATTGAAATCACCTACAATGACGACATGTTTATCATTTGCTGCTAAATCGCTCAAAACCTTAAAAAGTTGCTCCGTCTTAACAGCCAAGCAGGAAGGTGTTCTATAAACAACTATCATTCGAAAACTTGAATTGTCGTAAGAAATGTCGCCGCAAAGTACCTCATATGCGTCCTCTACAGATTCCTTATAAACAAAAGAAAAAGAAAACCTGCGACTAATAATCAACATTACGCCTCCACCTTTTTTGTTGGGTCGATCACAGCGATATATATCATAATCTAGGGATAAGCTACCCAACACAGATGGTGTGCCATGGCTTGGCTTCAGCCATGTTTCGGAAAAGGCATACACATCATAGTTGTTTGCTAAGACCAAGCTGACATAGCTTGAGTTTCTTGCAACAGATCTAACGTTGGAGTATAGTACTTTCAAAACATCATAGAAGGCCCGAGGAGTGAATATCAGTTTCCCTGAGACCCAGGTACAGATGAAGCCGCGTTTGTGGATACAGATTGAGTGCATGGCTCACTCAGGACAGTGCCCGGCGGCGGTGCCCCGGTTCCGCCTCCAGACGTAGCCATACGCTCTTCCCGCCTCCGCTTTCGTTGTTCTGGCGTGAGCGATTTGCGAAGAAAAACGGCTCCGCCAGGGAAAAAGCGTAGGCGAGGAGCCCGTAATACGGCAAAGCGCTGGAACACACGGGCCGGTAACACCACTTTCAGCAGTCGGTCACGTCCCTGGTTGGGCCGACCTAAACGATACACAGTAACCGGATTACATTCCACGCCTAGAAAATCAAAGATGTTACAAGCACTTTGATAATCATACGCAACTCTCTCCCTAGTATTTGCCGACTTCAGCTCCGGCACCCCGCCTACGACAACTGAGCGGAGCCTTTCAACTTCCTCAAAAGGCAGTGGAGACTTAGCAGGAACATCGGCTATAGCACCATTAGGAGATGAGGGTTCAAGAGCTTTCTGGTCACATTTATTGCTGACAGCAGAGAGTTCCTGTTTCAGCCGCTCATTCTCACCACGTAGAGCGCTTATCTCGCGTGCCATGGCGTCGAGAACTTTCCTTACCACCACAGGAACACGCGCAGACTTCGAGAGCTCCTTTAGCTGGTCCTGAAGTTCCGGCGAGAGAGAGCCCGATTCGTTAGAAGCGTCAGACACCGCGTCGATCATCTCGATTGCTCGATCGTTATGTAGTTCAAAAATTAATCGAAGAGTCCGAACGAGAAACTCAAGAGCGGCGTGTGAAAAAATTACCTTTGACGGTGGCAATCGAAATAACACCACGTACTCACTTGCCACAATGAGTAGCACAGCAACGAATAGAAGTTGTTATTAGCTGTAGGTGGGTCAGAACGAAGCGATTTGCCACGGACGAGGATCGCTAGACACAACCAACCGCTCAGCGCCGGCGTAGCGTATCGCCGGCGCTGAGCGGTTGGTTGTGTCTCCTCTCCGACTATGATAGATCCAGTTATTATTATTTTGAAATAATTTTAACTTTCTTCGAAGCTCTCTATTTTAATGTAAGAGAAGTTAGCTCGATTTGAGTTTGGAGATGACCAGTTTGATTTTTTTCACAGAGGAGTGTCCAGTTTTATTCGAAAAGTGCTTAATTAGGTTCAAAAGTGTCCAATTTGACTCGAAAATGATACATGTTTCAATGAATTCCTGTGTCACGTAGATCAGAAGGGGAGGATCAAAGTATGTGTGGGGCAGCGCGCCGTATGCTAGGCGGTTATGCCTTTGAGCTTAACCATGGGTGATTACAACCGAATTTATAGATAGCCCTGACAGCCAGTCCTTGTTTCTGGCATACGGTGAGGGGGCGATAGATGAGGCTCGTGCATCGAGTGTCCGGATTCTGAAGGCGGTCACCAACGTCGTGCAACGACCGTTCGTTTGTGAGATCATTCATGCAATTCAGACGTTTCTTCTCGCTAAGGCAGGCTACATAGTTGAGAACGCGCCGGCCAGGCAGCAATAGTAAACATCCCAAACAGATGATGTGCCCGTTCGATGTGGCGTAAGTCGCAAGCACCCTCTCACCTGCATATGTAGGTCCCATCAACGACTACTCAACGACTAATACCGACGAGGGAAACCCTACTTGTATGCTCCAAATCTCAATATCCTGAGAACTACCGACGTTTTTCCATCTCCTTTCAAAGTCCATGTCCTTGCTGTGTTAGTCCCGTGCGAAGATTACAGATTCACATAAATTGTACTGTTTTTGTTGTTGTTACTGAGATGTTTATAAATAGCACACCATAAAGCATTTATTCTCTCTCTCTCTATGAGCATTGTTTAGTGGCTCAATGTGCGCTGGTTCAGCCTTTAGGTGTAGATGAATCACCGGGAAAAGTCATTAACGTCGCCGATAAGGTCATGTGAACAGGGCCATTGGAGGGCCGCTGGCTTCGATTTTTTCAGCTATTTGATTGGAGAGAGGATGGGTTGTTTTGGCATCGAATCGGCGTTATTTTGCGGAGTAGTAGAAGGAAGTCGGAATGAAATGATAAATGAGATAGTCGGTGGTTACGAACATGCCAGGCATTGTACTCATGCAGTGTAAAAGCAGTGACAATTCGGCGTCCTACCCTTTGCGAGATGTATCCGGATCTACTTCGACCTCTGAAGAGAGTTTGCTTTATTTAGAGGTACGGGAAGCCGGCGCGTGGTAGCGCAGTTGGGAGAGCTGCCGGCTGCGAATTCCGGATTCATCAACATTTAAACCCGTGGGTATGCAGGGTATGCGCGGAAAAGATAAGATAAAAGTTAGGTAGAGATAAGGCAATTGTCAGAGACGCAGGTTTCATCGTGGGTAGCTCTACCTCCTATACCCACGGGTTAGTCGTTAACGAATCCGGCCCCAGGTTCTTGGTCCGGGTTTCCCACCAGGGGACGGCCGGATTCATCAAGGACTTGCAGCAATTTGACGAGGAAAATACAGCCGAAATTCCTGATAGTGCGTCAAATCAATAAGCGATATGGTGAAACGTTTCAATGTTTCACCATATCGCTTGATAAACCGCGCTATCAGGGATTTCGGCTGTATTTTCCTCGTTAAATTGCTGTAGGTCGTTGATGAATCCGGCCCCAGGCCAATTACGAATTCCATCCCCCCCCTCGGGATAGAAGAATTGATACCAGACTTCTCTGTGAAGGATGAAATGTTTACTTCTCCATCACACATTCACCACCGTGTAGGCCAAATACGCATTACATTCGCCACCGCGACATCCTGTGGAGGCATGTAGAGTGCGTGGTGCCTCCAAAAAAGGATTGGTCAACAATGTCCTTTGTTCTTTTTATCCTTTGTAAGCATAAAATATCGCTTCAGAAAAGGTCACCATATTTTCAGGAGATATCTACAGCTCCCTCTTGTCTTTTCGGGGCATGGGATAGTTCCATAAGGGGGCAGCACAAGCCGGATGGTTTCTTCCGGATTCTTGGACAAGAGTAGATTAACAGCATCGATTTCTATCAACAACAAAAAAAAACTGCGAACTATTGCGAACTATGCTTCAGTGTGTTCCAAGCAGGGATGCGCGGAATTTCCGTTTTCTTGATCCGGATTCCGGTTTCCGGCCATTTTAGGCTGTTCCGTTCCGTGTTCCGCCAGTTTTTGGGCCGGAAGGCGGAAAGGGAAATGGGCACTGTTCCACACTGTTTTCTATTGAACACAATCAGCATATCAAATAAAAAGAGTCCTCCTTCATACTCAGGGACATGGGGCAGGCTTCGCGCAGCAGGTAACGCCCCCATCTCCGGAGCAGGATCAAGAGAGCATATGCTGAGGTACTCCACCCTCGATCGTGATTGGTGTACAGCCGACCCCGACCAATCACGATCGAGGGTGGAGTCCCTCAGCATATGCTCCCTTGATCCTGCTCCGGAGATGGGGGCGTTACCTGCCGCGCGAAGCCTGCCCCCCGTCCCTGAGTATAGTTGTGAGAGAAATACTGTTTGACAACTCTAGTATTCATATTCTTGAAATTATCCACTCCGAATACCTAGGAACATAGACTTCCTACCCTAAGGTATTCATAGTGATGTCTCACGATCTACTAGTGGCTTTGCTAGTGTTGTTACTAATGCCGCACAGGAGATTTTTCTTATGGTTACAATGTTTTTTACTTTTATTTTGTTTTGTTCAAGCGCACCTTTGGTGCATATCACATAAATAAATAAATAAATAAAATTGGTTAGACTACCAAAAAAAAGCACTCAAAAACGGCAACGGTTTTATGCAGGGCAAAGTTAATGTGCCACAAAAGCTATGTATGCATTGTATGCTAAGAAAATGCGCTCAGCATTTGAATGATCGTGAAATTCTTTTCCCATTAGTTACAAATAGCTACAAAAACTTTGTAAACATATAGCGCAGTATCATGAAACGAGGGATTCAGCGATGATTGTGGCATGCGGTTGTCTGCTCCAAGGTTACACCAGTGTTCCAGATCAAAGGTGCCAATTTCAATTTTAATTTCGTTAGGTGTGATATCATCCATAGGGAGTTATGCGATTCATTTTTTTTTAATGAAGCAACACTAATATTTAGCATGAACTGTTATTTTGATCGACTATGGTGACTTATTGATTTCTTTGAGGACCATCTTGGAACTGTAAGGCTGTGTCACCTCGGGCACAGGGTTTCTAGGCTGGCCCAGACTGAATATTCCTGTGGAAGTGTGGACCCACCATGACTAATCAGTCATCCAGATTTCATCTTAGATCCCAGAATGAATTCCGAGTACTAGTTTTGGTGATTACAATGTAAATGCTAATGTTGAGTATGCAGATATCTTTGCAGTCACCACGCCGTCCATAATGCAACAGGTTTCTAAAGGTGTTGAGAGGAATCTCTTTCCTGGTCAAAAAATGATCTAGCTGCCTACTCCAGTTCTAGACTTCACCCGAATCAGTTTTTTTTAATGCAGGTTTGTAAGAAACCTCAAGTGATTAAGTCGGTTAAACTTACCGTTAAGAAAATATCAGCATCAAAAAAAAAACCCGTCGCAGGAACTAGATATGGAAAGACTGCATGCTGAAATAGTGAGAAGTAGTGAAGTAAGCCCCTGAACTTGTTTTCGTTCATTGGTCAGCCATAGCTAAAATGTTATCGCGGTTTATCGTTCACCATATCGCTTGATAAGTCGCGTTTTCTGAGTTTTCCGCTGTGAATTCTCTGTTACGTGTTAGGTTACGTAAGTCGTTGATGAATTCGACCTCCGGTAGTAATGAATGGTTCTGGAAAGATAACTGACAGCTTGCTTGGACAATCCGTTCCATAAAGAAAACACTCATCGGAATTTTTTTCCCCTAATTACTAAGAATCGGGGGACGTGGAGTGAGGAGGTACCGGCTGTCTTGTGCACCCAATACTCATGCCAACGAAGCCTTCCATAGTTGAATGGAGAGTTGTTACGAGTCCAAGAAGCCATTTTAATGAAAGATAGCTGTAAAAATGCGAAAGAAATAAATCACGTTCGGAGGATCATCAGTAGGGTAGGGAGTGGCTGTGACACTTGAATTATCGTGTGTTGTGCTTTTATACACAAGAAATTAAAGTCAGAAGAGGCGAATATTGCCTAGGGGGCTTGGTCTTAGAGGTTGAAGTAAGCGGGAGGGCCCTGCAAAGAAGGTCGATGCTTGTCACAGTAATTCGTAAGAGGCCACTTTATCCAGAGAAAAATTGGTAAATACTACGTAGGCAAGAGTTAATTTTTCCAAAAAAGGCACATGGCACATAGACAGTTTGCTGGTAAGTGGTCAGTCAAATTAGTCAAATTGCTAAGACTACCAATAAAGTGTTCATTCCAAGAGCAGCGTCGTGACATTCGAAGAGTTTCCGTTAAAATTATCCCTCTTTTAAGGGATTTGCTAGTATACGATCTATTATGAAGAAACCTAACTACGTTAGAAGGAAAGTAATAGATTTTATTGTACTGTTTAGTGAAAATGCAATCGTCCAATATTTTAACGGTAATGTCTAGAAAGCTGCATGAGGATGCACTAAGTTTTATTTTTAGGTATATTTACCTTTTATGCACCTTAAGACAATTTTCGAAAATTTCAGGAATTATGCGTCTCCTCTAGTTTTTTTTTTCAAAATTATGCGCAGCAAACATATCAAACATATATCCAAATGGACGAAAAACTTTGCTAACTAATAATTTTTACTTGCTTATCCCTTTGTGGTTGGTGAAGTAGTACCAGGCTTGCCAGGAAGGGATAAAACACTGATATGTTCATCGGCTGGCCACCACAATTCATTGTGTGGCCAAATGCGCACCATATTGACCCCACGATGTTGCGTAGAAGCACAATTCCCGGTGCATGCCGCAATGGGTTCAAGTAAGGCAGACCTTTTCCCTTTAGTTCCTAGTATTCAGTTCGCTAGACAGGGGCAAGTGAGCAGCTTTCAGGAAGAAGGTGTAGGCTACTGAGCTCTCTGTGAATATGAAGTTGAAGCTTCATCTTCTGTAAGATCTGTGGCGACAGAAAAGGGGGAGCATAAGCGAGCATTGCTGCCTTGAATTGGGAGCGCTTGAGGGTTTGCGACGAAGTTTCGGGGTCGCTTAGGAATTGCTATTCTAGCTAATTCTAGGGGCCTACGGAGATCCAAGCTTCATTAACGTTTGTGAATTTATTTATTATATTAATTTATAATATATTTATCGTGAATGAGAGATATATGGTGCCTGTCTTCAACAATTAGGTGAGACGGCCACCCAAAGCGTTTCGCTGACACCCGCTGGACAATTGCCATTACCGACTGGATTTCATGGGATGTCAGAAGCACACCAGGATCACTTGTGAATGCCCTCGAGGAGCGATACTCGATGCGCGTTTCGTGACCCTCGAACTACAGATGAAGAGGGATCCATTGGACCATTTTGGCACGCGACATGGAGAGTTCTCTGACCACGAGACCCGCTCCAACAACGTGGTGACCAACTGGGGCCGGATTCATCAAAGTTACTGCAGTAACTTTAACGGAGAATTGTAAGCGAAAAGCTCAGATAACGCGGCTTATCGCTCGCCATATCGCTTGATAAGCCGCGTTATATGACCTTTTGCTTACAATTCTCCGTTAAAGTTACTGCAGTAACTCCGGCCCCAGGACGCTACAGACGAGGTGATAACCTGATAACAAAATGGGTGATAACCTGATAACAAAATAGAGCAGTGCCTTGGCTTCTGTTTTATTCATATCTCCACAGAAACTCGGTTGCCACCTTATAGTTTTTCGTGGGCTAAAAACCCATTTGATGCTTGGTGTGGGATGAACCTACTTATATCCCAAGTGTGATGCATGTTTTCCGCTGCGAATATCTTCGTATAGTAAATCGGCTGCGGTGGATTACGACTAGAGACGAGAGAGTCGCCGAGGTCCGACGGGGGATTTCCGTCGAATTACCGGATGCTTTTCGATAAACTAATCCGCGTCGTTTATCGGTCGTGAAGTTGTTTACGCTCATCGACGCCTTCTCACATAAAAAAGCGCGAGCCAGGCCTACGTCTGACGGCTGGCCACGCCTCGCAAGTTGACGCCTGCCTGGATCTGTTGGACTAAAGCTGCCTAACGCGATACTGGAGGCTGCGCAGTAGTGTTTGTGGAGTTATGCCACATCAACCTCTCTGTTCTTTGTAGGTCCTACTTCCAAAATGCGCAGCGTATTAAAAATTTGCACGACAATGTAAACGTACGTGTAAACTACAATATTTTCACCTTAAATTGGAGACACTTTTCGTTTCATACCGGGCATTTTTTGTTCTGAACCGAACACTTTCCAAACAAAGTCAGTCATGTACAAAGGCAAGCAGACACATTATATGCAACAACATGAGAATAACCTTCCGTTTTAGGCACAGTTGTGTGAAAAACTCAAGTCTTAAGAAGAAATGTGCACACTTTTTGAATGAACACAGGATTTTTATTTCTTTAAGAACAGTCTTAGTTTCATTCCTAAGTGCGTTCTTCGTGAGTAAAGATTGTGCCGTACGCTTTTCCAGAACACTGCAATGCTTATTCGATTGATAGCGTAGATGCACTTCACCTGAAGTTATGCAGCTTAGAATTATTGTGTATTCCTTCTATTACGGTTGCTTTTGCTCGTTCTAGACTCATACGCACGAGAACAGCAAATACACTGTTACTCCAAAAGACATGTAATGTATAATATAATAGATAGAACGAATGCGTGGCGTAGTCTCTCCATATGACACGCCACTAAATTCTTTGGTTTTCAGCACCTTAGAATATACACGAAAATATTGATTGAGGTCAGATGATGAAAATTTTGTGTTTAGTCAAGCAATGTAATTATTTTCTCATAAGAGACTGTTTGATAAAAATTTTGTTCAAAAAATATAAATTTAACTTTGCTAGACACTTGCATGAGTACTGAAGAAGAGCATAGAGGTCTGCTGACCGTTTCAGACAAGTCTTGCACCAGATTGCAAGGCTGCCTAGTTGCGGAACAGAACTCGCGAGACTGCTGCGTTCATGTAGCGAAAGTGTCCCACTGCACCACACGAGCTTGCGTTGTTGATACAGCGAATATTCTGATTATGTCTCTTAATGAAAACCTACTACTACTTCTTCTTCTTTGGAGTGCGCCATGCGTTTTATTTCCTCCAGAATGCCTTACCTACAGTGTTTCCTAGACGTGAGAGTGTATCGTTTACTTTGAGCTGCTTCCAAGAAACCAAACTACTGATTCGAATGGTTACTGTCATGAACTAAAAAAATTGAACGCAGAACTCAAGAAAAAAGCCTTAAACTGGCAAATCACAAAGGCGTGATGTTCCCCATGATAACGCTAGATTAGACAGCTCCTTGATAAGCCAAAATTAACAGAGCCTGATTGGGAACTGGTGCCACAGCCGCCCTATAGCACTGACTTGGCACCATCAGTCTATCATTCACTCCCTTCAAAATTGTTTGTATTGTAAATCTTTTGATGCCGATCAAGTTGTTAAGAATGAGTCGCACCAGTTCTTTGCTTCTAAAGACCAAGGCTTCTTCGAAAATGGAATCTTTCAACTTACCGAAAGATGGCAAAAGGACAACAAAATTATCAATATATTGTTGATTAATATTTGTTATTAATATAAGAAAATCCACTTTGAAAACGTTAAAAAACGACATCAATTATCGCACAACCCATAGTAAGTGTAGAGCAGTAGCAATTAATATGAATAGGGCCAGATTTTTGATACATTAGAAAATGTTGAATTAAACATTTCAATGTTCTTATCGCATGTGTAAAATCGAAGTGATGGCTTTGGAATTGCATTACATGTAGTGTGTTCCACTTCCTGGCCATTTTGGGATCGGGATGAGACTAAACATCTTCTTGTGTCAAAAGTAGTACTTCTGGGTGAAGATTGAGCCAGGTTATGGGATGGTCATTAATAATTGCCTTCTTCTGCGGTTTTTACCACTGCAGCTAGCACGCCATCATGAATAAATCATTGTGTTCAATCTGTGGCATATTTAATGTTGACGCCCATATACATCGTTGAAGAAGTTTCAAGAGTACCGCTTGATAGATAGCACTCCTATCATTCGCTATTTTCCATACCGGTTCTTAAATAATTTACGGACCTGGGAGGGATGGAAGGCTTGCGTGGCTCAGGCGAAAAATCCGAACCAGGAACATGGAATTGGGTGCACGCAACAACCGACGTCTCTTCCGACTGCTCTACCATGCACCTAGCACGACGTAGCTCTTGTGTATATAGTAGAATAAATAATACCACCACTACTTGTTTATGAGCTTTTATTATGTGACTTTAGTTTTTATTTGTTCACTTTTTTCTGTTTATTTAGCTTTAATTAGGGTTTCAAATAATTCAAATCCTGCGATAAAAGCTGAGCTCATGCACACGTCTATTTTTCAACCGTATATTTTTTATTCACAAATAAATGTCCTTTTTTAGAATAGCAATCCTTACGGTAGTATATTTACGATGGAATAATTGTTCTGCAGCAGTGCAGTTCTACTGGAGGAGTTCGAGGTTCGTCTACTGGATTAGCGAGGCCAAGCACTCCATCCTGAGGTTGACGCGTCGAAGTCTTAGCATCTGACGGCGAATTTCACGGATCGCCTCCGCTTGAACTTTGCCCGGTGGGAACCTTCAGCGACTATTGTTCTTTGCGACGCTTCCTCTGCGCCGCGCTTGGTTGCATATTCACTGAAGCGTTCAGCTGCTGCTGAGAACCTATTAGTCATTGTGCAGCACGACGTTGAAGTTGACTTGAGAAATCTGCTGACATCTTAGTGTGGAATTTGATAGACTGCCAAAAAAAAACTACAGAACAGTTCTACGAGGAAACATTTTATAAGGATGCCTGGGTTCATTTATGAAACCATGAGTAGCTCGATCAAACGTTAGGAATACCAATCTCAAGCTTCCCCTCTGGTATGTCGTAAAATAAAATTTCACCTAATCATGCTCCATAAAATTCTGTCTAAAGGCTCCGGCATCGCACCCGAAGGCTTCCTGCATGTGAAGTCGTCCATTACGAGGTAGTGCATCGAAGTTAGCTTTTACGGAAGCTAGGCTCAATTGTAAGGTCCTTTTTTGTCACGAATTAGGAAACCTCTTCTTGTATTTAAGTTAGCCAAAAATCGTGTGCTTCCACAGTTTCTACGCTCCTTCAAAAACATTGTTGGAAAGCTTTTGCCTCGCATCGTTGATTTTGTTAATTCTTTCACGGCTCAGTCAGAAGAGGCACCTTCTGTCGTGTGACCTAATTACACCTTCCGCCCAAGTCATCCCTCCCACCCCTCCGGGTTAACGAGTTGCTGTTACGCTGGTTTGGGAAGGATAAAGCATTGACTTGTTCATCGGTCAGCCACGGCAAGACATTCTTTCTTCAAACACGCATCCACATCGGATCCATGACATCCCATAGAAGTAGAATGCGTGGCGAATCTCTAAATGGATTGATTAACGCTGTATCTTCATTTTGAAGAAAGAGCTGGATGCGATAAACAAAGCCAAAAACTTCGAAGAGTGCGTTCTGTTTGCTGCTACTGGGTTTATTCCTTACGGTTACATAGCTTATCTCACGCTAAGTTGTTATTTTTTAGCACAGTTGCTTCGTTACCACTATGGCTTACATTAGCGAATCTTCCTAACAAAATCTGGGTCATGAACGAAGCTTTGCTCTGAGCTGCAGTACTGATTCAGTGGCATTCAGGTTCCTCGTCTTGCTTACTGTCTATCAAAAGGATGGGAAATGGTGTAATGGCAGACGTATAATGTCCTTCTTAATCTTTTTTGTTATCCAGTTTATTTTATACTTTTATTCTTTACACTTTTCGTGTTTCAGTTCTTGGTAGGGTTACGTTGCCTGAGCTTCTTTCTCGTTGTCTTTTTTCTTCACAAAACCTTTTAAGAATATGCTTTTTAAAGGTCTTTATCTGAAGACGTTGTGGTGGGTAGGGCTCTCGTGAATAAATCCAAATCCAGACTTCTGTCAGAAATTTGATGCCATTCTTTGGCAGTCTCTATCGGGGAACAATTTAGGCCAAATCTCATTTTTCTTCTGCTCCGCCATCACTCTCAAGACACAAAAGCTCGTGTTCGAACGAACGCTCCTTGTGCACTTTGCAGAGGCCCTTTTTGGAGAGAATTCGACTTCCTTTCGGTGCCATGCGATACCACGTGGACAATCGAAGAACCAACGGCCTTTCACAGTCGATTATATTTTTACGAAGTTGAAAGCCATGGCTGCGTCCTTCGTACACAACCATCATAGGCTGTTGTTGGCTCATGCCCAGTCGTCCAACGGTAAAGTCTCCTTCTCTAGCGGTTAGTGGTCTCACCCACTCAGCTGCTAACGTCCCTCTTTGCTGAGTATCTTCTTTGCTATCCGGTTTGCCCTGTCCACCTGTGATTTCTCACATTGATACCGTGGAATTCGCTCTGGAAGTTCTCATAGTGTTGGAAATGTGTGTGTGTAGCAACCGCTGCCTAACAACGGGATAAACGGCGTTTTTTCTGAGCCAAATCGACTCTTTTGGCTCGATTTCGGGGCTAAACTGATACTTACGGCGACGCCATACTTTTCTAAAAACTGTATCGCCTGTTTTATTCCTTACCAGAGCATTAATTAAGCAAAAATTACTTGCTCGGGAGGGACGACATAATCTAACATGCCTCACTTCAAGTCGTACGCATAATTGTAAAAATGTTGCCTTTAACTAGTGCGTTTGTGGGATGTGCTATGCATTCTACATTGGCCGTCGTGAGAAATATAAAAGTATGTTTGGCCTACACAATGGCTTAAAATGAGAAGGGTCCAGTTTGAAATGAAAAGTGCCCAACTTGATTTGAAAAAGATCAAGTTTAAAAAGAAAATGGTTCACAGTATAAAAATTATAATATTAGGAAGTACAGAAAATATCTTATAATATAATAATATAGAAAACATAGTGTGAAGCCAAAAGGAACGGTGCCAGTCATATCCTGCGCCATGCATTCTAACTCAATGCCATGTCGTATAGGCAATTTAAATGCGCATAAGGCCTATACAAAGCCACAGACGATAGAGACGTCGGTCCCTCTTCCCGGCATCTAAGCCTATTACCAAATCACGGATCACAAAGGGGCTGAAGGCGTATTTGTCCTGGGCGGTACCCAAACACGGATTCAATTTGGGTGCACGTAATGGCCGCCACCCCATTCCACCTCGCAACATCTGCACTTTCCTGCTTTATAAAGAAATGCTCCAAGCTAGTTTTATAGGCAAAAATAGCCAAGACGAACCAAAAAAATTGTTAATGCTTGCCTTATGAGATAAAGGGTAAAAAGGTTAAAGTAAGGCGTTACTCATCCCCTTTTGGGATGCGCTACGCATTCTACTTCTGCGGGATGTTATGACGGCGACTTGAATGCGTATTTGGTCACACAGTGACTTGCGGTGGCCAGGCGATGAACAGAGTCCCAGACAGGTCTGGTACCAATTCACCGACCTCAGAGGGATGGAAGGCTTGTTTGGCCTGGACGGGAAATCCTAGCCAGGAAACAGGTATCGGGTGCAGGCGACTGTCGGCACCTCTTTCGACAGCGCTACACGCGCCCTCATGCGATATAGGTAAAAAGATATGCGAATTTAAGATATGCAATATTAAATTCAACTGAAATAAACAAATGGGTTCCTGGTATGCGCTACGTGTTCTACTTCTAGCTGATATAGTGGAGGCAGTTTAATTACGTAATTGGCCTACATGTTGAGTAGAGCGATGACCAACCTATGGACAGGACAGTGTTTTGTCCTTGTCAGACAAGTATGAGTGGCTGCCGCTCATCCCGCATTCCACCAGAGGATCTATGGGTTTATTCTAAGAGTGGGCACAGCTCGAGCACAAATGATATGGCCTCCACCATCTATAAAACTGCAAAGAAATGTATCATCTGTATCACCTGTCGCCTCGTTCACTATCGAGTTTCTCGAGCAGGCGTCACAAACGTCTCTTGTCGTACCAGCCGCGTGCCAGAGAGCTCCAATGTATCCTCCTCGCTCGAGGGACAAGAACAACTTCATGTTGTTCGTTTAAGACGTTCACGAAGAAGTCCGACCAACGCACTGGTGGACTTCCTCGTGCTCTCCTGGCATCGGAATTCAGTCGATGACATCTCTCGTCTAGCCGTTGCTTGCCAAGCTGATTACATCGCCGGCCCATCTAATGTCCGACAAACGGGTCCATGATACAGCGTCTCTGATTTTCGAAGGTCGACGAAGCTCGGAGCTGCAGAGGCATCTTCCTTAAAAGAAATATACATTTATAAACTTCTTCTATGTGCTATCTTTCTAAAATAGCTTACGTTCAATTTTGTCGCCGGTATCAAACCGATGAGTGAAATGTCTTCCTCCCACCAATGCGATGGATCCGGAAATCGAACATTAGAGTTCTTCTATAAGCTTGCTTGTGAAGGTAAATGAATGTAAAGTTTGACTGGTTTACCATCCACTAGCCTGATGTGCCCCTACTTTCTTTCAAAAATCAGACATCTTCCTGTGGTTCCGCAGTTGGGGTCTGGACCACTAGAACTTCATTGACCTTGACTTATGTACTCGCTGCTACATATTTTTTAGAGCCTCATGCTGGCTGCCAAAAGCACTACCAGTTCTGACAGCTTGCCGTATGCGTCTATCGAGCAAATGTTCCGTCAATGCACAAACAAACGACTGGCATGTGATAGTCATCTTCCTTGGCACTAAGTATTTAGCAGTATTACACATTCCTTCAAGTATCTTGATGCAATTTGAGTTCAAACGAACCACGGCCATGTTAATGTGAAACATTTTATGGAAGCATGTTGCTCGTGGGTGGCTTGTCCTAGATTTCTTCTGGCTCTCTCCCCTTGCCGCGCAACGTCACTGATAGTGAGCCTTTTTCCTAATGCTCTCACTATGCTAGATCTGACCATTGAGCAGATTGTGCTTGTGTTTTTAAGTGATGTTTGTGTTCTACCAGAATCACTGAGTTGACACATTCGTATGGACGTGTATACAGGGTGCGCTTTAATTATGGGCCTCAAATATTTGAAGTATCACAGCAAAACAAACAATTCAAAACGGGGAAAAACACTTTGCAATCTTCACTAAGGACCTTATCAATCAAAAATTACAATCTTCATTTAAGGTCCCCTCCTCTTGCGCGTATGCAGCTTCTCAAACGAGTCAGGATGGCGTCGCAGGTGGCACGCCCCGAAGCATTGTTTTCAGTGACGAGAAAATTTTCACAACAGAATCTATTGTGAATCCGCAAATCGACTGGATTCTCGCAGCAGATGATAAAGCAGGTCATATCTGGAGGAGAAGTCATCAGCAGAACGGCACTTCCGAGCTCCGTTACGGTTCGGGGTATGATAACCTCAGATGGGAAGACGCCACTGGTGTTCGTCAATGCTGGAGTGGAGATCAGTAACGAAATATAGTTAAAATCGGTTCTAAAGAACGTTTTGAAGCCATGGTCTATTTCTCTCTTCGGAGACAAGCCATGGTGCTTTCAGCAAGACTCGGCTATTGCACACAAGTCGAGTGTTGTTCAGCAGTGGTGTCTACGCGAGCTTCCAGATTTTGTCACTGCCTAATAATGGCCATCAAATTCACCAGATCTGAATCCGGTTGACTTTTGGTCTGTCGGTTTTAGAGCGCAAGATCTCAGCTACATTATACAACAACTTAAATTCGCTCAAAGCTGCATTTACGGAAGCGTGGAATGATCTCGATGAGGACTGTTTTCGTTCCACCTGCGACGCCTTCGTGACTCGTCTGAGAAGCTGCATATGCGCAAGAGGAGGGCACTTTGAATGAAGATTGTAATTTTTGATTGCTAAGGATTTTATTAAAGATTGCAACGTGTTTTTCCACGTTGAATTGTTTGTTTTACTATGGTACTTCAAATATTTGAGGCCCATAATTAATGCGCACCGTGCATATAGCAAATAAGTGAATAAAATGGCTGACGAGGAGTGTCAGATTTTTATCTCCCTGGAAAAGGCAGGTATTTCTTTTTCAGAAACCAATACAGCTGTATTAACTGATCTGCTTCCTCCCGTTGATCATGCCTTCGCTTCAACCGGTTTATTTATTCAGGCCTCCTTCCCCCAATCCACCTCGTCCATCTCGGTTGCCATAGCGTCGTCAAGTCTTTGCTTCCGCACATCTGGACCTCATCTCTCCGCGCAACCGCTACCCTTTGGTGCACGCGATTCCAGGTAGCAGCGGCAGCGATTAACCGTGTTCCGAACGCCGGGACCAGCTGGGTCGTTGTCGGCTGCGGCGGCGGCCGCTGCGGTGGACCACCCCGAATTAATCGCCGTCGTTATGGTGGTCCTGTCATCTATCGACTATAGATCATCATCTGCCTCCCACAGCAACAGCAAGAGGGTCGTCGTCGTCGTCGGTTTCCAGCGCTCATTGCTGCCCAGTCGGGAAAGTGGTCATTTCCTTGTCTCCTCCGTAGAAAGTGCGACTCTAGCACAGCTACTGCTTCGTTCGAGTAATAGCGTTAACCTTTCGTCGCAATCGCTGACACATTGTCTTCATTTTTACGACCTCAAGAAGACGTACGAGTATGATGGCTCTATTGCTTTTAGATTCTGCTACATGCGTTCTTAGCAATTTCTTCGTGCATGCTTTTGAATTCGAACGGGGTCTTTTTTCACACTGCAGTGCACCCTCCATGAATCTAGCTCCCTAGATCGTGATTGTTATTTAAGACGCTTCTTCTTTTGTAAATAAATAAAGTTTAATAGCTGCGCTTAACCAACTATAACTGCGCGTGGAAGTACGGTCAGCACCGTTGTCGCACGCACCCTAAATGGAAGTTCATGGTCCGGGCACCGCCCAGGGCAACTAGGCCACTCTTCCATTCGGGGTTGACAAATTGGTACCAGATTTGTCTGGAAAATATATGAGAATGAAAATAATGACTTTTCCATCGGTGGGCCGCTGTAGGTCATTGTTTTGGCCAAGCACGCATTCAGTTTGCCTCCCCGATATCCTGTAGAAATAGTATGTATGACCACTGTCGATGAGAAATTGATTATCACCGTCCGTTATTACTCTTATTCGCGTAACCTCTCAACTTCTGGAGAGGTGGCTTCCGGGCGGCGAGGTTGGACGTAATATCGCTGCGAAACTATTATATTTCACTACTGCTAAAAACACAGTTTCGTAAGATCTCCAACTCTCCAGCTGGTGGAACACGAAAGAAAAGAGGGAGAAGAGCCGTGAATTCTTTTTCTTTTCGAAAACAAGGCAAGGTGGTCGGTGAGGCGCACCTTCTGTTGCCTTCAAGAATGTCGTTCATTTCTTATTTGTTGGTTGTGATCATAAATTCTCGTTGTGTGGCTATGATTTCGCATTCAGGATACATCGTGAAGTAATAGAAAAGTCTGTCTAACTAATACATCGCCCATTATATTGTTCATTAGAATGTTAATCAGAAATTGGTTGCTCGAATAGGGCGACATAATCTAGCGTGCCTCCAATCGTAGGCATAACTGCGGAAGTGTTGCAGTTAACTAGTCCTTTTATGGGATGCGCCATGCATTCTACATTATAATTTATCTCGTCGAAAAAAACATTTAGTCTTCGCACTTGATTTGGTACAGTTTCGTTGCTGGAAGGCGCTAATGTCCTTCTTCCTCCTTTTTAAAGCCATATTTTTTGGTGAGTTCTTCGCATCAGATTGTCAAAATGAAAATTTAACATTAAAAAGTAAAGATGAAAAGCGATTATAGGAATGAATAAAAATCTGGTGTTTGATAGCCTTTCCATATAAGAAGGAAAAATGTATTATAATGTATAAGTGGTCCGACAGGCCTAACGGCGTGTCTGGCACTTGCGCGCTTCGCGCGACTTTGCAACATCACTGACCTACGGAAGGTAGTTTTTGTAAGATTTAAAATTCGCTAACATCTAGGATCTCCTGCGTATTTTATTGGCAACAATCCCTTCACCACTTCCGTACGTTCATAGTGAGAATTCCACGTTCTTCTGCCCTCAGGTTGCTCCTCCGCAACTGTTCTCATGTCCAACAACTTCTACTACTACTTACTTCTCCACGTCACATCGGTGGATTTCATTAGAGATCTTGGTTTCACATACAGTAGCAAACTAGACTTTTCTGAAAATGTCAAAAACTGTTGTAGGATGGCGCATTCCACATATTTAAGCCCTTTCTACAAAGAACGGAGCTCTTTCAATAAGGGCTTACAAGACTTATATACGCCCATTAGTTGAAACGAGCACTACAGTATTCAACCCTAGTAGGAATAAGGATATCTCCAGAATTGAGAACATTCAAAACAATTTTACTAGGAAATTATTTATTCGCATGGGAGGCTTCTTATACTGTAACATTCCTAACGCAGTGTTCAGAAATAGGCATTTGGATCTTCCATCCCTCGTATCACGACGAAAGGTATTTGATGTTTGTCTCGTTCATGAAATTCTGCACCAACCTAGTGTGGCTGTGATTATGAAATTATATAGCTTAATGCCTTCCCGAACTAGAGGTGGTATAATGAAAGTAGCCTTGCCTTGTCCGAGATCTACAGTTCGTGCTTGCTTCTTTACGCATAGAGCAGGTAGCGCTTACATAAGAATCACGAAAAACGTGTCAAATGCTTACTCTATACCCCAGTTCAAGCGGTATGCATCAAAAATGTTGCTCAAGTTTAACGGATTCTAGTCATGGAGATCGACCACACCCAATTTTCGCTTGACTGTGCACTTTTCTGAAGTTTGTCGTTTATTTTTTCGTACTGTCCTACTTCTCTCTCGCGTCTGCCTTTCGCGACGTAATAAAAATAAATAAATAAACAACTTGTTTCCGGATATCATTGACACTCCTTCCGAATCCGGACGCTAGGTTCCTTCTCACTCGTTTTTTCTTACTCTTCTTCTTCGTTTCTGCATCTAATTGCTGGTCAGCCTTTACTGGTCCCCCTTTCCAACTCGCTGCCCCCCTTCCCCCACCTTCCTGGTCCCAACTCCTGGCCCACTTTCTTGCTTCCACTATTGACCCCTTACTGGTCTCTTCTTGCTGTTTCCCCGTACTGTTCCCTTCTCCAGGTAGTTCCTTTCCTTTCCGATCGCTCTCCTGCTTCACCCTAGAGACCCTCCCTACTCTCCACCACCCCCATAGAGCTACTCCCATGCTCAAAGCGGACGTCGGTGACACGTATTCGAAATCAGGACTCTCAGAAACGCGCGCAATTGCCGCTATGTCAAGCAGCAGGAGGTTGCGCTTTCTCTGCTGTAGCAGCATCTATCGTTGAAATGCACATTTTGTCCGCGCGGGGTTCGATAAGGCGTATCAGGTTTGATCACTCTAACGTCATCGAAGGCTGAATATATTTAAAAATATAAAAATGTCACTGGCCAGATAAGTTCACCCTCAAGACAGTGTTGAAATTATGAACGAGACAGAAAGCATTCCTTTTTCCTCGACTTGTTCATTACGATGGGGGTGATGCCCCCTATAGGTTGCGGGAGTTGTTTCACAACGCGTTCAGTGGTTCAGCGCATGATCGGCCTAGTACGCTCATCTACTATAGCTGTGGCAAAATCGGACACATCCTGGAATTCCTTTCCTTTTTCAGCCTGTTCTCTCATCCATTGTGGCGCATTGGAGCACAGAGCCCAACCGAACCATGCCTTGTACGCTCACGCAAGCCCGATTACCTATAGCTACCACCTTCCAAAACAGAGCTCCACTTCAGGATCTTCTTCTTCTTCTTCTTCTTCTTCGTCAGCGTTTGGTCCGCTATTCTGGTGTTATGACGCCACCCTTCCCGATCCAGCGCTAGATCAGGGTAAACACCAACAATCTTCAAGTCCGCATGTAACGTATCTAACCAGCGCTGCTTCGGGCGCCCTCTAGGCCGCTTTCCTGTTACCTCGAAGTTAAGGCCTATATTGCGGACGCTGTCTCCCTTTTCACGCAGAACGTGGCAGTACCATCGCAAGCGAGCTTCGCGCATCGTCTCGGCTATCGGCGCGACACCGAACCTCTGCCGAATAGCTTCGTTTCGGACGCGGTCCATGCGCGTGACTGCAGCTGTCCAGCGCAGCATCTTCGTCTCCATGACGCTGAGGCGTGTTTCAACTTCCTTGGTGGCAGGCCAACACTAAGCGCCGTACATCGCTACTGGCCGGACGACTGCTCTGTAGATCTTCGACTTCAAGCGCTCCGTTATCTTCCTATCGCAGAGCACCCCAGTCAACGAGCGCCACTTGGACCAAGCTGCACTCACGCGTGAATTCACTTCATTCATCAGTTTGCCGTCAGACGTGACTGCTGGTCCCAGGTACTCAAAGACCGAAGTGCGTGGGAGCTCGATGCCGTTAACCTTGATGGAGCTGGACTCACCGGTCAGTAACGTCCGTCGTTAGATATTCAGTCTTCTTCACGTTCAGTTTGAGTCCAAACCGCTCCAAGCGATCACACCAAGCTTGCACCTCTCGCTCGACTTCATCTTTATCTTCGCTAGCGAGCATTACGTCATCAGCATAAAGCAACGTCCAAGGGACGGGGTTCTGAAGATCTTGTGTGATGGCATCCATGACGACAACAAAGAGGAGTGGGGGAAGCGCAGAACCCTGATGTACCCCGACAGAGATGGGAAACTCCATCGAGGTTCCAGCTGCAGCTTGAACCTCGATGGAGTTTCCACTCAACTTCAGGATATCAGAACTTCAGAACTTCAACTCCACTTCTGGATATCACAGGAAGTAACTCACACGCTACCTCGCATGACTACATCACTCTTGTCCTCGAGTGTTGGCCGAAAACTCTGGTCGAGCGGACTTCGCTGTTAATTGGATTCGTTGAGTTGTTGTTGGTGGTATGGCAAGAGTTTGTTTTGGCGGTTGTTAAAGTTAGTCTTGTGGGCATTCGACGAAATTACATGCTGCCGTCACTTCAGCGTTCATCTGGGTCTATCGCCATGGCTGCTTTTTGGCATGCTTTAAAAAGCTTTTTTAATCGTCGAGAAAGAAAAACAGCTGAAAATTCGTGTATTCGGTTCGTTCCATTAGCATATCTTCTGCCACCTGTCGTCCCGCTCATCATTGAGTTTCTCGATCGGGCCCCACGACGTCTTTGTTCGTTCCTACTGCGCATTGCGTGCCAGAGTGCCCCAATGGATCTTTCTCGCTGGATGTACACGAAGAGTGTCAGAGTTAATTTAGGGCTTTAATGTATAGATAATGCAACGCATAATTTACAAAGAGGGCAAATAAAACATCAATAGCTTTACTTGCAAAAGGATTATCTAATCCTATTATAGTACATTAGGGCGCGTGGAGCGCAGTCGGAAGAGGCGCCGGCTGTCGCTTGCACCCGATACCAGGTTCCTGGTTCGGATTTCCCGCCCAGGCCAACCAAACCTTCCATCCCTTCTGGGTCGGTGAATTGGTACCAGACTCGTCTGGGAAGGATAAAGCGCTGACTTGTTCATCGGCTGGCCACCGCAAGTCATTGTATGACCAAATACGCATTCAACTCGCCTCCACGACATCCTGTAGAAGTAGAATGCGTGGCGCATCCAAAGGGATTGAATAACGCCGTCCTTTATCATTATTATAGTACTTTACATTAAAATTGCTCGCGAGCCATTAATGGTTTTGTCTACTATAATTAGACTCGTAAAAGTACAACTTAGTTGGCCGAAAATAAACTGTTCGTTTTGGCGATCTTCGATTTCGCCCTAGCGAAACATTCCTTATATCCTTCCAGGATTTGCGAAGTATAGTTGTCGGAAAAGCAGACCACATTGACGGAGCGCATGCAAAGAGGGAGGTGGAGCACTTCAAGGTTATCTCTTTCTTTCGGCTGATTCTTCAGACATTCTATCTTGCGTTAGCTGTCGACGAATTTCCGTGGATTAATAAGGAGCGAAAGTGTCAGAATTCTACAGCTGCGCTACCAAGGCCACAATGTCAAGACAAGCACTGTCGTTGTTTTTTCAGAGCTAATTGTAATAAGTAGTAAACGAGGGGCTTAGGGAGCTTTTGGGGGTGTCGAAAAAGTCGTAACATATAAAGGGATAAAAAACAAAAGGATAATAATCTATCCCTCTGTGGGATGTGCCGCGCACTTTACTTCTACACAATGTCCATGAAGCAATCTGACAGCGTATTTAGCCGACACAATGACATTTAGGTGGCCAGCTGAAGTACAAGTCAAGTTTTACCCCTCAACTATTGATACCATCTACCCACCTCGAAGGGATGGAAGACTTAGCTAGCCATCCCTTCGAGGCTACTGCCTTAGCTAGCTACTGACGATCCTCCGGGAGTTTATTGTAGTACTTTTTATTCTTCCCTCTATTATATCCTGTATAGGACTCAGAAGAAGCTAGCTAAGGCAGGCCCGAACTCTCCGTGGTGGAGAGTCTCTGGAACAATTCGGCTATTTGATCAGGAGAGAAGATAGCGGGCTAATGGGTGACGTCCCTATGCTACTCCATCACGCATTCTCTCACGCTGGACGCATCTCGGAACTAGCATCAGCGCGGACAATTAGCTGTAGAAGTAAACACATCACTCAAAGTTTGTGAGACAACATTTCGAATCCTCTTAAACCTCTAAAATATCTATTTACCCATCAGCTGTCCGCCTGGTTCCATTGTGTCGGCCAAATACTCCTTCACATTGCTTCCACGACATTACGTAGAAGCACAATGCGTGGCGCACCACACAGAAGAATGGATTATTCTTATTTCGTTTTCTATACCTTTATATGTTACATTTTTTCAATTTTGTCTAATCATAAAATGTGGGGATTGATACAGTGCCCCTAGAAGGAAAATGCGATTTATCCTCTCAAATTAAGGAAATAAACGTGGTCAGATGGAATCGATGGGCCTATACGACCTGACTACAATTTTTACTACTCCACTTGTTCGAATCTGAATCTTTAGGTCTGAAGAGATCACGCTATTCAGATGGTTTCATTTTGGAAAATGTGGCAATGCACCACTACAGCAATGAAAAACCAGGTGAGGCTAAATTCCGCGTCCTCACTCTGTTATGTTAAAGAAGAGTAAAATTTCGTTTTAATCCAGTGTTTGTTGTTGTCTGATGCAGCTTCACTATTTCACATGGAAGTAAAGTGCGTGGCTTATCCGAAAGTCATTTAATACGAGAGTTTGCACTTTATGTCAGAATGAAACCTCATAAGGGTTCAAATCATTTTATTTATGTCTCAAGAAGCTTAATTTATGTTATAACTGTTAGCTACGTTGCCTGGTTGCAATCAGAACTCCGGCGCCAAGTTGGAATCGTACCCGCACAATCTGGCAGGCCAAACAGCGCCGGTGGAGGTGTAGAGTGTAGCGTCCTGTCCGGTGCAGAGGGTGTGGGTTCTAGTCCTGCCTGAGGCTAGACAAGCAAACACCATTGCAACAGCTGTGGTGTTTTTTTCGATCTCTCCAATATAAGTGGCTCTTTAGTCATCGACTGTCGACTTCTGACATTTATCTTATCTTT
This sequence comes from Heligmosomoides polygyrus bakeri, assembly GCA_947359475.1. NCBI lineage: Eukaryota > Metazoa > Nematoda > Chromadorea > Rhabditida > Heligmosomidae > Heligmosomoides > Heligmosomoides polygyrus. Next base: position 19,676,495 of record OX375868.1, read on the forward strand.
TATTTTGTCTTATTTATCTTTTATCTACGTATTTTTGATTCGTTGAAGCATCTAGTCCTTCAAGGGCATTAGAAAGAGGCTTTTCTAGTGGTTAAAGCTCGGTCTCGAAATGTCCGTGGAAAGCTGTCAGTTACACTTGACCGCGCCCCTGCATGCGCCCCTCTCAACAAATCTCTGCTGGCGTTCCGAGAATTATAGCAGCAATTTCTTGCAGCTTCTGAAACCAGGAGGCAATTTCCGCTTCTGAATAGGTGACGGTGGCCGCTCGCTATTCAAGAACAAGTCTATTATGTATGTGGGCGAGGCGGCGGTAGGCATGACAGGGCGGCAGCTGCACAGTAGGTGGCTCTTTGGTGCTCCTGCTTCATGCTTCGTTCTTTTCACTACACTATTTGCTATCCTAAGAGCTACCGAGTGTCACTGCATCGATGTCTTCCTTAGTCGACCTATCGCTCAAACTTGTTTCCATATCTTTCCTGATGTGCCAAAACTTATAGTGTCCTCCATTAGTGGTGATATGGCTGCCAAAGCGAGAACGACATCTTCCTAATCATGCCAACATCTGTCCTCTAGAAGCTTTTCCAAGTGAAATTTAAAAGTAGGTTTTTGAGGTCATGGCCATGTATCACTGTCGCAGGAGGAGCCGGTGCTGTAGGCACATGCACCGTGGACCCATTCATAGTTCAGATGTTACCGCCTAGGCCAACGAAATCTCCCATCTCAGCGGGGTCGGTGAATTGATTCCAAACTTTTTTGCGAAGGATAAAGCCCCGACTTTGCCGTCCGGTGGCCATCGCAAGCCTTGGTATGAAGGTACGCATTCCAATAGCCTCTACAATTTATCGTAGAAGTGAGGTGCATGGTGCATCTCCAAATAATGATTGACTCACCTAGTCCTTTATTTATTTTTACGTATTCCTAACTGTACGTAGCTAATTCTACTTTTTGCTTATTCTATATTTTCTACTAGTTTATATTGGGACAGCACTTGTTAACGCAGTCATAGGAAGCGCCTGCCGTTGCGTGTACCCTGGGAACTGAGGTCTTCGTTTCTCATGCTGACCAGGACAGCTAAGCCTTCCATCCCTTCGGGATCAGTAAATTGGTGTCACACTTCTCTGGGGAAGATGAGACAATGACGTTTCCACCGCTGGTCAACACTATTCATTGCATGGGCCAATTACGCATTCAATATGTCTTCACGTTGACTTGTGGAGTAGAATGTGATACGCATTCCGATAAGGAATTGACTAACGCCTACCCTTTTCCCTTCGTTCTAAATAGATAGAACGTACCAAGCTCATATTAATGCCTTACTTCTTCCCAAAATAAACACTACTCTTTTGATAAAAACTCATTGTTCAGATTCCTATCTCAAGGTATTCGTTTGACGAGGTTTCTGGGGTAATTCTAAGCAGTTCCGATTTCGTAATTATATCTGCTGGTTTGCCACCGTATCTTAAAATACCACATTTTCTATTTTTAAATCTGTAGCAGGGGTACGTGTAGCGCAGTTGGAGGAGGAGTCGCTTGCACCCAATACCAATTTCTTGGTTCGATTTTCCCGCCATGGCCAACCAACCCTTTCATCCATCATGGGTAAGTGAATTGATACCAGACTTGTCTAGGAAGGGAACGGAGCCGACTTTATACACGTGCCATGGTGGGTATATATGGCCTACAGGGCCAGTTGTTGAAGAAGTCAATGCTTTATATTTCCAAAGCACGTTTGTTGTGTTAGGTTTGGTCGTCCTAAGAGGAACTCAAACTTTGAATAGATTCAAGTGCGCAAGCATTTCATTCGACTGCGCTATTAGTGCCATTTTGCCATTTCAACATAACATATTATTTATAAGCTACGATATTCGCAGCACAGTCGGAGAAGTGGTCAGCTGCCAAGAGTACCTCGAATCCATGTTCTTAGTGCGAGTTCTGTTGGGACCAACTATCAAGGGAGGCCCATAAACACAAAGATTCTCATCGTGGCCTAGATGGTCTTGTAGAGCATCGGACAAGGATCACAGAGCTGTGCTTGATTTCTGCTAGAGACACTGGGTGGTCCGAAAACATCAAAAATGGTACCGCTTCAGGGCGGGCTGATAAGGCAAAAGTGACACCTGGAATGGCTCTATCGTGCTCTGAACTTAACTTGCAAAAGGTTTGGAGCTCAAATGAAAATTTAATTTGAGTAATTTCCTACATTTCCTAGACCAAGATGCAGTGTACATTCAAGTGATTCATTCACCGGCGACCGCTGCAGCGACTGGATGGCCGAGTGGACAGCGAGACGGACTTGCGGGAGGGGGTCAAGGGTTCGATTCCGGGGTGGGGTTTCTGCGTCCCTAGGTGACTGTTAGCGTTTTTGCAAATGAAGATTACATTTTGGCTCCGGTAGGGTACCTTCTGTGCGTCCTGACCCCGCTTTCAATTTGTCGTCAGATGTGGGAGAAGCTGGTTTTGTTGCGTGGAGCGATATCGCGCGTCCATTAAACGATGCTTTTCTCGCTGAGAGAGGTTCCGATAGATGCTATCCTCATATGACTTCTTTGGTATGTTCTCAATTAATTTTGGAAGTGTTTCTCACTGTCACCTCATTCATGAAGAAGATCGAAAAGCATTGATTTGACCCATCATCAAGACGAGCTCATTGCACTTCGGATTTTTCTCATAAACTGCTTTTTATTCTTCTCGCAACTTTCAGCATTTCAGCTAACTGTGCCCAAGTACTGAATATTCTATCCAACTCGTGTGATTGGTCGCCTTGCTGTGTGTTTCTTTCTCACCATTCTCTTAACATTTATGGGAAACGGGTCGGGAGTATTGCAGATAAAATTTCGAAAAATTTCGCCCAAATATCGCTCACGGGGATTATTTAGGGTGGTGATCACGGATGTGATACCGATTTTTAAATTTTCGGTCGATTACGGCAGGTTACGCTAGATATAGATAGATATAGATATGGGTGAGTAAAGCTGCCTACGTTAGCAGGATCGCTTTCTTCTCCAATGTTGTCAGACATATTTTCCAACCTTCGACTTCAACTTTGAGTGACAGCTTTGTGGTCAGCAGCTTAAATAGTTCCTGACAGGGCCATTTCAGTGGTCAAATATGCCTTATCAACCCGCCCTGAAGTGAAACTCTTTTTGCCATTTCCGGAACACCCAGTGGCCCATAGCAAAACGAAGCACAGTTCTGTGATCCTCGTCCGATACCCTACAAGACCATGTAGGTGTCGTTGTGAACCTTTGGGGCAAGTTCATGGGCTTCCGTTGTAAGGTTTCTCACCTCGAGGTTGGTGAAATGATACGGATTTGTATGTGAAGACGAAAACACTGACTTCTCCATTGGCCGGTCACCGTAAGTCGTTGTATAGACCAAATGCGCATTCAAAAAACGTCAGGTAGAAGTCTAATGCGTGGCGCATCCCGTAAAGGGATTGTATGACACCGACGTTTATCCTCTATCCTTTTACAAAGCATAACGTGCCATGATTGAATGGTGGGTTCGTTGTTGTAAAGATTTTTGATATGTATTATGAAGGGCTTGTGTTCCAAACATTTTCCGCATACTCGCATTAAATGGTCTTTTTTACATGTAGCTAATTGTGTAACTAAGATGGTTCAGTATGTCGAAAAGGAAAGGAATTAAAAATTAAGAAATTGACGAAGACGTTTGGATTTTTTTTATCATCGACGGCTTCGGGTTCTCCAAATCTAGAAAAATCAAAGCAAAGTATTGCCCTTTTTGTTGTTTTTCATCAACACCCTGCAAATTTCACTAGAATTGAACTTTGTTGCTCACCACTGCTTATCCGTCAATCTGAGCTAGTTTTCAATTTAATCTGCTGGTTTTATCCTATTCTTCTGACCTGTGCTTCTTTTAAAAGACGTGAGTTCTCCGTATCTTCCGCCCTCTCAGCTATGAGCTCCGTATAGTGACTTTTCTCTCGAATTTCTCCTCATCCCTGTAATTTGAGTCCGTTTCTCCATCAAGTGGTTCGCATTCATTAAGTCGCCTCAGGCTGCTGGTGGCGTTTATGATAGGGGTATTTTATTCTGTTTGGAACTTGGAAGAAGAGGAGACAGTTCTTGTCACGTATTGATTAGAGGTTTCCAATAAACGTTAATTCCAATAGTTTATTGGAATTAACGTTTATTGGAACTTTGTTGTCTCTTGAAGGTATAAGTATCAAGTCTAGAATCTATAAGGAAATAGCCTTTCGTTTAAATAAATATTTATAGCGCGAGCAGTCGGAAGTGGCGCCGGCTGTTGCGTGGTTCCAGAATGGAAGTTCTGGTTCGAGTCCCGCCCAACTCAATCCAACCTTCAATTGTTCCACGGTCCGTTAGTTCTCACCAAATCTGACCGCCGCAAGTTACTGCACAACCCAAATGCCTTCAATTTGCCAACGTGTATCGTATATAACAAATAGGCTGCATGGCGCATCGCAAGAATGGAGGGATACCGTCGTAAACACTTTTCATCCTCAAAGGCGCTGAGAAGAACCTAGGCGGGTCCACTAAAGGAGAAAACTATATGGCCCATTTAAGCTACATTTCCATTGAGCTTTAATGGTTCTGGCGCACTTCTCGAAAGCGTCGTCCTGGCTGAGCGGTGCTTGGATTCCGGTAGTTGGCTGATTCGGCGGAAATTCTCGCCCACCCCTTACCACTTTTCCAAGCATCTCATCAGGTTTTTCAGTGCGGAACTGCGCAGCAATCAAAATGTGCCGAAATGCTTTCCGTAAGGCCTAAAAACAGGAGATCTAAGCTACTTTCTATCGAAGCAAGAGCCGTGAGTGACGAACCTTAAGTGCACTAGGAAAACCTTCCGTTTGCCTCTGCCTTGTTATTCTATCCATTGTTCAACAGCTAAGCAACTTGGGCTTTTCCATTTTTTCTTTTCGCCTGACCATCAGTAAAATGTGGTACAATAAGTAAATAAATAAAGGATAAAAGAAAAGTTAAAGATTGGCGTTACTCGATCTCTTTTGCGGTGCGCCACGCATTACACTTCTACCTGATGAATGCGTATTTGGCCTATGCAACTAATTGTGGTGGCCATCCGATTAACATGTCAAAAATACGTAAATAAATACCCACTGATCTAAGAAATAGATCGAGGCAAGATTTATTAGAATGGTGGCAATAGCGCTAGTTTTGGTCGCAACGAAGCATCGTTGAAGCAGCTTACAACCTCTATGCGAGCCACCTAAGGGTTAAAGAAACTGACTAGAACCATTTCTATCAAAGGCTTCAGCTTTGCTGGTTCCATGCTGATATCAGCGGCCGGCTCATCACGATATACGGGTGAGTGCTGATCGGTCCCACGAGATGGGGATGTTGTGTTCGTTCAAACAGGCCCGTGGTGTAACGGCGTAGAGCATTCCCGTCCGTTCAGCAGGAGGTATGGGTTTGAGTCTCGCCCGGCACTAGAGTTTCGATCGCAACAAAACATCGTTGTGACAAATTTTTAACAATATCCTACATAAAGGGCGCGTGGTAGCGCAGTCGGAATAAGTGCCGGTTCATGGATCCTAGATGGGATCCCGCTCGGGCCAAATGTGCCTCCACCTCTTTTAAGTCGGCAAATTGGTACCAGATTCATCTGAGAAGGATGAAACACTAACCCGTTCATCGCACAGCAAATCGTTATATAGGCCAAACATGCATTGAAATTGCCTCCATGACATCTCATAAAAATGGAATGTGATGGCGCAACACAAGAGATGACAAATAAATGTATCTTTAAATTTTTATCTGACGTGTTTCAGATAAGTGAAACTGCTGGCGCGTTAATGGACAGATTGTACCACATACTCTTTCTATGCATTGTATTGTATATTGAAAGGATAGTGCAGTTGTTGTCCATATGTGTATAACTCCAGAAATAGCAGAATCACCTTCATTAGAAGGAATGTTCGGCTATTTTCTACTGTATAACTTCCGGTAAACAGCATTTACACTATCAACCACACAAAAATCACAAGGTTCGAGATGAGTGCACGACACAGTCGCACCACACGAACAATACTTGTCTTCGAGCGGTTCACAACTTGAACTTGAAAACGGGAATTCTATATTCATTTAAGTTAAGAAGGTGAAAGTACATTTTGGAAGAGGAGCATTTTATTACAAATTTTCATAAGACGAAGTATATATATTAGGTTGTCCCATAAGTCTTCGTCGTTTTTTTCAACGATTCACTGCAGATTTCGCCGGCGGTCTCTTGCATAGCGCTGCACAGCTTTCGAAAGAGAATGATTTGCTCTATCAGACCATTATTGCATTTTTCATTTTTAATTTTGCCAATTTTTAGGTCGTTGAAGTGAAAAGTGAAATAGTGAAAAAGTGGCCATCTGTGCAGTCGCTTCTCTCCGCTTAGGTTTGGAATTCTTGCAGTTTTTCATAGCATTTGGAAGACAATGTTCTGTGCTACAAGAATTCGTGTTGGTGCGATTTTCTCACTTGCCCTTTATTGATTTTTAGGCCATCAAATTGGGACGCCCGAAGGAGGAGGGTTATTTTTGCCGACAGCTCCTGCTCTGTGGTTGGAATTTTTGGGTTGGTGTTATATGTCATTCGAAAGAGAATGTCTTGCACTATAAGAATGTGTGTCGCGTTTATTGATTTCTATTGAATATCAACAAAATGCCAAAAAGAGAAAAATCGTCTTCACCATCAACTCCTTCTCCTTCTTCAGTTGTTGATATTCGACAGAAATCAGCGTGAGCCAATAAACGCGACACAAATTCTTACTGAGCAAGGCATCTTCTTCCAAACGACATATAACGCCAAGCAAAAAAGCCCAACCACAGAACCGGAGTTTTGGTAAAAATTCGGACGGAAAAGTCGGAATTCCCAATTTGATGGCCTAAAAATCAATAAAGGGCAAGTGAGAAAATAGGACCAACACATATTCTTATAGTACAGAACATTGTCTGCCAAGTGCTATAAAAAACTGCCGCAAAAATTACATACCTGAGCGGAGAGCAAGTGTGCAAATGGATACTTTTTCACTTTTTTACTTTTCACTTCAACGACCTAAAAATTGACAAATTTCATGATGAAAAAAGAAATGCAATACATGGTCTGATAGAGCAAATCATTCTCTTTTGAAAGCTATTCAGCGCTATACAAGAGACTGCCGGCGAAATCTGCGGTGAATCGTTGAAAAAAACGGCGGGGGCTTATGGGACAACCTAATAGTTAAGAAGAAAAAGTTTTAAAAAGGTTTATTTCGCCACAGTCTTCAAACAAAGCTATTAGCTTAACTCCTCTCCAGTTGCAGATCAGTGTAGCGGAAAGATGTTACCAAAAGGAACAGCCATAAGAAGGGTTAAAAATAAAAAGAATAAATTTATGCACAATGTCATGTCAAGTAGGTGGAGGTAACTTTAACAAAGACTTCTTTTGACAAACGTCCCGATATCATGGGTGAGTCGATGAGATCGCGGATGTTACGTGCTATACAAGCTATACAAGAGACTGCCGGCGAAATCTGCGGTGAATCGTTGAAAAAAAACTGTATCTGATTTGACTTTAGATGGGATTCTTTTTGCTTGAAAAGTGTTCATTTCAACATGAAAATGCATCACCTGTATCGCCTGTTGTCCCGTGGATCATAGAGTTGCTCGAGCGGGCGCCAGCAGCGCGATTCTCATCGCGTGCCAAAGTGCTTCAATGGATTTTCCTCGCTCGAATGACACGAAGAGCATCATATCGTTCTTATGGCAGGACAGGACGTTTTGTTGCGATCAAAACTCTTGTACCAGGGGTGACTCGAACCCGCACCTTGTGCTTTCCTGGAAGCGATGCTACGCCTCATGGCTCATCCCGATATCATGGGTGAGTCGATGAGATCGCGGATGTTACGTGCGGTCAAACCGCGTCGCTTGTGTAAGGCGTAGCATCGCTGCCTGGAAATCAAAAGGTGTGGGTTCGAGTCCCGCCTGGCGCAAGAGTTTTGATCACAACAAAAGATCCTGTAACAACATGAAGCCTCACCACCAGCCGCTCCAGACTTCAGCAAGTGTATTAAAAGATTGTGATATCGCTCGTTCAGGGCTTTCATGATGAAGTCCGACCAACGCTTTGGTGGACTTCCTGATGTCCTCTTGACATCCCGCGGAATCCAGTCGGTAACGACTCTCGTGCAGCGGGTGTCTGCAAAGCGCATCATGCAGCCGACCCACCTAATATTCGACCAATTGGCCCGTGCGACAGCTTCTCTGGAAATGCAGAGCAAGTCGATTTAAAGGTGGAGGTGTAGTAGCGGCCATTCATTTGGCGCCTTCAACATCTCGTGTGAGCGATGAAGCAATGACTAATGGTGTGCGCTCAAGCAAGCTCAATCCACCTAGCCCTGCCACAGCCCCGTTCCTTCAATCCCGCCTCCCCCCCCCACGCCTTTCCCTAGCCTGCTGTCAGCCAACACCTGCTGCTCAACGCGATAATCGCATCCATATAGGCACTTGCGAGCGGGGGTAATCCACCCACCCGCCGAATGGGCCTGTTTTCGTCGTCAGTGGCCCGTGGCGTGTCCGGTCTGAGCTTTGTGCACCTTGCCCTGCGTGCTCTTATCCCCCATTCAACTCTTGACGCCAATTAAGCCTGAAGCGAAAAATTAATTGCAACCGATGAAAAGGCGTTGACGGCGAAATGTTCACCTTCCTTCTATGTAAGTGCTACACCTAGTATACTCTACTCCAGTTCCGCTAGGAAGGGGCTTTGGAGTATTGTGGGAGCTTTCCTCAGTTTTTCAGAGCAGTCACTGGAGATGTCATTATAACGCATGGACACTTGTAGCGCAGTAGGAGCCAGCTCTTGCATGCACGCCGAATCCTGCTTTTGGCTCCCGTTTTCCGTCCACGCCCACCATACCTTCCCCCGCTCCTGTGAAGGTGAACTGGTACCAGACTCGTCTGGGAAGGACGAAACACTGATTTGTCAATCGGCTGGCCACGGCAAGTCACTGTTTGGGCCAAATACGTACACAAAATGCCGCCACAATATCCTGCAGAGGAATCCGGGATATCGTGAAGGCATTTTGAATGCGTAGTGAATGCGTGGTGCAGTTTCTTACATGTAAATCTACATAACTATTATACAAAATTTTTAGTTTTTGAGAAAAAATGAACTGTAATGCTCAAAAGATAGATTGTGTTTAAAAACTGATCTGAAATAAAAATTTCATATTAAAAAATAAACTGTATTGTAAAAAAATCGCGCCATGCACTTGAAAAGCTCGTCGCGATTTCTATTTGATTGATACTGTAAATGCTGCTTATATGAGACATTAAAGTGAGGATAGCTGTCAGTGTTTTATCGTTTACGGACAGCGCGAGCGGAAAATTTACCATCAATCGAACACGTCACTGCTCGCGGATCCATATAAATAGCCCAGAGATCCTGCACATCATTTCTGGCCAAATCGCACCACAGTAACTTCTTGTCGTCCTCCATCCTGTCGGTGGAATCTATGTCTGTGATGCGTCGATTGGTGTTGATGTTTGCATAAGCATCGTAGTTCTTTTAAACTTGAAGAGGGGCTTAAGGCCCGAAATGTTGTCAATGAACATTTCACTATTTCGAGCTTCACTCTTAAAAAGAAAGATCAATCGAACAAATGTCGCGATGTCTTGGGCGAGAACGAGGCGTAATCTATATTTTTTACACTAAAAAGGCAGCCTTCACGCTTTTTAGAATAAACCTTGCATATGTTGTTACAGGATGTTTTGTTGCGATCAAAACTCCTGCGCCAGGCGGAACTCGAACCCGCATCTTCTGCTTTCCGGGCAGCGATGTTCGCCTTACACCACCAGCGCTGTTTGACCGCACGTAACATCCGCGATATCCTCGAGGCCTGTCAGCACCCACCCCTGATACGGGATGGGCCGGTCGCTGATATCAGCATAGTCAAACAGCGCCGGTGGTGTAAGGCGAACATCGCTGCCCGGAAAGAAGAAGATGTGGGTTCGAGTCCGGCCTGGCGCAAGAGTTTTGATCGCAACAAAACATCCTGTAAAAAAAATATAGCCTCTCTACCAGCCGCTTCAGGCTTAAGCAAATGTGTTAAAACTTTGCATAATTCCTTGAAAACATATTTTCCCTAAAAACGATACTTTTACAAAATTTCATGCAATGTTTTCGCTTATTGGGTAGGTAAATTAAAAGTTTTAAAGAATCATACTAAAGTTTTTCTGAATAACGTATTCACATTCCAGTGAATATTAGTATTTTTGCTCATACCGAAGGTGTGTGACGTGTGAGCTGTACATATGGTCCTCTTGGAACTCAAAATGTTTGCTCTACGTTCAAGTGAAGTTGTCCTGACCTCACTATCGTCATATGATTTTTTCGACCAATCGACCTTCTGTTAATGTGAACAATCCTCAATGGAAGTTGCGAATGTGAGCAGCATTAAGAGATAGAACGCTTCAGCCAATCAAGCCAATCAACACCATCCGAAGACATGCTAGGCAATGAAGGTAAAGACCATACACGCCCTCTCTGAATGACAGACCAATTCGATGAGGCGTGTTGGGCAGCCGCGTGCCTAACTCGCTGTGGTTCCCAGATATGCAACTAGCACCCAAATTCTCTACCTTATATTCTACCATAATTATTGTCCTTTCTGCATAATTATTTCGTTATTATTTCGTAAAAATTTATTCACCACGTAATTTTTTTGTGCTTTAGGCCATCAATCACTTTTTTGTGCTGGAACTGACTAGTTCTGAAGTAGTTTTTGGGATTTCGTGATTTATTATTGCATAGTGTTCCACGCGTGTCTTCTGTTCACACTTCCACTGAATTTTTTACGCGACAAGGCTACAGCAACCATACATTTGAAGATTTAAACGGGCTGTGCATGCTAGATGCCATGAGGAGTGAGAGGCTCTCCAGAATGCGAATAGTTTCCGCGACATGCTTATTATTGGCGAATTCAATACGCCTATTACGCCTCACTCGTTCTGAAGTGTCCGAACGTATTCTCTTTCGACGAGCGAGCGTGTTGAATAGCAGCTGTAGCCGTTGCCGTTGTCGTTGTCTGTGCGGCTATCATTTTTCCCTGATTGTCGTTGCACTTTCGACTGACTTCAGCCAGCACTCTCTGGTTTCCACAGAATGCTGGTGGGGCGTCGTATTCAGCGGAAATTGGCTTACATGGCCTCTGCTTAGCATTTTTTTATTTTATACTGCAAAATAGCTTTCTGAAAGCTTCCGAAGCTGCATTTATTTCCTTATATCGTTCGTTTTAATGTTTTCCATATTTTTTTGCCTTCGTGAATCTTCTTCTGATGTAAGGAGTTCACACTATTTCAAGGGCTATAAAAATCACCTCCTTTAAAACCAATTTAATTTTATAGCTTGATCTCCAGATCTAGAAGGTGTCAGCCAGAGGCGAGCGAAAAAAGACGCTCTTTTCGTATGGATGTAATTGTAAAGGCAATTTTTTGTGTGGTTAAAATTGCCCATGAATTTTTGAGACTGTACATGTTATTTTCTCACTTCTCGATAAAAAAACTGTTTGCTTGAAATATCTGCAAGATAGTATCGAAGAAGGTATTCACATCCTAAATTGCATGAAAGTAGCTCATTTCATCTGCTTTCCAGTCGGGCTGCTAGTCCGTTACACCGCCAACGCTCCTACGAGTAAATGCCTTGCTAAACTTTCAAACTTCCTTCTTGTTGTCCACAAAAAGCGAAATGTGTGGTTCATCTTCGTTATTCTGAACAAGGGGCGGACTTCTTCACTTTGGTTTAGGTGAAGCTGAAACTTCATACTGTACAAGTCACGTGTATCATCCGCGTTTTCGCTGATCGTCGAAGATAAACGCGTCAGGGATAAATAGAGGTCGAATTGCGTCAGCAAGTCGTCCTCTATTTATCCATTTTGCGCGCCAGAGTGCTTCAATGGATCCTCCTCACTCAAACTACACGAAGAGGGTGATATATTCGTTCAGGGCCTTCACGAATAAGTCTGACCAACGCGTTGGCGGCGTCCTGAGGTTTTCTTGACATCCCGCGGAATCCAGTCGGTGACGGCTCTCATCTAGCGGGTATCTGCGAAGCGCATTACGTGGCCGACCCACCTAATATTCGACGACTTGGTCCATGCGACTCCGTCTCTGATCTTCGAACGTCGAAAAAGCTCGTACTAACTCAAGAGGTCTTCTCTCAGTTCTTTGTCACTCAGAGCATCGTCCTCTCGATTCCTTGCACCATAACATTCATCACGTGTTTATTCTATTTATTTACATTCGTAGAACCCATGTCTCTTATGCCTGCGTAGCGCGGAAAGAACGGTTGACGTAAAGCGGTAAAAATTCAATTAAGTACATAAGATAAAAATAAAATTTGTAATTCAATTTATCGGAAGATGCCTAAGTACATAGCGATTCCCTCCTTCCCTTTTCTTCCTTAAGCCCTCAGATGTGTTATCGACATAGAATTATGGTCGGCGCGGCTATTAATGTTGGTTGAACATGCATGGCGCTCGCTAAGTCATTATTGAAACGGATGTTGTGCCTCTCCTACGGAAGAGAACGACGTCGACGACAGCGCACGCTTCCTGTGTTGCGGCTGACGACCTTAGATGAACGAGCGCTCTTCTCGCTTCATTAATACAGCTGAACCTCTTCTCAATATTACTTCTCAAAGCGGAGAAAGGAAGAAAGCGATATTCTTACTTACTTTGATACTTTGATGGTCCTTTTGTCGGCTGGAGGTCTTTTCAGCGGGAACACAACTCTTCCAACCGCTCGATCTCTGGCAGCTTGCATCCAATGAGGCAGGCTCCGCTCGCTGAAAGATCTTCAGAATGAGTTTGTCCATCGCGTTGGCGGTCGTCCCAGTGGTCTCTTATGGTCTCCTGGGAGCCACTCTGTGACACGGGGACTCCATCTATCGTCCTTTCGTCGAAGCAGGTGTCGGGCCCAGCGATATTTGGACTTCTTCATGTACTGCAGCGGGTCTGCTAATTGCGACTTCTCCCGTAGGTCCGAGCTTCGTAGGCCTTCTTGCCATTGCTGACCAATGCTTGTCCTCAGAAGACATCTCTCCAGTGCACGATGTGTAGTTTGCATTGCTCTGGCGATTGTCTTGTTGTCGGGCCAGGTTTCCGTCGCGTAACACACCGCAGGCAGTACAGAGGCGTTGAATATCAAGGTCCTGAGGCCGGCATCCTTGACCTGATCGGTGACTTCTCGAATCGAACATGAAGGCTGCCATGCTGCGCGTCTCCTGCGGGCGATTTCAGGAGCGAGGTCGTTATCCAGCTCTCTTCCCAGATAGACGTAGGAGTCGACCTGTTGTATAGCGACTCCATTTTCCTTACGAGTCCCGTGTCACACCACTGTTTGACCATAAATTGCGTTTTGGACATATTCATGTCCATTCCAATCTTCATACCTGCCACATTGAGCTCGTTCAGCATTTCTTCGACTTCTGCCGTGCTGGTGGAGATGAGAACAATATCGGTGGCGAAGCGAAGGTTGCTGATCCGTTTACCGCCGACAAGGTAGTCTTTATCGTCCCAGTTCAAGTCTTTCATGGCATCCTGGGGCCGGATTCATCAGAGTTACTGCAGTAACTTTAACGGAAAATTGTAAGCGAAAAGCTCAGATAACGCGGCTTATCGCCCACCATATCGCTTGATAAGCCGCGTTATCTGAGCTTTTGCTTACAATTCTCCGTCAAAGTTACTGCAGTAACTTTGATGAATCCGGCCCCTGGAGTGCCGCTGTGAATAGCTTGGGAGAAATCGTGTCTCCCTGCCGTACTCCTTTCCAGATAGGAATTTTAAGCTTTCGATCGAACAGCTGGATGGTGGTCGATGTGTTCGAGAAGCATTCGTCGAGAAGTCGGATGTAGGGCGATGGTATACCAGCATGCACAAGCGTGTTCAGAACGGCGTTGATTTCCACAGAGTCGAACGCTTTCCGATAATCCACGAAGACAATGACAAGGGGGAGGTGGTATTCGCGGCTCTTCTCGATGAGCTGTGAGACAGCCTGAATGTGGTCCATGCAGGAGAAATCCTTGTGAAACCCTGCTTGCTCCAGTGGCTGATACCCATCCATACGGTTAAGCAGTATCTTGGTGAAGATCTTGTACACAACCGAGAGAAGACTGATGGATCGATAGTTGTTGATATCCTCCTGCAGACCCCATAAGGCGATATTCAGTTACTTTAAATTTTTTATGCACAGCGAAGCTAGCGGAAACGCTCTAAAGACGTTTTAAAAGCAAACTCTCGAGAATATCAAGAATTATTAAAAAATCTGTTAAAAATTCCGTTAGATTGCTGGAAATTTCCTTTAACTGATTGGATCGGATTTTAACGGAAATTGCTGGTCATATCGTTAAAATCGTTAAGCCGCTAACTGTTCAACGTGCATCGCTGGCGGACACCGCGGTTGCCGCTAGACATAGGTTGACGTAGGTCGTTGGTGGTTGCCATGTTTTGTCGACGTCGTCTACGTCTTTTGCATTTGCGTTCTTTGTTTCTGAGCGAGTGTTTCGATCTAATTATGTCGCGGAATTTTCCTCACCAGCACATTTCTTTTGACTGACTGACAAACATTTCGACATTTGGGGAGAAATTCTGCTATGCTTCTGCTGTACCGAAGTCTTCATCATCCTGGAGGAGGGATTGTGTTTACTGCTCGCACACTCTAACTACATACACACTACGCTCTAACCTCGTTTTGCTGCTGACCAGTGTCGTCCAGTGTCGTCTTCTGCTGCTATCAGATCTTTCCTCACTGTCGTAAACTTCTTAGCAATTTGCAGCTTCTCCTGTGTCGACTTTTGTGCATAATCATTGGCTGGCTGCAGCAAATAATTCTTCGACTATACGGCAGCTGTCCAAGCTGTTATAAGTATCAGTTACGTTAGGTTCCACGGATCTCCCTCGATAGAGAGCCTTCGGGCTCTCTTGTTAAGAGGGATCTCGGGCCGCTTGTCGCAGGGCCACGTGGCGCGTCCCCGGGTGGTGGATAGGGGAATTAAACGCGAACCAAATGCGACCGTGTACTGCCCAGAGACGCAGGTGGGATGCAGGGGATGGACTCCTTGCTCCTGCTGTGTCTGGTCGATGGGTTCCTTGTGCGTGGGAGCGGCATGTTCGTGCACAGTGTGCGTGGATGTGTCCGTGACTGTGCGGATTGTAACTGTGTCGGCTCGGCCAAAAGCTTGCACTCGGTAGACTGGGAGTACATGTAAGGCGATTCGAGGCCGCCTTAAGTCTCGCCCCGTCCCTTCGGGCAGTCTGGCTGGCTGCCCGGAGTACCCCGCCCGCACGACAGAGCCTGACTAGCTACCCGTGTTGTATTCCAGTCAAACACAGCAGCACTAAAGGGCCTCATTCCCCTGACCCCGAAAGAGCCCCCATTTCTGCAGCGATGGAAAGGACGAGTACGGAGAGGCTGCTAAAATCTCAGGGCCTAACCAGGCTGCGCAAACTGAGAAGGACTAGGATGACGATCTGTACTTACAACGCCCGCACGCTTGCGTCGGAAGCATCCGTCGAGGACCTGATGATGCAAGCCAGGAAGATCAAGTACGACGTCATCGGACTGACCGAGACGAGAAGACACCACCCCCTACACGCCGCCTACGACTCCGGAGAAGAACTGTTCCTCGGAACATGCGACAGCAGGGGAGTAGGCGGCGTTGGTGTCCTCGTCAACACGCACTTGGCCATGAACATCGATTCGTACGAGTCTCTGACAAGCCGAATCGGACGTCTGCGACTGAAGCGATGTGGCTCCGTGCCAGCCTTGACTGTGTTCGTCGCGTATGCCCCAACATCCGACTACGACGACGAAGACGTCGAGGCCTTCTACGTGGAGCTGGAGAAGTTCTATAAGGAAGATCACACCTTCTACAAGGTGATCGTCGGCGACTTCAACGCCAAGATCGGCCCACGAAGGTCGCCGGAAGAACTTCACATCGGAACCCACGGTTTGGAGTGGAACGAGCAAGGTGAAAGGCTGTCTGAGTTTATCACGTCGACCAAGACCATCCATGGAAACTCGCAGTTCCAGAAGCCTCCCTCCCTACGATGGACCTGGGAATCCCCCGGTGGCCAGTTCCACAACGAGATCGACCACATCATCTTCAATCGCAAGTATTGCCTGACCGATGTCTCCGTTGTCCCCAAGTTCTACACGGGATCGGACCACCGCCTCCTTCGCGCGAGGTTCCGCTTTTCGCGTCAAGGAGAGAAGGCCGCGAAGTTCAAGAAGAGGAGTCCCAGAACGACCATCAACTGGGATCTCTACACCTCTCTTGTCGGCCTTTGGGAAGATGCCGTCATGGACAACGTCGACGAGGAATACGATCGCTTCGTGCACCATCTCCACGATAGTGCTAAGGGAGCCGAGAGCTTGAAGACCACCAAGAGACGCCTGTCTCCGGAAACTCTCGAGCTGATACGCCAACGTGGAGCAGCACGAGCGTCAGGCAACTATCAACTGACGTCCGAGCTTGCAAAGCTATGCAGAGCGGCGATAAAGGAAGATCTGAAGGAGAGAAGGGCGGAAGTGTTGGCTGAAGCAGCAGAGGCAGGGCTGAGCATCCGCAATGCCCGCCGGAACTTCGCCAACTTCAAGACCAAGATGACCGCTCTCCGACGTCCTGACGGAACCGTCACCTCTTCCAGAAGGACCATGGAGAAAGTCATCCACGACTTCTACTCCGATCTCTTCGATAGCCACGTCCACCTGCCCCTACGCCATCTTCCGCAGGATGGATACGTCATCCCCACTGTTCTCCCTTCCGAGATCCGACACGCCATCTCGTCGGTGAAGAAACGTACAGCACCCGGTCCTGACAGGATCAGAGCTGAACACCTGAAGAACCTCCCGCCAGCGCTCATCAACACCTTGGCGCGGCTCTTCACACGCTACCTATCCGAATGCAAGGTTCCATCTCAGTGGAAGACCAGCAAGACCGTCTTGCTGTACAAGAAGGGAGACGTGCACGACATTGGCAACTATCGCCCGATCTGCCTGCTGTCGGTAGTCTACAAGCTGTTCACTCGAGTCATCCTGAATAGGATTAGTAGAACGCTGGACGAAGGACAGCCATGCGAACAAGCAGGATTTCGGAGAGGATTCAGCACGATCGACCACATACACACCATTACGAAGCTCATCGAAGTGTCGCGAGAGTACAAGCTGCCGCTTTGCCTTACGTTCATTGACCTGAAGAAGGCATTCGACTCCGTCGAGACTGAAGCGGTTATGGAAGCCCTGCTCACCCAGGGCGTTCCTACTCAGTACATCAGAGTCCTTCGAGAGCTGTACAGTGGATTCACGACCAAGATCTCACCATTCTACAACGACGTCGTCATTGACGTGAAGAGAGGGGTTCGACAAGGGGATACCATATCCCCGAAGCTCTTCAGCGCCACCCTCGAAAACGTCATGCGCGAACTAGAATGGGATGACATGGGAGTGAAGGTCGACGGCCGGCAACTGCACCATCTTCGCTTCGCTGACGACATCGTGCTCATAACACCGAGCATCACTCAGGCGGAGCGAATGCTGGCCGACTTCGATCGTGTATGTGGAAGCGTTGGACTGCAGCTGAATCTTACGAAGACGATGTTCATGAAGAACGGATGGGTTTCTGATGCCCCATTCTCGCTCAACGGAACGAACATCTCCGAATGCTCCAGCTATGTGTATCTGGGTCGCGAAGTCAACATGGCCAACGACCTAGCACCAGAGCTGAGCAGGAGGAAACGAGCGGCTTGGGGAGCTTTCAAGAGCGTCGAAGAAGTCGTGAAGAAAACGAAGAACGTCCGACTCCGTGCCCACCTATTCGACTCCACTGTTCTTCCTGCCCTAACATACGCCTCAGAGACCTGGGCTATACGAAAGCAGGATGAACACGCGATCAGCGTCGCGCAGCGTGGAATCGAGAGGACGATGCTCGGAGTGACACGACTCACGCAAGTGAGAGAAGGTCTCCGGAGTTCCGAGCTTCGCCGACGTTCGAAGATCAGAGACGCTGTCGCATGGGCCAAGTCGTCGAAAATTAGGTGGGCCGGCCACGTAATGCGATTCGCAGACACCCGCTGGACGAGAGCCGTCACAGACTGGATTCCGCGGGATGTCAAAAGAACACCAGGACGCCCACCAACGCGTTGGTCGGACTTCTTCGTGAAAGCCCTGAACGACCGATATGACGCTCTTCGTGTCCCTCGAGCGAGGAGGATCCATTGGACCACTCTGGCACGCGACAGGGACGAATGGAGACGCTGCTGGCGCCCGCTCGAGCAAGTCGATGATCAACGGGACGACAGGTGATACAGGTGATACGTTAGGTTGCTGCAAAATAAACAACAAAGCCACATTCAAATTGCAGTAGCTCAGGTCTAAGACTAGCTCATTAGTATTAGTCTATATGCCCTAGGTGGGGTGTGGTGTATTAGGTTGGAAACTAACGATAAGTCTCCGCCATTTCTCTAAACATTTTATTCTGAATTTCGCTGAAATTTGTTTATTATTTTCAATAGTGTTATCTACCCTTCAAAAAATTGATTTGTTCCATCAGAAAGCGTGTTTCGTGATTTTCACATTTTGACCTTTGTCAATTTTTGAGTTATTCAAGCGGAAATTCAAAAAAGGAAGACGGTCTCCTTCGACAATTTATTCTCTCTGCTTACGTTCATGCTTTTCTTGCGTAACTTTAAGCATTATTTAAAAAGCAATAATTTGTTCTACAAGAGAATATGTCGGTTTTTGTTTTTATGATCTTGGTTAATTTTCAAGGCACTAAAGTGGTGAAGTGTCCAGAAGACATGTTTCCACACTCCCAGAGCTCCTCCTCTTTGGTGAATTTTTTCGACAGTGTTGTATGTTTTCCGAGAAAAAAATATTTTGCTCTATCGAACTGCGATGCATTTATTTGCTTATGCTGAACTTGCCTTTTTAGCGAAATGCTAAAAAACAAAACGACTTTTACCCTAGAGCGTTATATGTCATTTAAAAGTGAAGGTTTGGTCAGAATAGATGTTTTATTCTTTGATCACTCTTGCTTATTTTTGTTTGTTACCCGCTCGCATGGAAAAGCGGAAGCTAGAAAGAGAACGCAGCTCCATACCTTTGAGATCAACATCAAGACGAGGGTTAACAGAATTACTTCTTCTAAGGAAACTTACTATTACCAGTTGGAAGACCAAAAGAAAGGGACTGCTCGCAACGTTCGATCCCGAACAATACTCGAACAACGTTTTTCCACGATCTTCGATTTCCAACAATGTTCGAACAACAGCGACTTACAATGCATTTTCTAGTGCTTTAATAAGCAATTGTTCGAAATCATTTGAGCTTTGAGCAATTGTTCGGACTAATTAGTCGAGCTCACTCTAGCCTTCTGTGGCCACGCCGTCTACAGCTCTTCGCGAAGCCTATTGCGCTTCAGCTTGCATCGTGAAGCGTGCCAACCTGTGTCCTTAGCACTGGAGAAGGATTCCCAAAGTTCTTCTACCAAGTTGTCTGTGAAGTGCGGAGAGATAGTCCTAAGAGGTCAAGAATCTCTCTGCAGACGAGGATACGGTGGAGTGGATGAGATTTCGCTGAAAAAAGCGAAGATCGAATACGTGAGGCGCTCCACTGGTGCATACGACATTGGCGATTAGATTATAAGCACGTCGTCCAAAATCTGCTCCATTCAGATCCGAAAGAAGCGGCCACGAGTGCCCTCTCGCCGCTTGCGTGCATGCCTTGCGCTGTTTTTCGGGCGACTCTTCAGTCACCTTTTGCAGCTCGGCCCTGCACCTCCCTTTGTCTGATTTTCTTCAGTTGTGTTCCTATCTATTTCATTATAAGGAAAATTCCTTCATATTTTGTGAACTCTTGATATGCAAGCCGTTTTAAGATCGAATTTATTTATTCAAATTTTTTGGTCATTAAAATGGAAGGTAAAAAAATGGCCTTCACCGACAGCTCATTCTCTTTGCTCGCCCTTGGGGTTTTCTTGCATAACACCAGTCATCTCTATCTTCGACGATCTTGAAACCTGGGCATCTTGGGAGTAAGTTTTTTTCAATCCTCTTTGACTGCCAGGCTTGATATGAAATTCTTTATTGCGACCGAGGTTTCGACGAACTCGTCTTTCTCACAGGGTGTGAGAAAGCTCGAAATGCTTTCGCCTCCCTGAAATTCACTGGATCAAAAACATCGCGTCCACCTTTTTACCCTTAACGACATGCTCCCAGGAGTGGTAGGAAACGATATCACATCTGTACAGACGAACTGAACGAATTTTCTATCAAACCGAATGGCAAAGGAGATCGAAAAAACTTCATACAATATTCGAAATGCCAGAAATTGGTCTATAAAAATGAGGCTTTTTGTTCGTTGTTGTTCTTAACTTCTTGACCTAGGAAAATTAAGTATTTCTTTCTCCTGCTAAAAATTGATAATTCAATTAATTTACCTGCCTCGAAAAAAGGAGCGCAGTGTTTGGAACTTTGCGAAACTTTTATTTTTCAAAGAAAAATAATTTATTTTTTAAAGAAAAATAACCAATTAATGTCAGTAAGCCTAAGAAAACACCAGAAACTGTGATAATTTTATTTTCAACAAAAATAATAAATTGAATAGTCGGTAAAGTGAGGAAAGCAGCAACTTTTGAGCACATTACTGGATATCATTTCCACTATCAACCAGACTGTGATCGTGACATGCTGGTCGATAGCTTAGTTAATCCTTTCTTTTAATTCACTTAAAAACCTCAGCTTTTCAGCGTACTTAAATAAGCTTTAGTCCATCATTAATATAGACTAAAGTTTTATTTTCAAACTTCTCCTAATATTTTGTACTTGTTGGAAAATAAAGGACTTGCGCTATCCAACCGTACGTGTTTTTAAGGATTTTCCAACATCTTTGGGCTAGTGCAGCGCAGCCTCTACTGTGTCCCTTAAATGTAGAATGCGTGGCGCACCCTATGAACAAATTAAGGGGGAGACCATTTCTGACTTTCTTTGCTTCGTATACTATTCACTGTTCGCTTTCGTAAAGCTATTCACCGAGACTTTTACACCACTTTTCACAGCATGAAAAAAATCTTTGAATAACTGTAAAATCTCGTGAAAATCTCGATGCTCAGCTTCGCATGACATAATAGTTACTTCAACAAACATTAAGGACGTCCCACATACGTACTCTATCTTTTAGAGCTAGAAGTTCTTTTAAGTCCGATGCACACCTGTATAAATTATATCACCTGTCTTCCTGTTAATTATCGAGATGGAGACGTGGTGAGCACCGACAACGTCTCCATCTGTCTCTGTCGCGTGCCAGAGTGCTCCAATGGGTCCTCCTCTCTCAAGGGACATGAAGAGGGTTATCTCGTTCGTTTAACGCTTTCATGAAGACGTTTAACAAGCGTTGATGGATATCCTGGTATTCCGTAGACATCCCGTTGACATCCCGTGGCATCCAGTTGGTAACGGTTCTCGTCGAAGGGCGTTTGAGAATCGCATTACATAGTCGGTCCACCTGATTTTCAACGGCTTGGCTCGACAGCGTCTCTGATCTTCAAACGTCGACCAAGCTAGGAACCTCTCAGGACGTCTCTCATTTGGGTGAATTATTTTACTCTGAGCATCGTCTTCTCGATTCCTCGCTAGGATTCGAATAGGTGAAGACGAAACCCGACGTTGTTCGTTTTCTTCACGACTTGTTAGAAGCCTTGAAAAACATGGAGACGAATATAATTCAAGTTGTTACTTAAATGGATTGACATTTTCTCCGCCCGTTTCAGGAGCTCCAACCCTTCGCTATGTCTTGTAAGAGGATGGATACGGTAGCGATCCATAAGCTTACAACGACCAGATGTTGGTTATGCAATTCGTCTGCTCGTTTTGGTTGTTCATTATCATTCTTGAATAGAGTGATTTAAATTCAATTGCTCGGACGGCTGCATGTAATTGCACAATAATGTGCAATTTTCCTGGGCGCCTCCAAATATTACAGTAAGCCATACTCAAAGCGGTTTAGTCCTATATTCAGAGCACATGAGTCTTTTTCAGCACCAGTTTTGTTGAATGCAGCAACCATTTAATACTTTTTTTACTTCTGCCATAAAACATTTAGCCCTTTTCAAGTAAATGGATTCCTATCTCTCTTACAAATCTTCAACTTCAGAAGCAGTATTTTCTATCTATATATACTTTTCCAAACCTTTTTTATATCGTACGCATGGTTAACTGTTAAAAAGATCTTTCTACTTAATTGCCATTCTCTCTGTTTAATTTCCATTCAGTACCTGTTGATTCACGGATTTTTCTTATGAAAAGTAAGCTTTTCAACTAATAACTATTTGACATTCCCCCACCTCGTGATCAGTGTCAATTTGGGTTTCGCACGGTCTCCCATTTTGTCTGCACTGTTTGTTAGAGATGCTGCCAATGGGCGCCTGGTAGCGCAGTCGGAGGAAGCGCCGGCTGTCGCGTGTTCCCAATTCCAGGTTACTGGTTCAGAGTTACCGCACAGGCCAACCAAACGTCCTATTCTACGGGGACGGGGTGTGGGTTCCAGATTTGTCTGGAAGGAATAAAACACTGATTTACCACTAAACTAGCCATCGTGACCATTGTATGGGCCAAAGACGCAGTCAAATTGTCTCCACGATATTCCCCAGAATTTGAGTACGTGGCACATCCCGAAGGGGATTGAGTTACGCTAGCCTTTATCCTTTGTCCATTATCCAGGCTCATTGTCGATGAGTCACAGCTACGTTCCTATTGGTCCAGTATAGCCGAATAAGTACGTGATAGTTTTATCACTTATTAGCGCAGTTGTCTGATCTGTTTTTGATGTTGGGTTTTGATTGTGTTTTTCGATGCCTGCCTTGAATGCAATAAATAACTAAATAAATAAATAACTAAATAAATAAATAACTAAATAAATAAATAACTAAATAAATAAATAAATAGGAGGAAGTCTAATTGGGAGTCCACTTAATAATGTCGTTTAACTTAATGAATCCTCTCTTCCTTTCCTTTCGAGTGTCCTGACCGAGACGAGTGCGCTTCTACTGCTTGACTATGCGATAGCGCAGTTGTTTGAACTTTCTCCGTTCCTTTTTGACCTTTCTTCTTCCTCCCCCTCAGCTAGGAATGCAGTTTTGGGAACCCATTTGGCCGATTATCAGGACAAGAGAACATACGGTAAGCATGGTTATACTTCAAGTTGCATGCTTTTTTTATTCCAACCACGATTCTTGCGAGGTGACCCCCTCCCTCCCCGATTGGATTTGCTCCAGTGAATGTAGTCGTCCCGAAGAATGTGTAGTCTCTTCGGCAGTGCTGCCAAGACGGAAGACAAATGGAGCAAGAGCAAGCTTTTAAGGAAGCTTCTGAAGGTGCTACGAGTCTTCTGCGTGGGGTCCGCACCGCTGTGCGCTTATCGCCAGCGACTTCCGAAGTACTCTCTCCGTGTTTCCATAGCAGCCTGCAGCCCTGCTACCTTTGCGGAAATTCTTTGCAGCTGCAAGCAGTAGGTTTCTTTATTTAAAAGTCCCTGTTTCGTTAAGCCACATATAGGGAAATGCTATACAAAGTCTTCTTCTGTTGGGAGTAGTTCCAGGATTTTAGAATGAAGAAGGATGAAACCATGATTTGCTAAACCTGTTGGTTACAAGGTTATCCTTCCTTACTGAACGAGGGTAACTGAATGCACTCAATGGCCTTCTAATCATGAAACTATGTACACTATGCGCTCAGAGCATAATTACTTCTCAAAAAAGTTAGAAGATTGCTCGTTGAAGTTTCTTTAGCCGCCGGTGGTAGTTGTTATTATGCTCAAAAATCTACATCGCCTAAGGGCTGCCGATCTTCCTCTCCTTAGGTTATATTGCTTCTAATTTTCCTGGAAAGAATGCGCAAAGCACGTATGGAAGCAGTCTATCAAGAGGCTATTTTTGCCTTCTGATGGATCTCTACAAACTGTGGTGAAAGTTTTGAAGACGGCTTGATGACCCTGCTTGCCTCAAGGGAAAATGTTGCTGACTCTGTCGGAATAGAGCCACATCGTACAGTGGAGTTATGGCGGCTGTTCGGCGGCTTTCTTCTCCTTTCTTAGATCCCACATTTGAAATTAATTCCTAAAACATCGTGATTTATCACAGCCTTTCGAACAGAGGGCTTCTCGTCACCTCCTCTGGGACTTTGTTCACCAAATGAATGGAGGATGTTCATGTGGGTTTTATTTGAGCTCATCCCTAGCGATATATTCGAGTTTATTTCATGCGAGGGGCAGACTTTTAGCTTCTCAGTTATTATGCCGCTTTCACTTGCTAAGAGTAAGGCCCTTCAACTTGGATTGGGATTCACATGGAATTCTTAAAAGTCTCTGCCCGCGTGTTTTGTATTAGTTTTTTCAATTTCGACAAAGGTCTGTTCTCGCCTTACGATGGGACATTTACGATTCATTAATTTGAATATTTCGGCCTTTGGCGATTTTAAGGGCTTTCATTTAGTTGTAGGTCGTTCTAAACGATCCTTGCCTAGAGTTCACAATTATATGTTCACTGCATTTTTTAATTAGTTTTGGTTGCATGCGCTGAAAGGAATTATTTGAAAGGTCACCATGTTGGCAACCATACCTGCATTTTAGCCCAAAGAATGTATTTAAAATTTTCCTAAAAATTCTGAATTAGAAAGGGAATCGTTTTTTTGTTGCGACTTTTTTTGGAAAAATTTAAAGGTATCTTAATGTTCCTTGTTTTATGTATCTAACTTAACATATCTTTTACTCCTGGCGTGTTAAACTTGTGTTCATTGAAATACTGTTCTCCGTTTGAACTGGTTGTTGCCTATCTATTTATTTATTTACTTACTTATTTATCCAACTGCCTATTCGAAAGGCCGCGTGGAAGGCAGAGTAGGCGTTGGCTCTCGCGTGCATCCCGAATGGAAGTCCTTAAATGGATCCTGCCTAGGGTAATCTAACCCTGCATGCCTCCGGGCCGTCGAATTGCCTCCTGACTTTTGGAGTGGATAAATCATTAATTTGTCTACCGGCGACTAAAATAAGTCAGAAATAAAGGATAATGTGCGATGTTACGCAACTCCTTTTTGGGATGCTCTACGCATTCTACTTCTGTGGGATATCTTGGAGGCAATTTGAACGCGTATTTGGTCTAACAACGACTTGTGGTTGCCAGCCTAGGCATGTAAGCGCTTTATTCTTCTCACACAAGTCAGGCTTGAATTAATTAGTCCCGCAGAGTTGGAAGGCTTGGTTGGCCTGGGCGGGAAATCCGAACCAAGTACGTGGTAATGGGTGCATGGACAGCCTGCACTTTCTCCTACTGCGCTTCGTGCAACCATAAGTCATGATATAGGCTAAATACCTACTCTACACTCCTCCATAATATCAAGTGGTGAAAGAATGCGTGGCGCATCGAAAACAGGAACTGATCACTTCCTTTTATGTTTATTCCCCTCTATCGTAACAGTAGGAGATATTTATCCATGAAATTCTTGAACTGATGCAATGAATTTATCAGTTCATTGAAATTCTAGCACCATTTATCACTATAGCTATACAGACTGGCGCTACGGCTGTGCTACCTAGAATCCTTTCCGCTTCCATTCAGCGTGAAGGTTACCCCATCGTTTCAAAGTGTTTTGCTAACTGACTACTATGTCCCGCTTGATTTTTCATCCTAGGGAAGCTGACGACGCGCTTGATTCCTGAGCGTAGTAGAGGTTGATTCATTCGAGCGACAAAAGCATCCTAGGACCGGATTCAACAACGACTTGCAGCAATTTAACAGAGAAAATTGCAGCCGAGATCCCTGATAGCGCTGCTTATCAAGCGAGGTGGTGAGCGATAAGCCGCGTCATGTGAGAATTCCGCTGTGAATTCTCTGTTAAAGTTATGTAAGTCGTTGATGAATCCGAACCCTAGTCTGCAGAATCATGTAATTGCCGCCAAACAGCACAACCATACCGGGGCCAGATCATTCAACCGCTTGCCTCCCTCTAACGGTTAAAATACCGCCAAACCCCTGATATGACATTCATCAGCATTAGGTTTCGCGGTATTTTCACCGTTAGAGAGCGATAAGCGGTTGATGAATCTGGCCCCTGGAATAGAAGACGTATGTAGTCGTTGTCTTCTTACCCCCAGCCGCGAAGAAAATTCGACAGAATAATTTGAGAAAATGACTACATGCCGCGGATATTTGTCGTTATTCCATTCCAAGTTATTTTAGACGATTACTTTGCCTTTTTGGGTGAATTCACAGCTTCTGTCGGCTACGCTCATCTTTCTCAATTTCTTTGAATTACGCCCAATTTTTGATTTTTGTTTTCTCTTACAAACAACTCCAGGCTCTACAATAAGCTAATGTAGACTGCAGTGCAAGCAACTGACAAGAAGCTTTGTTAAGTTATGCTAGAATTGTCATTTCATGAGAGCACGAGTATCATTTGCACTTGTTGACTTCGTCGTTGATTTCTTTCACGTGGCGTCGATGCATTTCCAGGATCGCCTTGTGGTCCTCCAGCTCGGCCTCGTAGTGCTTGATCTCCTTCTGAATCTGTGCTTTCAGCTCATCGTACTGTCGTTTCATCTTCTCGCAAAAACTCTCCGCTTCAGCTGCCTTCTCCTTCAGCGGCTTGCCGACCGCTCGGCCAGCTTGACGACGATACGCTTCTACGGCGTCCCTGGTCTTTTTGCGGAAATAGTCCTCCTCCTTGGCTGCCTGTCTTTCTCCGAATGCTCCGCCAGCTTCACGAATAGCACCACCAGCGCCGCCTCCCTTTCCAACGCCTCTGCCATGACGATCGGCCAGTCCACGGGCCAATACTCTCGTAGTTCCTCTTGTGAGAATGCACAAGCGAAGGGCCATGTCTGATCCGAGCAGTGCTACCTGAACCATGGAAACTATTTATGCACCATATTCACGTTAAAATGGACACTCTTCTAAACAAGCAAAATGCTTCTGAATTCAAAGTGAACGACTTCGAAACCGGAACGAGCTTTTCCCAGCTTGACCTATAGACTTTCCGGAATGGTTAGAATAATTTCTTCATGGAAAATTTGGTATGACTTTCTTTGGTTTTTTAGTTCCACTGCCCGAATAGGTATATATCTTTGGTGTTTTTGCCATTCTTTATTAAAAGTGATATATTAAATTTTGTTTTAATGCGCAATAAGGCAATAATCTTTTCGTGCCTTAAAAGACCGGATCGCGCTGTGCACTTGAAAAGTTTGTCGCGATTTTTGTTTGGTTGATAGTGTAAATGTTTCTTAGATAAAGCATCAAACTGTGGAACAACTACTCTGTTACTTGCAATTTTTTTGTTTCATTGTTTACAGGCAAGATCGAAAATTCTACCATCAATCGAACAAAATCGTGTGGATGGGAGCGTGGCGCATTTTCTTGTTTTGGCATTAAAAAATGACCCCCTTACTGCTCTTCAACACAAGCATTAGGCCGTTATTTTAATTTGAGAAATGGGAATTCTATAGAAACTTCAAACGTTGTGCTCACATATGAGTAAGTGATTTAATACTTCAAAGAAAGCATAACTAACACTTTCCTTGAACAGTAGCAGTAGGTGCCGTCATGTTGAAATCGATCGGTCTTGCTGCCAGGCAAGTCAATTTTTCCAAGCTCAGCCTAACTGAACAACTTTCCTTTGGCCGGAATGACATTGTACATCCCATCTATTGGACACCTTCGCAGAATCCATTACCCGTTTCAAATACATTCACTCCACCAACTACAGAAAAATGTCAACTCACGACGCACACTGACGATATGGATCAATACGGTGTTGCATTTAATGTGTGGAAGACCCTTTGACGAACATTGAACCGAATGGAGTGCTTCTAGCAGGATAGTATGTGCGTTCTTGAAGTTTTTGTAATAATTCTAGCTCATCTTTCAACTAAAAACTTTGGTAACCATCAAGGCCGTATGGTGCATACGTTTATTAAAAAATATGAAGAAGGTCCTTATGAAAAAAATCCTCTTTTGGATGCGCCACGCACACACCGTCGGCTAGGTGTGCTGACGAACTTTTTATCTATCCTACTCGGAGGGGTGCACCGCTAGAAAAACTAAACATGTAAACCTAAGTGTGCCTCTTAAGGATAAGGATAAGGAACGGCGTTACTCAAACCCTTTTGGGAAACGCCACGCATTCCGGTTCTATGAGATGTCGCACATAGTGGCAACATGAATGCGTATTTGGTCATACAATGCCTGCGGCGACCAGTTGATGAGGAAGTCAGAGTCCCCCCCCCCCCCGGACGAGACCGGTACCAGTTCACCGACCACGGAGGGATGGAAGGCTTGGTTGGCCTGGGCGGGAAACCCGAACCAGAAACCTGGTATCGGGTGCACGCGACAGCCGGCACCCCCGACTGCGCTACACGGCGCCCGATGCGCCTTCTATAGGTAGGAAATATCAAAGAATTGTCTTCTGATGGGCCAGTTCGCCCTGCTGTCTTTGAAAACTATAAAAGTTTCGACTTCGAGTCAGAGAGTCAGAATAGAATGCCCCTTTCCATGAGGATACATTCAAATATTTCGTCCTCTATTGAGTGCTAGTGCTGTAGTCCCGAGTGCCGTGGGGGGTTGCCTATGAATTGGTGGCCGCTTCGATGTAGATTAACATCACGTAGCCGCGGCCGGCGATAGCTTCTGCTCATACGCACTGCTGTCGTGCATTATAAATTCCATTAGGCGTCACTTCATTAGACGACAGCGGATGGACACACTCACCTAGTGCCCACGCCCTTTTCTCTGATCTTTAGGCATCCTTCACTGTTGTTAGGGAATTTTGAAACAACTGCTTCTCATTTCTTTGAAGGTGTCAGGTTTAGCAGCGGAGGCGTGATTTATTAGTGGTGTATTTGGGAATACGACATCTTATTTGTGTTAGTTATGAGAGTGTCAATTTAAAGCTTATGAAGCTTCAAAAATAAAATATACCAACGAACTGGCCACCTTTCTCGTCAATTTAGGCACTTTTCAATTCAAATTAAATACTCTTTTAAACAAGCCTGACGCTGCTCAAATCAAATCTTACATCTCATAAATCAAAATGAGCTGCTACCATGTTAAACTAGAGACTTCAAAGAAGTTGGAATATTTTTTTGCTCAAGTAAAATTTTAGCATAACTTTCTTTGAAGTTTAATTCACTTATCAGGTAGGTAAATACATTGTTTAAAATTTTATTAAATTCTTTTTTGAATAAAAAATAATGGCTCAAAGCATGTTTTAAAGATCGGAATAGCGGTCATTTTTTGTTCCAAAAAAGAGATTGCGCGTTGTTCTCATTCAAGACGACGCAATATTTGATTGATAGCAAAATTCTTGTTTACATGGTGTTTAACACTTGTAAACGATAGTACAAAAACATTTGTAGAGAACACACATATCCTCACTTTGATGCTTCATGTAAGCAGTATTTACACTATCAGTCACAGAAAAATCGCGGCGGGCTTTCCGAGTGCATGGCGCGATCTAGTCCCTAATGCGCTAATGATTGCTCTATTGTAGTAAATGCCTTATTGCTCTTTAAAAACGAGCTTATTCTTTAGACGTGAAATAAAATAAAATAAAATAAAATAAAATAATTTCACTCATTCAGGGAGCTGAAATAAAAAACGAAGAAAGTTATCCCTATTTTTCCTTGAACAAAAAACTATCCCAATCTTTTTGGAGAGTTTATAGTTTAATCTGTAAGAAAGTCGCTTCGACTTAGAAGACGTTCCTTTTAATTACAGAAGCATTAAATGTGTTTAAAAGAGCGTTCAATTTGAAATGAAAACGTGTCCAATTTGCCGTGGAAAAGGAGTATACAAAAATATCATATCTCTGTCAAATTTTAACATAATATTCGGCTAATCAACTTATGGATAAGAAATGGGCCCTTTCTTTGAAAGCAAAAACGTTCCGTAGTTTTTGAAGAATTACTGCTCGTACTACGTTAATTATCTATTCAGAATTCCTTCACCTTTGCTTGCAATAACTGAGAAGCTTAGAAAGTATGGTCAGTTTTTAAATGCTTCTGAAATTTGAAGCTATTGGGTCTTAGCCGACTCTTTCTTTTGGAGTTGTCGATGTTCTGCCTTGCCTTCGGGGTTGATGCAGTGGTCGTTCTGTGACAATGACTGCCATAAATCCACGCTATCAATAGGACACTGAAACGGGCTATGAACGACGACTCGTCATGCGCTTTATGCTGCTCCGCTTGTCCTTGCGTCCTCTCAATAACGGGCATAACCACCACTGGCTTTTCCTCGTTTCTTCAATATTTTTTGCATCGGTCTCCCCGAAGACACTCTCTTCGTCTTTTCGAAAACAACGACAAAGTTAGAAGTAAAGCATCATGCTTCAAACCATGAATTAAGTGTGCTTTGTGTCTTTTTTTGGTCAAAAAATGGATCCTACACGCTCAACTTCGTTTTCTAGCGGCACCCTCTTCCACTGGGAATGTTAGAACAAAGCCCTTGGTTTGCAAATGATTCTTGTTTTACAAAAAAAAAACGTCCTGCTCACGCAGATATGCAATACCTACACACTTTTCCATGTCATACTGAAAACTTTTTACGCTTTTGAAGATAAACTGAACATTATTCAAATTAAGACAAGCGTTTTTCCAGACTAAATGCTCTTCAACAGTGCTAAAATTGTTTTGTCCGGAAAAAAAAGTGGAATGATTTTCTTTTGGGAATCTTAAACACCTTGCCACAAAGTGAACACTGTACGAAATTTCATAAAAATTTCATTTTTTAAGAAAAACAATGACTGAAAGCTTGATTTAAAAAAAATGCAGAAATGCAAACATCCCAATGTATAACGGTAAAAGAGGAGATCGTGCCATGTCCTCGTTTAGCTGGTCAGGATTTTTCTTTAATTCAATAATACAAATGCTGTCCACCTAAAAATGCGATGTGAACATATTAGTGCTTTCTACATTTTGTCTTGGTGCAGCATTGGAACCGTATAAAATTTTGCTTCTATTCGAAGAAAAATTGCGAGTTCATGACGCGATCTTTCTACATTGAGAATATTGAGAAATGTTGCCTTTTTGTACTTCATAATACATTTTCAACCATTGCTTTTCACTGAAATATAAAAATTTTACAAAGTCTAAAGACAGTATTCACCTTGTGGGTTGATGGGATAAGACGCTTCAAATAAATTCATATGTTTTTGTTTGGTTAAAGAATTACATTGACCATCTTAAAAAGTGTTAGATCTTACTGGGAAGGCACATCTTTTGTTTTTAAAAACATTCAGTTTGACCTCGAAAGAGTCATTTTTACTGGAGGGCGGCCAGTTTGGTTCGAGAAGTGGTCCATTTGGCTTGGAAATTTTATGTGAACTAAAACTTCTTGCTAAGGAAAAATCTTTGAATTATCCCGTCTTCTTCTGAAAAAGAATAGTTCTTGAGACGACAGACGAGAAAAACCCTCTCGTCTGTTGTCTCAAGAACATTGTCTCCGGCTAAGGAAAATATGCACGACGTGAGTATGTTTATTTTAATTGCTTTGCTGTTCTTTTAAGGGAAATACTCTAGGCTAGAAAGACGTAGACTCTTAACCTCTTCGATAACCTCGGCAATATTATCCTACTCATACAAATCTATCCCCACCTTCGGTTATAACGCGTACCTAGCCATGCGTGAAGCTGGAATTTTGATTTTTTCCAAAGGTTTTCGAATGCTGTGAAGAACAGAATAGTTGACCCCTGCTCTTTAATTAACACATAACCCTCGACTATTTGATTGTGGCGATACGAAGTCTCGCACAATGTGCACAAGACGTAGCACTGTCACAGCACACAAAAAGAAAGTAAACGAGCCTAATAGACTGACCGGACTGGTTAGAAAAGCGGTACGAGCCTCTATGCTTGGTGCGCCACCGACCGAAGCATACTGGTCGACTGAAGCCACACGGAGCACGGCGGTGCGTGGCGTGTGGATTTGGAAGATACCACGTGTCGAAATGAGTTTGAAGGCGTGATAGCTGGTTTCAAGCGGATTTCGATTCTTCACTACCACCTGTGTGAAAGAGCTATTCGCCTGTATTTTTATCCGTCCATGCGGCGGCTCACAATTAATTGCGAGTCGCAGGGTTTTATAACTAATTAGTTTGTGCTCCTGCTTGCAACTTGGGGTCAGCCATACATACACTCGATTGATAGGTTCGATTCTGTATGCATTGTTCATGGCGCTCTCCAATGGCAAGCTGGACAGTCTTAGAGCAGTTCCTGAGTACGACGGCTGGGAATTTCCGATAGAACTCCCCAAACGCCCACTCTACAGGCTGTCGCGCCCACTCGATTTTTTAATGTCCAGCCTAGATGCCTTGTTCAACTCTATCGATTTATATGTCAAAAGAAAGAGCTCGAGCTGCTGAGCTCAAATAATGTTTTCTTTTACAAGTGCTTGCTTTAAAAAAAATATTTAAAAAGGCGCTTTGGAACGCTCCAAAGCGTTCTTTTCGGCAATTGACTAAATCATATGCGCGGTACTGTAGGCACGGGCGGGCATTGTGTGAATATGGTATGATCAATAATGGGCTAGGTTATCCAAAATTAGGTGGGCATCCATGTAATAAATGCGCTGACCCTGCGCCCACAGAGACGAGAGCCGTAATCGACCTGATTTCGCGGCTGTCAAGAGAACACCAAGATGCTCACCAACACATGGTCGAGTTTCTTCACGGGGGACAAAAAGTATGACGCTCGCTCGTATGTCTTCAGCAAGTATGGCCCACTGCGCTGTCTTGGCAAGCGACAGGGATGAATGGACGCATTGCTGGCGCAGCGTCGACCAGTGAGCGACCAGTGCTGCTCTTGTAACATATTGGACAATGAAAGGCCATGAATACTATTTCTGAGACTGTGCCAGGGTTGAAATGAGAGGCATATGAGGCTGTACGTCGACGAGGAGGTTACAGTATTTACAGGCTTTTATAACTTTGTCCATCAAAAGTCGTAGTTTCGGATGGCTCAATTTATTCGGGCTTTCGAACTATCGAATCTTGAGTGAGTGAACAATATTCGGCTCTACAACATACAGAATTTCGAATTATCAACTATGATTCGGGTTTGGAAAAATAAAACTTTTAAGAGAGCGAATTATTCGTTTTTTAAAATGACGAATATAAAATACCGTATTACTGTACTGTATTAATGGTTAAAATGAACGGAAATCAATCGCTCTTCTCTTTTTTTGAGTGCATCGAATAATCGGGTATTCGAATTTTTTCGAATGTTCATTCGACTTATGAAATAAATAGGACAATGCTCAGAGGTCCTCTGATTTTTGCAGGCCTACTCCTTTGCCAGAACTTTTTAAAGATGCATTGAGCCTACAGGATTCAATTCTTTCTCTTGAAACTTCTACTAGGACATTGTCGTCCTCGATGTGAACTAATGTGGGCGACCACGTTCATTCATTGAAAATTAGCTCGTAAATACTAAGCATAAGTGCTTGCTTCATTAACTTCAATGCCATCCATCACGTGGGGAATCTAGTTACGCTTCCGTCATTCTTTGCAGTACTTCGAGTGCGGTGCGCCTGGTAGTCGAGTTGAAGGAGGTCCGACTGTAGTGTGCATCCGATTCAGGATTTCTCGCCTAGACCTAGCAAGCATTTCATCCTCCCGTACCGAAAAGTTAGCACCAGACTGGTCTGGGATATAGATATAGTACTGACTTGTCTATCGGCCTGCCACCGTATATCATTGTAGTGTCCAAATACGCTTTCAAATTACCTCCATGACATACCGTAGAAGTAGAAAGCGTAGCGCATTCCGAAAAGGTACAGACTAACGTCGTCCCTAATCATTTCTCCATCTCTTTGAGGCCAAGATCGCCGCTCTCCAAGCTATTGTTATTTGGCAGTTTGGTTCGTTACTGATGAAGAGCGGGTGGGGAAGGCGGATCCCGGAACGCTCGTTGGTTGCTGCTCCTATGGGAAACGCAGCTCATTACAAGTGGTGGCGATGGTGGGTCGAGGTCCAAACCCGTCGACGAGAGTCCGAGCTTGAGCTCTGTGTGGCTTCATGAAGCTGTCCCTCGGGGCCACGAACACACTGGCTGTTGTGCTGTGCATTCCGAGCGAAACTGATGACTTTTCACACATTGGCGAGCGGCTCGTGTTGACCGAACCACGTAGTTCAGTCAACTCAGCTCAAATGCTCTGTGGGATGTCTTTGAGTCTTTCCAAATTTTTGAAAGGATGTGTCCCGTTTTCCATTTGATCACCATTCTGCTAAAAAGTTTGTTTGGAGAATAATTAGCGACTTCTGAACTCTAGCACCCTTTGGATTGGTCTGTTGAAGCTGTCCAGGCTCAGTTCTTCTAGAACTTTTATTGTAATCTGACAAGGACGCATCAGCAAGACTTGCCGCTATCACTAAGAGGGACAAAAATTACTTCCGTCAAAATTTCCATTGTCGTCCTTTGTCATTAATCGAGATGTAGTTGCCCTCCCATTCTAGCATGTTCTCTTGCAGAACTTTCAAAGAAGCTTCAGAGTTATCTTTGCTACAACGGTGTACTGTACTACACAAGTCCTTATGTCATTTCGTCCTTCTATTACATAGTAGGCGTGTTTCAGTTTGAGCATGTATTTATTTATAAGTACCTTTTACTTGTCATAGTAACCCTGGAGATCCACCGGTTCGAACTAGGGTGTAGCATTCGTTCAGGGGTTTCTTGACATCTCGCGGAATCCAGTTACTGAAGACTCTCGTCCAGCGGGTGTCTGCGATAAGCAGCTGGCCCACCTAATTTTCAACGACCCACGCGACAGTATCTAGGATCCTTTGACGTGGACAGAGATGGGAACTATGGGGACGTTCTCTCATTTATTTATCTACTATACGTCAACTGTACGCTTTGAGGAGTGCAAAAACAGAAGAAATTCATCGGACACATCACGTTTGTGACAACCATACAGCAGGCAGTAATAATGCGCTAGGCAATGTACTGAACCGAATTCGAATAACGTGATGAATGGTTCACCCTGTCCTGTCCGCAACGCGACGCTGATCATGTGTTCACCCTGCTTTCGTATAGCCCAGGTTTCTGTGGCATATGTTAGGGCAGCAAGAACAGTGGAGTCGAATAGGTGGGCACGGAGTCGGATGTTCTTCGTCTTCTTCACGACTTCTTAGATGACCCTAAAAGCCCTTCCCCCAATCCGCTCGTTTCCTCCTGCCCCGCTTATGCACTAGTTGGCCAGCCATGTTAACCTCTATGACGAGGAACATGTCCCTGGAACTCAGGAGTTCCCTTCGGAACCCTTCGTTCCGTTGAGCGATGACACAGTGCCAGAATCTCATAGCACAGCTTACCCACAGCTTCTTTCCCTTAGAGCGTTGCACTCAAAATTCCATCGAAACGGAGCCGATATTCCTTCCGTGAAGTGGGCTCCTGTTTTGGAGATCTGTCACTGGCCAGAGCTGATAAAGAGATGTGATAGGTGAGAAGAGCAGCATTGAAATAAATCCAAAATGAGAGCTGCGTTCTCTGGGGACGACTGAATGAGCTGTGCTGCAGTGTTGTAAATTACGGGAGCTTACTTATAGAATCATTGTGCTCAGCACTCCCCTTCAAATTCCACTACCAAAATGAAAGGTAAATAGACAATTAATGGAAAACAACAGAGATCTTTTTGTTCTCATCCAAATACGAAATACAGAATTTTTTAAAATTAAAAAACGCATCTAAATTAAGCAGTGCAAACACATGAAAAATATCACTATCACAAAACATTCAGTGAATTCAGTGTCTTAAAAATTTCTATCCTAAGATGGAACACTTTCGCGCTAGGATACTTTAAACTTCAACTCCTTCATATTGCCGTATCCTGTATAGGGTAATTAATTCAACTCTATACCCTGTACAGTATGCGGGGTATTGGGACTGGTGTAGCGCAGTAGGAGGAGGTGCCGACTGTCACGTGCAACCTGTACCAGGTTCTCGGTTCGGATTTTCCGCTCAGGCCAACCAAGCCTTTCATCCCTCTGGAGGCGGAGAATCGGTACCAGACCGGGGAGGGTAACGCGCTGACTTTCTATCGGCTGGCCACCGCAAGTCAGATATGGTACGGTCAAATACATATACAAATCCTCCTCCCCCACTACATCCCGTAGAAGCAAAATGCATGGCGCGTCCCAGAAGGAATTGAGTAACGCCGTTCTTTTTACTTTTATCTTTTATCCTCTAGAGGAAAAATCTTCACATCATTGACATAGGCAGTCGACCAGCTTTAGATAGCCTTAAATATAAATATAAATATGTCGCTCAAATAAAAATATAAATAAAAAATAAATAAAAATTAATAAATAATATAATAATAAATATAAATATAATAAATAAAAATAAATAATATAATGAATATATATATAAAATATAAAAATAAATATATCTAAATATAATATGAATATATCCTGTGCTGTCGCTGACCGACATCCAAGGACACTCTATCAAAACCCTCGCCTGTGAATGAAAAAAGAAAGGCCTCGCATCCACTCGCAATTCGTCTCGACCTGTGTGATCGAAAGCAGTGAAACTATGAATTGGCCCAAGACTGTGGTTTTTGATCTCATAAATAAATGTAATAAACAAATGTAAATGTAAATATAAATATAAATATAAACAAATATAAATAAATAAATATATCATATGGCTAACTAATGTATAATATTACCTTAAATAAAAAATAAGTAAAAATATCACATTAGTAGAAGTCACTGCGAAGTTCAATTGTACATATATCGTTTAGAATATAACACTTTTTCTAGTAGAGTAGTCCCTGGACTACACATTCCTTCTGCTAAAAGAGAAACTTCTACCATCTATGTGGCTAAAGTGACGTGGCCATCTTGTTGTGCAGCCTTTTCCTAATCGACTCTCGGCCTCATAAAATATGGACTGGAGAAGTGACCGAAAACAAAGACCCAGCTAAAGGCGGCTTTCAGCACTCTTCTATCTATAATTCGTTCCAATGTAGAAGTCTCCATGATCGACCCATACCTAGAACAATTTGGCGATAGAAGAACACAGTCTGCAGAAATTCAAACTTCTTTCAGGCATTTGGTAGCGACGAAATAAACGAAACTTCAGGCCTAATAAAGCTCGTTTAACAAACATGCGTGACAAAGAAGAATTTTAATTATTCTTTAGTTCCAATGTTCAGAAGGCGTTTGCACATAACGACGCGTAAGTTTTCTTCACTACTATATAGCAGTCAGATAAACGTTTAGGTCTCCATTCAAAATTGTGCGCAGATATTTTCAACTCATTTCAAAGGTGTTGTTGTTGTTCGTGCCTATTTGGCTGACAATTAAAATGCCCTTTAGCTGCTGTTTGCGGCTTTTGCTTATTTTCAAGCACAAAAAAGGGAACATTCTATGATGTGGTTATGTCGAGATCGCGTCGTGTTTTCTTCCAACATATTCTGTTGTCTATTCGATTAGAAAAGTGAGCGTGATTTACATGAAGTGTTGCAGTTCGGCGTATGGGCTTTCTAAGCCGCTGATGTTAACGAGCACTTTTAATTTCTAAGAAAACTGTTAGTGGAGTCATAGACTAAAACTGCTACTTCAACGGGATTTTAAATATTGGGCATCACACTGTGCCACCTGTATCACCTGTCGTCCCGTTGATCATCGACTTGCTCGAGCGGGCGCCAGCAGCGTCTCCATCCCTCTCGCGTGCCAGAGTGCTCCAATGGATCCTCCTCGCTCGAGGGACACGAAGTGCGTCATATCGGTCGTTCAGGGCTTTCACGAAGAAGTCCGACCAACGCGTTGGTGGGCGTCCTGGTGTTCTCTTGACATCCCGCGGAATCCAGTCGGTAACGGCCCTCGTCCAGCGAGTGTCTGCGAAGCGTATTACGTGGCCGGCCCACCTAATTTTCGATAACTTGGCCCACGCGACAGCGTCTCTGATCTTCGAACGTCGGCGAAGCTCGGAACTCCGGAGGCCTTCTCTCACTTGCGTGAGTCGTGTCACTCCGAGCACCGTCCTCTCGATTCCACGCTGCACGACGCTGATCGCGTGTTCATCCTACTTTCGTATAGCCCAGGTCTCTGAGGCGTATATTAGGGCAGGAAGAACAGTGTAGTCGAATAGGTGGGCACGGAGTCGGACGTTCTTCGTTTTCTTCGCGACTTCTTCGACGCTCTTGAAAGCTTCCCAAGCCGCTCGTTTCCTCCTGCTCAGCTCCGGCGCTAGGTCGTTGGCCATATTGACTTCGCGACCCAGATGCATATAGCTGGAGCATTCAGAGATGTTCGCTCCGTTAAGCGAGAATGGGGCATCAGAAACTTGTCCGTTCCTCATAAACATCGTCTTCACACTAATTAAAGATAAAAGGATAAAAGAATAAAGGACGGCTTTAATCAGTCTCTTTTTGGATGCGTGGCTTGTATTCTACTTCAATGAGGGGGGAGAGGGGGGGGGGGGGGGCTCGTGGGGGCGATTTGAATGAGTATCTGATCTATACAATGAGTTGCGATAAAGAGCCGATGAGCAAATCAGTGCTTTGTCCTTACCAGAGAAGTCTGGTACCAGTCTGGTTCATGGACCCAGGAGAGGTGGAAGGTTTGGTTGGCCTGGGCGAGAAGCCAAGATCTGGGTGCAAACGACAGCAGGCGCCTCCCCGAATGCGCTCCCACGCACCAAAAAGAATGATTAGAAAACAAAAACAGTAAATGAGACCGCTATCGGTATGGTTGGGGTTTCGAAAGTGTACAAAAGCCCAAGCGTTCATATAGATCACTAACCTCAATTGGCAATTAACTCAACCTACAGAAGCGCACATTTTGGGTTCATTCTGCAGGCTTTGATTTCTGCTCACCAGATTTCGGTAATAGGCACTTCCATATGCCTCCAGTTTCTATAGTCCTCTTTCCGGTGCAGGCATCCGCTAGTGACACTTCTGAAAGGCACCCTTCGAAAAGCCTCAGGGCAGAGCGAATTTCGCAAACGTCCAGGGTCCTGTGAGACGTGACGGGGCGCGGCGCTTTTTTGCACAGTCGCACGGGCGAAGTTCATCAAATCAGGCGATTTGCAAGAACAGTGCCTAGACAGCTGACGTGAGCACTTTAAAATGCAGTGCAACAGCAGCGAACGACGAACAAGGCGGCTGTGTCGCGTCCGAGTCCGAGGTCCAGAAAGCCTTGCCATTCCTTTCATGTGCTCGTTGACGCGAACATTCTGGCACTTTTAGTGAGACATTTTGTTTTTTACCGACATTTTTCTGACTTCAAACAGTTCTACGAATCGTAATACTAGTGCTGTGCTAATGCTCAAAACCATCCACTTTATTTCCTGGAATTTTCCAAGAGCTACATGTACAAATTTTATGCCAAAGCTGGGCACTTTACAAATGAAAGTGGACACTTTTAAAATGAAATTCAGCACTTTTCAACTCATACACTACGCATCGTTGACACTTGTGAAATTAAGCTGAACGTGTTCCAAATCAAAAAGATCGTCCTTCAAATTAAACTACAGACTCTCGGAGACAGAACATTCTTTACTCGAGAAAATTGAGCACCTCTAATAAGTGAATATAGTTTCCTAAACAAAAAAGTTACTAAATCATTAGCTGGTACCCGTTACTGATATGTCATTTTCAACTCAAACTGGCCACTTTTCAAAGCAAGCTGAAGGCTTTTGGAACCAGGAGCTGATCATTATTCAAAGTTAAAATAATTTATGACCATGGAAAATTCAGTACAGTTTTCTTCAAAAATTTTAAAATCACATGGTCCATAATAGATCCACTGTTTGAGATTCTACAAAAGTTTATTTTGCAAGAAAAAATAATGCTTTAGTGTTTATTCAAAAGGAAAGAAAATCACCAAAAAAGTGCTACACTGCGCATTTGTCCAGGACGTCACGATCTTTCTTTGAATAAGAGCAAAAATTCTGGTTTAGTAGTGTTTCAAACCTTTAGCGGTAAACAAATACTGTTCTAAAAACGCATAGATCCTACTTTGCTGTTCCAAGTAAGCATATAAATCAAAAAATATCGTGACGAATTGGACGAGTGCATGGATACCTCTAATATGTACGCCATATTCTTTCATTATTTCAAAGAAAAATTAGGCTTAAGATTTTCAAGAAGAACGCGTTGCTCTTTCAGATAAAGTTAATTAATTAAACTTTTTTGACTTCTTTTGAAAATGGTGGCACTTATGTTTAACGTTAATAAACTCAGCATGTCTTTGCTTAATTTGTCTTCTCATTGCTTCCAAATTCCTAGACTGCTCTCCAAACCGTGTTGAAGTAGACACTATTTTGGAAGCTATGTCCCCGCCATTTTCTAAACATTTTTTCTGAATTCCTCTAAATGATTTTTTGCGTATTATATTACGCTGTATACCATTTAAAAAAATGATTTTCTTCTTTGGTAAGTGTGCCTTGCTTTTTCCAATTCAATTTTTCTCAATTCTTTGGGCAATAAACAGGAATGTACAAAAGGCATTAATTATTTTTACTAACAGATGCTTACCCTTTGCTCAATTTTTTGAAAAGTGTTCTGCGTTTTTCAGAAGACAATATTTTGTTCTATAAAACATGTGTTGCGTTTATTTGTTGATGATGATGCTTACCAATTTTCAGCCGAATATAAGAAAAGGGGAAAATGACCATTGTCAACAGCTCCTTCTCTTTTAACATCCCGAAAAAATTGACGAAAATTTGAATGAGCAAATAAACACGGCACATGATGGTTTGATATACAAGCGCTCTTTTTCAAGGCACATATAACACTGTCAAAGAAAAATCAGGCAGAGTAGGAGCTGCTGGTAGAAATAACTTGTGTTTTCTGGATACTCCACTTTAATGCTCTGAAAATTAACGAAAATCAAAATAAACGAAAGGGCCCCAAAAAAACTCAACTCATGCAGAAGGAGTTGTCGGCGAAGGTCATTCTTCTTTTCTTGACCTTCCACGGTAATAACCAAAGTTTGATAAAAAACGATAAAGGTAAAACACAAAGGACGGCGTTACTCAATCCCTCCTGGGATGCAACACACATTCTGCTTCTACGGATGTCGAGGAGACGATTAGAAGGAGCATTTGGGCATACATTGACTTGCGGTGGCCAACCGATGGAAAAGTCAACGCTTTATCTTTTCCAGACACGTCGGATACCAACTCACCGACCCCGGAGGAATAGAAGGCATAGTTGGCGGGAAATGCGCGGGAAATCCGAGCCAAGAACCTGCACGCGACAGCCGGACCTCCTCCTAATGCGCTATTCGTGCCCTTTAAAAACCGAAAATGAGCTCGTTCTATAAAAACGAAATTGAAAAAAGCGGAACATTCTGTAGCGTTTTGCACAAAATTTTCAACGAAGTTTAGAGTTTAAAATGTAAAAAAAAATCTGGTTGACTTAGTTTCCAACCCAACACATTTGGCCAGCAGAAGAAAGGGGTCTATTGAACGTGAAATTACCGGGGTGCGTGGTATGTACTAGAACATTGTCCGCAGCCTTAGCCCTGAACTGAGGGTACATGTTGCTATTATTCGCTGGCCGTTTCAACCCAACCGACGTCCAAAGCGATTCCATTTGAATAACAAATCAAGGAGATGGACATACTGCTCTACTACTCTGTTGTGATGAAGCGACTAAGCGAGTTGAAGGCATCTTCCGTTGAGGAAATTTCGGCAAAATTGAAGTGGAATAGAACTGAAATTTGGTTCCACGTGCTAGGTGTTCGCTGTTGTCTTTGCATTGTTGCTAGGAGAAATCTGCATGCTTTCCACGCTCCACATTTCGTGAGGCGCCGCCTGAATTGTTTTGTCCAGGTGCTCATTTCCCATGCCGATGGATTCATTTCGTATCCATGTCAGGCGGTGGTGCAGTCGTGGCGCCGGCTGACTGGGTGTTTCCATTCTTCATGTGGTGTTGTTTTTTCGCGCGCTCAGCCCTGAACACAGATTTCTCCCCGCCTGTGGTCCTTATTAATTAATGAGAAGCTCGTCCAGCTGCTGCAGGCCTTGCCTTCCTGCTTTAGCCTGCAGCTGGGTGGAGGTGAATGCTCCTCGCCATCAGTATCAGATCGCTAGGCGCCTGAGTCTCTCAATTTTTGAGCTTTTGTAGCTAGAAGCCATCACTTGATAATGTTTTATGTGTAGGCATAAATAAACAGAAGAGGATAGAAGATAAAGGGCGGGGTTGGCCAATTACCTTTGCGAGATGTGCCACGCATTTTACTTCCAGGAAAGATCGTACGTTCAATCTGAATGAGTATTTGATTCCTACGATGAATTGCGATGTTCCAGCCAAATCTGATACCAATTTACCTCGAAGCGATGGAAAGATCGGTTGCCTTGAGCGGGATCTGAACCCTAAATGTCGACTCGGAGTGATTGTGGCAACCGGCGCCTCTTCCGGGTCCATAACACTTACTTTGATACTTTGATGGTCCTTTTGTCGGCTGGAGGTCTTCTCAGCGGGGACCCCAACTCTTCCAGACCGCTCGATCTCAGGCTGTTTGCATCCAGTGAGGCAGACTCCGCTCTCTGAAAGATCTTGAGAATGAGTCTGCCCATCGCGTTGGCGGTCGTCCCAGTGGTCTCTTATGGTCTCTCGGGAGCCATTCTGTGACACGGAGACTCCATCTATCGTCCTTTCGTCGAAGCAGGTGTCCGGTCCAGCGATATTGGGACTTCTTCATGTACTGCAGCGGGTCTGCTAATTGCGACTTCTCCCGTAGCTCCGAGCTTCGTAGGCCTTCTTGCCATTGCTGACGAAGGCTTGTCCTTAGAAGACATCTCTCCAGTGCACGATGCGTAGTTTGCATCGCTCTGGCAATTGTCTTGTTGTCGGGCCAGGTTTCCGTCGCGTAACACATCGCAGGCAGTACAGAGGCGTTGAATATCGAGGCCCTGAGGCCGGGATCCTTGACCTGATCGGTGACTTCGCGAATCGAACCGAAGGCTGCTCATGCTGCGCGTCTCCTGCGGGCGATTTCAGGAGCGAGGTCGTTATCCATGTTCAGCTCTCTTCCCAAATAGACGTAGGAGTCGACCTGTTGTAGAGCGACTCCATTTAACCTTACGAGTCTCGTGTCACACCACTGGTTGACCATAAACTGCGTTTTGGACATATTCATGTCCAATCCAATCTTCATAACTGCCACATTGAGCTCGTTCAGCATTTCCTCGACTTCTGCCGTGCTGGTAGAGATGAGAACAATATCGTCGGCGAAGCGAAGGTTGCTGATCCGTTTACCGTCGACAAGGTAGCCTTTGTCGTCCCAGTTCAAGTCTTTCATGGCATCCTGGAGTGCCGCTGTGAATAGCTTAGGAGAAATCGTGTCTCCCTGCCGTACTCCTTTCCTGGTAGGAATTTTAAGCTTTCAATCGAACAGCTGGATGGTAGTCGATGTGTTCGAGAAGCATTCGTCGAGAAGTCGGATGTAGGGCGATGGTATACCAGCGTGCACAAGTGCGTTCAAAACGGCGTTGATTTCCACAGAGTCGAACGCTTTCCTGTAATCCACGAAGACAATGACAAGTGGGAGGTGGGTGTCCATAACACGCGTCCATTAAATATTCTACTCAGTACAAAATATTACTATAAAAAGCGTAGTAGATTTAGGCAGAAAAAATAGAGCACTATCTAGTAGATATCCTTTACAGAGCTCATGATGCGAAGACAGTAATTTTCCAATCCATTCCGTTATTGTGCGCCAGCGCAGTCGGAGAAGGTACAGGCTCTCGCTAACACCTGAATCGAGGTTCTTGTTTTGGGTTTTCCGTGTTGCGCTCAAACTAACCAAGCCTTCTGTGCTCTGCAGTCGAGGAATTGGTAGCTGGTCTACCTTTGAAAGGGGAACATTGAGTTGTACATCCTTTTGCCGTCGCATGTCATTGTGTAGGTCGAGTGCGCATTCAAATTGCAACCACGAGATACGGTAGAAGTAGGTTGTATGGCTCAGCCCACAAACGGACTGGGTGACGCTATTCCTTATCTTTTATACCATGATTATTTTAAATATAGTAATATTTCAAAATATATAATACATTTAAATAACTTGGATATAATGTCCCATGTTCGACTGTCGTTAGACCTTGGCATGTTTTTTCTTTGTGCTGTTGGATCTCGTGTGAAGCTGTTGAGCGAAGATTGGTATACTTCTTTATTCGGCTTACGTTTCGGCGTAACCGCCTTCTTCAGAGCCTGGAGAAGGCAAAAGGAGTTGGAGAAATTACCCGCCCAAGGATCATTTCAAGTTACAGAAGCTTCAGAAGCAAGTGATAGAGTGAGACGAAAAGGGAGTAAGGCAACCCGAATGACCTTATGAGACGGCCGAGAGACTGCTAAGTCACCCTCGGATGGAGAAAGACGTGCATGAACGAGACTCTTCCTTCGGGCAACATCCTCGACGACCTTCTGGATGGCT
Organism: Heligmosomoides polygyrus bakeri; assembly: GCA_947359475.1. NCBI lineage: Eukaryota > Metazoa > Nematoda > Chromadorea > Rhabditida > Heligmosomidae > Heligmosomoides > Heligmosomoides polygyrus. The sequence goes on from OX375868.1 coordinate 19,720,942, forward strand.
CCTTCCTATGAGTTTGAGGTGGGCAAATGGAGCCACCTCCTGAATAACGGCCACCCGCTCCTCTTCTTGATTGCGGAGCTTTTGAATCCGCAACGCCCCCAGGTTTTCCGCGCTGCGATATCGGACACGCGTGCTAAGATCGTCTCCTCGTAACTTGAAATGATCCTTGGGCAGGTAATTCCCCCAACTCCTTTTGTCTTCTCCAACCTCTGAAGAAGGCGGTTACGCCGAAACGTAAGCCGTATAAAGGTGTATACCAATCTTCGCTCAATAGCTTCACACGAGATCCTACAGCACAAACTTGGATATAGCTTAATGTTAACTTCCTGCTTCAACTTCGGAGTCAATTGCCGAATTAAAATAAGAAGAAAGATATGGAATAGAAAGCAGAAGTTGTGTGTTCTTGTTCGATGTTCGTTATATGATGATGTTATTAGATGTTCCAGGAATCCAGCATCTCTTCTAATTTATTCCTTACGTATCCTTTATAAATCGTTGGGATAGGTGTAGTTTCTTTCAATTGCGATCTGATCTTGAAATACTCTCCGAACTAGCATTCTCCATATCGAAATAGTTCCCTCTTCGTCTTTTAAACCAAAAACGCCAAACCGGGGGCCGGATTCATCAACGACTTACAGCAGTTTAACAGAGAAAATTACAGTCGAAATCCCTGATAGCACGACTTATCAAGCGAATTGGTGAGCGATAAGTCGCGTTATCAAAGGTTTCCGGTATGAGTCCTCTGTTAATATTATGTAAGTCGTTGATGAATCCGACCTCGGGCCTGCAGAAGTTGTTTTCCTTCGGAAACGTGTCGTTTACCTCGCAGTAGTTGTTCCTAATAGCCGTTGATTTGGTTTATTTCATTAATGATGGAAGCTCTTCAGAGTTGGCTTCCTCCTATGGTGTGCGCCCGACTGCAATGTGAAGGAATCTGATGTTGGCAAAAAGTGTCATTGTTGGCCTTTTAGTACTTCGAGGTGAGTGCTTTTCCACGGATATAATCACTGCAGCCTGTAGATTCCAGAGCGTACATACTCTTCTGGAGACTGAGTATGCGACATCTTCCACTACTCTTAATTGCAAACTTAGCACAGTTATTAGTGCATTTTCAACCGGTTGTGAGGTAACTTAAGTCTAACCATAAGTAGATCTTGGGATGAGATCGATCATTTAAACATATCATTTATAATTATAAGAATTATTACGTTTTATTATTATTATTATTGGGTGAGTGTAGCGCAGTCGGAGGAGGTTGAGCGCACTAAATACCAGGTTTCTGGTTGTGATTTGCCGCCCATCCTTCCATCCCTCCGGGGTCGGTGAATTGGTGCCAGAGTTGTCTGGGAAAGATAAAGTACAATACTCACCATAAGGATTGGAAAAAGGGCGAGGTAGGCGCGTTAACCGCGTTCTTTTTGTTCCTTTGCCATAACTCTATTCATTTTCATCCTTTCCTAGAAATTTTTCCAGAAACCAGATTAGATCGAGAAGGACTATCTAACGGTCTAAATGAATTTTATTTCACCTGAATTTTGAGCCAGAGGGCGCTCGTAAACGAGCGGCGCCTTCGCTAATTACACCCTATGGATATCCTTGCACCCAAACCTAAGAATGAACCGGCTGTTCTGACAGTGACCACTTCCTCCTAAGCAGTAAAAATGCTGCAAGTAGGCGGAAAACTACGGTTCTTTCTGCCAGAAGCTGGATAGTAATGCCCAAATGCACTGCTGTCATGAAGAGCCTTGTACAGAAAACCTTGGATGTTTCAAGAACGATGACTATGAAGAATTTGAACACACATTTTAGGTTGTCTTTTTGTACTTCAAAATCGCTCATTGCAAGCGCTATGAGCATCTATAACGGCATCCTAGATTGGGAAGAGCCTACGTTATTTTCAGGAATCATTTAGATTCTCCAGCAACAATGAATTTCCACGTTTTTGAAGGGCTTCATCTGCTCTATAAAGTGGGCGAATGCTTGGAGCTTTCTTTGGGGCTTTCCTTGGTTGTTCACCCTTCAGCATTTGCAGCAGAAGTAACTTGTGCCATTCGGAACACTACGTTTTCGACGCTGCAAGTCACTAGTTTCGACTCGAACTCACAGCCTTATCGTTTTCTTCCCATAACTCCCCGTTTGTGTTTAAGTTCGAAAAACGTGGCATTCCTGTGCAGCTCGAGGGCTTTCCTCTGATGTAATAAAAGGTATCCAAGACAATTGTTGTTCCCTGCCATTCTGCCCCTACTCGTGTTCTAGGGGTCTGTAGGCTCGACCTGAGCACAAGCGCTCGTCGGCCAGATCTCCGCGCCGTCTCGCCTTCTTCACACCTAGGTTCCAGGTCTATGAGGTCATGCTTTCGCATTACCAGGGCTACCCTGTCCAACAATCGATCCTTTACAAAATGCTCTGCACCCTGGTCTTTGAGCGTTATCAGTTGATCAGCGAATTCTTTGCCTATTGAGCTTCATCTCGTGTTATTCATTCTGTGTAAGGTTCGAGACCGCAATATTACCTCTTTCAAAGACATTTGTAAGGCAGCAAGATGGAATCTGGGAGTGGGTGTAAACTGGATATCATATGCAGGAGGCAAATGACCTCCTACTTAAATGAGGAACATCGAACTTGTTATAAATATTTCAGGAGATTTTAGTTGGGCGTTCGGCGGCCACAAAACTGTTGCGGCAGGAGCGACATAGACTTACTACTGCCACAGCGTCTCCTACATGTAGCTGCACAAACATGCTTTGCTGCCGCTCTCGGCTATTTCAGAGCTCCCCGGTTCACCTAGGCAAAAAATGGCTACTTCGAGAGGGAGTTGGATAACCTATTCGAGGAAGCGGGCAGCTTGTTTCCTGGTGAAAAGATTCAAGGTTCCCTTATGACGAAAAGCTTAATTTTTAAAGGCCACATATTTGAACAGCATAATTCGGTAGTTTGTTCGAGCTCAAATTTTACATAACAGCACACTCAGGAACTCCGAGTCAGTGCCAGCTCGCAGCGTATGGGACAGACTGCGAAAAATGGTATGTTAAGGGGTGCTTCAATGTGGCAACCCGAAATGTCATTGGCTTATCTAATGGGAAAGTATTTGTTTATTGAAACCGCTTCGACAGTGTTAGGCATGTATAGCACATCCGGAAGAGGAAACTGCTCTGCCTGCATCCCGAATCAATTCATGGTTCTCGGTTTCAGCCCAGGCCAAACAAGCCGAGATCGGTAGTCTGGTACTATACTTATTTGGGAGGGATAGAACAGTGACTTTTTAACGGATAGCCACGGGAAGCAATTGTACAGAGCAAAAACGCTTTCAAATTGCCTAAAAGATATCCATTAGATGTAGAATGCGTGGCGCATCTCGCAAAGGAATTGACTTACGCCACCGTTTTTCCTTTATGCACTGCCTCACGTAGAATCCAAAATCGTAGTCTATTGAACAGCAAAAGAGTGAGTCGTAGCTATACAACTTTCACTTTTATCGGCGTGAATCATATTTTGTTCCAGTGGCATTGAAGTATTTGAGAATGTTGCGAGCAGGTCATGACTAGTCTTTGAATGGGCAAGGACGCACTGGTATAAGGCTCAAAGGCCAGGGTGCAGAGCATTTTGTAAAGGATCATTGATTGTTAGACAGGAAAGCCCTGGTAATGCGAAGGCATGACCTCATGGACCTGGAACCTAGGTGTGAAGAAGGTCGAGCCTACAGACCCCTAGAACACGAGTAGAGGCAGAATGGCAGAGAACATCAATTGTCTTGGATACCCTTCATATTACATCAGAGGAAAGCCCTCGAGCTGCAAAGGAATGCCACGTGGACCGTTTTTCGAACTTAAACACAAACGGGGAGTTATGGGAAGAAAACGAAAAGACTGAGAGTTCGAGTCGAAACTAGTGACTTGCAGCGTCGAAAACGTAGTGTTCCGAATGGCACAAGGTACTTCTGCTGCAAATGCTGAAGGGCGAACAACCAAGGAAAGCCCCAAAGAAAGCTCCAAGCATTCGCCCACTTTATAGAGCAGCTGAGGCCCTTCAAAAACGTGGAAATTCATTGTTGCTGGAGAATCTAAATGAATCCTGAAAATAACGTAGGCTCTCCCAATCTAGGATGCCGTTATAGATGCTCATAGCGCTCGCAATGAACGATTTTGAAGTACAAAAAGACAACCTAAAATTTGTGTTCAAATTCTTCATAGTCATTGTTCTTGAAACACCCAAACGACCGCTCTTTCTGTACAAGGCTCTTCCTGACAGCAGTGCATTTGAGCATTACTATTCAGCTTCTGTCAGAAAGAACCGTAGTTTTCCGCCTACTTGCAGCATTTCTACTGCTGCGGAGGAAGTGGTCACTGTCAGAATAGCCGGTTCATTCTTAGGTTTGGGTGCAAGGATATCCATAGGGTGTAATCAGCGATTGCGCCGCTCGTTTACGAGCGCCCTCTGGTACTTCGGAAAAATGAGTGCTCAAAATTCAGGTGGAATAAAATTCATTTAGACCTTCAGATAGCCCTTCTCGATCTAATCTGGTTTCTGGAAGAATTTCTAGGAAAGGATGAAAATGAATAGAGTTATGGCAAAAGAACAAAAAGAACGCGGTTAACGCGCCTACCGCGCCCTTTTTCCAATCCTTATGGTGGGTATTGTAGTACCTAGTACAGTGGCGAGTCTTTTAAACCATCTGCGACTATTCAATACTGGGACTTACATTTCCTAGTATCTTAATCAATATATTGATCGAACGTCCAACAGTAAATATCTCCCATATTCTTCCAAACCAAATTGTTGGTAAAATATCGAGCATATGTGTAGTTCCGACTTTCCAATCAACATAACGATCAATCAGCCAAACACTAGAGCATGCTAAAATTCTTGAAAAACATTTAGCTGATCTAGCACTTTCGATTATACCTCCCGGCATTTCAATCAATATATTGATCAATCAGCTAAAATAGCCAATAGTCCCCGAATCCTTCCAAACAAATTCGGTAGTCAGATAAGCAGGTCTATTCTTTATGAAATTTAAATCAATGGATCAATCAATCTCGATTGATCGGGCAAATGAGTCAACAGCTTGTGGGCTCTTTGAATACATATATAGTATTAAATACTCTTCCTTACACATCCTGGCGTATTGATCATTATTATGTCGATCGATTAGCCAAGACGATCAATAGCTTGCAAACTTAGGCTCATTTGACGATCAAGTAGTCGCGCGTATATGTATTTCCTTTCAAGCCCCCTTTTCAATCGATATATTATTCGAGCAGCCTGAATGATGGCTATCGCCAAGGTTCTTCTAAGGCACTGCGACGATTATTAGGGTGGACCAAAAGTAATGAGGCGCTCCACGCCGTGCCCATATATGTCGTGAATGGAGTCGGGTTTCGAGCTTCTCGTATTTGTATGTTTATTTGCTACTTACTGAAGGCCATCTGAGAAGTGACCACTTTCGCCCTTTCCAGAAGCATGCCAAAACCCCAGTCTGTGTCATGCCGAAGCCCAAGTCTGACGAGTCGACCTGTGTCGTGCAAATCTCGCCCAATTCCCAACCCCGAGCAGCCAGGACTCAATAGTAGCGCAAGATGAGAAGTACGTCTTCTACCTTAACCCTGCCAAGCAGCGAGTCTCGGTGAGGCCTGGTGAATTGTTACCGACCTTCGTTCGGCGGGATGTTCATGGCGAGAAGCACCTTCAGAGCTTTCGGGTCTGCGCCCATGGACCGGTGTACTGGAAGCTGTTTTCCAAAAGCACGACGACGGACTCCAAGGCCATGGTGAACGAAATAGAAGAGATGAACCGGCGATTCGCAATTATTCGGTCTCAGCGCTTCAAGAAGTTCCTCCTCTTCGACAGCGCTGCACCCCATCATGAGCAATAAGAGTATGGAGTTTTTCGGGTACAAGAAGCCATTTTAGAAGGGGATTCTAGTAGTAGTTATATCCTGTTTCACCTCTAAGCCCTATACAGGATATAATTCCTAAAGCAAAGAGGCGAAAGAAATACAATCACTCCCGGAGGATCATCAGTAGGGCAGGGAGTGACTGCGATACTTGAGTAGCCATGAGCTGTGTTTTTATACGCAAAAAACAAGGTCAGAAGGGCGGGTATTGCCTATGGGACCTGGTTGCAGAGAGGTCGAGGTCGGCGGGAGAGACCTACAGGGGAGGTCAATGCCTGTAGCAATATCCGTCAATGCCCGTATGAGGTCACTGTTTAAAATAAAGCGGGTAGTAGATATACATGGGCCAGAGGCAAAAATTAAACCAGAAATAGAAAGATATGCATCACATAGACAGTTGGTTGATAAGTTGTTTAACGAATCGATAAATATCTTTGAAAGAATCTACAAGTTCATATTTGTAAGCGATACTTTTGTGTTTAAGTACACTTTTAACTATGGATTGAAGAATTAGATATTTATCGTACTGTAATTGAAGCAAGGAGGTAATCAAATTGCAAAGTCTGTCAACAAAGTCTTCTTTTATAGAGCAGCATCGTGATATTCGTAGCGTTTCAGTTAAAATTATTCCTCTTTCAAGGGAATTGTTAGTGTAGGAACTACTATGAGGAAATCTGATTATTTTAAAAGGAAAATAATCGGTTTTATTGTACTGCTTAGTGAAAATACAGTCGTTCACTATCCTAATAGTAAGGTCTAGAAAATTGCATTGGTGTATATTAATATGAGTTTTATTTACCTCAAGACAATTTTCATAAGTTTTGGAAATGATTTGCTCTAACCTAGTTTCTTCAAGATTATGTACAATAAGTATATTATTCATATATCTGAATGGACAGATATATGGATAATATACTTATTGTACATAATCTAATTTATAACGCTACCAAAAACACATTAATTAACTTTGTTAATTAATGTGTTTTTGGTAGCGTTTTGTATTCGAAAAAGGAAAGGGTTAAATCAGCAATCATTGGGCTAGCGTTACCTCCTTGTGGAACGCCTTCGAGTTGCTTATATAAAGCTCCACCTAGCTTACAATAAGAATTTTTTTAATAAATAGTCAATCATATAGATTATGTCTTCTTTTCTATAGGATCTATGTTTGTTATTATTAGAAGGAGAGTTTCCATAGAAGGCTTTGTAGTTATCCACTATGAGAAAGTTTTTATTAGCATTTTTAAAACATATGTTCATTATTTCTGTGACGTTTCTAATAATTATATCATGTGGTATATTAGTAAACATATCTACAAAATATGCTGAGTAGAGTTTAAGGTTATTGTCTTGGACCCTACCATCTTCTAAATTAGAATTTCGAGCTCTATCGAATGAGCTAGGAAAGAATCTTTTCTCGATATCCCTTACAACAATTATTTCCGGGCGCTGTTTAACTTTCGTTAAATATTAGTTTTTATTTATATCAGAATTAACTACGAGGCATGCTTCCAGGCTACTGATGTGAACTCTACATCTCCTGCATTACATCTTGTCTAAATAATCCTTGACGCTACTTTTTAGGTGTTGTTTATTTTCGTTAAATAGCTGTTTTTATTTGTACCAGGATTAATTGCGAGGCATGCTTTCATACCATTGATGCAAACCATACCATCTCCTGTACCTGAATTTCGAGCTCTATCGAATGATACAGAAAAGAATCCTGCCTCAATAACCCTTAGGGCGAATTTTTTCAGGCCTTAAATGCGAGACTTGCTTCCAGGCTAAAATTGCACGAGGATTCCAAATAGATAGACAAGAGATCTTTTAACAGAAGTTTAAAGCATTAGTTTCAACATGACATCTCTTTAGCATTTCGTAACTGTTTTTTCTATGGAACTTTATAATGCACACGCTACATATATCGAGACTAAGACTGGATAGGTGTTTCACCAAATCTAATGTTCACGGAGAATAAATTTCATCACACAACACTTCAAATTGCTCGTCCAGTCGTTTGTGGCATCTAGCCGTTTTTTGACCCCGCGTTCCACAGGCAATGTACCTTCACAGCCAATCTCTCCTCCACCAATAAACGAGTTAGGAAACACTCATGAAATGCTGTGAAAAAACTGAAGTACTTCGGTGCTCTTAGAAGATCCATCGATATCAAATCGAACTCGTTGGGCAATTTCAGACTGTGAACATGCTCTACGCATTGAAGGATTGCAATGTCGTTTTCAAGAAAGTTGAGCATTTGGGGTGCTCGCAGAAGGTCCCTCATCTATCTAGCTATATTTCTCGCTCAATTTCAGCCTGGAAGCATGCCTCGCAATTAATTCTGATATAAATAAAAAGTGATATTCAAGGAAAATAAGCAACGCCTAAAAGCCGCCCTAATAGTTATTTAGACAGGATATAATTTCTAGCCCATTCGATAGAGAACGAAATTCTAATACAGGAGATGGTAGAGTTCACATCAGTAGCCTGGAAGCATGCCTCGTTGTTAATTCTGATATAAATAAAAACTGATATTTAACGAAAGTTAAACAGCGCCTGAAAAAAAATGTTGTAAGGGCTATTGAGGGAGGATTCTTTCCTGGCTCATCCGGTAGAACTCGAAATTCTAATATAGAAGATGGTAGGGTGCAGACCAATTCCAATTTCTGGACTGCCACTGCAAGCCGTCTGATCCTTCCCTCTCTCTATCGATTGTAAGCACACCAAATCTGGTCGACCTACAGGCTCCCGTGGTTGGCTGGGTGAGCATCACCTCCGCGGCGAGTGCTCTCTGGCTGAGTGCGAAGCGGCGGGTGTCACTGCGCGAGTCGACGCTAATTGTCTCCGCAGTATACATTGGATCCGATCGAAAATCTTCGGATAACTGGATGGTTCGGATAACGGCAATTTTGAGGACCCCGGATCTTTGGATGATTCGGATCGGGATGTCCGAATCGGATATCCAAAAATGATTCATTCGATACAATGGATCCGATCGAAAATCTTCGGATAATTGGATGATTCGGATAACGGTGATTTTGCAGATTCCGGATTTTTGGATGATCCGGATCGGGTTATCCGAATCGGATATCCGAAAATGATTCATTCGGATCCAATGTATACTCCGCAGGCACTGTCCCGCGTCTTTGCCCGCGCTGCTTTCAGGCAGAACGTCCCCCTCCCATGTTCCAATAGCCGTCAATTTCGAGCTCAAGCTCATTCGTTGGTTGAGTAATTGCACTTATACTTGCTTTCGAGCTTTATTTCAGTCGATACAGCGGTTGATAATCCAAATAATCAGTTGCACCTAAAGTCTTCCAGCAGATTCAGTGCTAAATATACGCATTTATAGGTTCCACTGTTCTACTTCAAATTTTGGGTGATCATCCAAAAAATCAGCTTTGTAGAACAATAAAAGCAATTCCATTTCAGATGTCGCCGCGTCATTTCTACGGGTAGAGTCCGGCCATCAACGGATATCGATTGATGGACGTAAGCTTTATCGATCTTCAGCTACCATTGGTTGTACTCTGAGAAGTAGAATTTCATAGCTCGTCTTGTGCACATCAAGCATGCTATTTCACAAGTTCATTTCCAGGTGATCCATACATGGGCTTCTTTACGCGATTACTATTTAACGAGCCGACCTGTATAAGTTCGTTAACCGTGCATTGTCTCAAGCCACTTACTGGTGCTGAAGAGATGTGAGTTAAACTGGGCGTTTTTGGTATTTCACATAAAATTTTCAATTTTCAGCGACATTCTATTTTCCGAATGTGAACACGGCCACTGGAAGGTCGTGCACTACACAAACACAAAGGAGCGATTCTTCTTGAAGAAAGTGAGCTTCGATGGATTTGCTATTTGGCATTCATACTACACCATTGTGTGCGGTTAAAAAATTGCGTGTGCAACAACTTTTACATCTTCATCAGCTAATTTTATATTAGCTACAATAACAACGATGGAAACTTTGTACAATTATGTACTTGTATATTGAATTCCATATCTTGGTGTTTAAATGAGGAATCTTTTGGATGTGTGTACTTTGTTAATGTATTGATTTCTAGGAGGTGATCGCGCGACAACTATCGATTTCTAGTCCCATTGTGCTTTCAGTCATTGATGTGCAGGTGGAGACGTGCGGCAGACGGAATGTGACACTTCTTCCGTGAGTCTCGGTGATTAAGAGTGATATTACGCAAAAATCAGCTTTAGGTTCGGAGTGGAATTTAGGTCTGGATCTACGCTTGTAATATGCTCTTGGAATTCTTGAGAATGTATTAGGTTGTAACGAAATAAATGGCACTGAACCACTGTAAATGTAAACAGTTAATATCTCGGCTTGTAGGCAAGTTTATTAATCGAAATAAAAACCTTCTGATTCTACACATCTTTGCCAACGTGGCACAAGCTTTTTTATCCCAGTAGCATAAAAATCAGAAGTTCTGGAATTGACGAAATCTACGAAGGCACTTTCGGCATCCTGTCGGTATTTGAATATTTTCCCTACCAAGAAGTCGCCAAGATGCTTGAAGAAATGGTAGTCTGTTGGGAAGAGGTCGGGAGAAAACGGAGGATGCGGTAGAGTTTCAATGCTCAGCTCATTCAATTTCTGCAACGTCATTCGTGCTACATGGGGGCTAGCATTGTCGTGCAGAAGGAGAACTCGCCTTCGGTTTACCAAGGCCGGCCGGATATCCTTCAACTTTTTCATCATTTCTTCAATTCCAATGCAGTACTTCTCTGCCGTGACGTCACCGGGAGGGAGGAAGCTGCGGTGAATAATTCCCAGCGAACACCACCATACTGTCACCATTACTTTCTTTTGCTGCAATTCCGGCTTCGCAAAAACCTTGGGGCTCTCATCGCTGTCCACCCACTGTGCCGATCGTCGCCTGTTGTCGTACATCATCCATTTCTCGTCACAGGTTACGATGCGATCAAGGAATGGGTCCGTTTCGTTCCGTAGAAGCAGTGCGGACGAGATCTCATATCGTCGGTTTCTTTGCTCCTCAGACAGCTCGTGAGGCACCCATCATTCCAGCTTTTTGGTCTTTCCAATTTCCTTCAGATACCGGGCAGCTGTGCTGTGACTGACGCCAAGAACCTTCGCTATCTCCCTGGTACCTTTGTGTGGATCCTCCTCTACCACATCTCTCGGCTTGTCCTCATCAACATCGCTATGCCTCCCACGACCTTCTGTTCTTCCTAGCTCTCATCTCCATTCCGGAACTTCTGATACCAACGATACGCCGCCCGAATTGTGGAACATCCTTGACCGAATGCGGCGTTGATCTTCTCGTCCGCCTCCTTTGCTGTAGTGCCCAGCTTGAATTCATACAAGTAAATGCCTCGGACTACCCTTTTGTCCATCTGCAAAAAAGTCAATAAAACTCTAAAGTTTTCCCACTTTTACATAGAAAATTTGGTACTCACCGGTAGAGCAAAGTTTGCGCTTCTAAATGATATGCCACATGTTACGGTATGTTCTTGACCAAACGCGTAAAGACGCGCAAAAGAATGGCGCGAGCCAGTGCCATTTAATTCGTTAAAACCTAATATGTTCAGGAATCGAGGTCGAGGACGAATTTTTTTTGTCTAAATTCGCCCAAGGGGATTACTTAGGGTGGTGATCACGAAGCTGAGATCCATTTTTGAAATTTCGACCGTTTAGGGAGGTAACGGTAGGTAGTGATGACTAAGAGCATGACCACCGATCTCGCCCAAACTTCGGGCTTCGGAAACTTAGTCACCCCTACCTACCGTAACCTAATCGGCCGAAATTTCAAAAGTGGATGTCAGCTCCATGACCAGCACCACCAAACAACCCCTCTAATCGTAAGCAAAGTTTGGACGAAATTTTTCTTTCCGGCCTCTCCAACCTCTGAAGTCCCGAAAGCACAATACTGCCGATAATCCAATTTATTTCCCATTTCTGTTAAAATTATTGAAGATGAATAAATTTAAGAGAAGCTTTGGTGAAAGACGTAATGAACTGCTAAGATGTTGCCCCATCCGTTCTAGTCAAGCTAGTTGTTTTTAAATACAAGCTGCTCTGCTATCTGTTTTTTACGGCTCAGTCTGCCGTCCATAATTCAACAGAAATAAATAAAAAAGTAAATACAGTGAGGCAACGTAAAAAAGCATTTCCTTGCTTCTTTTATTTTTTGAAATGTTTTTCAGATAAAGCGAAGAGAGAGGATGAAGCTCAGGGCACCATCCATTTTGAAATGTTTTTTTGTTCAAATGTATCTATAATTTGGTATACTTTTCTAGAGCTACACTTTTCATAAGTTACTATTAGAGAAAAAAATGATAAGAAATGGCATCAAAATCAGTTGCTTCAATCCGTACGTCATCACTGTTCTGGTGTCGAAGAACCCTCTGCTGTACATGCTCCATCGACTCCGAGCACTTCTATCGTCAAGTGGAAACAGAAGGCTGAAGACGTCGCGACGCGTCTGTGTTTTGCCGGATGCGGTAAATCGCATCAGCCAAATCATCGCCTAGTTGGCCGCCGTCCGGCGTACATCATCGCATCATCGTGCCTTGGCGACCAAAAGATGCCTACGCTGGCCACTTCACCTAGAGGAGTGGGGACGGGGAAGCTGTTAGCTGTGTAAAGCCGTTAGGAAATCTCGTCTGAGAAAGCTGATTTGCCAGCGTTTATAAGCAGTGTTCGACATTTTATAAATTCCAATTCTTTTAGTCAGAAAAATGGCTTGAGCTTGTCAATGCAATTTATAGCTCGAATATAGGCACATTTCAAGCCTGTTTTGGGTTGCGTCATTCCCACTAAGGGCTCAAAAACTTGATTGACTAAGCATTTCTGTGACTGTTTAAACATTGCTGACTTTGGCTTTGAGTTCCTTTTTGTTTATTTTAAAGTACTGAAAAGTAGCATTTTTTAAGTACGATACCAGATGAGGTTGCAGCATAAACTTGTCCAGCTCGTTCCAATTTTCACTTAATTTACAGTGAAAATTCTGTGTAGATGGAGTTGTGCACTAATCAGCAGCACAGCAAAATTGATTGCGGGAAACACATGTGTCTTCACTGCGGAGCTTCAAGAAAACAGCATTTGCACTATCAGACAGGCAAACAGGGCGACGAATTGGACGAGTGCATGGCGCAATCTCTTTTTGCATACATATTGTACAGTACACTCAAGAATTGCTGTTTAATTACACCTTAATGTAACCCTAAAACCGTCGCTGTTCCTCAGAAAGCAAGGTGCAGTTGAGTTGAAAATTTTCAGTGAAGGTCATAGTACTTATTCTTAAGAGTATTGCGTTTTTTAGATAGCATCTATTATAATGTGGAAAGCATTCGTCTCGATTTAGTGAGAGTTCCCAAAAACGGTTTTGATCTTATACTTTTAAAACTCTCGAATTGGACACGAAAATGGTATGGAATGTGTATTCGAAGTAAAATTTACTGTCTTTGTAGCAAAGGTGTGCAGCATTGGGAGGAGGGAGAACGCCGGCCAATCATAACCAACCGGATCACCGACTGACTGCGCGCGCCCTCTGAGTGGCATACTCACTCGATGTGGCTGATCGGCTGGCGCGTCCCTACCTCCGATACTGCCCACTTTCACGACAAGGGCCTAATTCAGTCGATTAACGCTAATCATTAGATGCTTCCTTTGTTGAAAAAGAAAATAAAAAGGAAAGAACTTGGTTCTTCTTTTTGTTAAGCACGAAACACATAAATATTCATGGAATAAGGACACTAGATGGTAGCCCCTTCTGATCACATCCTTTGAGATTTAGCTTGGGTCTGTAGGAATATTTAACTATTTTTTTTTACTTTCAAAAAATAGCTGTCGGTGCATAGCGTTGGATCTATACATGTAAGTGACATGAATCTACTATAGCTAACTGCTTCAGTGACGCATGCCATCCGTCACGAGTTCATCCAAGACGACATGGCAAGCGAACTGCGATACGGGTGCAGGAACCAGATCGATCCCGGCGGAAACGGTATATTATTATTATTATTTTGCTAAGCAGTACTGTAAGGGATTGCTCCCCTACACTTGTGTTCCTGGGTGCAGCCTGTGGAATATATCATTGGCTTGTTCATACTGTATGTTGGTTCCGTATGGTAATCCTTTGTACCAGTAGTTATACAGCTTGCACTCTGGTAGCACTATGCCTAAAGAAGGCGCATTCTCGGCAGCTGAAGAGTCATTCGTGCTCTTTCTTGGTCTCGAGATTAGCGGTTCTTCAATAAAGCTCACAGAAAGACGACCAGTCCACACTTGAACATTGACCGGAGACCCGATCGGCTGTGAGGTCTGGACGCAGTCAGTTCGCCTCCAAAGATTAGGCGACGCGACTGAATAGCAACCATTCTCGAGTACGAGAATGCCTTTTTGTGCTTTTTTGTTTTGAACTGCGATGATTTATTTATTTACATCAAGAAGGACATGCCATTTTCTGTCGCTCTCCTCTGCCATTCGCTCAGGTAGACTCGCTGATTTCAGGTCTATCCAGTACGTCCTGCCAGATGTGTATCGGTCGGATGCGTCGCCGTACGAGATCCCGTTGGACGTTCTCATTCCCGAAGATCGAACAGTCGTTATTCAGCCGGGTGTGACGCTTCGATTCGGCGATGAGGCTGGTTTCACCGTACGGGGTGAGCTCTACTCTTTCCCGTAAAATCATCTTCTTTGTCTTCTTTTTCTGCTTCTCGTCATCCAGTTATACCTAGGTGTTCTCATTGTGAATGGAACCAGAGCGGCTCCAGTGACGTTTGAGCCACGCGCGGATCGCTGGAAAGGAATAGAAATCATCAATGGTAAGCCACTGGAGCTCGAGCACAGATTCAGATTCTGAAATCGCAGTCCATATTAAGCCGTGACTCCGTCGAAGTTTTCGTTCGCGAACGTGACCGGCAGTGTACTAGGTATTACTTTGAGAAGCGGAGTACCTCCATCAATCGATAACGTCATATCCACTTCCAATCAATACGGCTTCGATTTTCAGGTAAAGAGATGTTCTGTTTTTGGTCATCTTTTGGTCAAACTAGTAGAATTAGATAAGGAAACATTATTTAGACAATATGGCATGAATCATAGAGTTCAGAGAGGTTCAAGGTTGCGCTGACCAACAAGAAGGTAGCGAAAGCAAAGTGAAAGTAGGTAAATTGTTGCCGGTGTTTGTCAATGTGGTAGCGCAGTCGGAGAAAGCCCTGGACGTCGAGTGCATCTCTTTCCAAGATCCTAGTTCGGGGTACCCGCCCAGGTCAACGTAGCCTTCCATCGCTTCGGGGTTGATGAATTAGTACAAGTCTTGTCTAGGAAGGGTAAAACACTATTTTGTTCATAGGCTGACCACCGCAACTCATTGTATGGGCCATATGCGCATTCAAATCGCCTCCAAATCTCGTAGAACTAGGATGCGTGGCGTACTCCAAGAGGGATTAATTTAAACAGTCCTCTGTCCTTCATCCTTATTTGCCAGGAATTCCTGCTACCGTTGAGCGCACTGTTTGTTTGAAAGGGTGTCCAATGCTCCTCTCAATGACGCTACCTACAGAAAGAGTGATAAATCTGTAATGTCCTATAAATGTTAAAAAATAAAAATTTGAAAAAGTGTAAAATTATGTAATCTGTGTGATTTAATGTGCCTAAAATAAAAAAAATTCCGAATAATAGTTGTTTAAATCTGTTTGTTGAACCTACCACTTATAGACGTCCGACAGTGTTCGAATCGTCAACTCGTCTGCGCTGAACAACGAGAAGAGCGGTTTTCGGATATCGTCCAAGGTAGTGGCACCTGGCAGCTCTTAGCCGGCACTTCTGCACTGCAGTGGCGAAGTGTGTCGTGAAGTCCGTTCAGTACTGGTATCGAATGATCTCACGTGCACCTGATTCACAGCCATGCTACACCGTTCACTGTCATTGTTCCACGTCTTTGTCTTCACTCATCGGCTCGCCAGAGTTTTCTAAATCACCCGCATACGTACAGATTCTGAAGACACGACATTTTCACTTCGTACTGTCTGCACATATGATTCTCATCAGATGATAAAGCACTACGATTTATGTTCTGTGCTCGTATCACTGTATTCGTTTTGAACGTCTTGAAATTCGTTTATGGTGTGCAATTGATAAATAAATGCTGTAATGGCGGTATAACACTGGCTAAATTTTCTATGCTTGCAGGTGCTTGCATTAGATGTGCTCACTGGTACACGTTTAAATATTCCGCATCCGCTCTTGGCCTTACCGTATCAGATTTCTTTAATTATCCGAACCTATTTAATACAGATTGACATAGTAATTATACTCCCTTACACTTTCGTTTTTTTTTCAGTGTGCTATTTCTTAGTCCACTGTGCCCTGTTTGGTAAAAAGCCGCAAGAGATAGCTCTTTTGTGGAGTTGAAGACCATAGTGTCATCGAAACTTCTACTCACCATTTTGTTGATGTCAATTATTTGCAGCTAAATTAGACTAACTTGACCGACACTGTTTTTTCTTTTGTTCTAATTCACATGCCCACTTCAGATGCACCAGCATACACCATTTTCACGTCAAATTGGACACTTTTTAAATCAAATTGAGCACTCTTCTGGTTTTCACTTTTGAAATCTAAGCGAAGTCTTCCAAATCGAAATGACCTTCAGGCAGGTTAAACAACGGGATCTCCAATATAGTTAGGAAAAATTTTTGTTCAAGAAAAATTTGATGTAACTTTCTTCGAAGTTTTTAGTTTTCTGCCACAGTACGTTTTTATCTTATAAAGATTTTACTTCATAAAATGAATTGAAATTTATTTGAAAGCACAGCAAAGAAGCAATTGTATGTATGGCACATTACATTGGACCAGGTCGCGCCATGCACTCGGAAAGAAAAGTTCGCAGCAACTTTTATTTGACTGATAGTGTAAATTCTGCTTACATGAACCGTCAGAGTGAGATCATGTATGAACTTTACAGTTGTTTTTGTTATATTGATTGAAGGTGTGAAACTCCATGTAAACAGCATCAGCCGAATGAAAATCGCGACGCCTTCGACGAAAGCATGGCGCAATCCTTTTTTTGGCTCTTATTGGGCAGGTGAGTTAAGACTCCGAAGAAAGTCATATAAAAATTTTCCTTGAACATAAAATTATTCCAATCTTTTTGTAGAGCCTCTAGTTTAATGCTGAAGAAGCTTATTTTAATTTGGAAGAGTCGCTTTGATCTCAACATTCCTACGCTAGCTTAGAAGAGTGTCCAATTTGATTTGAAAAGTGTCGAATTTGACGCGAAAATAGTAATAAAACACGCTTATAAATGCCCGGTTAACCGAATGCTGGCGTTCTCATCCTACTACTAGGTTGGTCAAAAAGTCTTCTATCCCTTTCTTGTTGCCTGTTAAACTCAACAAAGCTTGTACAGGGGGTTTTGTGCAGTGATCTCATAGAACATGGGAGCTTTCTTGAGCACCCTATATGAAGCGTCGTCAGTCACGAGTGCATAACGGCTTCACTAAGCAATATCATCGATTTATCGTCTACTACGTATTCGCGCAAAGCTATTCCGCGAGGACTGCGACCTCCAATACCTGCACAACATTAAGGAGGATGCTAAATATTCAGCTCTCCATAGTTACCCGTTAAAATCAGCGCCTTAAGGCTACATATATCTCTTCTGAAGACTAACCGCTCTGAACACACCTCTGCTGTAAAAGAGGACAAACTCCCTAACCAAAGCCAAGCCCAACGCAATCATTCTTGAATTAGCGGCGACACTAAGATGCACCCAAAGCACGACACTAGTTAAAAGTTCTGACTCCACCGACACGACTTATGTCGAAATTTTTTTTTGTTGAAGCTCTGTCTAGGGGGTTATTTGGGGTGCTGATCACGAATCTGACATCCGACATCCATACTTCTCAACCATTCTTGGAAAGCAGAGCTGTCCAGGTCAAGCTTCTCGTACATATCCCTTAATCTGAAGTTACACAGTTCGGCTTGACTTCGATTCCTTTGGAGAGCTTGAACTGCAGTTGTTGTAGCGTATTCAACGAACGACTCGAAACAGCAGTCACTCCTTTTCTTTTTCCCGCCATTATCGCAGATTTCGTTACTCGATGAATCGACAACTTACCCATACCAACCTCTACCTGCCGCCACCGGCAGAAACTTTAAGAATGTAATCATGTGCCTTATATCTATATTATGCAGCCGAATAGTGAAAGACGTATCCCAGATTCATAATCAGCACCCCAAATAATCTCCCTAAACGAAGTTTTTAGCGAAATCGGTGATCCTGCCTTGTCAACGGTATGATGGTCTCCGACCGAATCGTGAAAAACGGATGTCAGATTCATGACCAGCAAATAACCCCCTTAGAGAAAGTTTCAGCGAATTTTTTTTTCGACCGAAGTCGTGTCGAAACTTTCAACTAGTGCCCTAAGCACTGCCTTCAAAAAGCAAGAGATCCTTGGATATCGCAACGTTTTATCGCCTTTGGTACCACGCGAGCTGCTCAGCTCGGGCGGGGCGTGAAGAATCAGTCACTGCTCCTTTTCCCGCACAAAAGAGATTTTCTGGATCTATCCTAGTCGGAGGGGACACATGGTATTTTGACTCATCATTCCCTCTCTTGAACTTGCTTGAAAGTTTCACCTGCTGCCCCATGATGTTGACGACTCTTGGGCAAACTCAGTTAAGGTGGCGGTGTGGCATGATAGAGCAGACACAACTGTCATCCTAAGTTTGCCCTCTCCCGACTAGGATAGACCCGATTTTCTCAGGGAATTGGTCACTTGTGACGAAAGCTGGGTCCTCTAACACGTTGACGACCGTATGGCCTGATGTCAGGCCACCCCCTTTCGGCCGTGTGGGACCGTATGACATGATGTCAGGCCACAGCCGTGTAATTTGTTTTTCTAGTTGGATTCAGATCTTTCCGAGGAGCTTTTTTGTGTTATGTGTGCTTCATCTTTAGACATTGTTGTAAAACGCGTGGTCCACAAAAACAAGTTTCGCTTACTGATCTATTAAGCTTCTCGTCAAGTAGTGGCTTCAACTAACAATTCGTCATTGAAAAGTAATCGATAGTAATCGATCGGCCTACCGCAGTCGAACACATCGCCATGAAATCCGGACTCCGCCGCAATGTTCCACCGATTTTGGGCTTCAAAATCGCTCTTCTAAGCTTCCCTATCCTCATCTTCTGCTTCGGATTCTATTACTTCACTTTCTGAGCCATCATGTTGTCAGTTGGTAGTACATGGATATCGTCATCAACATCAACGTCGTCCTGGACCACCTCGTCATCCTCATCATCGCTTTCCACCAAGAGTCTAATTTTGCGGTCGCGTAGGACCGTACGACATGATGTCGTGCCACGCTGTCGGCTTCGCAAAAAATCGGTTGGTCCCACGCGCCAGACACGCGAAGAAGGCGCGGTCGTCAACGTGTTAAGTAAACCCGCTCGCAAGAGCCAAAGGCTGCCTCGTGGAGAACCGGCGCTATGGCAGCCGAAAATGTGAACTTTAGGAAAAAAGGTGATTTCAAGTTGCTGGCTCAGAAGGAATTCCTCACCGGGAATTACTGTGTGACGGGACTGCAGTATCAGAGTAGGCCTACATACGTTACCCAGCCTCAGACTCTGGCCGACGACATGAGTTTAAAATACTCAAGACGGCATTATGTCTACCTCCCGCATGACAAAGTGCGTTCAGTTCTTATCGCGAAAACGAGCAACGAGAATACTCAGGATCTAGGCTGATAAGTTCTGTCCATTCCCCGTTCCTCACGGACATAACTGCTTCTGACCACCATTTCTTTGAGCGCTTAAGCAGCATCTCCGAGACAGAGAGTTCAAGGGCCGGTACGAACTGGATATCTAGGTCTCTCAGTTTCTTCTACATAGCTTCCAAAATTCAGACAGAGAAGAGGCGGAATGCTACCGGCAAGGCGAAGACTTCTAGCTTTAAATGAAAATTTTTAACATTGACTGGATCATTAATCCGCTGCAATTGTGTTTATTATAATAGTGTTGCAAAGCTTTTTGATCAACTTAATAGTTGCATTCTGTTCCTGATGAGAGGGATTAGAACTGAGCCAAAATTTCCCATTTTCTAGATGACGTTATCGAGCAGGAATGGCTGTTGTAACAGAGCGACAACGACTCCACATAGATGACGTCATACATATCGTTTTTGAGGATGTTAAATTGACTAAAAGGGCAAATGTGATAGTCACGTTTGACGCATGCAACATGCAACATGCAGCTGCAAGTCCACTGCACCAAAGAACCCCCTAATGGTGTTCAACTCATAATTCTGTACTTCTAGGGCGATGTACAGCTGGAGTCCTGTCTGTCGGCATCGAATCGCGAGAATGGCTTTCGTGTTGAAGCTGAAGGAAGCATCGGCATTGTGGACTCCCACGCCTTTTCGAACAGCAAGCATGGAATTGAGATCGGGGGCGCTCCATCAGAGGTGCACATCGAGCGATCTCTAACCGGCTCCAATAGTGGGAATGGCCTACGATTCGAAAAAACCGTTGACAGCCATACAGTTTTCAAGGTCGGGTATCTAGTACAGTACTTGAAAGGTTGTGATTTTCAATACATCGGTTCAGCTTGCTGGAGTGAACATTACCGGCCACTACTATGGTGCGGCCGTTCACTTCGAAAACGTCTCCGAGTTCGAGCTGGAGATGAACGGCTGCTTCATAGAGGACAACTTCAACCAAGGTTTCATCTTTGAAGGTGTGACAGCGAACAGTTCTGTGAGTAGATTACCCCGACCACTGTATTTCACTAATAGAAGAAAAATGTTGGAGCATGCTTTTCAGATTTCAATTTTGAACTCGAATTTCACTCAAAATCGTGGCTCGACGTTGTCGTTGTCATTGGTTCGCGACACAAACGTAATTGTTCGCGGCAATTCATTCACGACGAACCATCTGAATGACTTTAGCGACCACGAAGCAGTGCTGGAAATCTCTACATTTGCCGAGACTTCCGGTAACAATCATAGCAACATCGGTGCACTATTTCTCTTCCAGCTAAACGTGAAAGCTTCTAGGATCGCAGATATTTATCGACGACAACGTTTTCGAGCAGAATGCTATGAGCACTGTGGTGGAACTTCGACACCTTGGAGGTTAGCAAGGAATGAGGATATCACCAGCGAAAGGTCTCAGGCAGATGTCTGAACGGCGAAAATAAACACCACTGCGATAATAGCTCTCCTTTAAATAGTACATAGTATGAAAGTATATCGCAATTTTGAGAAGTCCTGAACCCTACTAAGCTAATGCTCTGAAAATTTACTATAGAATCACATAGTCGATCAAGGCGATACCTTTTTCCTGCGAGTATCCCGAAAAAATACTAAAGTTCTGCATTATAGGAGCGTCGCCAAGTGTTTCGCCTTGCAGTGTTTTTGCTTTTTTTTTCTGCGTTCGGCAGTATTTTTCATCTTTTCCGCATATTCAATCGCTAGAAAGGATTGTGTTACGCGACTGTGCCACATCAAAGTAAACTTTCAGTCTCTTAACTAGCTAGGTTCAAAGACTTTACAAAAGTGGAACATGCTTAGTAGGTTCTATTCGAACGGCTGAGATCTCCACAGTCATAGTCATCTTGGCGTTTCAGACATCTCACCGCGAGACCTTTTCCTTATAAGATAAGAAACAAGTGTACAGTAGTAATATAGAAAAAGAGTATAACAAGCAACTTGACTCACCAAAAATGAGCCATGTACTTCGTAAAACTAAAACTTTCTTAGAAGAGATTGGTTTAATGTAGTACATCTACACCGACGCTACGCACTGTCCATGTACTACCACTTTTTAGGAAAATCCGTCCCGGTGCGTATTGAGAAGAACAATTTCGTCGGAAATCTAGCGCGATCGGTGATCGAGTTGGATGTGCCCAGGGGCGATATCAAAGCGAACTATTTCAGTAACATACAGGTAAATAGATAGCTGTTTGTATTGCTCTTTGCTAACAACATCAGTCAGCAGATTCGTTCGAGCTCTCCCACCTACATCAGTTTGGAATTCCTTGCACCTGAACACAACATTTGAATGCTAAGTTGGGCACTTTTCAAACCAAAGTGGACATTTTTCAAATCAAGTCTGACACTTCTCTAGCCAAACTGGACAGTTTAAAATAAAATTGGTTACTACTCAAATCATAAGGACACTTTTCTGAGAATGTTGCACACTTTATCAATTAAGCTGAACATTATCGAAATCAGAACGAGCATTTCTCAGTCAAACTAGAGATTTGTGTCAATGTTTGTCCAAGGAAAATTTGCTATGGCTTTCTTTGAAATCTTTTTTATTCACCTGCCCGAATATACTATTTTAAGGTTTATAATGCTTTTACATTTATTGAAACAAAATGGATTAAAGCCTATTTTACTGAGCAGGAAGACAAGAAGACACTTTTAGCATATAAACGTAGGAGATCGCGCCATGCACTCGTCTAGCTCGTCTAGGTCGTGGCGATTTGCATTTGTTTTATAGTGTAATAATAATAAAAACCACTTGAGTGTAGCAACGAAGTAAAGAAATGTGTAATATTTTTATACTTTTTTGTTGTGTTGTTGATAATTGTGTAAATCACACAATCTCAATTTTCGTAATTTTTGTCAGCAATCAAATCACGAGGATTTCAAACAATGTGTTCTTGTGTACAGCAGTAGTTGAATTTAAAAAAAATTCCAATCAAAGTCATAGCGCGATAACGTGCTCAATTTGGCGGGACTGTTCCCACTTTGATAACTTATTTGCTATTGCCATATTTGTGATGGCATTCGCTTCTTATGTATACTTTACAGTTTATTGCATTTGCAAAGGCAAATATTAGTTTGAGTGATAAATTTTGCGACAAAAATTGTTTCCAGCAAAAAATAACATTATGAGAGCAGAAGAATGATTGACTTAAACGATGTGACTGCGGTTATTCTTGGTGGTGGAATACTGAGATGAGGTATGGAGATGAGCGGTCAGTTCTCCTGTGGTTTAGGAAAGATTAGACTTGGTGGATTTGCGCAGGCTCCTTTTGTTCACGGCAGGTGGTCGTCCTTTTTCGGCCTTCTGAGCAGAAAATAACTTCTGATAGCATCTACAACAATTTATTCAATCAAGAATGAACCTGCCGGTGACTCTGGATGTGCTCTATCCCGTCTCTGGGTTGCTGCCGACCTTGATTTGATAGAATTTGAAATCACACGTTTTTTTCCTTTGAGTGGTCATCGTTCTAAAGATAAAACTTTCCAACAACGCAAAGCAAATTAACGATTTATGGCTTAAAATAGTCGTTGGAACGCAGTCTTTCAAGCAATGTATGGCACTTCAGCGTGTTTGTTACGAGTTTTATAAAAAACAGAAATGTTGCAAAATTTAGGATTCGACCTAATATTAAAGCAACAATATGTTCTCAAATTAGTAGTTTAGCTTTAATGTACTCTTGCAGTCTTCTTGCGAAATATCAAGAGCATCTCCCACGCATACCGATACCGTGGAAAACTATTGGGGACACGAATCCGAAGCAGATGTGAGTTATTGATGATTCTACTACTCACTTGAAGATATTCTGATAGGCATTTCGCAGTTGTTTCGTTAATAAATGAGCGCTTTTCACTAATTTCGGTCTTGTCAAGATACCCCCTTACTTCGTCATCTTTCAGTTTCTGCCGAAGATCTGCTCACTGAATCGTTCACTGAATTACGAGGTCTTCCACGATGGCCTCAATGAAGCGACTACGACACCTATGACACCCGTGTCCACTGCTCCATCAGTGCTCATCCAGCCAAAGATCTTGGCTCAGCCCGCTTTACCTAAGCCTCCCAGCCTCATAAAAACCACCGTTAGCTCAGCCACGACAAAGCTAAAGCCGTTCGAAAACACTTACAATCAAGTGAAGGCAATTGGACAGCCATACAGGTGGGAAGGCATGCATTTGAAAGCTGCTGTACATGTTGTGCTGCTGAATTTAACAAAAAAAATCAAAAATGATTTTGAACAAATATAACATTTTGTGTTTCCATTGTGTCGCAAGGAATGAATAACCGATTCCATTAATGATTTTCTTCTTTAAGCGTGAGCTCTGAGGTAGCTGTCTATCCGGGTCAAATTGTCATCGTCGATCCCGGAACGGAATTTGAATTTGCACCTGGAATTGGCTTCACAGTACAAGAGAAAGGTAATTATTTAAGTGGTTTCCGTGCTTTTCTAGGATGGGAATTTGCAGATGGAATATGCTCAAGTTGGTTCTGTTTATTGCTTTTTGATTAGTGTTTTGTGCTGTTACCAAAATAAAGTTGTGAATGATGTTATGTCTAGTGCAGCTCATTCTAATGGCTTGTATGTAGGAAGACATGTCGTTTACATAAAAGTGTTAAAATAAAGCATACCCATGGGTCCCCTATATCTTCTTCAACAAAGGAACACTGTGGTGATCCAGGGGCTTAGGCTCATTTAATAACTTTTCATAGGACCAACTTTAATTTACCTTCAAATAGTGAGGGCCTTGTAAATATTTACTGACGCTTCTCTGGCCACTACCTACACACGAACCTTTTATTAGAACACCTCTCTGGCGACTCATCAGTGAAGCAGCGAAAGAGAAGAACGAAAAGGAAGCAACTCATGCACTGCCGAACTGACGGCCTCCGGTTTCTGTGACATGCCTAGTGAGAAAAATAAGCTACTATGGAAGAGCAAGCTGATCGAAGAAAAGCAATGAGAGACAAAAATTTAAGACAATTTGCCATTTTTAAGGCATAGTTCTTTTTGATGTCTCTTCAACTAGAAGTAGAGGAAGACGGAAGACTTGGGATGCATCCAAGAGTTTCAATGTCGCAGGATTAAGTCTCACTTCCTCACTTTCCGGAACCTTAAGGACCTCAACTTGCTTAATGGCGAATTTGACGTTTCAGCAACATGTCTTTGTCTAAATCAACTTTTTTGGCTTGCAAATAATTGTCAAAAGTGGTTTACCTTCATACTCCAAAAGTTCTTGTTTTGTGCTTTTTTCGCGCGTTAAAGAAAGTTACAACTCACGCCTGAAATAAATAAATAAATAAGCAAAGAGCTTACTGTTTATAGCTGGCGTGATGGCGTAGAGCATTCCCGCCCGGTTAGAGGGAGGTGCGGGTTCGAGTCCCGCGTGGCGCTAGAAGTTTTGATCGCAACGAAACATCGTTATCACAGCTCACAACCTCGATACCAGCCACTTGAGGCTTAAAAAAACTGATTTGAATTGTTCATGGCTATTCTCACTGTCTTAATTAAATTCGTTGTGTATTTTTGATTTACAAAAGTGATGTGGTACTGTTTCAGGTAAACTCTACTTGAATGGTACTGCCGACAAACCAATCCGTCTTTCCGGTGAATCGACATGGAGAGGGCTGGCTGTGAAGCCTGGGAAGTTGTACACTCTTATTTATTTTATGCTAAAATTAGGCTTTGTGCAAACGAACGTTTATTGGAAACAGAATAGAATAAGGCTGCGAGAGCCTCCAGCCTTCGAGTAGCCCTATTTTCAGGCTTCATAAACCTACTGAGTTGACTCTAATAGGCTTACTATAGAATCACACACAGTCGCAAAAAGCAATTCCTTCCAAACGTCGAAAATGCAGAAAAATATACTTCACCCAAGGAATCGAGCAGCGGACCGTGCTCCTATAAAGCAATGTTTTCGCTTTTTTTGCATTTTGATGTGCTGAAGCTATTGCATTGTAAGTCTGTGCGAGTCCGGAGCAAAAGTTAGCTCCCTAACACGGTAGTTTCGAAGACTGCAAAAAACATTTCCGCTATCTGAAGGACTAAGCTTTTCGTAGCGGTGTTCGTTTTCGCCGTTCAAACACACTCCTGAAACCCTTAATGGTAAGCTAGAAAACTGGTATTCAGAAATAGCCATTACCGCCTAACTTTTATGAGTACAAAAGCAGTCCAAATAACAAAATCTATCAGAGAAGGGGTACATCAGCTGAAGAATAGAGGGCGCAAAACGGAGAATGTAATGCAGTTTAAATAAATGGAGAGTCAAGAACTGGTGGCGAATGTGCTCTCTAAATTGTGGAATCGCTTCAGGTGGGACCCTTGTGCTAAGCCATGCGATCATTGAAGGAGCTTCCATAGGAATCTGGATCGACTCTGACAAAGTGGATGTGGAGAGCGCACATGTTGTGGATTCTGTGGTATGTTCAATACTGGAAAAAGGCTTCATTTTTTACACAGCTATCACTAGACCGTCTGCATGTAAAGCATGACCTTGTTATAGCGTATTTTAAGCTTTCTAAGGGTGAAGTATAAGTAGTAGTTACTTTAGGTGCATGGTATTGAAATCACATCCAACGCGGCTTCTGACATCGACCTTGGAAACTCGATCATCGAACGACCCAAGGGCTCAGGAATCGGTGTCGACGAGCGGAAAGGATCGCTGGGAATACGGTATGGAGCTAGTTTGCTAGGAATTTTCAGAATGAACAACCAGCCCTCGCGAAGCTGTCTGGGTGCAACATCCTGAGCTCATAAGCTGCATCCGCTAGAGCGGGCAGGAAGCACAGTGGCGATATTTTCAGGCATCCTCGCTATTGTTCTTTACGCTCATTGAGCTGAAATCTGTACAATTTGCACGTCAAACTGGACACTTTTTTAAGCAAGCTTGGCGCTTTAAACCAAACGGAACCTCTTATAGAATCAAAACACCCTTTTCACGAATTAAGCTAGAGGCACACCAAGACAGGCACAATAGTGTTTTGATTAAGGAGCATTTATGATGACTTCCTTCTCAGCCTTTTAATTCCGTTTCCCAATAGGTTATATACTGTTTAGAAATATGGGAATTTTTCAGTTTTAAGGGAAAGTAATGGATTAGAGAATTTATTCTAAAGTGCAAGAAGGCAGCAATTCTTTTGCGGTGTCACCACGCACTCATCTAGCTCATTGTGATTTTTATTTGATTGATAGTATAAATGCTGCTACATGTGAAACAGCGAAGTGAAAGTATGTTGAACTTCTATAATTCCATTTTCTGCAACGTTTATAAGTGTGTGACTCCAAGCAAACAGAATTTTCATTACCAATCAATTGAAAATCGTAACGTCCTGGACGAGTGCATCGTGCAATCTCAAATTTAGCAAAAATTGCTGCTTTTTGCACTTCTAAAATAAACTTTGAACTCGGAAAACAAGAACTTCATAAAAGCTCAAACAGTGTATTTACCTACTTGTGCAAGTAAATTTTTAAAAAGTCAATAAAAATCATACTAAGTTTTCCTTAAAAAATTATTCTAAACTCCTCGGAGAGAAGCTTTGACATGAAAAAAATCTGTCTGGAAACTAAGAATAAACGTTTACTCTTACTGCTGTAAGCAAACTGGATTGCATCCAGTCTCATACCGTTGGTAGATGATAATTAACTGCGAGAACTTTCAGAAACGTGGAAATTCGTGATGGCTGGGGATCTGGTATTGATTTCGTCTCTCCAGTAGAGGACATTCGAATCGAAAATGTTACTGTAAGGTTTAGCAGCTATTAGCTATTTAACAGCATGTTTCTTGAGTTCACCTTTTCGTATAGGTGAAGAATGGTTCGTCCTACTCCATTCACATTGTCGAATTCCCAGCGGCTCCACTAAAGTCGGTGACAATCAGAAATGTGAGCGTCGTCGATCAAAGCCGTGGTCATGCCGGTGTTCTTGTCACGGGAGGATGGATCGAGAACATCGACATCGATCAATCACTGTTCAGAAGAAATACGGTTCCAAGCCTGATCGTAGGAATTGAGGTAAGATTTCTGAATATACCATAGCCCTGTGTCGACGCAGAGAATCTGTTTTTATCGCTGGTAGCAGGGCTTCTGTTCCTCGGAGCAGGGTCGGAAGACCGTATGTCGCAGCGTGGAAGTGCGGAAGTCGTCACTGCATGAAGCGGCAACGTTCGCGCTGCAAATGTTTATCGGCGCCGTTCCTGCCAAAAATGACACATTTGTTTCATCACGATGGGAGCAGATCGCTGTTCTAAGCCTCAGAAATCTGCTCCAGGCATTGAAATATAGCAGAGACGGAATCTAACTTCTGAGAAAAATGTCGCCGCGCCGCAATATCACCCCCTATATTTGGAATGGGTTTATGCTTCAGTCGCCGAGCGGTACGACGTTAGGCGCCGTTTATATTTCCGTCACCAGTGTCGTGCCCCGGGAGAGTCCACTGCATAGGTGGAATACATATGTGGCATCCTTCCGAGGCCACGTGTTGAGGCACTAAAAGAGTTGAGGGCTTACATACGCGCTGCTCTTAACTTCTCCGCCATACGCAAAGAAATAGTGGGTTCCTTTTTCTCGGCTATGAACACGCCTCACTCCTGTGCGGATGTACTTTAGTATCTTCCCGGGAAGCTTCTGTGCTAGCCCTGAAACCCTCGCCCCAGCTTCTCCAGCCTCATTTAACTCATATGATGCAATTGAACCGGTCGACTCCTTGCGGCCTCCTCCGTTTGGTCTCAATAAATCTTTCCTCAACCTTGAGTAAGATGCTGTGCAATATAGAGATACACTCCTTCATATCGAAACCGCAATACCAATGAGATGAGCACAAATCCCACAAGTCCCTAGGTTGACCCTTAACACCTCTCAGCAAGCGCAAGCCGCAAGTCCTGCTCGGTTCCTACCCTAGAGCCTGCGCTCACGAGTTCGGTGTTCTGGCCTGACAGTGAGCTGGCCTCCGCCCTCTGCGATCCTGCGCGGCTGTAGTGGTCGATCCGCAGTCCTGCGCGAGACCTGGAGTCAAAGTCCTGATGGTGACAAAACTGTGTTGCTATCGATGACGACGACGGAGCAGCCGGCCGCTGGAGACGGCAGCGGAAGGGGCGAACCGACCGCTCCGGATGGAGAGGAGAGGAGCGACTGCCGGCTGTGCGCGGGAAGGCGTTTATAGTGCGTCTCTTCGCGTCGGGATCCGAGCGGAGCGACGCGTGCGCCAGTGTGTCCTGTGTGTGAAGAGTCGTGGCGAGAGTGACAACAGCCAGTATGCGATCCGAACGCAGCGATCAGTCTCATCGCGCTGTTTTAGACGACAATGAGTCCTTCAGACTGCCAGTTACGGTGTCAAGCGATTGCACACAATTACGCACCTGCACAAACCTTTGGTCAGGACAAAGCCAGAGACGGCGAGCAGCGCTTTGACAATCCGGCATTTTTGTTGAGCGTTGACTGAAAAATGTGTGAATATCTTACTAGAACGGCTACTTAAATTTTAGCGGAGCTAAACGTATGTCAGAATTCTGCAATTTATGCTTGAAGAGAACTGTCGATTCCACCTTGTTACGGGGTTGTACAATTCAGTGGCTTCAAAAGTATAGTACATACTCTGACTCTTAGTGAAGTAGTATGTTAAACGAATCTTCTCCGAGTGTTTTGTTTTGAAAGGTTTATAGGGGATGCTTCATTGTGCCCAATGAAGAAAGAAGGAAAGAGGGAAATTATGTAGACGTGAATGAAGCTGAAACTCTTTGGCGTTTTCACGGTTCTGCAACATTACAGAAATGTTTTAAACCGTACGTCATGCTTGGCAATCTCTGTATTATGTATGGATGCGTCCTAAGTCTTCTAGTATTCTATTACCGTCACACTACGCAATGCTTTAGTGCCATGAGCAGACGTCTCGCACTCAGCTAACGAATACTACTTTTCTAAACAACGAGGACACTGTAGCTCACTTTGACGTCGGCGAATGTGGAAGTGTGGAGCTGAAAGGCAATCGCTTCTTGGAGAATAATAACAATGGCCGTAATGGAGCTCTGATGGTCAACGCTGCTCCGAGAGAAGGAGTACGTTTCCACTCATCGTGCTTTCACTTCTGTTGCAGGGGTATATTAATGCACATCTGTTTGACATGTGCCACAGTTGCTTTTGAACTAGGGACACCTTTCAGTTGAAATACTTCGTCTTCGCTGCGCACGTCGCAATGTTACCGCTTTTCAGTCTTCATCACTTCCTATTCTGGTGCGGCAGAATGAGTTCATGAAAAACGGTGGTGAATACTCAGCAATGCTCGCAATGCACGGATCAAACGCAGCCAATGGGTCATTCGCGGAGAATAAACTTCACGGTCGGTTTGTGCTAAATCAACTCGTTTGTTATTACTTACATCCAATGTCATCTATTGTAATGAAACTCTCTTCATTGTCATGGTCCATTCAGACAACATCAACTCAGTAGCTTCCCTGATCGTGACATCGCCCTACTATCGCGTTGAGAATAATGAATTCGCTAGTCCGCTATCGGCGCATGAGCTGGACGTGCGCTCGGATGGCTCATGGGTGAGTAAGATCTCGTTCCAGCAATAGGAATCCACTCCTTCAGCATATCAGCGACTCTTCAGTGCATTTACAACATCCATATACAATCACAAGTTGTCGTCCCTCAGCTATGATGGACCTTGTGACCAAGATTGTAAACGCCTTTATTCTGCTGAAGTTTTGTGTACTCTGCCTTTTTGGAAGACTGGAGAACTCGGAAATGTTCACATTACTCCATCGTAAGAGCTCCACACTTTTGCGACGAGTCGGTGGGAGGCGTGCGACAAACTTGGAGCGGAGCCTTGAAATGACGGCGCTCCCTCCAAATTTTGCCGCGTCACTCACGAGCCGGCGGCAAGCAGCAGAGAATCAGCAAGGACGGACAGGCTTCCACCGTAGTTCCCTGCCGCAATTGGCTACGGTGCAAACAGAAACCTGGCGGTGCAAAATGACGGCAGCGACAATAATGGGCTGCGCCGCCACCGCGCAAAACCGGGCGGCGAAGGAGTCCCAGCGCGGCACGGCACCGCTCGCCGACGGCGGCAAGCTCTGCGTCCCTGACTTATGACTGAAGGTAGGGCCGAAGCGTTGCCGCAAAACTGTGCGGAGCCCTTAACAGAGTATTTTATTGAGAAAACAGAAACAGGATTAAAGACTGGAGTTGCAAAGCACCTGACAAGCCTGACAGGTGGCTGCCGTCGAATACCACTTTTCATCCGTATCTGGAGCTAACGTGGGTGAATGAACTACAGCACGGGAGCACACGACTTATACCGCTGTACCACTTCAGGCCAGATCAATTGGGTGAAAATCTGAGAGCTAGGAAAGGACCAACTGCAAGCGTTGTAGCAAGATTATCCCCGCACATTTCTGCTCCGTTACCAAAACGGGTATTATTGAAAGGTTGTTCCAAACAGCAAGTGAGCAGAAGTATCCTTTCGGGAAATGGCGGTTGATATGGCAGAAGGAAATGGTCACTCTAAGCAACATTGGCATAATGAGCGTAAGCTGCGGCCCACGCTTACTAACGAGAGGAGCTCGGACTCGTTAGCGAGGAGGACCTCGGAAACGTATTTACTTTCCTGTGTGGTTTTCGAGAACGTGAGTGGGAACATATGAAAGTGTCTGCGCACAGCTGCTCTTCAAGATAGGGTTGCTGACGTCTCCCCAGGTCTTTGAGGGGGGAACGTGTCCTGAGCCATATCTACGACAGGTCCTGAACAACCCCAGCCTGCATTTGTTTGTCTTAACAGGAAGGAAGAGGATTGGCATAACATTTGGTGTGGTCACTTTACGTCATACAATAAATGTGGAAAAGACTACACAGGGGAAACGGGCAGACTCCTTTGTAAAGAATTAAGGAGCATACAGATGCCGTAGAAAAGGTATCGTCTTCACTCTGCGCGTAGTGGCACAACTGAACCAGGCCATATGAAAGTCTTCGATGGAATTAGGAGTGCTGTGAAGCCTCTGCTTGTGTGCATGCGCAGCAGGGATGAGCGGACAATGAAATTTTGAAACCCGGATAACGGATAACGGATAATTTTGTCCAAAATGGCCGGATGACGAAAAAACGGATAACAAAAAAATTAACAGTAATTTTAAACCATTCTTTCTCCTTTAGTAGTTGGGAGTTATAGTACTATCCACGTTGCATGTCAAATAAGCCACTTTTTTCCTTCTTATTGGTGTTTTTTCTTCAAGGCGCGTGGTATCGCAGTTGGAGGTGCGGTCCATCGCGTGCTCTCCGATTCAATGTTCTTGGTTCGGATTTCCCCTCCAGGTCAACCAAGTCTTCCACCGTTTGAGCTCGATGAGCTGGTACAGGCTTGTCCGGGAAGATTAATGCGCTGACTCATCCATGTGCTGGTCACCGCAAGCCGTTCTATAGGCCAAATGGGCATTCCCCGCCACGTCCCGTAGAAGTAGAATGCGAGGAGCATCCCGCGATGGAATTGACTAACGTCGTCTGATATCCTTTATTCATATTTTTTAGTTGCAATAGAGTCGCTGGGTATAGGTCCTACGGGTTTTCTGAGCCTTGGTGGGGCATTCATTAAAAACAGTCGCTTTTTGTCTACCCTTTAATCAGCTTTAACAATAATTGTTGCCCAGATCGAACAAACTCTCGATATTGCTCCGAACAAGGTGAATTGCTGCTAAGCGTACTTGGAGAGGATGGCAGCAAATTCATCAAGCTGTGGAACCTATGCTGTTAAACAGACTTATCTCGGCTGCCGCAAGCGTCTTTTTCAGAGTCTGGATAAGAGCAGAGAAATTGTAATTTGATGAACATTTCCAGTACATTAGTTTCAAATTGATTCGAAAATAAGATGAACGAGCCGTTGGACAACGTGTGTCCTTACGAAAGCAGGGCAAAACCTGGTAAGCATCTTCGCACAGAAATAGACGTGGCTCATGCACCTCCTTCGCTAACATCTATGCTCATCCAAGAGCGATTTATCAGCCTTTTGGCTGTTTCCCCAGTCACGGTCACTCTGGTTGTTTTCCCCTCCTTCATTTCGTCTTCCCAATAGCATAAAAAGCTATTACAATCCGCTGTGATTCACGGACAAGTACTCTTTCAAGCGTTGCTTTTCTTGTTCAATCTCTGAAGGTGGTTGTGCCAAAATGTCAGCCGAATTAGGTTCGTATACCAGTATTGCCCACAGCCCCTTGACAGCTTTTTCTACTGTTCAACAACTGCCCGTAAATCTAGAAATGAATCTGGAATTATTTGGAAATATGAAAGTACTGGTACATAGTACTATGTAGTACATCGGCCAGCCTCAGGAAGTTATCAGTGGAAGCACTGGAAGCATAGTTTCAAAGAACTATAATAGAAGTTAAATATCTGGCACATCTTTAAAACGAGCTGATTTATGTGAACGTTTATCTCTTCATCCTCTGTCGACTGGTTTTTCGAGATCGTACATTATGCTAGAAGAAATTTTTGGGGAAAACCCTACAATCAGAAATAAGCAAGGAAGCGTTCTGCATTTTAAAATCCGCTATGAGCAGGTAGTTTAGTACAATCATACCATAGGGAACTAACCATGAGAGAAGACACCAAACTAGCACGGCAAACGTATCTCAATTATCAGTGCGAAAAACACAAAACGATTTGTAAAAAATTGACCTTATATTTAACTAACCATAAGAAGCGAGAAGGCTAAATTAATTCAGCCAATGATAAGCAGTCATAAGCCAGATTTTGTTGTTCTTTATACGGCGATTTTTGGCCGGATAAAGAACAACGAACAGCAAAACGGATAAAAAACCGCCGAAAACCGGATAACGGATAATGGTAAATCCGCTCATCCCTGATGCTCAGCTCGACCAAGCCTTCAATAGCTGCTTTGCTCAAGCCGGCAGCTAGCCTGCCACAACTCACTTCTCTGTAAATTTAGCAGTACAATTTGGCAAGGAGCTGCAGTGCCTTTAAGACATTCCTCAAATTACATCTCAGGCTATAATACCGTCGCAGCCTTAAATGTCGTCCGTCGACTCGGCCGCTGCTGATCTCTACTCTCCTTTTTTTTTAGGTTCGCTTATTACATATTTGTTTCTTCTACTGGTTAGTTCCCACTTCAAGAAAGTTATACCAAATTCAAGAAAGTTATACCAAATTTTTCTTGGAGAAAAAATTATTCTACCCTTCTTGAAGTGTTTGTATTTTAACCTGTAAGAAGCTCGTTTCAATTTGAAAGACGTTTAATTCCAAATTAATTTGAAACGTGTCCAGCTCGACGTGAAAATGATAAATACATATTTTACATTGTGGCTAGGCACACAATTTTGAGAGTTATAGAATCTGTGTGATCTACGTAATCCGGAAAACCTCATCGAGATTGGGCAGGATGGATTGATATTGGTGAGCTGCATAAGGTCGAACAGGCCCGTAATTACGATAAAGAGAAGTGAGGGATTCGTTGGTCATGCAGCCGAGTGCAATGTCTCTGTAGGGCATGTCAGGTCAGTGCAATTATGGTCGAAGAAGACCTCTACATCGACGCTCGATCTGGTGCGTCAAAATATTGGCGTCTGGACTGGTTGAAAATTTTGAGCGGAAAATTACTTAATATGAATTCTGTGCTTCCCAGCATTCATTCTGCAAAGACTGAGCATGAAACGCTGTAGAAGCTCAGCCGCACTTTTGAAAGAAGTCTTCACTTTAACCAGCTGAAATTCGGGCATCTGATTACCTGGCTTCTCGATATTTGATACTTGGAGTCTCTACATTGCGTACGGTTAGCCAACATATTTTTGGACTAACTCATTTTCTTAGGACATAGATATTCGCAGCCAAAATCGACGACAGGGAGTGCTCTTTACCAAGGTTCACTTGCAGTTTTGACGGATTGCAACCAACACACAATTGCCCAAAGTGAGCTCGGAACGTAAATTTTCTATGTCATTTTCACTCCATAAAGATGAGTAGATTGCAAGCTACAATAACAGGTTTAAACTGAGGATGCTTCCGTTGAAATAAACAAAATCAGTTGAAGCAGCTGCAGACATTTTCTTGCCAAATTTGGTACCAATTGAATTGTCGCAGCTAGGAGAAGGTCATAAACAGCAAGAAAATACAATTTAATTAGGTTTAAGAATTTTAAAATTTAACTGGGCAGCACTATTTGTGCCTGGGGACATAATTAAGCGAGACTCGGCGACGGTGTTGGGTCGGGTCACAGCAATTAGGACCCTCCTTAATTGCGGCACTGGTTTTCAGGCTTCCATCCACTTTTTAATAGCGGTTGCATGCCCATTGGTAGGTAGCATGATGCTAGGAGCCCTTGTAAATTTTGGTGAGAAAGCCTTTATTTTGAAAAAAGTTATCATGATGCGACGCAAAAAACGCGTTTTTGCTTCACAAACGTTGTTTGGTTGAACGTTTAGCGGCGGTACTGTAGTTGTTTCTTCTACTGTTTAGTTCCCACTTATCATTCTATATAATAACGCGCTATGCGCTGAGGCATATTATCGATCGGCCGCAGAAACTAGTCATAAAATAGGGGGAAAATCGGGGGAAAATTCGGGGGAAATGGGAGGAAAATTACGGCACGAAAATAGCGAAAAATACCCAGACATCTTCTCCCTCCTGTCTGTGAACTTAGTAGCCCGGGGAAATCGAGGTAGCTGAACACGAATATATGAAATTCGTTTTTGGAGTATCGATCGCCATCAATCGATATTGATCAAATTACGGTGCTGGAGAATAGCGGAAAACACGTAGACGTCTTCTACCTGCCTGGAAACTTCAATCCTGGGGGTGGGTGGTCGAGGTCGCACAACACGAATCTGTAGTTCGTTTTCGCAATCGATACTGTTCAAATTACGTGGCGCGAAAATAGCGGAAAATATCCAGACGTCTTCTACGTGACAGGAGGTTCCGAAGACGTGCACGTCGCATTACGTGCCTGGGACTCAGAAGACGGCCAGAGAGGTCGCTCAATGTGTTTGGGGATCAGGTAGACGTGCAGAAGACGTCGTCCAATGTGCCTGGGAATTCAGAAGGTGTGCCGATGACGTTGTCCGCTAAGAGGGATCATTGAGGTGACCAGTAATGGGGGACCGTTTCACTAAGGGAGGACCAGTAGTGAGGAACCAATAGATCACCCTATCATACCATACACTGTACGTACTGCGAGACTTTCGTACTCCTAGGTAGGGAAATAAAGCTGTACAAGTACAGCAGCTAGCTTGATGTGATTGTCCTTAGCTTAGTGATACTGCAACATCGCGCGAAGCGCGCAAATGCGACGCACGCCGATAGGCGTGACTGAGCACTTGTTAATAGATAATTTATGGTCGTTCCTTTGATTTGTGTCTTTACGACAGTTGGTTGACCATACGATATTTTTCGTGTAATAAATAAATAAATAAATAAATAAATATAAGTGTTCTACTACTTTTCCTCTAACTTTTCTATAATA
Source organism: Heligmosomoides polygyrus bakeri (assembly GCA_947359475.1). Lineage (NCBI taxonomy): Eukaryota > Metazoa > Nematoda > Chromadorea > Rhabditida > Heligmosomidae > Heligmosomoides > Heligmosomoides polygyrus. The sequence goes on from OX375868.1 coordinate 19,757,041, forward strand.
TAATTACAATTTATTACGGTCGATAAGGATAAGATAACAAATAACAACAACATAAGATGTGATGGATATCTTCCTCTTTGCTTTTCCTCGTTCCGCTTTTCTATTGCTTTTTTTGCTGTAAGCCAATCACTGTCTACAATCTTCCGTTGTCTACGGTATGCGTATCATTCATTATTCATGTCGGAAAGAAAGAAAGAAAGCTCTTGCTAATCAATTTCTTGCAGAAACTACAGACCGCCGGAAATAACTGGGGAACAACTGACATGATTAAAGCAATCAAAGCACCGAAGGGTATGCTATTTTCCTTCACCTATCATTTTAATACACAAACAGAATCGAAGTTAATAGATTGAGTTACTGAAGAATGTACAATTTGGTGATAAAGGTATTGATGAACTCTGTCCGCAAAGAGTTTGGGTGTAATTTAAACGCATCTTGAGAGAATGAGCACTTCGTACAATGTGATGTGCTTCCACCCGGTGCTGAAATCTTTGCCACTGATGAGATTCTCTACTGACATTGCCTGCTTAGGTACTGTGGAAGGTCCTGTCACAGAGTTGGCAAGGAAGGAGCCTGGAGTTGATGCAGCCGACAACTCTCAATGTTCCCACTTGAACTTCTGTTCTCACGTTGGAAAATGTGCTGGTGTGTTTTTTACTCAAACATGGAGTGCATCTGGAAATAAGATTCAGCTATATATATGTCTTAACTTATTTTGTTTTTAATAATTTCAAGCATCTCCAAGATTGTGGAACGGTTGCTTTCTTGTTGTACGTTTATACTAAACCGTGTAGAGAGTCAAATGTGATTAGAACGACATGCACCTATCTGCATCTCCGGAAATGCTGCATCTTCAGGTGGAGTATGCGTGTGCCCGCTCAATCGGATCGGCCTCGACTGTTCGATTCAGATCGGCTGCCCAGGGAACTGCAGTCGTAACGGAGTGTGCGACATAACTAACAAATGCATCTGCTTCGATGGTGGGCTTATAATACTGTAGTTCTCTTCATGCGGTAATTCCCCAGAATGCATCTGACATCTTTATGGTTTGGCCCCTGCTAAGGATAAATAGACCATGGAATCCTGTAGAACATTTAATTAATTACACACCTGTACGATCAATTTTTAAACAACCGCCTTATCACAGGCCTTTTGAGAGCTTCTTTTGGACGACTTTCCATGTAAAATATCCCACGGACCATTTATTTGGACCAAGCATCGTTGTGCCAGACAGGAGTGGTCTTAAAACCTCGAAAAATTTGCAAAAGAAGTCCAAACATATTTGAATATTATGGAAAAATGGCAGTAAAGTGAACTTCAATGGTTCGTTTCGCCACCTCCGTTAAGAGGAACTATGTTCATAAGAGCACCCCTTCGGCGGCTTATCAGTGAAGAAAGGAGCTGATATAATTTTCACATTTTCACATTTTTAATTTTTAAATTTTATTTTTTATCTTTTAAATTTATTTATTTATCCATTTATTTTCATCTGCTTTTTGTTCTTTTATTTATATTTATTTTCATTTTTTCTAGATACTTTTTATTTTTATTTTTAAATTTATTGTCGCTATTTAAAAATTGTTGAAGTCAGCTAACTTACGTACTCTTTCTTGTGCTAACCGGTATTAGCGTCTTTCCTATATAAAGTATGATGAATACCGTGCTCTACAGGGTGCGTAAAAATTATTGACGCACCTACTTTTTGTTTCAGCTCCAGCTTTCTGTTTCTACCCCTCTAGGTTTTTATGTGTTATTTTTGTTGTCTGTATTGTGCTCAAAAAACACTCACGAAAAAACTGAAGAAACATGATCGTCACCGTTACGGTGGCCCTTTTTTTGTCTGTTATCCAGACAGCTGAATACTTCCTTAACAAGAGAATTTCGCGCTGTTCCAAACGGTTGGTGAGGAAAGAAGTCAGCAACCCAAACGTCAGCCACGGTTCTGTCATAACAGATGATGATCACAATATGTTTAAGCACGATAACGTTCAAATCCAAAATTAGCAATCTCTGTCCGATAACGGTAAACAGATTACGCGCGCAGGTGTAGACAGCTTCTCGGACGAGCACAGCTTAAACATGAATCCGCTGGATTGCTCTTTTTAGGCGATTTTGGAGAATGAGGTCTGGGCTACTTTCAACAGAAGTGGCCAGTCGCAGAAGGCTACCCTGTTAAAAGCACGGGACGAAATCCGAGCGAGTAGTTGCCGCGCGTGCTCATGAATTTTTCCTTCGTTTTCGCTCCTGTATTCACAGTAAAGGAGCCGATGTCAATTACGACTTATTCTGTCGTGTTTGCAAGATCATTTTCCATATTTCTGAAATGAATACTTTAAAACTTACTGCGCAATACTACTTCCACAACCGCCACTTACTGCGTCAATACTTTTTACGCACCTTGTATTATACTATCGGGATGGGTCTGTACTATGACACAGATTATCATTACGGTATTCATTTCAGCCTTCAAATTTTGGTATGGCACTAAAGACCTACGCATATGGTCACTGAACTGTAAACAGTTGCAGGCTCTAGAAGAAATTCATTTGCCTAGGCTGGACTTCGGCAGACTGCTCCACTCCGTTGTGTCGTTTCGACTGCCATGGTCACGGTAGATGTGTGTCCAGAGACGAGTGCGAGTGTAGCGCTGGATGGACCGGTGGGGGTGATATACAGCTGCTTAGGTTTAAGCGTCCAGGAGCAGTTGACGATTTACGAATTCAGGAGAATTCTGCGATCAGCGTGGATGTGTGGAAGGGTCCTGCGCCCATGGCACCTGCGTCAACTCTCGATGCCAATGCACCGATGGATGGCAAGGAGCACGGTGGGTTCGGATTGTATCACACTGGTATTGCCCAATACAATCTTCTATCAAGCCTAGACTAGACATGGTTTCTAGTAGTCTCTTAGTCGAAAATACCCTAGCTTATTCTTCAATAGACAGAAGCGAAAAACCATAAAAGCAAAAATGCCTGAGGAAAACTGGATAGCCTTAATCAGTGTACCCGTAGGGACGATATTCTTTTGTACCGGTAGGGACGATGTACTTGCAAAACGGTGCAAATGGGAGCAGATCACCTAATACCATTAAGGAGCACCTAGCGGGTAAACGAGTGGTAACCGACTAACAACAACCGGCAAACATAGAGTCGGTGTTGACAATGGTAATGACTTTGATATACAGTGCAAGAATTTCGCATTAGAGAACGAAATTTCTTCTTAAAACGATCGAATCGCTTTGGATTTCTGCTAGAAATCCCAAGACAAACTACTGAAACGAGTGCCTACCTATAATGAATGCTCTGCTCTCGCGCCGCCCTGCGAGCTTGATGACCAGGAAAGACATTGGTGTCGTAGAAGGTTCCATTCGGTACTGGTCTGTTAATCTCGAGCAGTAGTAACATTACTACTCTCTGTGGTAGGAAGCCGTGTGAGTTCGCTCTGCTCATTCGGGGATTTCACGTTGCGTTGGTGGCTTAGCGGCAAAAATAGCAGATCGGAGAAAGGATTCGTCTTGTGTGCCAGTTAAAAACCTCCATCTTTGGGCCTCTGAAGACACGAGACGGTCGAAGCGTCAAGACTAGAGGATGTCCAGAAAGTATCTGCAAAAAAACTTCGCAATATTCCAGTTTTTTTTTTCAAGAATGTTCTGAAGATTTCAACATAAACGCTATATAAAGACACTATCGTGCTGTATCTGCATAACATATCCAGCCCCGTCTTCCTTGCCTATTCCACTGTACAATGGACGAACTGTCTACCCATATTAGACAGGCACTCCTTTACGAGTTTGAATCTGGGCACTCCGCTGCAGAAGCCTATCGAAACTTGTGTCGTGTATTCGGCTCTGAAGCTCCTTTTGTACGGGCTGTATATAGCTGGTTCGAACGCTTCAGAAGCGGCAACATGAGTCTCGAAGATGAGCCTCGCTCTGGTCGACCGACAACGATATTTTTGGATGAACTGAGGAAACTGGCGCATCCATATGAATCCGTGCCTTATTATACTGCTGATCCTGGCTGCTTCCGATCCATCGTGGACAATGGACTGCGATGTCTTGGAATGGTTAAAAAGCTCGGTCGGTGGCTCCCATACGAACTGACCGACGACAAGCGGCGAAGACGTCTGGACATATGCACTCAGCTGCTCCCCCGAAGTCGCACCTTCAACTGGCTGAACACCATCGTCACAGAAGGCGAAAAATGGGTCCTCTATGTCAACCACGCTCGTAAGCGTGCGTGGCGCCAACGCGATGGAGTGCTGAAATTTTTCGTAGAAGGTGAAATTCATGCGAGGAAAGTCATGCTGGGCGTCTGGTGGGGAGTTTATGGGATCCACCATTTCGAGCTGCTGCCTGACAGCACGACTGTCACTGCCGAGGTCTACGCTACCCAACTCAGAGACTGGCCGACGAGATGCGAAGGAACAGCCCAGGCTCAACAAAGTTCGCTTGCTGCACGATAACGCGCGCCGCACAAATCGCGAAGACGACTTCTCAGAGAATTCTGGAACTCGGATGGGAAGTTCTGCCGCATCCACCGTACAGCTCAGATCTGGCCCCAAGTGATTACCACCTGTTGCGATCACTTCAGCATCATCTGGAAGGGAAGCGTTATGAAGACCGTGACCACCTCGAAAGTGACCTCCGAGCTTTTTTCGCCTCCAAGTCGCCCGATTTCTACGCCAGAGGAATTCGAAGTCTTGTGAAACGTTGGCGGAGAGCAGTCGATGTTGGTGGAAATTATTTGGTTGATTAATAAAATGCTGATAAAAATTGTATTATTTTGAAGAAATTGTCATATTTCTGTCGATACTTTCTGGACACTCTATATTTCTACCTTGTTGTCACAGAAGAAAATGACGTAGTGAGCATTGATGCCAAGGTTTTAAGATAAAAGGGCATGAAGGCAAAGAACAGTACTAACGAAACGTTACATAAAATAGCTTCTTCTACTCGTAGTAACTCTCCATACATTTTTAGAAAACAGCATAGGCTAGGAGTTGGCATTATCTGATCGCTTTACAGGCCCGCCTTTGCAACTATTGAGATTTTTCAAGTAGTAAAATTTTAGCTGCTCGATCCCAATCTGCCAAAATTGCACCATCAACGGACAATGTTCATCGCCGAATGTCTGTCAGTGCTTCGACGGCTACGAGGCAGAGGTTCGTTGTCTTCCAAGAGAAAATTGCGTCAAAGTTTCAAGAAATTTTCCAGGACTGTTCCATCTGCCAAGGGCCTCTGTGTCAGACGTGTGACTTCGACTGTGCGCACGGCGTATGCGAGCGAGAGACGAGGTTGGTTCGGGCCTCTGTCAAAGCGTGTCAGATGTTGACAGCCAGGAGAATTCAGAACGTGCTCCTGCGCTCGTGGCTGGTCCGGAGCTGCTTGCGACGTTTGCCGTTCAGCCAACTGTCAGGTGAAGAGCAGCGTGCTGTACATAATGCCATCAACAGCTGATCGCGAAGACGTCAACGTAGTCGTCAGTGTGTTCGGCGCAGAATTTCCCAAGTAAGCGTGAAATTATTTTCCCAAAATTGCTATTCAATAGTCGGAGCCTTGCAGAACGCCTACCTCATCCTACACGTGCATCTTCGGGGCTTCATACGCTGAAGGACGACGAATCAGCTCATCGGTGGTAAGATGTAGAGTGCCCAGAGGACTCAGCATCGGCCGTCACCTCTTCAATCTGGCGCCGGAAGGGTCGATATCTGTTATACCGAATTTTGACGTCAGACCGGCAAGTTCTTCTGATAGTCATATAGGCCCACTATCGTGTCGCCTAATGTTAAGGAAATCGGTTCCAGATTCATTTCACGCTCTACGATGCCTGCTCTCCTTCTGTATGTAAGGGAGTTTGTGTTGGTCCGCTCTGCGTTTGTTCCAAAGGAACTACGGGGATATATTGCGATATCATAGGTAAGTGAGTAGATATATTAGAGCACCTAAGACTTCATTTAGAAAATTTGATTGCTCGCTCACTGGCCAGAACAAATTCAAGGTGCCTCTAGAGAAGTCTTTAGAATCCAACATATTTTGCTGTCATAGGCGTTCAGGTCAGCGCAGAGCAGATGGTTATCCCTCTATACCCGATACTAGGTTCCTGGTTCGGATTTCCCGCCCAGGCCAACCAAGCCTTCCATCCCTCCGGGGTCGGTGAATTGGTACCAGACTTGTCTGGGAAGGATAAAGCGCTGACTTGTTCATCGGCTGGCCACCGCAAGTCATTGTATGGCCAAATACGCATTCATGTCGCCTCCACGAATCCCGTAGAAGTAGAATGCGCTGGCGCATCCCAGAAGGGATTGAGTAACGCCGTCCTTTATCCTTTTATTAATCTATACACGATTTTCGAGTCTAGCGGGTGGAACCAGTCAATTTTTTTGCAATATCGAGAGCTGTTTGTTCATTGAAGCCACTATTTGCTCAGAAGCTAAACAAAATTAAAATCAGTAAATTTGTTTTCGTTGACAACGCTTTTTGCAACAATGCCTGAAGATGCTTACACACATTACAAAAAAGATCCTTTTGAAGATTTGATTCCAACTGGGAAAATACAAGCAATACAAGACAGTGACCCGACTTCGTGTCAAACGGCGTCACGCGACAGGAGGTGACACGGCAACATCTCACGGAAGGGTGTCACACGACAACATTTTGCATGATCGTCAACGTGTTAAACATGCTTCGAAGCCCTTTCAGTAACCATTAAATTTGCATCGCATACACCTTACATGGCATTATAAATAGGCATAATCCCAATCGATACTACAGGGTGCGTAAAAAGTATTGACGCACCTCCTTTTTGATTCAGCTCCAGCTTCTTTTTGTACCCCTCTAGGTTTTTGTGTGGTATTTTTGTTATCTGTATTGTGCTCAAAAAACACTCAGGAAAAAACTGAAGAAACATGATCGTCATCGTTACGATGGCCCTTTTTTGTCTGTTACCCAAAGAGCTTAGTAGTTCCTTGACAAGAGAATTAGGCGCTGTTCGAAACGGTTGGTGAGGAAAGAGGCCAGCAACCCAAACGTCAGCCACGGCTCTGTCATAACAGATGATGATTACAAGAGGTTCACGCACGTTAACGTTCAAATCCAAAATTTTCAATCTCTGTCCGATAACGGCAAACAGATAACGCGCGCAGGTGTGAACAGCTTCTTAGACGAGCACAGCTTAAACAAGAATCCGCTGGATTACTCTTTTTAGGCGATTTTGGAGAATGAGGTCTGGGCTACTTTCAACAGAAGTGACCAGTCGCAGAAGGCTACCCTGTTCGAAGCACGGAACAAAATGCAAGCGAATACTTGCGGCGCGTGCTCATGAATTTTTCCGTCGTTTTCGCTCCTGTATTCACAGTAAAGGAGCCAATGTCGATTACGAGCTATTCTACCGTGTTTGCAAAATCATTTTCCATATTTCTCAAGTGAACATTTTAAAACTTACTGCTCAATACTATTTCCACAACCGTCATTTAGTGCGTCAATACTTTTTACGCACCCTGTATTATAATATAAGTACTAAGTGTAATACTAATATAATAATAATACTAAGTGATACTAAGTGTAGTAATATCGTATATATATATATAGTGTACTAATATCTGATACTAAGTGTTAACTAATGAATACAGTTTAACTGTTGTCAAGCAACTGGACAACTAACTCGTTGGACATTAATTTAGCATGGACGCTTGTATAGAAGTACAAAAGCATTTTTTGCTCAACTTCACAGAAAAATGAAAATCAGCAGCTTTTTGGCCTTGTAAGCATCTATAAAACGTGTTATGCATGTACAAAGCATGTATAAAGCATGTTCATGGAGCGCAGTCAGAGGAGGCGCCGGCTGTCGCCTGCACCCGATGCCAGGTTAGGGTTCGGATTTCCCGCCCAGGCCAACCAAGCGTTCCATCCCTCCAGGGTCGGTGAATTAGTACCAAACGTGTCTGGGAAGGATAAAGCGCTGACTTATTCATCGGCTGGCCACCGCAAGTCATCGTATGGCCAATGCGCATTCAACTCGCCTCCACGACATCCCGTAGAAGTAGTATGCGTGGCGCCTCCCAGAGGAATTGAACAACGCCGTCCTTTATCCTTTTTATCCTTTAAAGCATGTTCATGATGGTATAATATAGTAATATAATATTCTTTACATTAGCCGAAGCTTTCAGCCATAGCCAAAACTCGACGTTGTCGATAGATGTTGATCAGAGGACTAATATCGTTTGTTATTGCGCCCTTTCTTCGGCCACCGTTTGCGCGACATTCCTTAAGAAACCACTTACTATCGATCGGCACATTTTGTGAATCGTATCCGTTGGACACTAATTTTGTGCTGACGCTCGTGCATACGTACAGGAGCGCTTGTTGCTCAAATTTACTAAAATGGAAATCAGCAGCTGCTCAGCCTTCTAATGATGCACAACCTATTCAGAGATTATACCGTCAATCGATCGCCACTTCATCGAAAATCAAAAGGCGAGTGTTGCTTCTGAGGGCACGCCGTACGTCGTCGTTCTTCCCACGATGGTGAGAAGCTATTTTTCAGATTACTTGAGCATGCTGAAAAATTGCTAGCACGTATACTAGGTTTGCCGTCACGACTCGTTGGGACGTGTTCATTTATTCGCTAATTATTCCATTTTCATGTCAAATCGGTCACCGTTCCTATCAAATTGAACACTTTTTAAACCAGATTCGTTCAGTTTGACTTGAAAAATGTCTAGTTTTGCGCGAAAGGGTCCCAGTTTGACATGAGAATTGTAAAAAAAAGTTTCAGGTGTTGGGAACAGATATTGCAAATTAGGGCGCAAAAGCAGAGAAAAAGGCGCGCAACTGAAAAATTACACACTTCTAGGCTTTGCTAACCATAAGTGCTTAGAATCATATAATGTTTGCGGATAAGAGGAATTGATTAAGCACACAAATAGGAATTGTGCTGAAGATGGGGAACTTTTGCTTTTATTGAAAATCAAAGAAACCCCTCTTGTTTATCTGGATTAGGTTTAAATTCGATTCACACCAATAATGACTTCTTGTCTAATCTCTTCGAGTTTCTCTTTATATCGCATGCTTCAGTTCATACTGCTCAGGTAAATTTCTATTTTTACTTTTCTTATTTTTAATTTTTTTTCAGAATATGCAAACTAAAAGAAAATTTCAGCCTGCCTCATTGCATCGCGTGAGCTCCACCATTGACGACCTGCGGTTCGACTCGTCCAGAGGGATCATTGAATGGACTGAGCCTGTGGGTTCCGTGAGTCCGTATGAAATCACGGTGTCGTCAGCATCGTTGTCAGGTCAGGAAATCGTTTCTTCAGATGGGTAAAGCAAAAATTCGCAGAAAGTCGAATGAACAACGCCTCCATCTACACCGATCAGCTCGAGAATCAGTTCCTTAAAGTTTACAATAGAACTGCAGCATGAGCACTGATACGCTAAGTCGACTGGCATGCCCAAACCGATAGCGCGAGAATTGGGCTTAGCAGGTAGTGGCCTTGTTTCAAGAGCGAAACGCCATGGGTTCGACACTCGCACACTGCAGCCCTATCGCGTTTTTACTGCTCAATAGAGAGCTGAGAGGATCCGACTTCCACACAATTTTCAAGCATTTTCGACATATTTCTTATTTCTCATATCGCTGTAGATCCTCTAAAGTGCAGTACCTCCAAGGAAAAAAGCAGGGGAAATGAATCACTTGTGAGACAATGTGTGAGACCCTACAAGTAATTCTTAAAGAAGAAATAGCGGAGAAAATTTGTGAAAAGTGTTTAGAAGTATGGCTGAGGGTTTAACGGAACAAAATAGGAGGTAGCACTTAATAGAAGGAGAAATAGAAAATATAGTTACGAAGGAATCAACAAAGGCTTTATTTCGCCAGTGCCTTCAGACGAACCTTTGCCTTACACTCTTTCCGTGGCTCTTCAGGAAAACAGTTGAGTATGTTTTACAATTTTTAGACTTTTTATTTACGTTTCGAGGCGGTAGAACTGGCTAATATACATTGTTCACACTTTAAATTGAACACTTTTGAAATCTTCAAAATCGAAGCGAATGTCTGCCAGATAAAACTAGATTCTCACCCATAACTTAAAACTAGGAAAAGATTAATTTCCGTCGTAAGAAAATTTTTAATTTTTTAACTTGTTTGGCCAGTAGAAAAATTCACTTCTACGTGGAGGTACGCTTTCATAAGCGTACAACATAGACTATTTTCGGAAATATGCATATGTATATCTACTGCTTAGTTTTAAATGAGTAGCGTTCACACTTGTAATTAAGTGAAAATTGCTGAACAAGCTGATTGCGCGATCACTTTTTGCAGTATACTTAAGAAATGCTGCTTTCCTGCACTTTTAGATAAGCTTTATTCCATTATTTTTCCTATAAAACATTTATAAAGTAAAATCCTATGTGCAACTTTTTTTGGAGCATGTGAATTAGAGTTTCCCTAAGAAAGCAAAGTAAATTGTTCTGGACGAAAAATTACCTTAACCTTCTTTTTAAAGACTGTTTGCCTTATTCTGGAAGGTGCTTCCTTGATTAGGAAGGGGTTCAGTTTAAAAGCTCTTTTTTTTGAAAAATGAAAATGTCAAGGTTTTGACACGTTTGTTGAAGCTGGTAGACAGGGCATAGGGTTGCTACAGGATGTTTGTTGCGATCAAAACTCCTGCGGTAGGCGGAGCTCGAACTCGCACATTCTTCTTTCCGGGCAGCGAAGCTACGCCTTACACCACCGACGTTGTCTGACCGCAAGTAGCATCCGCGACATTCTGCATGCGCCACAAAAATTATATTTAAAAAAATTTAAATGCTGCATAGATGTTTTCGGCGCAATTATTGTAGAAACTCTTGAAGAAGGTCATAGAAAATTCTTATAAACAAAGATTTATTTTAACCCAATTAGAGATAGACTAGTTTATTCTCAAAGACCTTCGTCGTGATTTGAATAAAGCCTAGTTCGATTTGAAACCCTTCTTGCTTGCTCGAGATTAGAAGTGTCCAATTTGAAGTGAAGAAGGCGAAACACTGAGCTATTCATAGACTGACCACCAACAGCTGTTCAGTAAGGCCAAATACGTACTCAGATTGTCTCTACGACATTCGTAGAAGTGGAATGCTTGGCGCATCCCAGAAGGAAATGACCAACACCGGTATTTATTCCTATTCCGTAAGTTGTGAGTTAGAGTCTAGGTTTTAGGTGAGAGCAGTATTTCCTGGAATGTGACTGTCGAGCCGTCGTATACAGTCGAAGTAACGTCAGCGGAGAAAGTACCGGGGCTCAGTACGGTGCGAATCAAAGGACGACTGCGTGGATTAACGGTATCGCAATTCTCACTGGGTTATAGGTGTTAATAATTGCTCTGTAGAACCTGCTGACAGCTGATTTAGTCCAACTACTCGGCGCCGGTAAAACTCTGGCTGAAGGCTCAGAATCAAGAAGAACCGACGCAAATTCATGTGAAGTCCGATGGCGACTCGTTCATCTACGATTTCATTCCTGACGACGACGGGCCCTACACAGTTGTCAGTCGTTTGCTGATTTCAGTTAGGTTATCCCGGATATCCTGGAGCGTAGGCAATGCATTCTAGACCGCATCGCATCCGGGAATGGCTCCAGTTTCCAGTGGGCTCGCCTTCGACGTAGAGCCGCTACAGTTCACCATCGACACCAGCGCTCGCGGAGCGTTGGTGCGCCGTGTCGAGCACTGCGACGTGAATATGCTTCGACCTGCAAACGGAACCGTTGTCGCCGAAAAGGTGGGAGAACTGATGCGTTTCTTCCAACTGAAGCTGAGATTCGTCTTGAATGCTCATCATATCTGATTTGCTTCCAGAAATTGAGAACAGGCTCTATTCCCCGATCACCTCAAATCGGACAACCCTCCAAACAACCTTGACGTTTTTGAAATTAAACTGAACGATTTCGAAATTAAAGCGAACGTCTTAAACTAGGGACTGTCCAAAAAATTAAAATTATATTTTGTTTATGGAAAATTTAATATGATTCTTGTTAGAGGCGCACATTATGTATAATAGAACTTCTAGAAATGTAACAAATATGCATATTAAGCCTGCACTGGCAAACGAAGTTTAGAGAAAGCTCCTCTTCTGCGCTAGTTCAATGTGTCGTCGTTAAAAAACAGCTCACTTTCAATTTCTACGCCGTTCCGCAACAGGCGGACTGAAATGCTTTCCTCACCACTAGGACTGATCGTGTTTTTCAATTAAAAATATTGTTTAAATCTTATTCAAAAGCACTGAAAATCAGAATTTTTCAGACCCATTCCAATCTGTAGGTCCCTTGCATGAGTCTCTATTACAGCTTCAGCTGACGTTCAACTATAACAGGGCTTTTATTTAAACGCAAAGAATGTGGTTATGTGGGACGGGATGATGCGCGCAAATATCGCTACATGACTGCCTCTTTCTTGCGAATCGGTGGCCCCACTCGCGAGGGAACATGCCCCTGTTGGGTGGGGTTCCCCATTCGTTCCATGGCGCCACGAGGTAACCAGGAACACAAGACCCAGGGGGATTGTAGGGGAACCCCTGATGTGAATAAGCCACGCCCTTCCCTCGCAGATGGGGGCCCCATGTGGTGACTTCTCTCCAATCGCGCTGGACAGCGCCTGGATTGACGCACGCCCGCACCACACGTGAGCCGCTGGTGCCTACGGGGTGCTGTAGTGAACCCGGACTGTAGTGAGCCGACACAACCCTCAAGTATTGCCCGACACAACATGATACCTAACAACACAACATTGCCCCAGCATGACATAACCCAACAGCAAATATGCGCCAATACCAATACCGACAATATACTACTGGGAGACTCATCACCTTCTTCGTCGTGTGCAGCACAATAGATATAGCCGCGGTTTATTCCATATATCAGCATCCCACAACCATATAGAATATAAAAGGTGAACACTAGATAGCATGGACGAATACAGGATAGATGGGACCGCTCCGGCTAGAATGACTGTACTGGCTATCCGAGGTTAGGCGAGCCCATCCGGGCTCGCCATCTTCCCTGGAGTGCAGCCGGCTAGTGCATAGTGAGGAACGGCAAGGCTCCGCTCAAAGAGTTCCCGGAATAGTGGTGGAAGCGGCTGGAAAGTGCGGCGCCCCAGAGCCGCGCCCGCGCACTCGCTCGACGTGTCGACGGAAGTATAAAATGGGCATGGCAAGGGCGGCGCACAGCCGGCCCACTGATTGATAACGTTCGCGGGCATGCCGAAATTCGGGAGCGCCTCATCGGGGCCCCGAGCGCATACCGTAGCCCGCGGGAGTTTGAAATTAAGGGAGCGAACTATCGCGTTCGCGACACCCTCCCGACTAGGACAAGTCACAGTTTTTAGTGTATTAAAATAAGTGACCACTCTATGCTCTTGTCTAGCTGGTCGTTTCATCTGATTGATAGTATATCATCATTTGCGCGCAGTTACACAGCTGTCTGCGGTATAGCAAAAATAGTTGCAAAAAAAACATCTTCACCTTGCTGTTTTAAGCAAGCAACAGTCACTCTGTCAGAGTTCATAACGCAGTTTTTTTCTGAACAGTAAAATCTGCAGCTTTTCTGCGATTTAAAATAAATGCTAAATCGTTACTTTTCATTGGAAAATGAAAGATTCACAAAATTAAAGATAATATGCTTTCTTATTGAACCAGGTGAACTAAAATTATCCAGCAAAAGTCTTTCTAGATTCCTCTCTATTCCGACGTATTTGGAAAGTGACTATAATTGTTTAAGGCACTATTCTTGATTTTGAGAACAAGGAGGTTAATAATAGTAATAATATTAATGACAATAGTAACATTAATATAACTATGGATGGCTGCTTAGAAGAATGTGCATTCTGCTTTGGAAAATGTGCAACTTGGTTTGAAAAGTGTCCAATTTGATTTGGAATGTGTTAAGTATAGTGTGAAAATTGTATAATTATTTGGTCCAGTAAGCGGGAGCCGTGAAAGCGGCATAAAATTCTACTATTACTGGGGTTTTGGGTGTTCATGTCGTATTGATTTTTATATTTTTCTTTTTTATATTTTCTAGAGCTTTCTTCATTAAATAGAGCGGTTTCAGCATGTTGTTTAGATTGAAAATTCTATTTCTGTGGTGGAAAAGACTCCAGATTGGCGCGAAGAGACTGTGTCTCTGCTTCGCTGCGACGATAAAGCAGAACTGTGGAGGTAAACATTTAGCTTGTTGCTTGTTCAAATTCGGCATTCTACAGGCTACTATGGCATTCGACCCTGTGAGATATGTACTGAATTGTACTGGTTTTCCTTTGCTACGCAAAGACAACATTCCTCTTGCAGTACTCACTGTGAAGCAATGGAGGCAAAATGCATAGTGGTGAAATAAGCTAGAACAGGCGATGCAACAAAGGATAAAATTTAGACGGCACCGCTAGTTGATCTCTCCTGGGATGCCCTACGAATTCTACTATTTCGTGACGTCGTGGGGCTGTTCAAATGCGTATTTGGCCTGTAGAATGATTTACGGTGACCAACCGATGTTCACGTTACTGCCTTATTTTATAAGTCCGATACCATATTGCTGGCTACGGAGAGGTGGAGGCCCGATTGGGTTGGGCGGAGGATCCGAACCAGGAATCTGGAGTCGGGTGCACATGACAGCCGGCACCTCCTCTGTTGCGAATCGGTGGCCCCACTCTCGAGGGAACCTGTCCCTGTTGAGTGGAGTCCCCCACTCGCCCCGTGGTGCTACGAGGTACCCAAGAACCCAGGACCCAAGGGGGATATACGGGGGACCCCATGATGTTAACAGGCCGGCCACGCCCCCCTCCCTGGCAGACGGGGGCCCCGCGTGGTGACTTCTACCCCCTTCGCGCTGAGCAGCGCCTGGATTGGCGCACGCCCGCACCACACGCCAGCCGTGGGTGCTTACGGGCGGGCTGTATTGCACCCCGACTGTAGTGAGCACATCACCCAACTACTATGACACTGCTCCAACACAACAGCAATGATACCAAACGACCCAACAATAAACAGACACAATACCAATACCGATAACACAATGTTAGGAGACTCACCACTTTCCTCGCCTCGTGCAGGAGAACATAGATATAACCACGGTTTATTCCATACACCAGCACCACACGACCATAATAAATATAGCAGCTAGATACTAGAATATATGGAATAGGAGAGGCCCCTCCGGCTGGTAGAACTGTAGTGGCTATCCGAGGCTAGGCGAGCCCCATCCAGGCTCGCCGTCCTCCCTGTACTGCAGCCGGCTGTAGTGCGATGTAAGGAGCGGCAAGGCTCCGCTCAGAAGATCCCCGGGATGTTGACGAAAGCGGGCTCACAATGGCGGCGCCCAGGAGCCGCGCCCGCGCAGCCGCTCGACGTGTCGATGGAAGTTAGGAATGAAGTCGGAGGGGGCGGAGCATAGCCGGCCCGCCGATCGATAGCGTGCGCGGGCAGGCCAGAGTCTCGGGAGCGCCTCATCGGGGTTCCGAGCGGATACGGTAGCCCGCGGGAGTATGAAATGAAGGGAGCGAGCTATCGCATTCGCGACATCCTCCGACTGCTCTACACACAACCCTTCGAGCTCATTTACTTTCAGTATAAGCGCCATTAATGGTATTTTTGTGCTTTCTTAGCATGCAGAAGCTGTTTTTTGACGATTTAGGAATCAGCTATCCCCACAGATTTCCGATGTGATTGCTGTGCCTTCTTCCATTGTGCTTCCCATGGAAGCCTCTCAATCGAAAATTATCCAGGTTTGTCATTGTCATTATTTTTACGTAAAGGGTATATTTAAACAAAAGATAGCACGCCTATATGTTTTAGTTGTAATTCTGCTGAAGCTTTGTGGCTTAAATTCCGGCTAAGGCAGCTCCTTCGATATTTCTTACTCAATCGATAGAGAAAGGAAAGCCTTTAGGTCCTATCCTAGCCGGGAGGGTACAAGCCTAAGGTGACACACTATCACGCCGCATCGCCGCCTTATTGAATTTGCCGAAGAGCCGTTAATATCATAGGGCAGCAGGTGAAGCTCATGAACAACTTCAAGGAGGCATATTCTGAGTAAAAACACCGTGTGTCCCTCCGTCCGTGACTAGGATAGATCCAGCCTTTCGTATAACGCAAAATTCATGATAAAATTATTTTCGTCCTTCTACCTAAACAAATAATTCAAGGTTGTTATTCACCGCAATGGTGTCTATTTTCGCCCACCTCTCAAACTGACTTCAAACGACAACACTCAGCCAGTATTCGTCATCGCCTCTGATCCAGACATCGATAAGATTGATATTCACACTAGCTATGAAAGTGAGCTTGTCCCAGAGCTTTCCGAAAATAGGCCCTCTGCTGTTCAGATGGGTCATAGTTTGTATTCCAGGTATCAAACTCGCTCTTGGGCAGAATGCCGACTACAGGGACCGAAGAAATGGCAGCCTGCAACTGGTTGCTGCGGGAGAGGTGAGCGTGAATGCGATGAGCCGAAGGTCTATTCAAGGTGCTACACACGGAGCTTTTCAAAAACCTGTCAAGTTATTACTTCATCTCCTAATGAACAGTGTCATACTGCGAAGAAAATATGCCTTCGTCGGCCCTCTACTTATACCATTTTCACCTTAGTGAACGCTCTCCATTTGAAAATAGTTTCCAAATCAAAGTAGACGAAATCTTCTTGGCATCTATCTGCAAGGTCAGTCGTGTCATGCTAGAGCTCATCCGCATCTTTTCTCAAGGTTAGAACTGTGTATGTTAAAATAATGTTTGTAAGTACAGTTTTGAATGCTTTCGACTTTTCAGACCCCAACAAAAGCGATATCGAAGAAATTTAAACCGAGCTGAATAAATTTGATACCAGCCTTGGCTACCAGCTCAATAAGATAACTCCAATCGTAGACCTAAAATGAACAGTCTTAACAAAAATAAACTAATCGTTTACATTAAGAAAATTTATGTTAAAAACTCATTTTAAAACATTCCTTACGAAAATATATGTATAGTTCTTGAATGCGCATATGATTCCCTCTTCTGGCCTCCCTTATCTGAAATGATCTTTCTGGATTTGCTCTAAAAACTTCCAATATAAAAAACTCTTTTGTGAAGAGGTTTCGCTCTTGTCCAGAACATTGCAATGTTAATTTGAGTGATAGTGTTAATGCTGTTTACCTGATGTTATGCAATGTACAGGGTGCGCCATAAATATGGTCACTTTTTCGCGCGTCATTTTTTGTATTTGTTTGCGAACGTTTTTATGTTTCCATTGTTTCTTCGGATTCTACGTGTCATCTTAACCGTATATAGTGTTTTTGCATCTCCACACTGCTTCTATCAGAAATGGTAAAGTCTTGTTGTCAAAGAGGCGCAATCTTGGATCCGAGAAGGGCAGGACTTTCTGTTCCCAACATCGCTCGTCTGCTGAAGCTGCACAAGATGACAGTCTATCGCTGTGTGGAACGTAGCTCTCTCGTTGATCGTTCCCGACCTGGCTGCCCGGTATCCGTAGCTACGAGCAGTCTTTGGAAAATCGTGAAAGAACAATTCAAGTGGAATCCAGGCCACGGCATGAGAAAGATGGCATCCGAGCTCAACGTATCGGTTACGACGATGAAGCGAGTTGCTAAGAATGAACTTGGACTATACCCCTACAAGTTCCGTCAACTGCATGGACAAATGCCTGCACAGATGGAAGGAAGAAGAAAAAAACGTCCAAGACTCTTCGAGCGGCACGACCACTGCACGACGCTCTTCACTGATAAGAAACTTTTCTCAATTGAGCAGCATTTTGACCGCCGAAACTCGAGGTTATTGGCTGAAAGTGGTGAGGATGCAGACACCGTTAACAGAAACTCTCATGCAGCTTTCCTGATGGTTTGGGCCGGAGTTTGCGCCACAAGATGGACACGATTGGTTTTCGTTGAAAAAGGAGCCAAGGTCAACACCAATGTCTACGTGAACGACATTGTGATAAAGGAGTTGCTTCCCTAGGCTCAAGAACACTCTGGAAATACAACATGGACCTTTCAACAGAACGGCGCACCCGCTCATAAGTCCAAGAAGACTCAG
The DNA here is from genome assembly GCA_947359475.1 of Heligmosomoides polygyrus bakeri. Classification (NCBI taxonomy): domain Eukaryota; kingdom Metazoa; phylum Nematoda; class Chromadorea; order Rhabditida; family Heligmosomidae; genus Heligmosomoides; species Heligmosomoides polygyrus. The sequence continues at coordinate 19,775,093 of OX375868.1, forward strand.
GAGTGGTGCGCAAGGAATCTTCCCAACTTCATCCCTGTTTCTAAATGGCCGACAAACTCGTAAGATTTGAGTGTTATGGATTACTGCGTTGGTTCATTCTAGAGGGTGAAGCCTGCGCTAAAAGGCGCACTACGACTCGAGGATTGAAATCTTCACGGGAAAAAGCATGGAAGGAAATTCCGCAAGCAACCTTGCGTGCCGCCATTGAGTCCTACCCTAAGCGTCTGAAGGTTGTCATTCGTGCCAAGGAAGATCATACTGGATGATATCCATTTTGCGTGTTAACTAGATTGTTAATAAATTGTTGAGGAAGTTTCGCTATTCCCTGACAAATTCCCCGTGAGTAATTCGCTTTTTATTGAGTGACCATATTTATGGCGCACCCTGTAGAATTGTGGCGTTTTAGTCTATTCTGATTTCTCTTGGTGTTCCTAAATGTACACGCATGCAACTAACACTTACTCTGATTATCTGATAGGCAACGCAAAGCGTATATGTCTTTCCACCAAAAACTCATCTGTCCTCGTCAAAGCCTATAAGACTTAAGTTAGGCTGATATTTGAGTATGGAACAACAATTTTCACCCAGTTAAGAAGAAAAATATACTTAGATTTGAAAAGTTCAAAATAGCTTTACTAGAAAACTGTTTATAAGGAAATGTGTCTTTGATTACCATGTTATTCCCAACAGTGAAGTAAAGGAAACAAACAACTTGGGCTGCCGACACTTTCATCCAGACGAAGAATATACGACCTCGTAATGGTTCAAAAAATCCTCGGTTTCTGGTTTCTGTGGACATGAAAAACGTGACTTCTTCATGGTGAGAGCATCCAGAACCCGAAGTGTCGAGGTGGAGGACAAAAGCTTTAATTTTTTGTTAATAGAGCAGGTTCGGATAATATAACGTAGCACAAAGTTATTCCATGCAAGCTGAAACCACTTATTATTAGGTTGGAAAAAAAGTCTTTTCATTTTTTTCAAAGATTTATTACTTCACAACTACAAAGTCAAATCAATTGAGATAAACTCTATTTCGTCCCACTACACTTCTCCAAAGACTGGGTAATTTTCCAATTCCTCTCGCTTAAAAGACTGCAGTTCTGGAGTCGAACCATTGATGAATCCAATTTTTGAGGTCTTCATCCGTTCCAAAATATTTCTCTCCAATTTCTTGCTTGAGAGCACGGAAGAGATGGTAGTCGGCACGAACGAGGTTAGGGCTATACGGTGGATGTGGCATTACCTCCCAGCCCATCTCCTTTATTGTTTCTCTTGTGAGTCTTGCAACATGTGGTTTTGCATCGTCATGCAGGATCATCACCTTCGACTTCTCCGGCCTGTTTTCTTAGAGAGTTGCGACGACTTTGTGGAGTTGGCCGCAGTATGTGACAGCAGTAAGTGTCTCTCCACTTCTGAGAGTTTGCCGATAAATCACTTCTCTGATATTCCACCAAACACTGAAGAGAATCTTCCTTTCGTGAACATTGGGCTTGAGATCAGACTTAGGGCTCTCTCCCTTTTGTACCCATTGCCTTTTCCTCGGAAGTTGGCACACAGAACCCAGGACTCTTCGCCTGTCACAATCTGCGGAAGAAACGATTTTCTTCCTTATCTGGACAGAAGAGAAGCAGCGATGGAGAGCCGTCGACCTTTCTGAGTGTCTGACAGGGCATGTGGAATCCAAGCTCCAAATTTCCATGAAAGCCAAGATTCTTCAGATGGATTCCTACTATCCTATGAGACACTTCGAGCTTCTCTGCCAGCTGACGTGTCGTCTGCCAACTATCGGTACGAAGAAGGTGGAGTAATTCAGTGTCGTCCTATTCAGTTGGCCTTCCTGACCATGCTTTGCCCTCAGTGAATAATCTCCCTTTAAATACTTTCCGAACCACTCATAACAGGCGCGATGAGTAGTAGATCCCAAGCCATATATATGGTCAATTTGGTCTGCTGCCTGACGTGCTGTGGATTCCTTAATGAATTCATGAAGAATGCCGTGCTGAAAACGGCCATGAGGTAGATCTGGCAATGAGTTCGGAAGATTGGATCAATGACGAATTACAAGAAGAGTCTTAACCTGTGTCCGCGTGCGAACAGTAGACAAGTGTGATAGGATTACGAAATCAGCAATCAACATTGGCTAGTGCGTTTACAAGGGGAAGGGTAAAAAAAAATTCGAAGTGTGAAGAGACTTTTTTCCAACCTAATACGAATGCAAGTCGATTCATAAATAATTCTTAGACATAACAAGATCTTGTGGCAGAACCCCTTTTGGTTTGTGTTTCCTTCTATTTTTCATTCTCTGGGTGTTTGTTGTCGCATGTGCTTTCTAATTATTCTATAATACTTTGAACTGGATCATTAGCCAATATCATGTTGAGGTCACTCTATACCGTTTCCAATTAGATTGTTCTTCACATGAAATTTAGCCATATAATAAATAATAATAATAATATAGGACAAATTCCGGGCACAACTGCTCCACGAAGCACATCATTATATTCTTAGCTTTCCAGCAACTTAAGATACACTCAAAATTGTTGTTCAAGGTTGAACAATAAAGAGTCGGTCGTTTTTCCCTGAGGCCCTGATTTTTGCTAAAAATTTTCATTAGAGAAAAACACCGTCTTTGCAAAGAGTGCACTTTATACTAAATACAGTTTAATACATGTCATACCTATTTTTTACGTGTCTCCCTTTACTTAACGACCCTTATTCTTTAAATCTAACTAGTTTTTACCTACCAAATAGCTAAAGAATACGACTGCGTAGGTGATTCCATTCAGATGAGGTTAGGAGGAGTAGAAAATGGCCCGCCACCGAGTGATATGCGGCTTCGTAGCTATCATATACAATGACTTTTGGTGGACGGTCGATCTATAATTCAGTGTGTCATGCCATCAAACAAGTTCGGTACCAATTTGAGGGTCCGAAGGGGTGTAAGGTTACGTTAGAATCGGCAAGATTCTAACTAAGAACACTGAATCGGAGTGCAGGCGACAACCAGCGCCTCTTCCGACAACGCTACCAAGCGCCCGTTGGCAGACAAAACAACGACAAAACGATAGAGTCGTGGACATCATCCACACTTCAGGATTCAGGTAATGGTCCGCATTCCGATCTATTTCATCAGTCGGACGTCACAGTTTGATGTGAGAATCTGTCTGAATGACGCATACGACGACCGCATCAGAACACAGGAGACGGCTATACTCAGCGTATCGAACACCGCCCTAGGCATCGACATCGTCAAAAGCAACCTACCTCTGAACAGTAAGCTTCCTTACTGTTTCGATTTCAGGAAAAAGCACCTATGGTCACCTCGTTTCAGAAGACTATGTGACTGTTACGCTTACCGAAGGATTCTACCAGCTTACAGCGAAGGCTCCAAATCATCGTACGGTCTCAGAAGTAGTGCATGTGCGTTTTTCTCAGCTATTCTTGTGGCGGACACAAGCACGCAGTGAACTTTTCTTCAGATCACTCCAGCGAATACGTCGTTCTGTGTGAAGATGCAGGCGATAGAGTCACGGTCTTTAGTCACCGTTGGTGAAGAAGGCGTGAAAGTGATGAAAGTGAAAGCTACAAACACGGTAGTGTTTGATGTTAGCAGATTTGGTCGAGCTCCTACATAACCTCTTCTGTTTTAGATGCGCACTCCGTTCATAGAATTTCAACCAGCAGCTATCAACGACTCTCAGACACGTGTATTAGCGACGATCACGGGTACTACCGGCGGTTTCGTCTCGATGACGCCATTCAGAAATGAACTTCTTGCCTTGGTGAGAAGCTTCTACGCAGCTGCACATTCATCTTCGCTCTCGTTACCATTCATCTTACCATATACTATCATATACACCATTTTCACGTAAAATTAGACGCTTTTTCAAACCAAACTGGAAACACTTCTCAAATTGGACGCTTTGAAGTCAAACTGAATATCTTCCAGATCAAAATGAGTGTCTTCGAGTATGAATTAGAGATTCTCTAAAAAATTAGAATATATTCTTGCCTAAGGAAAATTTGGCATTGGTTTTTACGAAATTTTTAAAATTCACCTTCCTCCATAAGAGAATAAAGTGTTTAAAATTTAATAAATTTCTTAGTTTCCAAGAAAAAATGATTGTACTATTTTGAGTTATCTAGAGTTTTTAAAGTTTATTCTAGAGTAAGGAAAAGCAGCATTATAAGGAAGTGTTATAGGAAAGGGTCGCGCCATGCACTCGTCTAGATCCTTCGACGTTTATTTTATTGATAGCGTAAATCCTCCTTGCTTAAAACGCTATGTGTTTTGCGTAGAACTTCCTGTTTCGTATATACTTTTTGCCGTACTTTTTCCATGTGTGATACTTCACGCCAAAGGAAATTTTGCTATCGTTCAAATAAAGTTCGCGGCGAGCTGGTTGAGTGCACGGCGCGATCTCTTATTTTAACAAAATAAATATCTTTTGTCTTCCTCCGGTTTGAGCAAATTTAGATTTACGATTTTTCAAAAAATAAAAATTTTATAAAATTTCAAACAGTCTCTTCATTTATGAGGTTATATGAATTGGATAACTTCAAAGAAAGTTATACTAGGTTTTCTGTAAGCGAAAAATTATTTTAATCGTTTTGAAGAATCCTACTTTTGATGAGGAAAAGCTCGCTTCGTTTGGAAGATGCTAAGTTTGATTTCGGATTTTTTGCGTCACACTTGCTTAGAAGAGTGTCCAATTTTTTGCATGAAAAGAGTCGAATTTGACGCGAAAATGGTACATAATCCTAAATAATCTTTTGTAGAAACCATCGATGCGATCAGCACCGGTCAACTCGTCGTTCTGGATAGAAGCAGAATGGTTCGAGAAGATGCAGTCAACTGCGCGCTGTGATGCCGCCGTCGTTCCATTGACGTTCATCTTCCTAGCCGACGGTTCCAACGATCTTCAGCGGGTTTCCGTTGACTTTGTTCTAGAGGCCTCTGCTTCTTCATCGAAACGGTGGAGAATTTGTGATGGTGCGATTTCGATGTTACTATTTATTCCTTTATTTATTTTGTTTATTTATGTTTACGTCAAATAGATGTGACGATCCATGGGATCAAAACGGTGGAAATTAACCATACAAGGTAAAAATAAACAATAACGAAACAAACACCCAAACAGCAAACCACCCGGCAGTGGTCACTTCAATAACCGTTTTCAAACTGAGGGAAAATGTGGTACGCAATCCACACCAGAACCGGAAAAATACGAATAAGTTTTCCAACTGGGAGAATTTGTAGCTTACAGGCTTGCAATAGATTCCGGTAATCTGGCGCATTGGAATCCTGGCCGTCCCATGGAACTGGTGACTAGGAGAAGTAGCCGTTGACAGAAGATATAAAGAGCTAGGTCGGCTACATATAGGAGCAAATAAATTCTGGCATACATCTTCAGTCCTAAAAGTTCAATCACAGTACGTGTCAATTACTGAAGAAGCAAATATGAGGAGGCTGTTACCAAAGCATGTTGTTAGACCAACACAATGAAAAATAAACGGCATAAATAACTCAAAAATAAGGCAAAAAATGCTATGAGAAACCACAGGCTTAGGTGAAATTTTGTGGAGATCAAATGTCCGTCTACATCTATTTAGACCGAAGCCGTCCTCGACCGGCGGCAGTGAGCACAAAAGTAACGTGTGACTGCTCACAGGGAGCTCGAACGAACTGTAGAAGGAAATACAAATCGGCTGTTGCGTGTGGATCTGCTTGGAAACGAATACCCGATGACACGGTGAGCAGAGCTTATTTTCTCCACCAATATGTATATGATATATAATAGGACGGACCTTATATTGCCTGGGGTCCCTGGGATCACCCCCTTGCGATAGCTTGTGGGTCTTGATAAGGACGTACAGAACTGGGCAGACAGGATGCTCGCACCTTAACAGCGCTCTGAGGTTTCTAGGCAGTTCCACTGTTTTTGCAATGTCACTCCACTTTCTGTTAATAGAGCTCCAGTGTTTAGCGAACTCCTCAGGCGCAAAGCGACTGTAGACGCTAGTGTCCTGTAGGTGATATCTTGTGATAATCCTATCAAGATTTTGTGGGAGAATCACAAACTCCCCTCCTTTATCACTAACGCTCACCTTAATAGCTCCCGACGCTGTTGAATCCCTAACTTCCCTCAAGCCCCTGCGCTGATCAATTGTTAAATTTGGACGAGTTTGGAGGGGGTTAAATTTGGGGGTCCGCATGGTCATGTTTCTCTGCAGAACCGTGAGCAGGGAAATAGCTAGAACGCGAAATTTCCTATCGATTCCTATCGAAATTATCAGGGAGCATCACAAGACATCACCTACAGGACACCAGCGTCTACAGTCGATCTACGCCTGAGGAGTTCGCTAAACAATGAAGCTCTCTTAACAGAAAGTGGAGTTGTTAGTCAGTTTAACTTTCTGTGCCAACACGAGGTTTTAGGTGGATCTTTATTTAGCAGGGCCTGACGTTTCGACTTCTCGTCGTCTTCAGAGGCCTGAATGTGGTGCATAAGTTTTCATTTGCGCTCTACCCAGGATGATTCAGGCCTCTGAAGACGACGAGAAGTCGAAACGTCAGGCCCTGCTAAATAAAGATCCACCTAAAACCTCGTGTTGGCACAGAAAGTTAAACTGACTAACAACTTACAATGCCGAGGTTTGAAGAAGAGAGAAATTGGAGAAAGTGGAGTGACATTGCAAAAACAGCGGAACTGCCTAGAAGCCTTAGAGCGCTGTTAAGGTGCGAGCATCCTGTCTGCCCAGTTCTGTACGTCCTTATCAAGACCCCCAAACTACCGCAAGGGGGGTGATCCCAGGGACCCCACGCTATATAAGGTCCGTCCTATCATAAGTTGCCTTGGTGGGCCAGCAGACCGTGTTTCGTGGCTGTTGAACTTGGTTCTTACGCAGCTGCTAAAATTCGTACCTGCGCACCTTCCCAGTACTGGTGCATTCTTGGATAAGCTCCGAAACACACACTTGGAGTGCAACTCTGTGATGGAGTCATTTGATGTCACCTCCTTGTACTCAAATGTCTCCAATGACGATGCTATACAGGCCGTATACGAAATTATTGTGGAACACCAGGACCATATTGCGTTTTTTGGGCCAAGTATTGCTCCTGTGCTGGCCGTAGCATTTATATCTAAAATAGAGAGACCTGTGCTGGAGCGCAGACCCTTACTGTACTATCGGTATAGACGACTGCTTCATCGTGTCGTCTTTCTCCTTCCGAGGGTGATTTAGCAGCCTCTCGGCTGTCTCATAAGGTCAGTCCGGTTGCCTTACTCCCTTTTCCGTCTCATTCTATCACTTGCTCCTGAAGCTTCTGTAACTTGAAATGATCCTTGGGCGGGTAATTTCCCCACCTACTTTTGTCTTCTCTAGGTTCAGAAGAAGGCGGTTACGCCGAAACGAAAGCCGAATAAAGAAGTATATCAATCTTGGCTCAACAACTTCACACGAGATCCTACAGCACAAAGAAAAAACATGCCAAGATTCAACGACAGGCGAACACGGAACATCCTTTCAGAATTTTTTGACAAACCCGAAAGAAGATATTGACAAATGGATACCCGGGTGAGGCACATGCTAGGCACCTGAGGACTGTTGGTTGGTCACTCCAGTCCCGTCGCAAGACTATGGGTGGGGCGTCCGGATCCTCCTTGAGAGCATCGTGAACGGCGAACTCTTCCACCGCTTGTGGGCTCCCGACCGAGATTTGTCTTCGAAGTCCGTATCTCCTCCCTTGAATCGAAAGAACCAGCGCTTCACAAGGCTGATGGAAGTACTCGACGCATTCATAGAAGACGATGGCTTGAAGGTAGTCCTCTGAAATTGACATGGTGGCACCTTCCAGGGAGAAGTTTCGGAAATGTTGTGTGAATGCCAAGTGTTAAATCATGGGTTCCTATAAAAACGGGTGGATGAGGATTTTCCCAAAAATCATATAAGGACTTCCATACTAGCCTAATGTGCATAATCATGGATTAAAACTTTGCGTATGCAACGGCTACTTGCAGGTTTCACTACAAGTTCTAAGTACCTTTCTTCTTCTACTGACGGACTGTCAAACCGTTCATGTGAATATGACTGAATTGGACGAAGCTATGCAGTAAGTGCTTGTTCTCATGTCTGTGTTAAGTACTCTAATTCGAATGAATATGAAAGGTGTGGAATGTAGAATGATGAGACTGTAACCGTCAAAATTGTTAGCATTGCATCGAATTACACGTCATTTCAGATGCATCTCGTCGCTGGAGAGTGAGTGTCCGATTTTACATCGGAGGCGGAAAAGAGCCAGCGACGTTTCTCAAGACTCCATGCAGTCAGATGGACCAGTCGATGTTATCAACCATGTGAGACCCTTTCACAGATTCAGTCGATTTAGTCTGAAGACTGGCTTCCTCTCAACAACTGGTGCTGATTGGCAATATGGCCTGCAGGGGTGGCGCTACGCGGCTCACGAAAACGGAGGAGTGTACTGTTAACTTTTCAAACGAATGAACAGTTTCTCGAGGCGCTATGATTGGCTATCATGCCCTTGCCATGCAGGCCACATTGCCGACTTGTACACACGGCCGATTTGATATGGACCAGGTGTTAAGCGTGGAAGTAGCTGTTTTTTTTTGAAACGCGAACAATTTCAGATATCATCAATGCAGACTCAGATCACTAGTGTCTTGAGCCCAATGCAGCCAATTCTGAATGCGCTGAATATGCAAAGCATACGAATGGCCACGCTGTACTCGGAGTTCATACAGAAGCTTCAGGTTGGTGCTCGACCTCCGGAATTGGATTGACCAAAATAGAGTTTCCATTTGAAATCCGCCTATGTGTTGTCATGCCCATTATTGTGTAGGACTTCCAGTGAAGTATCGAAATCTATTTTATCACTATTGTTCTTCGCATAAAATTGTTAGCATTTCTAGATCGAATTAGCCTAATTAACTAATAATGCTTCTTAAATTAAAATATGATTATATATTCGGATAAAAATGATTACAAACCTTCATAAATTTATTTAAACAAGTCTATCCGTTCAACAAGCGGGATGTTGGCCGAGCGTATAGACGACTCTACTGCACTACTGCCAGAGTCGAATTATCGAAACGCGATCGCCGTTTAACAGGGAGCCAGTACGTCATTTCCGATCTGGACTCCATCACTGAGTGAGGCGCCTATTGGTTATCGATGCCTTAGTAGACGTTGGTGTACTACTCGAGGAGTAGCGCAACATATGATGTACGTTCATGTGTGGGTTGTCATGGAGCTGTAAATCAATATTCAATCAAACGATGTGAAATTATAGAATATCCTTAGTTCACTATGGAGGCATCAGGAAGGTGTCATAATAACGCGTGGAGCGCACTCGGAGGGGGTGCCGGCTCGGTGAATTGGTGCACTACTGCACTAGAAAGGATAAAACACTGACATGCCCATCGGCTGACCTCTGCAAGTCATTGTACAGGGCAAATACGCGTTCAAATTGCTCCACAATATCTCGCAAAAGTTGAATGCGTGGCGCATCCTAGAGGGACCGTTCTTTATCCTTTATCCTTATTTTGGAGTTAACTCGAGATTGATGACAACTCTCTACCGCGTCACATAAAGGGCAGGGGATAAAGGACGACGTCATCAATCCTTTTTGGGATGCGCCACAAATTCTACCTCTACGGCATGTCGTGGAAGCAATACGAATGCGTATTCAGCACATGTAATGGACTTGCGGTTGCCAGCCGACAGACAAGTCCAGTACCAATTCGAAAGGTGAAAGGCTTGGTTTGCCTGGGCGGGCAATCCGATGCAGGAAGCTGGAATCGGGTGCACGCAAAAGACGGCGCCTCCTCCGGCTGCGCCACTGTACTACACGTGTCTTCCTATGAATAGCAGTACAAAATCTATTCTATTGATCTATTTGCGTCTGGAAGCCAACTATGTACAGTGTTACCATGTTTTGGCATCGCATATATATGAGATTCGTGCTTTAGGCACCTCCCTGTCTCTCGTGAAAAGTGAATGCGTGGCGCATCTCAACATTTCAAGAGAAATTGAGTAATGTCGTCCGTTATCTCTTTGTCCTTTATTTTCGCTTTTCCACATTGTTCATGTCTATTTGGATACAAAGTTTACCGCTCCTCTTTCCACGTTTAGCCTATAAGGTTATAGTTGTGCGAATATTCAAGGCCAAATTTTATTGAATATATTTATCTGCTCCGAAGGTCAGAACAAACTTTATTTCCCTTATTTTAGAGCATTTTTCCGCCAAGTCTAACCAGCCGTTTAACATCTGACGTTCTCGAAAAATTTCTACGATCCATTGCCGACAACTCTGAGCTTGGTATAGGCTTATCTGAAGCGGAATCTGATGAGATACAAGGTGATTCTTCGGCTGCTTTTCATTCTGGCTTCTATGACCAATGGCTGTTCATTGAGCTGAACCTTACTAAAACACCTAATTTTCATTCGCCATAGATGATGAACTGGTGAAACTTTGGAATTCTACCGTGAAAGAGTGGACTTCCGGCAGAATGGACTCGCCAACCGAGAACGAAGGTGTGCCGTATTCCGACGTGAAACAACTGGTGGTAACAACGGATAGGCTACAGTCATTGACTCGACAGGCATGTATTCACTGTGCCCATATTCGTTACATCAAGAAGTTTCACAAATAACCTGACTACTCTCAGAACGGCGCCAGCGATCCGTTCAGCCTGCTGCACGAGTATATCGAGCAGATTCTCACCACGAATGACAGCCGTGATGAGGTGAGTTAGTAGCGGAAGTAACTTCCGACTAAGAGAGTATCACTGTTCTTCAGGAGTGCCTTCAAGCTGCAGTTTTGATCGATCCGTTGGTGATTTACGAAGACGCGAGCGTTACTATTGACGTTTACATAGAGAATCTGAAGGTAGTTGAGTTTTCAGTTTTTTATTTCAGTATAAAATAAGAAATTTAAAATCAAAATTATAGCAATAGAGACCTATATGAAAAAACTGAAATATAATTGGGTCCTATTCGCAAATGGGGAGGGACGTGGAGGCAGAAGCGCGCCAACTAACTTAGCCGCATCGAATGGGCGTGCCACTCAAGCAAAGCGTGTACTGTCGGTACTCTGATTGGTTATGGTTAATATGGCGCGTCCCAATGCTGACTATATTCGCGACATGGAGCGTAATAATACTTGCTCAGAAACTAGTAGCCTACGGAATATCCCTATTGTTTGAAAATATCGTTATTTAAGTGTTTATAACATATTTAAACTTAAAAACCATTTTTTCTATATTCTATCTGCAATAAATTACAAGAGTTTTTTATGTCTAAACAGAACATATAGAAAGTTGATTGGAGTTTTGAGAAAAAATAAATTTTTTAGTCACTCTAAAATTCTAAAAATTAAAAATAAAATACTCCTATAACTAACTAGTGAGAATTCAAAAAGTTTTTAAGAACACATATATTCTTTGAAACAGAATTTACTCAAATTCAATTTCGTTAGTAATCCTCACCTTAAAGTGTTACCACAGCCTTCGAAATAGTCGCTCTTGTCAATTTTGTGACATAATTTTTATATTTTTCTAAAATATATTTTAATTGATTTACTGTTTTATATTTTTATGTTTTTACATAACAAGTTTTAAGAAGCTTTTGAGTTAAATAATTCATGTTCAAAGAATTATGTTTGAGTTGTGATTGGATTATTCTGATCACCCATGATCGATAAAATCACTTTAATAGATTTTCAGCAATTTTCACGTAATTCGTTTTAGAATCTCTACTTAAGTCGGTTATCTTAAAAAGCTTTTTGATGTTGTTCTCAAAAGAGTTTGCAGCGTGATTTACTTAATCAAAAAATTTAGTAACAATGCTTTAACACATTTGCTTCAGCCTGGAGCGGCTGGTAGAGAGGATGTTACGTGCGGTCAAACAGCGCCGGTAGTGTAAGGCAAACATCGCTGCCCGGAAAGCAGAAGATGCGGGTTCGAGTCCCGCCTGGCGCAAGAGTTTTGATCGCAACAAAACATCCTGTAACAACAAAAAATTTAGGTTTTTATTTGGAATTCAATTATGTTTCGTAATGTTTCGTATAGGTCTTTAAGGTAATTGATTATCTAAATTAAGTTGAAAATGTGAAAAAGAATAGAAGGACGTTGTTTGGAATGATGACTAATTTACGTAGCTTTTATCAAATGGATCACGTTCCACACTACTTAATTTTAAAGGCTATTGTTAACATTTGTTTATAACGTAAGTTCCAACAATGTGACTTGTAGAGTTTTTGTAGCTCTCGAATATCTCTGTTGCCCAGTTTTTAAATAATGCCGGATCTTTCTTTTAATATATTTAAGAGTTTCATGATTTCAGTTTTTCATGTGTTCAGTTGAGTTTCATGAGTTTCATGCCTTTTAAGGACTCGACATTGACAAATATTGTTTTATCGATCGATTTTGTCCGCAACGACATGTTCGCTCCAAGGATCGATTTCGGCGTCGGTCCGTCGTGGTCCGCTGGAATCAACACTATGAACGGATTTGTGGGTTGAAATTTTCGGTTCATAGTATAATACTATCACACTGGTCAGCCTTATGGATCTACTAATGGAAACAAACCTTCTGTCAAGAAGTAGAAGTGTTCAGGGGGTTCTTGCACCGAAGTCTTCCTTCGAAATGCACTGGACACGCAAGGTCATCGCCGAGAGTCGACTTACAACGTCAGCCTTCTACCAGGTAAGTCCATGTTGACAATTTCTGTGAAAAGGTGTATGCGTTATGCTTCAAGGCAGTGATTCTGCTTGGATTTCACAAAGATGGTGTGCCATCGAAGCAGCGCTTGAAGTCACCTCTTATGGAAATTCGACCAAGAAGAAGCATTCGGGTGAGTTCTATTTCATTTATTTATTTACCAGCGTCGGTCGCCGGCTCCGCCGGCGCCGACACTGGAGTATGCGGGCCACGCCATGCTAGCCGGCTTCGCCGGCATCGCATCCGCGGGCCACGCCGGCGTCGGGTATGGCGGGCCACGCTAGGGACGTAGACCAACCTAGCTACAGATGCTTCCTCACCCAGCGTCGGTCGCCGGCTCCGCCGGCGCCGACGCTGGAGTGTGCGGGCCACGCCAGGCTAGCCGGCTTCGCCGGCATCGCTTTCGCGGGCCACGCCGGGCTAGCCGGCTCCGCCGGCGTCGGGTATGGCGGGCCACGCTAGGGACGTAGACCAACCTAGCTACAGATGCTTCCTCACCCAGCGTCGGTCGCCGGCTCCGCCGGCGCCGACGCTGGGTAAGGAAGCATCCGTAGCGTCGAGCACGTTGAAACTTCCGCCTACTCTAGACTGATTCCTAGCTTGCTACCACTCAATCAGTATAGCACGCAGAAGAATGTCCTCAGCACTCCTTCTTCATCTAGCGTTGACCTCACAGCTTACTGCAGCTTGTCAAGCCTAAAGAAATGTCTGACACATCTGTCCAGTCGCCGTGCTTCGAGCAGCTAGGTGTGGCGAATTCCGAAGGTGACTTCCACTAATTTTGAGGGAACGTACGGGAAGAACCATTAGTCACTAATTTTGAGGGAACGTATCACCTGTATCACCTGTCGTCCTGTTGATCATCGACTTGCTCGAGCGGGCGCCAGCAGCGTCTCCATTCGTCCCTGTCGCGTGCCAGAATGGTCCAATGGATCCTCCTCGCTCGAGGGACACGAAGAGCGTCATATCGGTCGTTCAGGGCTTTCACGAAGAAGTCCGACCAACGCGTTGGTGGGCGTCCCGGTGTTCTCTTGACATCCCGCGGAATCTAGTCGGTAACGGCTCTCGTCCAGCGGGTGTCTGCGAAGCGCATTACGTGGCCGGCCCACCTGATTTTCGACAACTTGGCCCACGCGACAGCGTCTCTGATCTTCGAACGTCGGCGAAGCTCGGAACTTCGGAGGCCTTCTCTCACTTGCGTGAGTCGTGCCACTCCGAGCATCGTCCTCTCGATTCCACGCTGCGCGACGCTGATCGCGTGTTCATCCTGCTTTCGCATAGCCCAGGTCTCTGAGGCGTATGTTAGGGCAGGAAGAACGGTAGAGTCGAATAGGTGGGCACGGAGTCGGACGTTCTTCGTCTTCTTCGCGACTTCTTCGACGCTCTTGAAAGTTCCCCAAGCCGCTCGTTTCCGCCTGCTCAGCTCCGGCGCTAGGTCGTTGGCCATATTGACTTCGCGACCCAGATACACGTAGCTGGAGCATTCGGAGATGTTCGTTCCGCTGAGCGAGAATGGGGCACCAGAAACTTGTCCGTTCCTCATGAACATCGTCTTCGTAAGATTCAGCTGCAGTCCAACATTCCCACATACACGATCGAAGTCGGCCAGCATTCGCTCCGCCTGGCTGATGCTCGGTGTTATGAGCACGATGTCGTCAGCGAAACGAAGATGGTGCAGCTGCTGGCCGTCGACCTTCACTCCCATGTCTTCCCATTCCAGTTCGCTCATGACGTTTTCGAGGGTGGCGCTGAAGAGCTTCGGGGATATGGTATCCCCTTGCCGAACCCCTCTCCTTACGTCGATGACGACGTCGTTGTAGAATGGAGAGATCTTGGTCGTGAATCCACTGTACAGCTCTCGAAGGACTCTGATGTACTGAGTAGGAACGCCCTGAGTGAGCAGGGCTTCGTGGACCGCTTCAGTCTCGACGGAGTCGAATGCCTTCTTCAGGTCGATGAACGTAAGGCACAGCGGCAGCTTATACTCTCGCGACACTTCGATGAGCTTCGTAATGGTGTGTATGTGGTCGATCGTGCTGAATCCTCTTCGAAATCCTGCTTGCTCGCATGGCTGTCCTTCGTCCAGCGTTCTGCTGATCCTATTCAGGATGACTCGAGTGAACAGCTTGTAGACTACGGACAGCAGGCAGATCGGGCGATAGTTGCCAATGTCGTGCACGTCTCCCTTCTTGTACAGCAAGACGGTCTTGCTGGTCTTCCACTGAGATGGAACCTTGCACTCCGACAGGTATCGTGTGAAGAGCCGCGCCAGGGTGTTGATGAGCGCTGGCGGGAGGTTCTTCAGGTGTTCGGGTCTGATCCTGTCAGGGCCGGGTGCTGTACGTTTAATCACCGACGAGATGGCGTGTCGGATCTCGGAAGGGAGAACAGAGGGGACGTCGCATCCACCTCGTGGAAGACGGCATGGAGATAGGTGGAAATAGCCATCGAAGACATCGAAGTAGAAGTAGTGGAGTTCCGGTGGACATTGCGGAAGCTCAAATCTGCCTCCGCTGCTTCAGCCAACACTTCCGCCCTTCTCTCCTTGAGATCTTCCTTTATCGCCGCTCTGCATAGCTTCGCAAGCTCGGACGTCAGCTGGAAGTTGCCTGACTCTCGTGCTGCTCCACGCTGGCGTATAAGCTCGAGAGTTTCCGGAGACCGGCGTCTCTTGGTGGTCTTCAAGTTCTCGGCTCCCTTAGCACTATCGTGGAGATGGTGCACGAAGCGGTCGTATTCCTCGTCGATGTTGTCCATGACGGCATCTTCCCAAAGGCCGGCAAGAGAGGTGTAAAGGTCCCAGTTGATGGTCGTTCTGGGATTCCTCTTCTTGAACTTCGCGGCCTTCTCTCCTTGACACGAAAAGCGAAACCTCGTGCGAAGGAGGCGGTGGTCCGATCCCGTGTAGAACTTGGGGACAACGGAGACGTCGGTCAGGCAATACTTGCGATTGAAAATGATGTGGTCGATCTCTTTGTGGAACTGGCCACCGGGAGATTCCCAGGTCCATCGTAGGGAGGGAGGCTTCTGGAACTGCGAGTTTCCATGGATGGTCTTGGTCGACATGATAAACTCAGACAGCCTTTCACCTTGCTCGTTCCACTCCAAACCGTGGGTTCCGATGTGAAGTTCTTCCGGCGACCTTCGCGGTCCGATCTTGGCGTTGAAGTCGCTGACGATCACCTTGTAGAAGGTGTGATCTTCCTTATATAACTTCTCCAGCTCCACGTAGAAGGCTTCGACCTCTTCGTCGTCGTAGTCGGATGTTGGGGCATACGCGACGAATACGGTCAAAGCTGGCACGGAACCACATCGCTTCAGTCGCAGACGTCCGATTCGGGTTGTCAGAGACTCGTACGAATCGATGTTCATGGCCAAGTGCGTGTTGACGAGGACACCAACGCCGCCTACTCCCCTGCTGTCGCATGTTCCGAGGAACAGTTCTTCTCCGGAGTCGTAGGCGGCGTGTAGGGGGTGGTGTCTTCTCGTCTCGGTCAGTCCGATGACGTCGTACTTGATCTTCCTGGCTTGCATCATCAGGTCCTCGACGGATGCTTCCGACGCAAGCGTGCGGGCGTTGTAAGTACAGATCGTCATCCTAGTCCTTCTCAATTTGCGCAGCCTGGTTAGGCCCTGAGATTTTAGCAGCCTCTCCGTACTCGTCCTTCCCATCGCTGCAGAAATGGGGGCTCTTTCGGGGTCAGGGGAATGAGGCTCTTTAGTGCTGCTGTTTTTGACTGGAGTACACACGGGTAGCTAGTCGGGCTCTGTCGTGCGGGCGAAGAAAGAGGACAGTTGAGGACAGTTACGGGAAGAATTATTCCGAGAGCCTAGTGTAGTCGAAAACTGGGGTGGGACGGGAACTTGGTTTCCGCTGTAGACGAACGACTGCAGACAGTGACTTATGCCTCCCTCCTTTATATAAATAAAATATGGTGAGACAAACCATGTAATGAAATCCAACAAAAAGAGATCTTTCACTATAAAACCCACGAATCAGAATTAATCAGCATGTTTCGCAACACCTGTGATATTGCTCGCATTCATAATTTATTGTTCAAGGAAAATTTTAGTATAAATTTGTTTGAGTTTCAATTTACTTCCTAATGAGGGAACACATCGTTTGAAATTTTATAAAAATTGTATTCTTCGACAAAAAACAGTGATTTAAAGGTTGTTTTGAAGAGCAGGAAGGCGGCCATTTTACTTTGCTAAAACAGAGATTGCGCCACGCCCCCGTCCGGGATGTCGCGATTTTTATTCGATTGATAGCAAAATTTCTGTTTGCATCAAGTTTCACATCTGGAAACGGTGTAACATAAACAGTTGTAAAAAACACACCGTAACTTTCTTGCTGCACGTAAGCAGTATTTACACAATCAATCAGATAAACATAGCGACTTGGTTTCAGAGTGCATGGCGCGATCCAGTATTTTAGTGAATTACATGACTGCTGCTTTGCTGCGCCTTAAAACTAAATGTAATTTATAATTTATTCTGAATGAGTGAAATAATGTTATTAAATTATTTCACTCATTCGGCAGCTGAAGTAAAAAAAAATTTAAAAAAGCTATCCTAAGTTTGCACTGAACAAAAATTCTTCTAACCATCTAGAAGGGTGTTTAGTTAAACCTGTAAGAAGCTCGTCTGGAGTTGGAAGACGTTCAATTAAATTTCAAAGTTCATGGGCCAGTTCACTCATTCGGCAGCTGAGGTAAAAAAAAATTCAAAAAAAGTTATCCTAAGTTTTCACTGAACAAAAAATTCTTCTAACCATCTAGAAGGGTGTTTAGTTAAATCTGTAAGAAGCTCGTCTGGAGTTGGAAAACGTTCAATTAAATTTCAAAGTTCATGGGCCAGCTTAGAAGAGTGTCCAAATTGACGTGAAAAGTGTCCAATTTGATTTAAAAAGCATCCAATTCGACGTGAAAATGGTATAAATGCGCAAGGCGCTCCTCTTGATTCATCAGCGAGGCAGTTTGTGCCTCACCTGACCTTTCTGGATTTGAATACAAAAAATTATTCTAACCACCTAGAAGGGTATTTAGTTAAGCCTGTAAGAAGCTCGTTTACCTAGCAGCAACGCGCATGGAAAAAGCAGCGAAGGTAGGAAGAACAGTAGCGACCTGTGGGTCGGCCAACGCAATCACGAAATCTCATCCGTTTCGGTTAGGTCTACGGCCATGATAATCACGTAACACCCACCTATTGAGCAGAGAGCAAAAGGAAGAAGAAATGTGGCTGTTCAATGGTTCCATTGACGCCCAATTAGCTACTGGTATTCCCAGTGTCTCTTCGAAGTGGAGACGGGCCGTTGGCTATTCCGCGGTACGAGGAACACAACTTAGATAGCACGTTTATGGTGAACACAAAATCAATGGTAAGGCAAACAGTGGAGCTGCTGGAGCCGTGTCTGAAATCCTTGTCGCTCGAATCTGCTCCTTATATGCACATCCGTTCATCAGGGCGTGGCTAAATTCAAATAGAAGAGTGGAAGACGGTGGGGCAGGCGATGACCTCTCCCGACGGTGGTGTATCCGCCGGTCATTCCACCGTGGGCACAGTCAACAGCATGGATTACGGTAGGGAAGTGAGCCCAACCCAACATGGGGGCCCTCTGGAAATAGGCGTTTCCACCACGCCGAACCAACACCTCCCGGGCTTTCCGCGTCTTCCGCGCATAGATTTCCTTTCACCGGAATATTGTCAATCTCCTGAGGCACACTTACCAAGTGGTCGGAAGAAAGTCTATAATATTCTTCATTAACAACGACTGAAGCGATTAGAGCGGGATTCGCGCCTGCTTCTACAGTTCTGAGAGGACCTGACCGATCCGTTACCAACTCGGGATGTCGAGGCCTTCCCTCCTCTCCAGGGAGATTCATGCAAACCCTGTTTCCGATCATAAAAACACCCGCTTTTCCGGTCGTTCGTCGTAGTCCGACTTCATGTGGTCATTTGATAGGGTAACCCCATCTCTCGATCCCATATTGCAACAGGGTATCTTGACTAGCGTGACTTCTGGTGTAACGAACACTCCTTTAGTAGCATTTGCTGCCATCACCGGGCCTACCGCACTCCGCGGAAGGGTCTGCGTTGTAGAAAGATTAAGCTGGATGCCTAATGCACTTAGAACATTCGTTCCTAATAGAAGGGTAGCACTCCTGCCTTTCTGAACGTGCATGGTTACTCGAGCTTTGCCAGCTCCATGGATCCTTACATCGGCTTTAACCATACCCAAGAAGTCCATTTGCGTACCTGATGCGTCAAACACTTTCCGCTTTTGGTCATTGCTAACCAATTCTACTTCCTTATCGATGTCGAAGCCTCGACTCTTCGCCAGTTTCAGAAGGCTTGCTGGAAGGATCGAGATTACCGATCCAGTATCTATTAGGGCTTCCACTTCGATTCCGAAGATCACCGCACTAACTAGGGTCGGTTTACCCACCGCACCAATTTCTTGAACATCGCCTCTACTTCGGGCGCTTAGTGCACCACACCATTCTTCAACGAATGTTGACATCGCTCTACTTGTCGAAGGCTCCCTGGTGGGTCGCCTATTTGACCTCTGCCCTGTTTCGCCAACGGGGTCATGTCTTGGGGGTGTCCTGGGACGGCAGTTTGCAGCGTAGTGGCCTTCCTTCCCACATTTGTAGCACTGCTGGGTTCTTTCCCTATGATTTGACGTTTCCGCCTCTTCACCAGATACACGCTTTTTGAAAAGTTTTGGTTCTTCCGAGGATTCGTGTTTCTTAGGCTTCACTACGTGGGTCTTTTCCAGGCGAAGTGCAACGCCTTTGACCATTCCGTACGCCTTGTCACCATGTGCGTCGAGTGCCGCTAACATGTGATACGAATCCTTCCAGTCTTCCAAGATGGAGTACAACTTTGAAGCGAGATGGAAATCCCAACTATCGCTCGGGTGTATTTGCCTGGAAATTTCCTCCATGCGACAGCAAAAATCGCTAACCGATTCGCTGTTACCAATTGCAAGATTGTCCCAATCTTTCATCAGTTTCAACTTTTCGCAAGGGTTCCTTCGCGCTTCTTTAAGCGCGAGGACCACCCTGTTGAAACTGCCTTGCCTAACGCGGTCCGGTAGGCCTTTGTACGTCGATCGTGCCGATCCTACTAGGTGATTCACCAGTATGTCGCGCCGATCCCGGTCTGACCACACTGTAGACGGATATTTCACATCTACTGAACGAAGGAAATCACTTAGTAAATTCTTTCCATCATACTTGACGATAGCCGCCACGCTCTGTGCTTTAAACACTTCCTTAAAAACACTGAGCATCCCATCGACAGAACGGGAAATGGCGCTAGCTTGTGAGCTCCCTCACTACCGTATGCGCTTTGCATAGCTGCAGCGGACTCAGCTACTGTCGATCCGCTGGAGGAGCTCCGAGACGATTGTGTCAACCTCTCACTGGAGATTGACCTCTGGTGCCTCTCCCTCCTAACGTTCGTTGCGTGGAACGCAACCTGAGTGCTCTGAACTGGCCCGTTCTTGACTTTCTTCAGTGTTGAGAGGTGTTTCCCGAGAGCTGACCAGTCAACTGGGCGTTTTTCCGCACCGCGAGAACAGTTCGCCGGCGATCCGCACGGTCGTTGTTCTCCTAATTTTTGTCCGCTGTTCATCAGCGTGTTCGTGAGCTCACTCACTCGGTCTTGCAATTCGCTGTTTAGGGTCCTTAGAGTCTCCAAGGTTGATCCCTGTTCTTGCAATCGCAGCCTAATCGCGTCTGCTTCCAGACCTTGTGCTCTTACAACCGTAGCTACTTGCAAAGTCTCGCAGCCAAGTTCTGTCGCTAAACATTCCATTAGTGCGCTATTATGACCCGCAATTGGCAACACTGTGCGCAATTCTTCCGGTGTCATATTAATTTCCGCAAAAATGCTTGCTCCAGCTTGGTTTTGGACTAATCTAGCCCTTTTCTTAGCGATGTCAACGGTACCGCGGATAGCATCCAGAATGTTCTGCTTCTTCTGAGCAGAAATGTTCCGGATTTGGTCGTCAAGTGTCTCATCTAACCGTGAGACAATATGGTCAAACGCGGCCTCTAATCGAACATCGCCTTGACTCATATCGACTTCTGTCCTGGCATCCGTGGTGTTATCCACTGCCATTTGTACCGGACTGAGTGCTCGTTCCGCAGCAATGTTGCCGCTCCTTCTGCTCATGGCAGAAGGGGCCCGCACACTACGGTTATCTTGGCTAGTCGCTCCGACTTCGGTAGGATTGGCCCCCATGTGGCTGTTCAATGGTTCCATTGACGCCCAATTAGCTACTGGTATTCCCAGTGTCTCTTCGAAGTGGAGACGGGCCGTTGGCTATTCCGCGGTACGAGGAACACAACTTAGCAAGTTTATGGTGAACACAAAATCAATGGTAAGGCAAACAGTGGAGCTGCTGGAGCCGTGTCTCAGATCCTTGTCGCTCGAATCTGCTCCTTATATGCACATCCGTTCATCAGGGCGTGGCTAAATTCAAATAGAAGAGTGGAAGACGGTGGGGCAGGCGATGACCTCTCCCGACGGTGGTGTATCCGCCGGTCATTCCATGCTGTTGACTGTGCCCACGGTGGAATGACCGGCGGATACACCACCGTCGGGAGAGGTCATCGCCTGCCCCACCGTCTTCCACTCTTCTATTTGAATTTAGCCACGCCCTGATGAACGGATGTGCATATAAGGAGCAGATTCGAGCGACAAGGATCTGAGACACGGCTCCAGCAGCTCCACTGTTTGCCTTACCATTGATTTTGTGTTCACCATAAACTTGCTAAGTTGTGTTCCTCGTACCGCGGAATAGCCAACGGCCCGTCTCCACTTCGAAGAGACACTGGGAATACCAGTAGCTAATTGGGCGTCAATGGAACCATTGAACAGCCACAGAAAGACACGCTAGCAAGAACGCGTAGCGAAACGGTGGCGACTTAGTAGGGATACAGAAGCGAATGTGGATCGCGTAGACCTCTCTAAGCACTGATCACGGGGTGTGAGCCGTGTTAACCCGGCAGCGGCGCCTCGTCATAACGACATGCCTCACAGCCGTTGTGAAATGTTGCGAAACCTCATCAAGTGGATGTTCTTTGGTGACGACCTGTAGTGGCAGGCAGTCAACAGCGGTGGTCGTGGCTGCCTGCCACGCATCCTTGTTTACCTCTTTGCACCCGTTGACAGCGTTTGCACCCGTTGACAGCGTTTGCACCCGTTGACAGCGTTAGCACCCGTTGACCTTCAGTGATTCATGCCTCTCCGCTTTATATAATAGGATTTGTGAACTTACGTCCGCGTGAACATGTAGTTGAACAACAAACAACAGACAGAACACCGGAATGTAAAGATCCAAAGCACAAATAATAAACAAGCCCAGATTAATGAAAGAACGCATTGAGAAAAAAAGGAGAAACATTCTATTTCTATCACTGTTTATTGTTTATATTTTTTGTTTATTATGTTTGTTTCGATCGTTTGTAAAGCGCACCTTTGACACAGAAGCTACATGCTGTTACAGGATGTTTCGTTGCGATCAAAACTCTTACGCCAGGTGGCATTCGAACCCGCAGCTTCTGCTTTCAATACGCAGTACGTCAAACAGCGACGGTGGTGTTGGGCGTAGTATCGCTAACCAGAGAACAGGAGGTGCGGACTCGAGAGCCGCCAAGCGCACGAGTTTTGATCGCAGCAAAACATCATATAGCAACACCATCATCATTTTCATTAGCGTCTGTCCCGCTTGGTGGTGGGATCCGCTCTTCTGGTGTGGTGACGCCAGTTCTCACGATCAAATGCGTGATTAGGGTGCACACCAGCCATCTTTAAGTCCAATTGCAACGTATCTAGCCAACGTTGCTTCGGGCGTTTCCTATGCCGCTTTCTAGGGACCTCAAGGTTCAGGCCAATCTTGCGGACGGTGTCGTCGTTAGTGCGAAGGACATGACCGTACCATCGAAGACGAGCTTCGCGCAGCTTCTCGGCTATCGGGGCGACACCGAACCTCTGTCGTGTGGTGTCGTTGCGAACGCGGTCCAAACATCATATCGTCACTCTCTTTGATTTGTTTGTTTTCATGTATTTGCAGGATTATTAGGTGTACCTATATTTGCTATTCAAATTCTCTTGTAGGCTATTTTATATACTTGTTTCGTGAACTGGAACTAGCTGGTAAGGTAGTATAATTATTGGATAGCTATGCCGACTGTTGTCCTGTTTCAACGATCTTGCCTATGCTGTGTGTTCTAGCTCCTCAGCAGTTTATACTCTGATGGTATTGGTGTTGCTCTTCGTGATGCTCGGCTACCCGTTCACGGCTGGTTTACGCTTTTTTTCCGTGCCATATTCTTCTCTGCGGGATAAGCTGTGGTGGTGGGGTCTCCTCCGACAACTTCTTATCTCATGGCTAAGTTGCAAGGAGCAAGGTTGGACTCATCGAAAAAAACAGTTGCATACGTTTATGCACACTTCTGAATTCATGATGCTATGCAGTATTCTACTAGTGCCACAGGTTTCATGTCCTTCATCATGGGTTAGCACTTCTACGGCCCCGTTTGCCTAATTCTTTCATGGCCTGCTTCTATGCTACCTGCTTTGGACATGCTTCTTCGTTGGCACTCTCTGCAGGCTCCTGGAACCAATAAATTCATGGAATCGTGCTTTACTATGCAGCCTACTGCTTTCTGCGCCCTATATTGGCTCGGTTTGGTGGCATCGGGTCCAGCTTTCACTGCTAATGCTCTCACATTCTACTCCTTAGCAATACCCCACATTGCAATTTATCCCTTGGAGTTCGGCGTTTGCCCATTTTGCCCATTTAATATGCAGCTGTGCTTGGGAAGTTGAGTATTGCTTCGAGGAAATGACCTTAGCTTCGATTTCTTGTCATACCTGCTCTTTTTTCTGCTTTTTTCCTGCATTTTTCGTCTTCCCGCTATCTTTCATAGAATTTTGTTCAGTTTGTGGTTTGTTTTACAGTTTTTTGCTTCTCACTTATACTTGTGTTGGCACGTCTTCGCAGACGTATTCATAAATAAATAAATAAATAAATAAATAAATAAATAAATAAATATAACAACATAGAAGTAAAATAAAACAAGATAAATGTTTGCATCAGAAATTTAAGAAACTTCTCAAAACGCTGCTTCCCTTTCCTTCTAACCCTTAGAATTTTCTTTCCAGATGCTTCATTTTGTCAACGGAAACGTGTCAGGTTCTCCAAACGAACCGTTCTCGGCGATGTCAGCCATAATGAACGCGGGGTGAGTTCAAATTTATGCGATTCTTAATGCAGGTTCCCATTTCTTTCTAAGTCTGCTCAGAAACATTTACTGCGGATCTATCTTAGTCGGAGGGGGCACTGCTAGAAAAGTGAAAAGAACGCAGATTGTATATTTCTCGGCTAGAAAGTTGCAGAGAAAGTCTCTCTTATAGGCAAGTTCGAGGTGTTGTTCTCGTAAAATAGCTTGCTTTCCATTTTGTCGCCGTTATGAAAGAGTCAGTGTCCATTCCCATTAGGGTAGATCCGTTAATGCAAAGCGATCTAGAACTAAAAGTGCGTTAGAACATCACAGGAAGAAAAGGGTATCGTAGAATTTGTTGCCAATTTCTAAAACCACCGGGGCTCTTACATATTTCGTTGCTGTAAACGTTCCTATTTTAATTTTTTTTCAGTTTCAATTTTTTTGCTATCCTGTCTCGATCGTTTTTACTGATTTGAGAGTAGCTTTAGAAAATACTCCTTATCTACATTAAATACCCGAACGGGCATATTTCAAGCAGAATACATATGGTGTGATAAAGGGACGACAAAAATGGGGTGTAGTGTTCAAGGAGTTTATGGTGATAAGATTTTACAGGTATTCTGCACTCGAAGATGTACGCGTAGCTCAAGTTGATTTCGATGTAGAGACCTTACAACAGGCAGCGCCGTTCGACATCGTTCGAATGGAACTGGATGGAAGGAAAATAGGTTCGGCTTTTTCTTTTTTGATCTTTATCAGTAGCTCCTCCTCTTCTAACATTCCGCCAAAAATTGCAAAAATGCAAAAATGAACAAACAAGCGTTACATACGCTCTCACAATGCAAAGCATTCCTTTTTTATACATAACACTGTTCAAAAATTCAAAAAGGAGCTGTTGGTAGAAATGATTTATGATCTCTGGACACTCCACTTTAGTGTCCTGAAAAATAAAGAAAATCAAAACGAACAAGAACCAGTGCATGTTCTTGCAGAGCAAATCTTCTTTTTCCGAAATTATTTTGGTGTATAACGATATGCAAAAAAAAATCAAATACAAGCAGAGAAAAGAAGCTGTCGATGAAGGTGAAGGTGAAGGTGTCGGTTGATGTTCCACTTTAATCGCCTAAAAGCGAAAGTCGGAAAGGTAAAAAAAAACAAATCATATTTTCTGATAACGCAAATCATTTTTTTTTTGAAAAACATGTAACGTTATGCAGGAACCCTCTGGGAAATTTAGAATATAATAAAGTTAAAGAAAGCGGGGAGACTTAGTTTCTAATCTATTATTGAACGACAAAATCTCAGCACAATGCATTTCTCTCAGCACCTTGGAATAAATTTAAAATATTTTTTTTTGTGTGCAGGAATAAAAATTTTATGGCTTCTCAAATAGTGTAGCCATTCTTTGTTCGAGCAGCACGTAAAGATGGACCTTCATCGTAAAGTCTTAAGTCTTAAAACAACAGATTATTTTGAGCTCTCTATTAACACTAGACCATGGGCCATTTGAACAGAAAAGTTTTGTCTAATTTGGAGTTAGGAGCGTAGGGCGTAGTCGAGCGCGGTGTCGGTTGTCGAGTGCACCCGATACCGAATTGGTTCCAGAATTGTCTGGAAATGATACTTATTCATTGGTTAGTCACTGAAAGTCGTGGCATAGGCCAAATACACCTACAAATCACCTTCAACACTTCGCGTAAAAGCTGAATGTGTGGCGCATCCCAAATGGGTCTGAGCAACGCATTCCTTAACCTTATCCTTAATTTGGAGTGAACTCGAGATCTATGACAACTCTCTACCGTGCCGCATAAAGGGCAACGCATAAAGGATATCATTGATCAATCCTTTTTGGGATGCGCAATGAATTCCACTTCTACCACATGTCGTGGTGGCAGTACGAATGCATATTTCGCATTGCGTTGGCTAGCTGATAGACAAGTCGCTGTTTTATCTTCCCAGGCGAGTCCGATACCAATTCACCGAGCCCGAACGGTTGAAAGGTTTTGTTGGTGTAGACAGGAAATCCGAGCCAGGTACCTGGAACCCGGTGCACGCAACTGCGGCGCCTCTTCCGACTGCACACCACGATCAACCGTAGCAGCCCTCCTATGAAGAGCCGTACAAATTCTATTGAGATGATCCATTTGGGTCGAAAGCTAGTCTCAGTGTTACCATGTGTTCAGATTCAATGGGTATGAGATTAATGCTTCAGGCACCTCTCTGTCTCCAGTGGTTGGCGATATTGCATCCGGCACGTCAAGGCGCCTTACGTACCACATTACCACGCCCGGTCAACAGGTGACCCACACATTCAGTGCGAATTATAACCATTGATTCATTCTTCAACTTCAGGCTAAAATCACGAATATGTCAGCTGTGATAACAGTTGACGGACTGCTGACCCCAGTGGAAGACCAGCACATCTATTCCATCGTCGCGGGAGCTTCTCAGAAAGGTTCGTGGCATTCGCGCGCATAAAAATCCAACTTTAAATGCGTAGTTCCTTTTCAGGTGGCTTCATCGTGTCCTCACTAGAAAACGGGGAAGCCCTATTCTTCTATCGCCCAGAGATTGGCAGCATCATCAATGTTCTAGCGCTTCAATACGTGGCAGTAAGATCCTACGTTCACTAGCGAATTATTATGAATAATTTTTGGTTTAAATGTTTATATTTATTATTTTAAGAGCCACGTCAAAACACCGAAAGATCCGCGCAAAACTACGATCTTGGCTTCGTTCAGGAATCGGTTGGTTCGATAAGAATTCTTCTTCGATTTTTTCGTAGAGATAGGCTCTCGTTCCAAAATAGAATAACTGTTGGAAGGAAAATGGAAGGAGGGCCGTCAAACCCTTTTTGAAATGAACCACGCGTTCGAGTTTGGATGCGAATTTGACCTATGCGATGGCTGAATTTCGATGGCCAGCCGATGGACAAGTCACTGTTTAATCCTTTTCAAACATGCATGGCAACAGTTCAGCAATTCCCGGGCGAACGGAAGTGATGGTTGGTCTGGACGGAAAATCCGAGCCAGAAACCTGGAGTCGGTGCATGCCACAGCCGGTGTTTCTAAAAGCTGCACTACTGCAAGTCTGAACTGCTGAAGTCAACTGCCTTTAATCTAGCCTGAATGGGGGATGTAGCACACCGATGAGGCCGCATCAGATGAGGGCGTATTTTCTTGCGGTTGTGGATCCTTCCAAAAATCATTACATTTACGCCGATAAGTGGAGAAATCTCTCGTGCTCCACGACACGTAACGGAAACCTCTGTTATTCACGGGTATTCTCACTGGTCTATTTCTATCGGCCTTCGTGCACAACATTATGACCCTTTCTTGAACTCTAAGAATTTACTAGTTTTTATTGAATAACTTGTATAACAAACTAATTTTCTTGAAGAGCTTCCAAGTTGTAGGATGCGTCTTTAGCGCCTGGTGGTGTAGTCGGAGAAGGCCGCCATATTCACACGAATCGAGGTTCTTTGTTTGAAAACCGACCAGGGGCCGGATACATGAACAGTTAAACCCACGGGTATGCAGGGTATAAGTGTTGGAGATAAGATAAGGGATAAAGGTAAATGCTTCATCGTGGTTATCTCTACCCCTTACACCCGCAGGTTAGTCATTCATGAATCCGGCCCCAGGCCGACAATGTCTTCCACCCCTCTGGGGTCACTTAGTACAACTTGTCTGGCAAAGATAAATAGTTGAGTTGTACATCGGCTGGCCATCAGAAGCCGATTTGCAGGTCAAACACCCATTCAACCAGTGGAATGCGCGGCGCACCCTAGAAGGGATTGATTAGCGTGATCATTATTCTATGTTTTTTATTCTTTAAGGTTTTTGCGGTTAAGACACCACTTTTTCAGCTATTCTCCTGGCTACACTGGTGCCCTCTGGTCCACCATCACACTCCCAGCAATGCCGTCGAACTATCGGTTAACGCGTGTCGTCGACCAACGTGGGACGCGACTGCGTGTTGTTTCCCCCGTGGTTTGGACAGAGACTATAAACGGGGTATGTCTCAGACTATGGCACCGTATCTTCTGTGGTCAGACTGGAGACATATGCCGTTTTCGAATTATTGTTTTGTCCAGTGGTTGTTTTTATTTTATTTTATTTATTTTTTTGGTTTTTTTTGTTTTTTTATTGTTTTGGTTTAGGTTGTGAGAAAAATCTATCGGTTTTGAAACCTACGGTCAAAAAAATTCGGATCTGAAATCACATTTCCGCAGAATCTAAAAACTGTTATATGCAGCACTACTCTGCTGACGTAACTCATTATGTATGCCAGTGTCGCCTCAAATTGAACTTTCTGCCAGGCCTAAGGATTCTGGAATCAATACGAACTCTTCCAAATCGAAATAAGCTTCTTTTACATTAAACTAGAGACTCTCCAAAAAGATCCAATAATTTTTTCTTAAAGGAAAACAGTATGACTTTCCTGGAAGTTTTAATTCACATGCCTAATAAGTGAGCACTTTCAAAAATTGACTGAATTTTTATAAAATCCTTATTTTCAAAGACAAATAATGGTTTAAGACTTGTTCAAAAGGAGAAAACGGATACAACAGGAACAATCGTAATGAACACACATATCCCCACTCTAGTTGTTCTTGTAAGCAGCATTGACACTATCAATCAAATAGAATCACAACAAGCTTTTCGATTGGATTGCTTTGTTGCAACAAAGCGGCAATCACGTAGTGCTTTAAAGGGCCAGGCTGCGCCATGCACTCGATAAGATTTATTTGATATTTGTTTTTTGTTGTTTTCT
Source organism: Heligmosomoides polygyrus bakeri (assembly GCA_947359475.1). Taxonomy (NCBI): domain Eukaryota; kingdom Metazoa; phylum Nematoda; class Chromadorea; order Rhabditida; family Heligmosomidae; genus Heligmosomoides; species Heligmosomoides polygyrus. Next base: position 19,803,852 of record OX375868.1, read on the forward strand.
GTTTTCTGTATTATTTGTTTTTCAGACATTCCTGTGTCGTTTATCTTTTTTAAACAAACTTCAAACCATTATTTGTATTTTAAATAAAAAATTTATGAAATTTAAACTATGTGTGCATTTAATGAGCAGGTGAATTAAAACTTCAGTGAAAGTCATACCAAGTTTTCCTTGAGCAAAAAAAAATTATTGGAATTTTTCCGTAGAGTTTCTAATTCAATATAAAAGTAGCTCATTTCGATTTGAAAGAATGTGCTCTCGTCTCATTCTACCGCTAACATATGGAGCTTCTCTCTTTGAACTTGAAATTATCTTTGGGCGAATAATTTTCCTAATTCCGTTTGTCTTTTGCAGGCTCCGAAGAATGCGGCTGCGTCAAACGTTAGCCGAGTAAAGAAATATATCAATCTTGACTCAACAGCTTCACACGGGATCCTACAGCACTAATAAAAAATTTATAACACATTATTTTTCAAAGAGGAAAATTTTTATTCAATCATTTAATATTATTTATTAGGGTAGCTGAACCAAAAAAGTTCTGAAAAAGTCGTACTAAACTTTTCCTGAAAAAAAATTCTATTCTTTTTTGAGAGTTTTTAGTTTATTGTAGAAGAAGCTCATTTGGATTTTCAAAAGGTTGCTTCGATTTCAAAAGTCTTAGGCTAGCTTATTAGGTTGTAACGAATTACCCTTTTGTCCGAATTAAATGGCACTGGCTCGCGTCATTTTTTGGCGCGTCTTTACACGTTTGATCAAGAACAAACCGTAACATGTGGCTGAATTCATACAAGTAAATGCCTCGGATTACCCTTTTGTCCGTTTAGAAGAGCAAACTTTGCTCTACCGGTGAGTACCAAGTTTTCTGTGTAAAAGTGGGAAAACTTTAGAGTTTTATTGACTTTTTTGCAGATGGACAAAAGGGTAATCCGAGGCATTTACTTGTATGAATTCAAGCTGGGCACTACAGCTAAGAACATGAAGGTCGTGGGAGACATAGTGATGTTGATGAGGACAAGCTGAGAGATGTGGTAGAGGAGGATCCACACAAAGGTACCAGGGAGATAGCGAAGGTTCTTGGCGTCAGTCACAACACAGCTGCCCGGCATCTGAAGGAAATTGGAAAGACCAAAAAGCTGGAAAGATGGGTGCCTCACGAGCTGTCTGAGGAGCAAAGAAACCGACGATATGGGATCTCGTCCGCACTGCTTCTACGGAACGAAACGGACCCATTCCTTGATCGCATCGTAACCTGTGACGAGAAATGGATAATGTACGACAACAGGCGACGATCGGCACAGTGGTGGACAGCGATGAGAGCCCCAAGGTTTTTGCGAAGCCGGAATTGCACCAAAAGAAAGTAATGGTGACAGTATGGTGGTGTTCGCTGGGAATTATTCACCACAGCTTCCTCCCTCCCGGTGAATCCATCACGGCAGAGAAGTACTGACCAACAGGATGCCGAAAGTGCCTTCGAAGATTTCGTCAATTCCAGAACTTCTGATTTTTATGCTACTGGGATAAAAAAGCTTGTGTCACGTTGGCAAAGATGTGTAGAATCAGAAGGTTTTTATTTCGATTAATAAACTTGCCTACAAGCCGAGATATTAACTGTTTAAATTTACAGTGGTTCAGTGCCATTTATTTCGTTACAACCTAATAGAATTGTCCGATTTTATTTGAAAAGTGTCCGAAATTCCAGGAAAGTAAAACAGGAAAATGGACTATGTAGGTAGGCTACTAGGACTAGTAGGCTACTGGTAACATCAAATCTAAAATGTCCTTTATCTGCAGAAAATGGTAAATTGAAGCTGCGCCGCTGCGAGCTTTGCGCCTTTTCCATTGATTATGGAGAGAACCGCTTCTTTCCTGCAGTAATAGTAAGATTTCAACTGAAACGGTTTCAGGAGGCGTCTCTAAATTCCATCGACTCCACCGCACCATTTCCCGTCTCGGACATTGTCTATGAGATGGAGTTCAGCGAGCCGACAGAGAGTGCAGGACCAGAATTCGACCAGACATCGTACAGAGTGCAGGTTTGTATAGAAGTATTCAAAAACGACAATATAAGTTTAAGGCAGGACAAGGATTTGGGACAAGTCTCTTTGTCAGTGTAAAAAAAGACACAGATCGACCCGCGTTGTATTGGGGGGGGGGGGGCAAAAGTAATGAGACTCTGCATGCCGTGCCCATATATGTCGTGACTGGAGTTCTCGTATTTGTATGTTTGTTTGCTACTTACTGAAGGCCATCTGATAAGTGAACACTCTCGCCCTTTCCAGAAGCATGCCAAAACCCCAGTTTGATGAGTCGATCTGTGTCGCGCAAATCTCGCCCAATTCCCAACCCTGAGCAGCCCGAACTCTATAGTCACGCAAGATGAGAAGTACGTCTTCTAAGTTAACCCTACCAAGCTGCGAGTGTGGGTGAGGCCTAGTGGCCTGCTACCGACCTTCGTTCGTCGGGATGTTCACGGCGAGAAGCACCTTCTGAGCTTTTGAGTCTGCGCCCATGGACCGGTATACTGGAAGCTGTTTTCCAAAAGCACGACGATGGACTCCAATGGTGAAAGGCCATGGTGAACGAAATAGAAGAGATCGATCGGCGACTCGCACTTATTCGGTCTCAGCTCAGCTGGACTACGTTCACATGCCTCACCCGCCGTATTCGCCGGACATCTCTCCATGCGACTACCACTACTTCTTGAGCCTATAGGACTTCATGGTCGGAAGGGACACAAGGACCCAAGCAGAGCTCGACAATCATAACGAGCAGTGGACCAGGCCTATACAGTTCTGGAAGGATGGGATCAGGAAGCTGGCTGATCGATGGCAGCAAGATTATTGAGCTTAATGGCGAATACATTTCTCAGCACCGTTGAGTTGTTATAAAGAGATAAAGAAATGTGTTGAATTTGTCTCATTACTTTTGGCCCACCCTAATAGTTGTCTAGACCTTGTCTCGACAATGTTTGCGGTACGTCTTGTGAAAATGACTACTTCTGGCTGAAGCAATGAGCATCTATCCTAGTCAGAGGAGGGGGGGGGGGTGGTGGAGGAGCAGGTTGTGTTTTTCCTCTCCATCCATCCTTTCCCTTAAATTTGCCCTGATGCTTCATCACATCCAAATGATACGGCGGCGCTAATGCGAACACAGGGAATGTTTCATCTTGTTGTAGGATACTGAACGGAGCTGAGATCCAAGCGCTTCCTCCTTCCGACTAGGATAGGTCCCATAATGATTCTCACATCTGCTTCAAGCCTAGAGTGAGTGTTATAGACCCCCTATGTTGCTATATGACGTTTTATTGTAATTAAAACTCTAGTCTCCTCAGTGGCGTTGGTGGTTCCCAACCTGGAAGGTGATTATCCAAAAATGTTGCTCACATGGGCTCATGATTTTCGATATAGTTCAGCTGCAGCACGGAGTCCACTTACAATTGAAGAAAAATAGACCAGAGCTGGAGTAAACATGAGCAAATTTAGATTTTTCCGGACTCATGGCCTCAACCGGGTTACCCATTCGCCGTGATTTCGTCGCATTCGTCCAATGTCAGCTACTCGTTGTTCACTCCGGACAATGAGAAAACGTTTGCGGTCGATCCTAAGACAGGTAATGGGATCGAAGTTGCTTTTATGCTTTGAACTTTCGAGTCCCCGCTTTTCCTAGTTTCTATGTTTCTTTGGAATAGCCTAATGTTTTATTGAAAAAAGTGAAGAGATCTTGTGGTATCTCGTTAGCAAGCCACTCCTCAACCTCATTCATTTGTTTTGATCTGCATTTTTTACATGCTGTATAAAGAGCTTTCCAAAGCGCTGTTTTTAGCACAGGTTCTCTGTGTGTATGTTCCAAGAGTTACGTTGTTACACACCTTCTCAAAAAGATTTATCGTTGTGAAGAATGACTATGGTTACTTTGAGCACTAAAGATGGCTACTTTCAGGCGAACTGTTTCTCACATCGTCAGTTCCGCCTGGAGAGGAATTCTGCACGCTTCTGGTGGCTACGGATTCGAAGGGTCGGGAGACCAGTGTTCCTGTAGCGATCAACACAGGTTTGCTTGGTGATATTTTTAAAAAATGCAACGATCGTCAATTTCAAGCATGAATGGCTCTGTGTGAGGAAAAAGCTCTTCGAAATTTTGGTAATCGATTGACAAACCAGTAGTTCTTAAAAATTTTCTCAGATTTATAGATTCTGACACCTTCTAGTCTGAAAATTTTTCATTGGCTTTGATTGTACCAGACAAGCAAATAAGGGGCTTTTAAGGTGGTCCGCGTCGAGAGTGTATCAACTTCGACACGACCTACCTGTCCTCATCCACCTACTACGGTCCACATCGAGGGACGGTTGGTTCGTGGACTACGGCGGGTAAGCTGAATGTTTAACTTGGAGCCTGAACGCTGAGGACACAAGTATTTCGTTTTCAGAACCTACAACGGGTACAGTAACTGAGGAGCCGCATACTACTCGCACGGATAACCCAGAGAGCTCATCACCTGAGGCAACTACAGAACCCACCAGTGTGACTGCATCTACGCTTGATGCAGGAGCTCCAACTTTTGTGACGATCACTCCACCAGAAGGCATGGTCACGGCGACAACTGTCACACAGCAGGGTCAGCAAGGGACGACTGCCGCGGGCTTGTCTCCGCCGCACGGAAACGTTCCAACGGAGCCGTCTGTAACTACTTCTACAAGCGGAGACGGGACGGTGGCAACTGTAGGAGGATTCCCGCTTCCACCTGTCATTCTCCCAACTGGATCGCCTGCAACTTCCACGACGGAAACTGTAGAACCAACGCATCAGCAGCCGATTTCTCCAGACTCTTCGCCCATGACGGTGACTCCTCCGGGAATATCCACGACTACTCAGGAACAGGCTACCGTAATGACGATAACACCCGATTCTCACCCTGCTGAAGTGACTACCGCTTCCGTAACCAGCGCTGCCTTCCCTACACCCATTCCCACGTTACTTCCAGGCGAGGCTTCTGGCTCACCCACGGGGACAACTACAACGGCGCCCACTACGGAGGAGGTCGTTGTCACTATTACTCCCGACTCTTCACCGCAGACCATCTCCCCATGGACGTCGACATCCGGACCTCCAGATCTACCTATACACACCGTCACTGCCGACCAAACCCTAGCAACCCTCACTCCTGTACAGGAGGCGTTGACGACAGAGCCGTCACCTCCAGTCACAGCGGAAGTGACCGTCTCAACGGCTCCGGATTCATCCCTACCTCCGACAGAGACCGTTCACACCGTGCATCCCGTCGGAGGCACCACAGGACCCACTCTTCCCACTCTTCTACCACCAGTTGTGATACCACCAGCGAGTGGAGGAGCGACACTGGCCACTTTCAAGACCACGATAGGACCCACCAAGACCACTTTGGATCCATTCTACGGCGTTGCGTGCTCCAAGAGAGGCGAGCCAATCTGGGACCTCATCTGCGAGCTGAGCAAGACATCGGTTAGGAAAGACATGCGGTAGCTACGGATTTCTTTGTACTGCATCTGCATTGTCTGTGCGTTGTACAGCTTGCCCTTGTATAGATGTTGATCTTTAAAAAATTGCGTTATAGTTTGATAAAATTTTGTTTTAAAGCCGTGTTGGAGTTTCTTTTGAACAAGGGAAGTCTCAGTATCCGTTGAATGTCGGCTATGAACTGCTGGTGGTTGAAATGGAACGTCTTTTTTAGTCTGCATCACACAAGGGCGAACATAGAGTTCAGTTTATAAAATACTCGTTTCGCCTCTTAACTTTAGCCGAGTATTTTATGAAGAAAATATTCCCGAGGTTCATCAGTTAAGTATCTCTTCCAATTAAAGCAAAATTATTTATTATTACTCTTCTCATATTATTTCTTTAATTTTCAATTTTGAAAATACCTCTATTTTCGTAAATTAACTGGACCAGTTTATTGTTTAATTTGTTGAAGTCGTTCTATAAATTCTCGAAAAAATGAGCAAATGCAATTAGTAACTACATAGATGGGAAGTGTATGCTATTAGTTTGTAGATAAAGTTTCCCGCCACTCAATTTGGAGTCCCGCCAAATTTTCGAAAAGTGTTCCGGAATCTTGTCCCAATAACGCGTGTATAGTCTGACAAATGACCTACATTTACCACTATTGTCGTCATACACCGTTACCTCTGTAACAGAGAAAATCGTTCTCGACTGCAACTTCGACCACTGCTTTACGTTCCAAAAGCAAAGCAGTGCAAGAATCGCGATGAATAACATATGTGGAACGATAGGTCCTACCACTGCCTCCTGCGACACAGCGAAAGCATGGGTTCGAAAGTTCAAGAACGGAGAATCAACCGGGATCAGGATCAACCACGGTCTGGAAGGCCAGTTGCAGTGATTGGGAAGCGCCTTATGGAGCTGGTTCACGGGGGTCTCCGGCCCTGCACCAGTGACTAGCAGGTCAACTCGAATGCAGTCATACCACGCTCAACACTTGCGCGGAAGGCATATATGTAGATATGGTGCACGCATAGCGCATGAACTTAGCGACCACCAACTAACTTCTACAGGTGCTCCAGGATGCCTGCATGAACTTCTCGACTTTACGGTGGAATTTTTCTTGGCTCGAAAACCTGGTCACTGGCGACAAAAAGTGGAGAGCGAGGCGGGAGAGAGAGCCGAGGGATGATATCGCTTATCTCCCGCTCCCACCGCTTCATAAATACGGCCTCTGGGATAGGTACTGTCCCGTATCCCTGCTTGCCCTGTGCGGCTTCCTTTGGTCCTTCAGTGGACTGTGGTGAGGTACGACACTCGGATTCTCTCCTTTGTTCAGGCTTCCAAAAATTTGACATTGAATTTTGTAAGGGTTGAAGAGATGTTTGGTGGGGAAACTCCTAATTGACCTGACCCTTTCAGGCTCTGAAGAAGGCGATCCAGCCGAAACGTTAGCCACCAATAAAGTCGTTTACCAACCTCGTGAAGAGCTCAGCAACTCTACAGACAGATTCTACCATGCCGAGGTTCAAGGAGAGCCGAACATGGCTGATGCCTTCAGCTTTCCATGAAGCTTCGGAACGAGATCTATGCCATGTGAAAGAGCTTGAAATGCTGATTAGAAATATACCCTTCAAATTTGCGAAATGGATCTCTTATACAAATATTGGCCGATGCAATTCGAGTTGTCGACAGCATGTCGCCTGCGCTGATGAAGCGATGGGCGGAGCGTTGCATAATCAGCATAGCCATTAGCAAAGATACCACTTGCGGCGGCGTCGCAGTGGTAGTGTTCTCGCCTTGCAGGAGGGGGGTGACAGGTTTGTTCCCCAGCGATGCTGGTGTTTTTGCATTTTGTGACTGATCGTCAGAGACACTCTTTATCCTCATTGCAAACCCATTTTTGAACAAACCCTTTTCCGAGCTCTTCGAAGTGGAAAGTTAACAAATTTTGATTATAACCTAGGCAAGTCAAAATCTGATATTAGGTTCGTGATCAGCACCATAAATAACCCTCATCATAAAGTTTGGGCGAAATTGGTGCCTATGACCTCGTCACCCTCATTTATTCATTCTACCTCAACCTGCCGTAAGAAGGCGGAAATTCCTAAACAACCATAGACACTAATTTTGCATCGGGTTGAGTTATATATGCTATAGCATATTTACCTTCAAAAACGCCTTGGCATAGATCGATTACACCAAGTGCTTTGCCAAATCCCGTCATGTGCTTGGGGTAGCATAAATGATTTAGAACAAGTATGTATAGCTGTTTGTTCGTTGGTTAAGTTGAAGGAATCCTTTTATGACGCGCCACGCATTGTATTAGGTTGTCCCATAAGTCCCCGCCGTTTTTTTTTCAACGATTCACTGCAGATTTCTCCGGAGGTCTCTTTCATAGCGCTGCATAGCTTTCGAAAAGAATGGTTTGCTTTATCAGAGCTTGTATTGCTTTTTTTCATCATGAATTTTGTCAATTTTTAGATCGTTGAACTGAAAAGTGAAAAGTAGTGAAAAAGTAGCCATTTGCGCACTTGTTCTCTCCGCTTAGGTTTGTAATTTTTTTGCGCAATTTTTTATATATCCATGGTTCTGTTTAATGTGCGCACCTTTGTGCAGTTATAAATAAATAAATAAATATCTTGGAGGCAATTTGAATTCGCATTTATTGGGGGGGGGGCAAAAGTAATGAGACACCCCATGCCGTGTCCATATATCTCGTGGCTGGAGTCTGAATTCGTACTTGTCGTACATTTATGTTTGTATGCTACTTACTGAAGCCCATCTGAGAAGTTACCACTTCCGCCCTTTCCAGAAGCATGCCAAAAACCCCAGCCTGTCTCAAGCCGAAACCCCAGTCTGACGAGTCGACCTGTGTCGCGCAAATCTCTCCGGATTCTCAACCCCGAGCAGCCTGGGCTCAATATTCACGCAGGATGAGAAGTATGTCTTCTACCTTAACCCTGCCAAGCAGCGAGTCTGGGTGAGGCCTGGTGAATTGTTACCGACCTTCGTTCGGCGAGATGTTCACGGCGAGAAGCATCTTTGGAGCTTTTGGGTCTGCGCCCATGGATCGGTTTACCGGAGGCTGTTTCCCAAGAGCACCGCGATAAACTCCAAGGCCATGGTGAACGAAATAGAGGAGATGGGCCGGCGACTCGCTCTTATTCATTCGCAGCGCTTCAAGAAGGTTCTTCCCTTCGACAACGCCGCACCCCATCGGGAACAAGTAAGCACGGATAAGCTTGGCCAGCTGGGCTACGTTCACATGCCTCACCCACCGTATTCGCTGGACATCTCTCCATGCGACTACCACTACTACTTGAGCCTACAGGACTTCCTAGTCGGAAGGGACACAAGAACCCAAGCAGTCCTTGACAACCATATCGAGCAGTTGATCAACACCAGGCTCAAGCAGTTCTGGAAGGATGGGATCAGGAAGTTGGCTGAGCGATGGCAGCAAGGTCCTTGCCCTTAATGGCAAATACATTCCTCAGCATCGTTGAGTTATAATTGAGTTATAAAGAGATAAAGATTTCTTTCAAATTGTCTATTACTTTTGGCCTCCCCCCCCCTAATATAATAGCTTACTCAAAGGCTTGTGGTGGCAAGCCGGTGAACTATTCAGTGTTTCTTCCCAAAAAAGACTGAAACCAATTCACCGATAACGAAAGAATGGAAAGAAAGCATGGTGGGCTTGAGCGTGAGCCGAATCAATGACCTCGTCTCGGAAGCACGCAATCGGCGGCTTCTCCAAGTGCGCTACACGTCCCCCAACAGTAGATAATAGATATTAACTTTACAAAAAAGTGGGTATCACAGCAAAACTATCTCACAGTTCAGACCAAACACTTAAGATTTTCATTTGCTTTGCGCACATCAGTACCCTCACTCGGGAGGTTCGAGGACAAAAATCGGCACGAAATTTACCACGTCAGTAAAGTAGCCACCAGCAGCTAGTTGATGTAAGCACAGCGAAACTGTCAAAGCGTTTGCTGAACGATGTTGGAGGCCGGAAGTATCACTGCATCATCTGCATCACCTGTCGTCCTTTTGATCATCGAGTTGCTCGAGTGGGCGGTTGTGGCGTCTTCGTTTGTCGATGTCGCGTGCCAGAGTGCCCCAATGGATCCTCCTCGCTCGAACGACACAAAGAAGGCCATAGTGTGGGGCTTTCACGAAGATGTCCAACGAACTCACTGGTGGGCGTCCTGTTATGCTCTTGACGTCCGTCGAAATCCAGTCGGTGACGGCTCTTGCCCAGCGGATCTCTGTAAAACGGTTTACATGGCTAGCACACCTAGTTTTCCACAACTTGGCAGCATCTCTTATTTTTGAAGCCTAAAGCCGAAAATTAGCTTTGCTTAAATTTTTTTTACTAAATCACTTGGAAACAAATTAGCAGATGACCAAATTTTCTTTAACTCATTATCTTTGGATTTGTTCAGTATAATATGTTCAGCCAAAAATTCAAATTGGTGCAAAGCATCCCCATTTCAGTAGTCCACGGGATGTTACTCAATGTCAGTCTATCTGAAAGTAGAAGAGAAGTCTAACTAATAAGCACGCACGTTGTGCCCAACGTCACAGTGTTTGTGGACAGCTGGAGAATTATCGTTTGCACCGTTGAAAAATTTCCTCTTCTTCCATCCTACAATAGTGTTCACTTGGCGAGCACTGCAATCGTAACGTGAAGTTGCTGCAAAGCAGTCTATACCATCAAGGCCCTCCAAAGAGACTTAATTTGGAAGCATAGGTGTTGCTCTAACACCGTTATGATATAACAGAAAGAATGGTTTGAAATGTCACGTTTTCCGAAGTATTTTGATAAAACCAAAAAACACGGTATAATAATAAACTGGGCGCGTGTAGCGCAGTTGGATGAGGTGCTGGCTGACGGATCCACCCGACACCAGGTTCCTAGTTCGGATCTTCTGCCCAGGCCAACCAAGCCTTCCATCCCTCCGGGGTCGGTGAGTTGGTACCACTTGTCTGGGAAGGAAAGAGCGCTGACTTGTTCAGCGGCTGGCCACCGCAAGTCATTGTATGGCCAAATACGCATTCAAATCGCCTCCACTACATCCCACAGAAGTAGAATGCGTGGCGCATCCCAAAACGGATTAAGTAAAGCTCTCATCCTTTTATCTTTTTAAAAGTAAAACGCTCGATAAACTCGAAAGTCGGCTTTATAGAAACGAATCGAGTCTGTAGGATCCCGTGAAAACAATGATAATAAAGGGAATTTCAGTATTTTATTTCTTTTTTAAGGAATTACTTAAATAATTCTAATGTTATTAAATCACCTTAAAGGCTCTTGATCTTTACAAGATTTTTTCAAGAACCAAGGTTTTTTCATTTTTCAAGATGCTGAAGAAGCGTGATTGGGTGCCTCCTTTGTGAAACTCTTAATGTACTAATAGTAGCTGGACTAGCGCCGGTGCATTTTGAGCTGATTTTTTGAAATTTAATTCCTTCTACGAATTTAATGCGGTTTTTCGATTTGATTTTGCTGATATGTTAATGATTGATATTTTCGAGCAAGGGAGCGTGGTTGCGCGCTCGGAAGTGACTCCAGCTGCCGTGTTGCCGCGTGCAACCCTCGCAGCTGAGGTTGCTGATTCAGGTTTCCCGTCTACGGCTAGCAAACCATTAGTTAGTGTTACTAGAATCCACTAGATCACCTCGACGTGATATTGTGAGACTTCTTAACACACTGGCTTTGGTGAAATACACGATGACCGGCTAGTGTTCTTTCTCTTCTTGTTAGTGGTAGACCATCTTCTCCTTCGTCTAATCTTGTCTGATTAGAATCGCCTAGGTAGTCTTATTCTTTAGCTATTTGATATGTAGAAACTAGACAAGCGTTTCGTGAAGGTACCGATCCCTGGAGGCACAAAATTCGATTGAATTGCGTGCGAACCGAACCAAAAATCGATTTGCTGGGTATACGAGGTTGCGCATCGGTAACCAAACCAGATAATGGAGCGAAGCTTTCTTACGGGCTAGTGTTAGTCTTCAAGTGGCTCATATGTGTTCTGTGATTCCTTTAGAGTATCACGCGTTACCACGATCCAACATTCCAGCTACTTCCACAAGATACCTTGGAAGTAGCTGGAATGTTGGATCGTGGTAATGCAATCGGAAGTAGAGTGAATCCGATTCTAAAACCATGGTTAGGGTTTGCCACTAACAAGCCAACCATGCCTTTTATCTTCCGAGTCGAGGAATTATGACCCAACTTGTCTGGGAAGAAGAAAACACCGGCTTGTCCATTGGCTGGCTAGTCGGCTCAATATGCATGCCAGACGTCCGGTAAAAGAAAGCGTGGCGCATCCCAGAAATGAACGATTAACGTAGTCCCTGATCCTTTAAATTTTATTCTAGATTTCTGGCTTTTTTGGAAAAAGGCAGCTCATCACTAAAAGACCCGTACACCACAATTGGTCGTAATCAGTGTGACTTCCCCCTAAAGCCACCCGATACTCAAGCATGGCCGGGCGGCTCGCGTCGCGGCGACTACCGTAATTGAAGGCCCTGTTGGCCACCGCAGGCCCCGCCCCGCCCGTAAAAACACCTTGTTGCGCAGCAGCAGCCGCTTTGCACCTGTCCCTTCCTCCATCTACTGCCCCATTCATCGACGACCATAATCGAGCACCAGCCAGCCATCATCGCCACGCATTCTGCGCTGCCGTCATGCGGTTATTGATCGCATTGCTATTGATCTACGTCGTGGACGCCAACCGAAGTAAGCCGTGCTTTTCACTTTCGCGCGTATTGCTACCTCGTTTGTTTCCAACTTCGATTCGGAAGGATCTACTACCGCAGCTTTTTCCTTCTTATTTATGAGGTTAGGAGGTAATCGTTTGTAGCTGTGGACTTCTAAGCGCTTCGATATGTCTTGCTCTGGTTCTCTCCGAAGGACGAGCGGCAAACCGCAGTCGCCTTGTTTTTGCTGAGCAGAAGAACCCTGCCGACGACACTTCAGAACGGCGACTCTTCTGATCATCGTTTTATTCGCGCGTCACCCATTTGTCGAGCGTTTTTCACTTCCTAATTCGACTTAAGTGGTCGCGAATGGCTGTTCGTTCTGCCAGGCGACGACAAGCGTCCAAAAAGTCTCAGCCGCTACTAAAGCCTGTCGTGGTCATAGGCGAAAGTCTCCTCTGACCATGTAGATCATTTCCATGACGACGATCTACTACCTTAGTTCCTTCTTCTTTACCATTATAACCGCCCCTTTTTCATGAATATTTCAAGGCATCTCTACAGTACTAACGATAAAGTGGGCTTATGGCTTCGGCTTAGGTGGGCTTCCAAGTTTGCTTCTGGAATTAGTCTTCAAAAAACATGTTTTCTGCCAGTTTTTCATTTTAAAATGCTGAAAAAATATTCTTAGACAATTACACAATATAAATAGAATTATATTTGAAACGATGTACAGTCTTTGCCCCATGGAAGAAAAAGAATATAGGAGCGATCGAAAAGATTCAAAATAATTTTACCAGAGAGATTATGATTAGATACGGTGGATTTTTCTACTCTCACATTCCTAGATCTCGAATTAGGAACATGTTTCTTGGAATTCAAACTCTAGAAAGCCGTAGAAAATTAAGTGATGTCTGTATGGTATTTAGAATAATTTCTGAAATGTGTAATGTGGACGGTACAGCTTTCTATGAAACAGTACCATCTATAATCAGGGTCAAATTAAGCTATGTACGGCCAGCCTAGAGCTAGTATTCGAGCCCAATCGTTTGCAGTAAGATCGGGATCGGCATTTATCTCTCTAAGATCTGGGCTAAGCCACTTCTTAGCCAATTTTGTTGCTTTCAAGCGACTGGCCTCAAAAGGCATGCTAAATTTTTAATGTCTTCCACTTGTGTTCCATCTACTTCACAACTTTGACTAACTATTTTTATCTTTAAAGCGATAGAATCTGTTACCGTTTTCTTCTAAGGTTTGTGTTTCATTGTTTCATTGTTCACTTCTCTCACGTCTGTCTTATACGTCGTAATAATTTATTATTATTATTAAATCATTATGTTCCTGCGCATCAGAGCTGAAAAAATTTCTGTCAAAATTGACAACAAAAACTCACACTCGCAAACGCGACTTGTTGCGGGCAGCTTCATCGCATTTTTCCTGAAGATGTTTGCTGTGAAAAGTGGATAAAGGTAGAGCACGACATTTTCTTTCGGCATTGAAGCGCGTTTAGCCTAGTCGGAGGAGGTGCCGGCTGCCGCGTGCCCACGATACCAGGTTCCTAGTCCGGATTTCCCGCCCAGGCTAACCAAGCTTCTCCTCCCTCAGAGATCGACGAATTGATGCCAGACTTGTCTGGGAAGGACAAAGCGCTCACTTGTTCATCTGTTGGCCACCGAAAGTCATTGTATGGCCAAATATTCTTTCAAGTTGCCTCAATGTATCTTGTTGATGTAGAATGTGTGGCGTACCCCGCAAGGACTAATTATGATTTTATCATCATTCTATCACCAAACCGAACATTTTTTTAATTGGAACGAGCTCTTCCCACATTATAATAATTCATCTGTAACTTGCAAAGAAAAGTGCATGCAGTGTTTAAAACTTTATAAAGTTCACATTTTTTGGTGATTTTAAAGCTATGTTAAAATGTAGTAAGATTTTACAATATGAAATGTATTACAAGAAGCGACCTAGCACTTTTCTAGCCCACTTTCATTTGCGTCTGGCTTGCTTTGGAAGTCCAGTTCAATTCCAGTTTTGTTAAAAATGCCTACAAATTGACGGGAAAATGATACATGTACATATATGAGACTATGTGTTTTGTTCTATGTTAAGAAAGGTCTGTGATTTTAGTGTTCGACCGTGTGAAGAAAAAACTCAGCACAGAGACGCTACCTTGAGGAGAAAGACTAAGACCCTGCAGTGATTTTAAAACAGTCCTATGTCTACTAATTTTAAAACCAACCTAAGCCTCGTACAGGAAAAATTAAACATTGGCCTGCTGTTTTGTTTCCCGTTAGTAAAAGCCATAAGAATGTGCTGATTGTATAGGCCAAGTATGCGTTCGGGAGGTCTCCACAATACCACGCAGAGGTAGAGTGCATAGCGCATCGAAGAGACGCTGAATAAGGTCGAAGTGCATCGCTTTCCAGGGTTGTGTGAAGCCGAAGGCACGTGTCGACAATGTGCTGATACGCGATACTCCTACTATCGATGTGTACAGCAGGTAACCTCTTTCTATCGATGTATTATAGTCTGGTATTATAGCGGGTTACAGAAGGTGACGTCCTACTATCGATGTCTTTTTAAGTAGTATAGTTTTGAAAGATGGAACGACTTAATAAGGCTTACATACCTTTATATGTAAGCCTTATTAAGCCGTTATATATGTATAGGAATAATATGTCTAGGAATAATTGTTCTGGTTGCTGTGAAACTGAAGAATTTTCCTCGTGTCGTGGGCTAGTATTGCGGCTACGTTTCTTTGTTTTCATTGGGAACACATTTTAGGAAGACTGCTTCCTCGGCGAAGTATGCGACCGAGGCTTCTGCTGTCCGAATCTTCGACCTATCATTGGAATACAGAGCGACGGTAAGATGAGTGGAATTGGATTCGCTTCTGTTATCTCCTAACCTTCTCACGGTCTTCATCAGCTTTCCTGCACTTGAACAGTCATTCTTTACAAGTATATCCTAACTTACGTTGCATCCAGTACTGTGATTGCTTCCAAGTAACAGCGCCTTGATCATCGGCTAACAATTGCACGCTGTAGCATCGCGTAGCGTCCATCGCACTGCACCTGATCCTCGCTCATCATCAACGTCGTTGTCGACGTCGACTGCGGAAGCGGAGGAGCTGTGTCCGGACGAGTCCGCTTGGTCGAAGCGGTGTCGGCTCGACGACGATTGCCATCCGAAGCACGAGATCTGCGCGGAGGGGAAGTGCTGTGCAAGTGGGTTCCCTTTTTCATTTGTCGATTTTCTGTAGGACTGCCTGTTTTCTTATTTTTGTTATTTGTTATGTTATATTGTTCACGCTAATTTTATTTCGCAACAAATCAAAAATCATACAGTGTATTAATAAACCAAACATGCCCTGCACTCTAAACGCTCTTAGCGATTTCCATTTGATTGATAGTGTAAATGCTGCTTCCATGATGCATCAAAGTGAGGATATGCGTGTTCTTTACAATAGTTTTTGCTGCATCGTTTACAGTAGCGAACTTTATGCAAACAGAAATGTTGTTATCAAAGACTAAGGATCGTGACGTCTTGGAGGAGGTCATGGCGCAATCTCATCTCTTGGCGCTTGAAAATGGTCGCCTTCCTGCTCGTTAAAATAAACTTTAAACCATTATTTTTTCTAAAAAATACGAATTTTTTAACACTTTAAACAATGTGTTCCTTACTGGATAGGTATATTTAAACTTCAAAGAAGTGTGACAAAAGTTTTTCTTCAACAAAAAAACCATGCTAAGGCTTCCAAAGAGTCTCTATTTAATTTAGAAAAAGTGAATTTAGGTTTGGGTGAGTTCGCTTTGATTTGAAAATCTTAGGCTAGCTTAGAAGATGTCCAATGTGATCTGAAAAGTGTCCAAATCGACGTGAAATGTATAACTTTTTGGGATCGAAAAGGTTGATATGTAGAAGAAGATCCTCTTTTACACTGTTTCTTCTGTATGTACGTAAGAATTCACAGGTCAAAACAATCAATTTGAAGCAAAAACTGTGTGGAAAAACGAGCAGTTCTGTTAGAGAATCCTGTTAGTCAGCCAGCACAAAACTGACAAATATCTCGTCGTTGCTCCTGTGAGCACGATTATTCACTAGACATGCTTAAGTGAAATTCACACAGTGCGGACGGATGACAAATTGTTGAAGTCAGTTCATGATGATGTCTGAACACACAGACTGATAAGCAACATGGCGATTTTCTCCTCCGAATGCCTTTCTCCTTCGTCTCACCTCCCTTTCCGCCGTTTGTCTCGCCGAATTCTATTTCACCCGCCGCTGGGCGAGCACGTTTTTCGTCGCTTTACCTCGTATATTCTCATCTGTTCCTCCGAGCAGCGTCTGTCGTTGCCGTCGTAGCCGTCAGTCCTTGAGCAGGGACAGGTTCTCCGATCGCCTAATCCTCGACCATTTTCGTAAGCGTTTAATAGCCATGCAACCATTGCGCAACGGCGGGCGCCATTGATACATCCGCGTGTACATACGGGCCATCCATGCGTACACCTCCAGCTACACGCGCTGCGCGAACATCATTCGGGGTCGGCGAGTCGAATCGCCCCGGCGAAACTCGCAGCGCGCTCACTTTTGCTGGAACTGGACTCGCTCTGAAAGCGAATATTCGCAGAAAAAAGGGAAAAGGAGGATTTTCCAAAAAGATCTCGGATTAAAAGTTTGCTCAAAAAGGTTAGTTTAGGTGCAGTGAGCAGTGTATAGTTCGGGTTTCTTGGCAACATTAGCTGAAGTAGCTTGAGAACTGACGCGACTACATAGCGCAGTCGGAGGAGGTGCTGGTTTCGCGTGTACTTGATTACCTGTTCGGATTTTTGCCCCGCGCAAGCCGATCAATCCTCCTTTCCTTAGGGATCGGCCGATTGGTACAATTCTTGTCTGAGAAGGATAATACGCTGAAATGTGCATCGTGTTATCCTTCTCAGTCATGTTTAGGTCCTGTTTTGTCTTATATAATCCGCTCCGTGAAGAAAAATTTTAGTACGATTTCTTTGAACTTTTAATTCGCCTACCCAGTAGGAAAATCGTTGTTTAAATCTTTATAAAATTATCATTTTTTTTTAGGAAATATAACGGTCTGAAGCTTGGTTTAAACAGCGAGAAGCCGGCCACCTATTGGTTCTAAAACAACAGATTGCGGCGTACCAGCAAAAATTACAATTTGCATAGAGTTTTACACCTGTAAATGCTACAACAAAAATAATTGTAAAGAACCAACATATCATCGCTTTCATGCTACATGCATCAGCGTCTACAATATCAATCAAATGAAAATCGCGACGGGCTTTTTGAGCGCCTGGCGCAATCTGGTCTTCTAACGTACAAAATGATTGCTGACTTGTTGCGCATCAAAACGAAATTCTATTAATTGTTTCACCTTCAAAAATAAAAGTGTAATTCAATTTTTTAAAATAATATTCTTTCGAGCAGCTGAACTGAAATTTTTCAAAAAAGGTATTGCTAATGTTTCTTAAACAAAGTTGTTCCACCCTTTTTGCAGAGTTTCTTGTTCAGTGTAGAAAAGCTCATTTCGATTTGGAAGAGTTCATTCTGATCTCAAAAGACTTCGGCAGGCTTAGAAGAGCATACAATTTGAAGTAAAACATGTCCAATTCGACGCGAAAATGTTATAAAATTTTAGGATTACTGAAAAGGTTGGTAGTGGGAAAAAAGGTGGTAGTCTTTTCCACTGCTCCTTCCATTGGTACAGATTCATGGAAAAACTTTCATTTTAAACCAATCACTCTTTGTAAAAACAATCAGTTTTGTTAGAAAATCTTTTAATACATCATACGTGTTATACAGCTGCGTGTCATTTATAATCATTCCAACATCCTACCTTTTATAAAGTTTTTATTAGTAATATGTTGTTACAGGATGTTTTGTTGCGATCAAAACTCTTGCGCCAGGCGGGACTCGAACCCGCATCTTCTGCTTTCCGGGCAGCGATGTTCGCCTTACACCACCGCCGCGGTTTGACCGCACGTAACATCCGCGATGTCCTCTTGTTATGTACGGTCAAACAGCACCGGTGGTGTAAGGCGAACATCGCTGCCCGGAAAGCAGAAGATGCGCGTTCGATTCCCGCCTGGCGCCAGAGTTTTGATCGAAGAAAACATCCTGTAACAACATATGGCCTTTCTACCAGCCGCTCCAGGCTTACGCAAATGTGTTAAAACATTTTTATTAGTCAGCTCGAAGAATTCGACGTGACGACAAAACGATAGTTCAACGTGAAAATGGCATAATAAAACTTCGATTTCTTTTTCTAATAAGACTTCGTTTAGTAGTTTTTTTTAAAATCTGGAGTAGCAGATCGCGTCCGAAGTTTTTCTGCTTCGAATTCTGACAGACTACTAAACCGAATTTTGCGGCTGAACGCGTTCGGGCATTTCACTCGTTTCACTCGGAGGTCAGGTGGCTCTTGTGGTTCACCGCGAATGGCTACAGCCCGTCGTTTCGTCCTTGGCACACGCGGTCGTCGGCCCTGTAATCCTGAAAATCGTGCATTCCCCATTGAAGGGACACGAACCCGCCGCTGTCCGGCCGGCATCCTCCACAGAGGTCGTCCTTTTTGTCGAGACCAGCGGAAAGTTAAGCTGGTTTTTGCCCTGAAAGAGAACAGGAATCGGCATTGGTGCCATAAAAATTGCGTAACGAGTCGAGACGATTTCACCGAAAGGGCGAAAGATGCGGCGACCTCTCGCACGACCCTGAAAATGTGACTGCTGACAGCATTGAGGTGACGGCATCAGCCACTTAAAAAAGACATCAACAGCTCGAGTTCTTGTTTGATCCTGCATGAGAGCAACGGTCCGCATTCTCCTGCTGATAATTTTTTTTTTCTGTCCGCGGGGATTTTGAAGGTTGACGGTAACTTCAAACACTGTCATTACGTATTATTAAAAATATTTACTGACACGGTGTCTAACTTTCTGTCTAACTTTCTCATTTACTATTCATCAGAAGAGCTATGGGCGAGCACGTTGAACAGTGCGATCCTAGTCGCGAATGCGGCTGCCATGGATGCGTGGAATGCACCAGCTAATCACACGTTGCCGAATGCACCAGCTAATCAGACGTGGCCGAGTGGGCGTCAATCAAATGTAGAATGTACAGCCCTGATTGGCCGGCCTTGGTTTGGTCGTGATTTCGATAGGTTCTGATTAGTTGGCGCACTCCAAAATTTCAGTACCGCCCACATTCGCAGCATGGCACCGCATCGTGCACTGGAGAGATGTCTTCTGAGGACAAGCCTTCGTCAGCAATGGCAAAAAGGCCTACGAAGCTCGGAGCTACGGGAGAAGTCGCAATTAGCAGACCCGCTGCAGTACATGAAGAAGTCCAAATATCGCTGGGCCGGACACCTGCTTCGACGAAAAGACTCCGTGTCACAGAATGGCTCCCGAGAGACCATAAGACACCACTGGGACGACAGCCAACGCGATGGGCAGAGTCATTCTCGAGATCTTTCAGAGAACGGGGTCTGCCTCATTGGATGAAAGCAGCCAGAGATCGAGCGGTCTGGAAGAGTTGGGGTCCCCGCTGAGAAGATCTCCAGCCGACAAAAGGACCATCAAAGTGTCAAAGTAAAGTAATGAAAACATTGCCAGAAACTTTAAACTTTCAAAGCTAAGCTTCAAAAGGTCTGTATAAACACATTTTTTAATTTTGAGAGAAACTGCAATAATAAAGAAAAGAGAAGGCGAAAAGCATAAGATTACTAATTTTTCTCACTCCAA
Organism: Heligmosomoides polygyrus bakeri; assembly: GCA_947359475.1. Lineage (NCBI taxonomy): Eukaryota > Metazoa > Nematoda > Chromadorea > Rhabditida > Heligmosomidae > Heligmosomoides > Heligmosomoides polygyrus. The sequence goes on from OX375868.1 coordinate 19,823,792, forward strand.
AGTGGTTCGCCACCAGGAGTGCCACAAAATTCTGCGCGTTAAATTTTTTAACGATTTTTTAACGGAAAGTTTTAGTTAGACTTTCGGTAAATCGTGTAATTTCATTAACAAAGTACAATTGGCTGCGAAACATTATTTCACGTGAAAAAATAAAGGAAAACTTTATACGTTTCAACTTCAATAGGTCAACAGCTAAAGTTCAAGGAATAGAGTGTAGCACTGCAATGTAAAATAAACTAATAAAAAATAAATAAAATAGTTCAACATCAACAAACGCAGAAAAATAAATAATCCTTTGAATAAGCTATCTACAGGGTGTGGAATAAGAACAGGTATGGAACTATCATTGGTCAACAGAAGAGGCCAGCATTGGTCAACAGATGAGGCCCGACTCTTTTGAACGATGACGCCACACGTTTAACAAATCACTACTCGAAAATTGAACGAATCAAGGGTTAAAGTGTTCTGCCACACCCGCCATATTCTCCAGACCTCTCACCAACGGACTACCACCTTTTCAAACACTTTCAGAACTTTCTCGCTGGTAAAGTCTTCACCAATCCGTACCAAGCCAGAACAGTTCTCGCGGAATTTGTCGAATCTCGACCACCCAAGCTTTTCGCTGATAAAATAGATCGACTGGCGGCCCGTTGGCAAAAGTGTGCTGATTCGAGCGGTGCTTATTTAGACTAAATCCGATAAAATTTGAGAAAGTTATCGTAGTTCCAATTGCAGCACTCAAAACGCTGAGAACTTTCGGGACAACCTAATATTATTTCCAAAAATTAAAAACAAATTCATGAAAGCACTTTAATATTCTTGCGAATTTCAGTAGTTTTTCAGGAACAGTTCTATTTAGGAGGATGAGACCTGCAACAATAATGAAGACTAAGGGTAAATGTGGTAAACTCACTGAAAGAAAAGTCCGTTAAAAATTCCGTTAAATTTCTAAAAATTTCCGTTAAGTCGTTAATCCAGATTTTAACAAGAAATAATTCGTAAAATTCATTAAATCGTCAACCGGTAAATGTGCACCCCTGTTCGCGTTCGCCGACCATACGAGCCTTTTCTGGTGCAACACCTTCCCGGTGGCTCACCAGTGTTTATAAATCATACCACCAAATATACAGCAGCTATTCCTAAGTAAAAGTCAATAAAATATAGAAGACCAAAAGATTTGTAGTATCTGCATTTATGAAGTTTATCAGAAATATCCGTGTAAAAGACTTTGAAGCCGTTGCTATCAATGAACATTTTCCTTATAATAGCGTTTTAGCGTGTGCTCGCCGTCGTCGGTTAGTTCTGGACGAATCAGCCCAGAATGAACTGCTTGGTCTTGCTATACCACAATGTGAACAAGATGGAAAATGGTACAGAAGACGGTACGTTGAACTTGGAAAATTTTCTGGCTGGATTTACGAGTTAGCGCCTCTTTATCCTTAATTTCAACACATAAAAACTGCAGTGGCAGAACGTAATGTGACATCGCTTCTAAGGCTTCGAGTCGTTCGCATTGCTCTATGGACTTAGTAGGACCATATGAGACAACATTATCCGCACTAGCCGAAAATCAAAAACTCAGCGCCTTTCAATTGCAAATTCAGAACGTCATCGGCTAAGAGGTTACCTTGATACATGTAAGGGTCGATTTGCGCCTTCCGCTCATGTTGTTCTTGAAAATTTGACGTTGTTTGCTTATTTTTCTTCTCGATGCTTATTCCCTTGCTGTTGACGTTTGCTTTTCCTTTCCTCCTATTGATGTTGTTCTTTTCGTTTTTTTACATGCGTTTTATTGTCCTTAGGGGGAACGAGGCTGTTTCGTATTAGTTAAAAGGACAACTAGCTGTTCTAAACGCTCCACAAAAAAAAAATAAATAATTCTAAAATTGGCTGCTAGGTGTTTCAGAATAATTCCTGCCACACCACCCCTGCCTTGTTCCATAGCCCTACATAGGCGCTCTAAAATCTTCACTGAAGAACTTCCTAACGAGAAACCCAGTGTTCATAGGCAGTGCTTGGCAGGCACCGAGGCCTGCTGGTGTGTGACGGCGTTGGGAAGACGCTTCGCAGGAGGTGGACCGGACTGCGAGACTCGACGTAGAAAGCAGGAAAACATGGTACTGAAGGCAGTAAAGCTCAGAGACGAGCTGATGCGGGGCAAAGTAAGCTCCATAGGTTCTACCTGCAGCAGGACTTACTTAGCGTATCAAAAGCTATCATTCAGGTGTGCGACGAGTACCGCGAAGGTGACTGTCCTACCACACCGGACGAGAACACCACCACCGCTCTGCAATGCCTTTGCGATTCTGACTGTCCGAAGACGTGGAAGTGCTGTGAACATCGGAAAGGACTCATTTGCCAGGCGCCTGGTACTAACCAACCGTACTAACCGCCACGCTTTGTAGTCCCGACACCAATCCTTCTGTTGCCTTCTAACTCCTCCTCTTCTCCTCACGTCTACTAGTGAATGCTTCAGTTTGCTAGAACCGCTCTGTATTCTTCCAGTGCCTTCGATGCAGTCCTTGACGCTGATCTGCGGAATGAACGAGCAGTTCTCCGCCTGTCACACGCCGTGCCAGCCGTCTTGCGACGACCCGACACTGATCCCGTGCCCGCCGCCAACGTGTGTCCCCGGCTGTCACTGTCAGCCTGGTGAGTTACTCCTGCAAGGCTGGGCCGTGTGGAGTCTAGACGGGCAGGTATCCGCACGCAAACATGTCGTACGCATGAGCGGCTGGCAGAAGCCTTGATGCGCTGTTGGTACGCTGACTTGCCTCCCAGTGGACTAGTTCTCCCAGATCAGCCGGGTCACTGGGACGACTGCGGGGCCAGCGAAAAATCTAAGGTTTACGAGCTCCAATGCTATCAGTTAGATCATCTTGCTTAAATCGCCCAAAATTTGAGTAAGGTTGTTCGATTTGACGCTCTAGTAAGGCTTTAATTGTTGTTTAATTTAATGGTCACTTGTTCTACCACGTTTTAACGTTTTGAATCTTCTTCTTCTTCTTCTTCTTCTTCTTCTTCAGCGTCTGTCCCGCTTCTAGCGGGGTCCGCTATTCTGGTGTCATGACGCCACCTTTCCCGATCCAGCGCTAAATCAGGGTGGACACCAGCTACTTTCAAGTCCTTATGTAACGTTCTGAATAATGATCAACTATAATTTAATCTAAAGGTAAAGTCATCTCACGCCGGCAGTAGGATATAACTTTTACAAATTGCTTTTTAGGCACTGCTGTACTTTCACGACTCCAGAGGCCTAGGACAGGGCGACAGAAGTATTCGCCTAAACATCGCTCAGGGGGTGGGGTATCGTGGTGCCGATGATGAATCTGACATCCGTTTTGCAATTTCGGCCGATTACGGTAGGCTACGGTAGGACTGAGGCTGTTTAGGTCATCATGACCTTAGTCACCCACACCTATCGTGACCTACCGTAATCCAGCGTAATACGAAAAACGGATGTTAGATTCGTGATCAGCACCCTAAATAACCCCTATAGCCCAAGTATGGGCGAAATCGGTGAACATGACCATAGTCACCCGCACCTACCGCAACCTACCGTAATCCATCGTAATGCGCAGAACAGCTGTCAGATTCGTGATCTGCACCCCAAATAACCCCCCACCATCCCCTCGGCGAAGCTTGGACGAAATCAGTGATTATGACCTAGACGGCCTTAGTCACCCGTTTCAGCCGTACAGTAAACGGTTGAAACTTAAAAATAGGATGTCGGGTTCGTGATCAACACCCCATATTACCCCCATGGGCGAAGTTTGGGTGAAAATTTTTTTCGACCTTTCTACCTCTTGATCGCGAAAGCACGGTAGTGCCCTTTTTAACTCTCATTAAGCAAACAATAGTATTGCAAACTTTTCTTGTATTAGTCGTTTGTGTGGCCTACATGTAAAGGCCAAACCTCCCAGCTGATCAGAGAACCGACCGAATACGCGTCTGCCAATCAGGACACATATCATACAAGCCGCCTCTGGGTAGGATGCACACGTCATCCGGCTTGATTGGTCTGATGTTTCTTCTCTTCTCCCTACATAGGTACCATTAACGACCAGTCCCGGCTCTTCCATCGGCCTCCTTAAGATTCGTATTGAAAGTAGTCATCGCCATCCGACACTCAGATTGTCACCCCTCTTTAGGATTCATACGCGCTGACGGCTCAGCTCGGTCGGCATGTGTACCACGTGCTGCATGTGCGATGTACGACAGCTCAACTCGTTGCCTGGACGAGCGGCGGCAGTACCATAGCTGCGGCTCAGCTTGCCCTATCAGCTGCGCGACGAGGAACTCGGCAAGGTATGAGTGAGTTCTTCTACTTTTTGATTGAGTACATGTCACGGATATGACCAAGAAAGCGGCTTCGCCATGGCTGGTCTCCTGAACTGTCAAACCAAATCAAAGAGAAAGTGTTGGGCCAAACTTTCAGAATCAAGCAGCTAGTTATGGCCCTAACTAAAATAACGCTTAGGGGAATTGCATTAGTCGAAAAATTCGTAGCTTCATCCAACTCATTTCACTCTATTCTATAGAAACGTCTGCTTCTGGTAGACTCTTCTTCTTCTCCTGAGCGTTTAGTCCCGCGCAGTCGCAGGGTCCGCTGCTTTTGTGATCCGTCGCCACCTCATTCTATCAAGGGCGTCATCTGGCGCAGCGCCGATTTCGGCGAGCTCTCTTGATGACGTCCCTCCACCTTTTCCTTGGGGCTCCTCACGGACGCTTTCCAGGTGCCTCAAAATTCAGGGCCAACTTCGTGGGATGTCCTATTGTCTTCTGAGGATGTGTCCGTACCACCTAAGGCGCTGCTCCCTCATCTTCAACTGGATCGGAGCTGTCTTCATCACTGTCTAACATCCTCATTTCGCACTCTGTCTTGACGGATCCACCCATATGCCCATCTGAGCAACCTCATTTCCGCGGCTGCAGTTGCCGCTCCTGTGCTTTACCCAGGGCCCAGCACTCACAGCCATAGAGGAGGGCAGGCCTCTGGTAGACTAGTCTCCTCATCATCATCATCATTTTCATTAGCGTCTGTCCCGCTTGGTGGCGGGGTCCGCTCTTCTGGTGTGGTGACGCCAATTCTCCCGATCAAATGCTTGATCAGGGTGCACACCAGCCATCTCTAAGTCCAAGCGCAACGTATCTAGCCAACATTGCTTCGGGCGTCCTCTGGGCCGCTTTCCAGGGACCACAAGATTCAGGCCAATCTTACACACGGTGTCGTCGTTAGCGCGAAGGACGTGGCCGTACCATCGAAGACGAGCTTCGCGCAGCTTCTCGGATATCGGGGCGACACCGAACCTCTGTCGTATGGTGTCGTTACGAACGCGGTCCAAACGCGTAACTCCAGCCGTCCACCGTAGCATCTTCGTCTCCATTACACTGAGGCGGCTTTCAACTTCCTTCGTCACGGGCCAGCACTCAGCACCGTACGTCGCTACTGGGCGGACTACTGTTCTATAAACCTTCGATTTGAGGTGCTCAGGTACTGTCCTGTCGCAAAGCACCCCAGTCAGCGAGCGCCATTTGGACCAGGCTGCACTCACACACGAATTCACCTCCAACTTTAGGCTGCCATCGGGCGTAACTGTTGACCCGAGATACTTGAAAGATGTCACTCGTGAGAGCTCAGTACCATCGATCTTAATAGATCCGTGCTCATTCACATCCGTCGTCAAGTATTCCGTCTTTTTGACGTTTAGCTTGAGACCGAACAATGCCAAACGATCGCACCACGCCTGTGCCTGTCGCTCGAGTTCGGTTTTGTCTTCACATGCAAGCATGACGTCGTCAGCATACAGCAGCGTCCAAGGTGCCGCCATTTGGAGATCTCGTGAGATTGCATCCATCACGACCACGAAGAGCAGTGGGGATAGCGCAGATCCCTGATGCACCCCTACAGAGATTAGACTAGTCTCCTCTTTGGTCAATATACATAGACCCGCCTTGTATGTACAGCACGATGCGGCTATGCTGCGTGGCTAAAGTTCTCACACATTTTTTTCGGCGAAGCGGCGGCCCTATCCTTAATCATTGAGCAGGTTCGCAGAATTTGCCGTTGGCAGCGGATAGCGGCGAGCAGCACCGTGCCGCAGCCGCACACTTTTGAGCGGCGGCGACAACAATGATTCACATCATTATTGCCGCCACCGCTGGTTTGCTCCGCAGCGTTCTATCTGCACCTGCCGCGGTCGACTAGAGTGCAGACAGAAGGCGAGAAAGCGGCAGTAGCAGCAGCAGGTCCCGACTAGGAGTACAGTGCCTCCACCGCTAGCAAGATTCGAGTGTGTGTGAGCCACGCACTTCACGAGTTTTGCCGCCCGCCGCTTGCGGCAAAAGTGTGCGGAGGCGTCTATATATGCTTATCGACAAAATGGCATCAGCACAATTACAGAGAAAAAAAGAAACCACTGAATCCCACGGGACGAGATCCCCTTTTATGTCCTAGCCTTCGCGCGCTTTGCCTGAAGCTCAAAATGGTTGCGGAACTGTTCAAAATTCAATTTACCGCGTCCAAGAATGAAGGCCATTAGAAGCAAATACATGTAGACCACTACATACGTATTGCTAATAGAATATGGAATGCTGTGTCTTATATGGAACGTTTCGACATATATTTCTAAATTGAGAGAGCTATGTACAGAACCATCAACAAATCTTTAAACGAATGCTGCCCTTTCTTATAATATAAATAAATAAATAATCAAAATAAAAATTTCTGTGTTCCTACTCTCCCTTTGCAGATGTCACGAAAGCTGTGTGTCCGGATGCTTCTGCCGTATTCCGTATGTGCTCGAGAATGGCAACGATCCTCTACATTCACGGTTTGTTTACTGCACTTTATTAAATCCTACTGCACTGGATACCATTTTCATGTTAGCCTAACTTAGACAGTTTTACAAATTAATCTAAAAGTCTACCTATAGACATCAAGCACTTGCGAAAAAGTCAGGACAATTTTTTTAATTTAGAAATACCTATTTTGACTTCCATTAGAGATTTATTATCACCTACATCAAGGTGTCCAAAGACGGTTACAAGAAGGTTTATAAAAATTAGCTATTCACAAGGATGTTCGCATGTTTACTTCAAAGCCTGTCGAAATAAAAGTTTTCTCGTGTGTTGAAGAAAGTGGTTGCGCCATGCGTGTGCCCCATATGTCGTGACCTTTACTTGGCTGATAACGGAAATTTCGTTTACATGAAATTCTCTTTAAATCAATCAGACAGCGTGAACAGGAGTGGAAGTGCCTCACTCTTCACTGCGTATTTCATGTAGATAACACTTGCTTTTTAGTATTTAGTCATAATTTGGGGCTCACCTCTAGAATGCATGGTGTAAAATTGTAACTTTGTTACCATTGAAAAGAACTTTGAGAACATTTTCTTTAGCTGTAAGAACAAAAACGACAATCATTTTCTGGGCTTTCTATGTAGGGAATCAATAAACTTCAATGAAATACCTTGTGAACTTTAAATCGAAAACTCATCCTGATTCTCCTAAAACAAATCGTCTTTAGCTTCGAAGACTTTTGTTTCGACTTGCAAGGTGCAGAGTTTGTTTTATATTGTCAAGTGTGTCGTGAAACTGTTATAAATCAGTTACTTCGTCTGTGTGCCTTTTCGTGCGTCCATACAAAATTGTTGGCTATTTAACTGGAGCTTTTTGAACAATAATTCTGTTCTGGTTGTCATCGACGTAAAGAGAGGAGTTCGCGGGGATACCATATCCCGAAGCTCTTCAGTGCCACTTTCTCTGCGCGAACCCGAATGGGAAGACATGGGAGGAAAGGTCGACTGCCGGCAATTGCACCATCTTCTCTTTGCTACCGACATCGTGCTCATAACACCGAACATCAGCCAGGCGGAGCGAATGCTGGCCGACTTCGATCGTGTATGTGGGAACGTTGGACTGTAGCTGAATCTTACGAAGACGATGTTCATGAGGAACGGGCGAGTTTCTGATGCCCATTGTCGCTCAACGGAAAGAGGATCTCGGAATGCTCCAGCTGTGTGTATCTGGGTTAGCGAAGTCAACATGGCCAACGACCTAGCACCAGAGCTGAGCAGGAGGAAACGAGCTGCTTGGGGAGCTTTCAATGAGCGTCGAAAAAGTCGTGAAGAAGACGAACAACGTCGACTCCGTGCCCATATATTCGACTCTACTGTTCTTCCTGCCCTAACATACGCCTCAGAGACCTGGGCCATACGAAAGCATTAGGAACACGCTGTCAGTTTTGCGCTGCGCATAATAAAAAGGGCGATTTTCGGAATGGCACTGTTCATGCAAGTGAGAGAATGCCTCTGGAGCTGCTCGTGTGGAAACTGCCTTTGTCGCTCAGGGGAGTCCGAGGTTGGGTTCTGCGCTCTTCGAGCGCAAAACTATGTAGGCTCGGGAAGGGACTCCATGTTGGGTGCCATCCAAGCTGCCGGTGTGGAGACTGCTTTCGTCGCTCAGGAGGAGTCCGCTCGAACCAGGCTAGAGAAGGGACTCCAGGGTGTGTGCCATCAAAGCTGCTCGTGTGGAAACTGCCTTCGTCGCTCAGGGGAGTCCGCGGTTGGGTTCTGCGCTCTTCGAGCTGCTCGTGCGAGAACTGCTCCCTTCTGCCAGGATTCTCCTGCAGCGGCGGTGGAAGAGCCGCGATCCGGCATCGACCGATCAACGATCCTCCTCCATATCGACTGATCGTGGTATCGGTGGATACCTAAAATTGCCATGTCGACACGACGCGATGTACGCGGCTTGGAAGAGGTAGAAAAGCCGCCATCGTGGCCGCTGAGGTGCATTTCTAGGGCGGTGTCGTCAAATGCGGTGTTTGTGTGCATTCACACAACACACGCGGTGCAGCTGGACCGAGCGAATTTGGGATCTTACATTCTGGAGCCCCGAGCTTCGTTGACGTTCGAAGATCAGAGACGCTATCGCATGGTCAAGTCGTCGAAAATTAAGCTTCGTGTCCCTCGAGCGAGGAGGATTGGAACACTCTGGCACGCGCCAGGGACGAATGGAGACGCTGCTGGCGTTTGCTCGAGCAAGTCGATAAACAACGACAGGTGATACATACAGATGAAATCCATTCTGAATACAAGGTGTTTTATTTATGTGCTAGCTCCTCCCAAGCAAAACGAGAACTGGAATAAATTTGTGTATTAAAGAAAAATAAAAGCTTTAAGAAAAATAAATTCAAGAACCCTGAATGCAAAAAATTTAAATTCCATTAAAAGAATAGTAAATTAGAATTTGCAAGTCTATGTGCTGCACTTTTCACGCATTTACTGGCTACTTTAGATGCATTCTTCCATCGCAGTGTCCACTGCTGGGCTCGTCCGGTCATCGGCAAAGCCCTACCTCTAGTATGACGGCCATTGTTCCGGTCACAGACAAGGTTCGCCTCTGGAATTTTTTTGTCTGACGATTTGAATTTCTATTTATTTTTTCGTTTTCTATAGCTTCGCCTTCCAAGAGAAGTGCCTTGAGTGCTCTTGCTTAGGTTTATAATCGACATTTTGGCTATTCCTTTTTCAGTTTGAGGCTGTTGAATCCATAAATCGCTGTATTGTCGTATCGGAGTTTTCCTATTTTCGGAGATTTCAAGATGATCATGAAAGTGGTAGAAACCAAACTGAGCATGACTTCAAGCGAAATTAACAGCTTATTGGAAAAAATCTTTTTTGAGAATTTATTCCTTTGTTCTGCCGCGTAGGCTCATAATGAGCCTATACGGAAGGTCTACCAGCACATTTCGCGAAGGCGCACCGGGGAGGTGCGGGAATGCTCCGCTGCTCCTACCGTAACCGCGGCAGCCAATCAAGCACCTGTTCAGCCGCACAGGTACGGTACATGATTGAATCCATAAATCGCCTACCGCGATAATGATAGAGGCAACAGCGCGTTCCTCCACCTCCTCTACTTGTTCCCGCACCCCCGCAGTGCGTCCTTTCAACATGTGCCTATTTACCTCTGGACCCTCCATGATTAGTTTTCATTAAGTGTTTGGCTAGCTGAAGATCTTGGTTATCCCTCTTTCTCTATTGACTAGCGTAAGACGTCATCTGTTAGGGATTGACCGAATAAGTGTGCCCTGCTACAGGAGTGGCTTCAGAAAACTCTCAGTGAATTCTATCCGACACCTGGCTCGCCGACCGTTCTACCAGACACCAACCACTGCAGTGATCCTCTCAAGAACTATCTCAACTGCGGCACTAAGTGTCCAGGTATGTCTTCGCGGTCTCCTTCCCAAAATGGGAGATGCTCACCGTCTATTGTAATGTACTTCAAGTTGGCTGCAACAACCTGAATCCATCGACAACGTGCAGTCTGGCCTGTGTCTCTGGGTGCTTCTGCCGGTCGCCCTATGTTCTTGTGGATGCTAAGGTTTGTGTTTGGCTGCTTAGGCTGCCAGTCAGGGATATCGGTTCTTTCCTTCAAGGACCCACAATCCGGCTGCGTGCTGCCACTACACTGTCCACGCGTATCATCGCCTACAGGAACGTGCCCCGATCCAAGAAAAGAGTGGACGAGCTGTGGAGCTCTTGGGTAGGTTGACCTATAGAGGCTGTGCTAGTGGAAAGCGAAGTGTTCTGTTCCCCTGCTTAGCGTCGAATTTCTGTATGGGGCGCAAGCGCGCACTCATCCCTGTCGTGTGCCAGACTAGCCCATTGAGTCTTCCTTGCTTAGGAGGCTCCAAGGACCTCATATCGCTCATTCCAGGGCCTATCCAATTAAGAATGAAGTAAAATGTTTAGGTTAACATTGAGGAAGGTAAAGCGAAAAAAATTAACATCGTTCAGATAGGAGAAGTAGACACAGAAAGAGGATTTGTATGCCAAGTTGGGTTTCTATGGGTTAACTGGAGTGCGCCATGTACTTCTGGAAATATGTCTTCTAAAGCTAGTTTTTTCAGATGCGCTCGATCGTGCACAAACCCATTAGGACGATGTGAAGCCGGCCTCTGCTCGGCTGGTTGCGTGTGTCGTGAGCCCTACGTCCTGCAGGTTAGAGGTTATGTTGGCTCAAACAACTATATCCTACTGGCTTTTTGTTGCTTAACTTTGTGGACAAAACGTCGCAAGTTAATTAATAAAAATGTTAAAAATAAAAAATTGGCGGTTGCGGTACTGGTCGCGAATGTGGCCAGCATTGAGAGCTGGAACGCACCAGCCAGTCAGCTCGCATCGGATGGCGTGCCAAACAGGGAGGGTATGCACACAGTCTATATCCTGATTGGCTGGCATGTGTTTCTTCGGTAGTTATTGGTTGACTCGCTCTCAATTCCCAATGCTGCCCACATTTGCGACATTCCTGGCTCTTTCTTTGGTTGAAGACGAGTACACCCGAGAAGCCACTCGTGGTGGGAAGCCAGTAGACATGACATGTCGGTGTTTTATCATTCTCAGGCAAGTCTGGTAACAATTTACCGACTCTGGTAGGATTGAAGGCTTAGTTGGCCTGGCCAGGAAAACCGAACTTAGACCTGGAGTTGGCTGCATGCTCCTCAACAGGTACCTCCTCCGACTGTGCTACCACGCCGCTAATATGCAGCTTAAACAGATACTTTGAGCTAGAATCGAAGGAGTGACCACTTCCCGCACTAGGCAGATGTTCCTCCGCTGACCGAATGTGACAGCTGGGTTGTTATCGGCAAAAGATCACCTAACGGCTCTCCTCTTCTCTCTTTCATCTTCTCGTGATTCTGTAAAACCAGAGTCAACTTCTCAGGGCTCTCCCCTTTTATTACCTACCAGCCTATTCTATACGATCATCGACAGATTAACGCTGAACTCGTATGACCTCCTAAAAGGACAGTGAAGTACATGGTGCACACTCCGACTTAACGACAAAGGTCGGCGCTTTACGATCTTTTAGAACTTCTTGTAGAAAATACACTTCTAGGCGCTTCATACCGGACACAAATCGAAAAATCAGTAAGACTGTGCGTGTGAAAAAGAGATGCCTCATGCTGGAATCGAACCAGCGACCTTCTGTTTACTAGACAGACGCTCTGCCCCTGAGCCAATGAGGCATGGTGATGGAATCCAAAGCGCCTCTGATGAGTGGCACAGTTAATGATTCTGAATTGGTGTTGTTGAATACTGTGCTCGGCCTATTTGGACCACTTGCTGAAACAGCTGGGCTATACTGTGAATTTGGGTCACCTTTTGCAAAATTGGAAAACCTCGCCGTATCGATGACCACAGCTAAGGCATTTACGTGACCACATTCCAGTGATTCCTTCGACGGTGATATGAGTCAACCGACTTTCAGAGAGGCGGTGCAAAATGTACGACCCCGGAAAGTACTCGACTAGAGCGCTAACGACCTCGACAAGTGTGGATGGGGCCGGTTGCTCTGCGCTTCATAAAACGCCGCCAACAGCAGTGCACACGTGACGGAGCTGGGAAGCGCCCATCAGTCCCATGGACAGCGCGTCCTTATAACCGCCTGCTATCTTTCGCCGTATGCGGAGCGGGTCTGACCTGCGTTTCAACACGGCGAAATGTCGGTTAGCTCGCGCTCTTCAGTAAGGGAGGCATTAAAAACTCCGGGGAACGGTACGTGGGTTCCGAGCTTGGTCAACTAACTATGTGTGTCAAGGAAGCAGGTCTTTCGCTGCCTTCAAGTCTCTATAACTCTTTAATTTCGTCTTGATCTCTCCTGGGCAATTTTTCTCATACTCAGGCTTCGCAGTCGGCTCAGTTCTCTGAAAACTACTTATTTCTTTAAACCTGATTGCAGACATTAGTCTCAAAGCCTACATTCGTCTAAAAAGATGGCATATCATCTTGAAGTGGGCACTTTTCATTTTAAACCGAGCACATTTAAAGCACAAGAGGCGAACCTAAAGTTATATTGGGCAGTTTATAACAAATTCACAAATTAAAGATAATCTTCTTTCACAAATTATTGTTGCTCTTATTATTAGATTGTAACGAATTAAATGGCACTGGCTCGCGCCATTTTTTGGCGCGTCTTTACGCGTTTGATCAAGAACAAACCGTAACATGTGGCATATCACTTAGAAGCGCAAACTTTGCTCTACCGGAGAGTACCAAATTTTCTATGTAAAAGTGGGAAAACTTTAGAGTTTTATTGACTTTTTTGCAGATGGACAAAAGGGTAATCCGAGGCATTTACTTGTATGAATTCAAGCTGGGCACTACAGCTAAGGAGGCGGACGAGAAGATCAACGCCGCATTCGGTCAAGGATGTTCCACAATTCGGACGGCGTATCGTTGGTATCAGAAGTTCCGGAATGGAGATGAGAGCTTGGAAGAACATGAAGGTCGTGGGATGCATAGTGATGTTGATGAGGACAAGCTGAGAGATGTGGAGGATCCACACAAAGGTACCAGGAAGATAGCGAAGGTTCTTGGCGTCAGTCACAACACAGCTGCCCGGCATCTGAAGGAAATTGGAAAGACCAAAAAGCTGGAAAGATGGGTGCCTCACGAGCTGTCTGAGGAGCAAAGAAACCGACGATATGATATCTCGTCCGCACTGCTTCTACGGAACGAAACGGACCCATTCCTTGATCGCATCGTAACCTGTGACGAGAAATGGATAATGTACGACAACAGGCGACGACCGGCACAGTGGGTGGACAGCAATGAGAGCCGCAAGGTTTTTGCGAAGCCGGAATTGCACCAAAAGAAAGTAATGGTGACAGTATGGTGGTGTTCGCTGGGAATTATTCACCACAGCTTCCTCCCTCCCGGTGAATCCATCACGGCAGAGAAGTGCTGCATTGAAATTGAAGAAATGAAAAAGTTGAAGGATATCCGGCCGGCCTTGGTAAACCGAAGGCGAGTTCTCCTTCTGTACGACAATGCTCGCCCCAATGTAGCACGAATGACGTTGCAGAAATTGAATGAGCTGAGCACTGAAACTCTACCACATCCTCCGTTTTCTCCCGACCAGGGGTGTGCGTAATTACGATTTACGATTTACGATTTTACGATTTACGGTGATTTTTGGCAAATTTTTTACGATTTACGATTTACGACATTTTGGGTCGTAAATCGTAAATTTTCGTAAATGTGATCTTCGGTCCACGGATGACAAACATCCACATAACGTTATACAATTCGGGTTATGACGATGTACCCGCTTTTAAAAACTTCCCTCATAGCTTATTGCTATTTCCTATTTACTTTTTCATGTTCTGCTGTGGCGCTGTGACAGAACAACGCAGCTTCGTGGATAGACCGCTCGGATTAATTCCTGGCAACGGAACTGGGCTAGCCTTTTTCTGGTCATACTCTATCACAACATCTCACATTGGAATGGCCTGAGAGCATTGCGGATGGCACGTAAAAACACCCCCCCCGTGCAATCGATTGGGTCAGGCCTTCGCGATGGGGCGCGCACGCGCACCGTGCACTAGAGCCGACGACGTGTCGGCTGGCTTAGCAGCTTCGAGGGGACAGGAGTACAGATTACGAAAAACAGTGCCGACTTAGCGTAATCAGAAATTAGGCGTGCGGCTGTTTTGCATTCACGACACGCTGTTTTTCACGGTAAACGCTAAGAAAGAGCACTTTGCAACAGCTGTTACGAAACTGGGGCACGGTAGATGCTAAGGAAATGCACTTTGGAACCGCTCTTATGATTCGTGGGTGTGAAATTCAGTTGCTTACTGAATTTGTGTGTGACACAGTCAATTCTTAATTTTTTCACAAGTCAATTTCTTAATTTTTTGAATCTTTTCCAACATGAGGATATATTTCTTTCTATAAGGCCAAGGCACTGAGGTTCCGCTTTCCACTATTGGTCTTACATGTTTTATATGCGCGTACTAAAACTTGTTTATCGTCTATTGAAAGACATCTAAAAATAAGGTGCGTAGGCTGCAACGCTTTTCTGTGTGAGGTAAACTCCACGGTATTTATGAAGCAGAGGGCCCGTGCGCGAAAAAAGAAGAGTCTTGGTTGGGTTCCGTGTTCTCCTCCGCGGACAACAAGAAGGGCACAGACTGGCCAAGGGGAAGAACCGGCCAAATAAACACAGGTGTGGTAGGTGGATCACATCCTACGGTATTTTGCACATTATTAACAACTGCTTCACATTATTAACAACTCATAAATCATTTCCAATGCACGACGTACTCTCTCCACATCAGTGTCTGATTCTCTGCAAACTGCTTATAAACAACACCGCTACATGTTACAGGCTGCCTGAACCGTAGCCCGCACGTCGCTCGAGTTACCTCGTCTCCAGTACTACTGAGTAGTGTGCTCATAAGTACTGCACAAAGAAATATTGTAATCCCTCTCAGCCCCCTCGAAGCTGCTAAGCCAGCGAACGCGTCTTCGGCTCCAGTGCACTGTGCGCGTGGGCGCCCCATCGCTAAAGGCTGACCCAATCGAATGCACATGGGGGTGTTTTTACGTGCCATCGAGCATTTCGTTCCAATCTACAGAAAAACGTGAAAATTCTCCTTGCACTGGAATGAAGATGATCACCTGCTGGACCTTCTATGCTGCTACCACCGCCTAGTCAACTTGCAACTTTTTCACCTTTTGTGTACCATATAGACGACTCTTTCCAATGTAGAGTACGAGTACAACTAATGCTGAGCCACCAAGCAATATTGGACTTGATTGGAGGTTGTGAAACAATTGCTAAACTGTTGGAAAGAGTGAAACAACCATGTTTCAATCTGATTATCATGCTCGTGGCGCAGAGTCTATTTGCGTATGAGGTGCGCATTAAGCAAAACGTCTGATATTTTCATGATAAAAGTGGAAAAGTTTGGCACTTTTTTTAGTGGTTTGATTGGGGTTGTTGCGTTCGCCGTATGCGACCCGTTCAGAATGCTAAAGACTGGGCAAAAGATACGATAGCGTTTGTTACGAAGGTAGTGGAGAGCAGGACTGGCGAATGCAAGCAGTGATTAATTAGTAATGCAATATTTTGGAGTTTGCGCAATTTAACAAGTGCAAGCAATCCTGCGAGCGAAGTAAATGCCGAAAGTAATTGGCTGGTATCGTCGAACGACGATCTTTCATTCCAGAAGTTGTGGTTCCCTTCAAAAATGATGAAGGACAAGGCATGACGTTAACCAGTCCCGGTTTGAGATGCGTCATCCATTCTTTCTACCTCTGTGGAATATCGCAGAGATCATTTTGGTGTGGGTTCGCCCTACAGAATGAACTGCGGTTGCCGCCGATGTAGAGGTCAGTGTTTAACCTTCCCAGGCAAATCAGGTACAAATTCACAATCCAGCAGGTATGGAAGAGTTGACTGCCCGTGGTCGGATCCTAATCAAGAACTATTCTGGGGCACGCGATAGCTATCCTCCTCCAACTTCTCTACCACGGGTTCCCCTATATGTTTAAAATGCACCTTGTATGATTCCGTTAAACCACTTTCAATTCAACACCTTGCTTCTCTACTTTACTTCTAAAGAATGCCACAAAAATATCTTCTTTTATAATTTTAAGTCAAAAATCCGACTATGATGAGTGTCCAAAAATGTGGTCATACCCTTTCAATCGTCACACTACTCCTTCCCGTCTGCTACAAAACTGCTGTTGGGTACAGTTCAAAATGTGAGAAGGCTTACAACTTTAGGTACGTCATACCATAGAAATGTGCCATGCGCTCATTCAGTAGGGATACTTTTTTGATTATTTGTGCAAATACTGTTTTCTTTGAGTTGGCCAGCGATCAAATTTTTTTTGGTTTTGGATGGAATGGTTTTTATTGGTTTATTCGGAGTTGTTGCGGTTGTTTCTACAAAGCCATAGTTTTATATGCAAGCCAGTGGCTAGTAGAATGATAAACATTTTTGATCGTCCAAGCAGTGTAAGCTTTTTATTCGGGCACCCTGTATAGGCACCTTTTAGGATAGTGCTTTTGAACAAGCGGTTTATTTTGGTTCTCCAAAACTTGTTCAGCTCGAATTGAAAGGTGCTAGTTGATTTTAGTGGCCTCCATCTTAGTTAGGAAAGTGTCCAGCTCGAGCTGAAAATATCTCAGTAAAACATAGTTAGCTTCGATTAGCTTTAACATAATAGAAAAGAGCAAGGAAATTTGATGCATTATAAGTCAGGCACCTCTTACGATTTACGGTTTACGATTTACGATTTACGACGATTTTTTCGTAATTACGATTTACGATTTACGAAATTGCGGATTTCATTTACGCACACCCCTGCTCCCGACCTCTCCCCAACAACCATTTCTTCAAGCATCTTGGCGACTTCTTGGTAGGGAAAATATTCAAATACCAACAGGATGCCGAAAGTGCCTTCGAAGATTTCGTCAATTCCAGAACTTTTGATTTTTGTGCTACTGGGATAAAAAAGCTTGTGTCACGTTGGCAAAGCTGTGTAGAATCAGAAGGTTTTATTTCGATTAATAAACTTGCCTACAAGCCGAGATATTAACTGTTTAAATTTACAGTCGTTCAGTGCCATTTATTTCGTTACAACCTAATAGTACTACTATTATTGTTATAGTATTATTGGATATTAATGTCACTATTAATATTTTCCACGGATCTCCCTCGATAGAGAGCCTTCGGGCTCTCTTGTTAAGAGGGATCTCGGGCCGCTTGTCGCAGGGCCACGTGGCGCGTCCCCGGGTGGTGGATAGGGGAATTAAACGCGAACCAAATGCGACCGTGTACTGCCCAGAGACGCAGGTGGGATGCAGGGGATGGACTCCTTGCTCCTGCTGTGTCGGGTCGATGCGTTCCTTGTGCGTGGGAGCGGCATGTTCGTGCACTGTGTGCGTGGATGTGTCCGTGACTGTGCGGATTGTAACTGTGTCGGCTCGGCCAAAAGCTTGCACTCGGTAGACTGGGAGTACATGTAAGGCGATTCGAGACCGCCTTAAGTCTCGCCCCGTCCCTTCGGGCAGTCTGGCTGGCTGCCCGGAGTACCCCGCCCGCACGACAGAGCCTGACTAGCTACCCGTGTTGTATGGAAGTCAAACACAGCAGCACTAAAGGGCCTCATTCCCCTGACCCCGAAAGAGCCCCCATTTCTGCAGCGATGGGAAGGACGAGTACGGAGAGGCTGCTAAAATCTCAGGGCCTAACCAGGCTGCGCAAACTGAGAAGGACTAGGATGACGATTTGTACTTACAACGCCCGCACGCTTGCGTCGGAAGCATCCGTCGAGGACCTGATGATGCAAGCCAAGAAGATCAAGTACGACGTCATCGGACTGACCGAGACGAGAAGACACCACCCCCTACACGCCGCCTACGACTCCGGAGAAGAACTGTTCCTCGGAACATGCGACAGCAGGGGAGTAGGCGGCGTTGGTGTCCTCGTCAACACGCACTTGGCCATGAACATCGATTCGTACGAGTCTCTGACAAGCCGAATCGGACGTCTGCGACTGAAGCGATGTGGCTCCGTGCCAGCCTTGACTGTGTTCGTCGCGTATGCCCCAACATCCGACTACGACGACGAAGACGTCGAGGCCTTCTACGTGGAGCTGGAGAAGTTCTATAAGGAAGATCACACCTTCTACAAGGTGATCGTCGGCGACTTCAACGCCAAGATCGGACCGCGAAGGTCGCCGGAAGAACTTCACATCGGAACCCACGGTTTGGAGTGGAACGAGCAAGGTGAAAGGCTGTCTGAGTTTATCATGTCGACCAAGACCATCCATGGAAACTCGCAGTTCCAGAAGCCTCCCTCCCTACGATGGACCTGGGAATCCCCCGGTGGCCAGTTCCACAATGAGATCGACCACATCATCTTCAATCGCAAGTATTGCCTGACCGATGTCTCCGTTGTCCCCAAGTTCTACACGGGATCGGACCACCGCCTCCTTCGCGCGAGATTCCGTTTTTCGCGTCAAGGAGAGAAGGCCGCGAAGTCCAAGAAGAGGAGTCCCAGAACGACCATCAACTGGGATCTCTACACCTCTCTTGTCGGTCTTTGGGAAGATGCCGTCATGGACAACGTCGACGAGGAATACGATCGCTTCGTGCACCATCTCCACGATAGTGCTAAGGGAGCCGAGAGCTTGAAGACCACCAAGAGACGCCTGTCTCCGGAAACTCTCGAGCTGATACGCCAGCGTGGAGCAGCACGAGCGTCAGGCAACTATCAACTGACGTCCGAGCTTGCAAAGCTATGCAGAGCGGCGATAAAGGAAGATCTGAAGGAGAGAAGGGCGGAAGTGTTGGCTGAAGCAGCAGAGGCAGGGCTGAGCATCCGCAATGCCCGCCGGAACTTCGCCAACTTCAAGACCAAGATGACCGCTCTCCGACGTCCTGACGGAACCGTCACCTCTTCCAGAAGGACCATGGAGAAAGTCATCCACGACTTCTACTCCGATCTCTTCGATAGCCACGTCCACCTGCCCCTACGCCATCTTCCGCAGGATGGATACGTCATCCCCTCTGTTCTCCCTTCCGAGATCCGACACGCCATCTCGTCGGTGAAGAAACGTACAGCACCCGGTCCTGACAGGATCAGAGCTGAACACCTGAAGAACCTCCCGCCAGCGCTCATCAACACCTTGGCGCGGCTCTTCACACGCTACCTGTCCGAATGCAAGGTTCCATCTCAGTGGAAGACCAGCAAGACCGTCTTGCTGTACAAGAAGGGAGACGTGCACGACATTGGCAACTATCGCCCGATCTGCCTGTTGTCCGTAGTCTACAAGCTGTTCACTCGAGTCATCCTGAATAGGATTAGTAGAACGCTGGACGAAGGACAGCCATGCGAACAAGCAGGATTTCGGAGAGGATTCAGCACGATCGACCACATACACACCATTACGAAGCTCATCGAAGTGTCGCGAGAGTACAAGCTGCCGCTGTGCCTTACGTTCATTGACCTGAAGAAGGCATTCGACTCCGTCGAGACTGAAGCGGTCATGGAAGCCCTGCTCACCCAGGGCGTTCCTACTCAGTACATCAGAGTCCTTCGAGAGCTGTACAGTGGATTCACGACCAAGATCTCACCATTCTACAACGACGTCGTCATTGACGTGAAGAGAGGGGTTCGACAAGGGGATACCATATCCCCGAAGCTCTTCAGCGCCACCCTCGAAAACGTCATGCGCGAACTAGAATGGGATGACATGGGAGTGAAGGTCGACGGCCGGCAACTGCACCATCTTCGCTTCGCTGACGACATCGTTCTCATAACACCGAGCATCAGTCAGGCGGAGCGAATGCTGGCCGACTTCGATCGTGTATGTGGAAGCGTTGGACTGCAGCTGAATCTTACGAAGACGATGTTCATGAAGAACGGATGGATTTCTGATGCCCCATTCTCGCTCAACGGAACGAACATCTCCGAATGCTCCAGCTATGTGTATCTGGGTCGCGAAGTCAACATCATGGCCAACGACCTAGCACCAGAGCTGAGCAGGAGGAAACGAGCGGCTTGGGGAGCTTTCAAGAGCGTCGAAGAAGTCGTGAAGAAAACGAAGAACGTCCGACTCCGTGCCCACCTATTCGACTCCACTGTTCTTCCTGCCCTAACATACGCCTCAGAGACCTGGGCTATACGAAAGCAGGATGAACACGCGATCAGCGTCGCGCAGCGTGGAATCGAGAGGACGATGCTCGGAGTGACACGACTCACGCAAGTGAGAGAAGGCCTCCGGAGTTCCGAGCTTCGCCGACGTTCGAAGATCAGAGACGCTGTCGCATGGGCCAAGTCGTCGAAAATTAGGTGGGCCGGCCACGTAATGCGATTCGCAGACACCCGCTGGACGAGAGCCGTCACAGACTGGATTCCGCGGGATGTCAAAAGAACACCAGGACGCCCACCAACGCGTTGGTCGGACTTCTTCGTGAAAGCCCTGAACGACCGATATGACGCTCTTCGTGTCCCTCGAGCGAGGAGGATCCATTGGACCACTCTGGCACGCGACAGGGACGAATGGAGACGCTGCTGGCGCCCGCTCGAGCAAGTCGATGATCAACGGGACGACAGGTGATACAGGTGATTAATATTTTAAGAACATTTGTGTGAAAACATCTGTAATAAGAAGGGTATACGCTTTTGGAGTGAGAAGAGGATTCCTACTTCTTGACCAAAACAGTATCTCAGGTGCATTCTGAGGTGCTTCGATTCAATGGGTTGTTCGCGTTAAAAGATTGCGCCCTTCACTCTCCGATCCAGCAATATTTCTTCGATTCTTTGAGAAAATGCCGTTTATGGGACGTTATGTAGTGGAGAATGGTGGCTATTTTTCTGTTGCGATTTTCTTCAATTGTTTCTAGATTCACGTCTATACCGAAAACTGTTAAACTATCATATGAGGCAGTGCAGCGTACAGAACAAGTGCACGACGCAATCTCTCCGTGTAACTCTCCCGCAAATTCTTTTTTCTCCAGCCATTATGATAGACCTAAAGATTTTGTTTGAGGTTACTTGATGAAAATGTTGTGCTTGTTCATACAAGGTTGTTATTTTTTCTTAAAACATTTAATGAAGGTGAATTTTTAATAAAAATTCTGTTTGAAAATATGAATATAGCGTGGATAGACAATGTCAACTTAAACTGTAGATACACCTGACTTGGTTTCTAAAATATTCCTTTTATTTCCAAACGAGTCCGGTTTCAAATTTTAAAGAAATGTTCAGAATTTACAAAATACCATTTTATTTATTATTTTTGAAGGGGTCTATTTTCAAACATAGGAATGTCTGATTCAGTGTTTAATTCAAGATGGAAATGGTATATGTTCTAGTAAAAAATTCAGCAGTGTGCTTTTGCACGTTTCACCTTATCATTAGCTTCAAGGCTTATCATCTTTTTGCTTTTCTGGCTCGACAAAAAGACTTGTAGCCAGTTATTGAGCTTGGCTACCTTTTCTCAAGAATTTTTTTTAGTATTACAAAGAACTTGCTTATAGTGCGCAAATCGGAGACTCCATGCAAAGATAGACGAACATGAAGTCAAAATATGCACGTTTTTACGAATCTCAACTAATTCCTGGTGTTTTTTATGCTTACAAGTTCAGGCAGCTTTCGGATTCTAAAGGATACAATGCCGGACGTTGCTCGAGAGCATGATGCAATCTTACCGCATAACACAATCGAAAGTGTAAAAGTGTCCAACATCTTGCTGTAAATAGCTGTAATAAGAAGTTATAAGTCTTCACTGTAGAAAAGAGCATAATACTTTTATAAGCAAACTGCATGTTTGCATCTGTGTGAACGGTTTAGTTTGCAAAGCCATATGTCATCTCACTTTGATCAAAGGTAAGAATCTTTATAGTTTTTTTTTTCTTCAAAACTAAGTTCAGTGGTTTGGACATGTGGAAAAGCAATCAGAGAAGGCGTCAATTGTCACATGCACCCCAGTCGAGGTTTTTGGTTCGGATCCTGCCCGGGCTAATCGAACCTTCCATACCTTCATGGTATGTGAATCGGTTCGAACTTTGTCTGGAAAGCAAAGCACGCTTATATATTGGGCTGTCGCATAAGTCCCGCCGTTTTTTCAACATTGTGGATTTCGTCGGCGGTCTCTTGCATAGCGCTGTACAGCTTTCGAAATGGAATTACATGCTCTATCAGTACAAGTATTGCATGTTTCTTTTTTCATCCTGAAAATTGCCAATTTTTCGGTAGTTAATGTGAAAAGTGAAAAAGTGGCCATCTCTCCGGTTAGGTTTGGAATTTTCTGCGCAGTTTTTCACAGCACTTGGAAGAAAATGTTCTGTGCTACAAGAATATGTGTTGGTCCTATTTCCTCACTTGTCCTTTATTGATTTTTAAGCCATCAAATTGGGAATTCCGACTTTTCCGTCCGAATTTTTACCAAAACTCCGGTTCTGTGGTTGAACTTTTTGCATGGTGTTATATGTCGTTTGGAAGAGGATGTCTTGCTCAGTAAGAATTTGTGTTGCGTTTATTGGCTCATGCTGATTTCTTCGAATATCAACAACTGAACAAGGAGAAGGAGTTGTTGGTAAAGATGATTTTTCCCTTTTTTTCATTTTGTTGATATTCGACAGAAATCAGCACGAGCCAATAAATGCAACACAAATTCTTATTAAGCAAGACATCCTTTTCCCAACGACATATAAAACCGAGCAAAAAAGTCCAACCACAGAGCAGGAGCTGTTGGTAAAAATAAATCTTCTCCTTCGGACGTCCGAATTTGATGGCCTAAAAATCAATAAAGTACAAGTGAGCAGATAGGACCAGCACGAATTCTTGTAGTACGAAACATTCTCTTCCAAATACTGTGGAAAACTGCACAAAAAAATTTCAAACTTAAGCGTAGAGAACAAGTGCGCAGATGGCCACTTCTTCACTTTCTCACTTTTCACCTTAACGACCTAAAAATTGACAAATTTCTTGATGAAAAAACAAATGCATTACATGTTCTGATAGAATAAATCATTCTCTTTCGAATGCTGTACAGCACTATGCAAGAGGCTGCGGCCGAAATCCGCGATTAATCGTTGAAAAAACGGCGGGACTTACAGGGTGCGTAAAAAGTATTGACGCACCTACTTTTTGTTTCAGCTCCAGATTTCTGTTTCTACCCTTCTAGGTTTTTATGTGTTATTTTTGTTGTCTGTATTGTGCTCAAAAAAACACTCACGAAAATCTGAAGAAACATGATCGTCACCGTTACGGTGGCCCTTTTTTTGTCTGTCACCCAGACAGCTGAATACTTCCTTAACAAGAGAATTTGGCGCTGTTCGAAACGGTTGGTGAGGAAAGAGGTCAGCAAACCAAACGTCAGCCACGGCTCTGTCATAACAGATGATGATTACAAGATGTTCAAGCACGATAACGTTCAAATCAAAAATTGTCAACCTCTGTCCGATAACGGCAAACAGATAACGATAGAGAGATGTGAACAGCTTCTCAGGCGAGCACAGCTTAAACGTGAATCCGCTGGATTACTCTTTCTAGGTGATTTTGAAGAACGAGGTCTGTGCTACTTTCAACAGAAGTGACCAGTCGCAGAAGGCTACCCTGTTCGAAGCACGGAACAAAATGCAAGCGAATACTTGCGGCGCGTGCTCATGAATTTTTCCGCCGTTTTCGCTCCTGTATTCACAGTAAAGGAGCCGATGTCAATTACGACTTATTCTGTCGTGTTTGCAAGATCATTTTCCATATTTCTCTATTGAATATTTTAAAACTTACTGCGCAATACTTTTTCCATAACCGCCATTTACTGCGTCAATACTTTTTACGCACCCTGTATAGGACAAGCTAATACCTATAGGTTGTCCAATGCAAGTCATTCTATGTAAAGGCCAAATACGCACTAAGATTTCATCTACTGCATCTCGCGAAAGTGAGTGCGGGGCGCATCCCATGCAAGAGCTGATAGTAAACGTCTCATTTTTCATTATGCCATGCTCAACACATTGTTGTTTTTTAATTTTTTTCGGTTGTTAGGATGCCTTCCAAGGGTTGCTATTCCCTCTCACAAAATTTTGACTGTTCTGAGAAAGCAGATGGTATGTAGAGACAAAGAAGCGACTGCGTCAAAACTCAACATATACTGAGCTTGAAATCCCAAGATTAAAAATGTTTTGTTGCTCAAACTTCTTTCAGGATCCTATGGATCCATCGTCTCGCTGTGTTCTGCCTTCCGAGTGCGAGAGGAAGTGTAGTGATCCGCTGAAGGTAGAGTATTTTTTATTGAATATTCCTTTTTATAAGACGTTTATTTAGTGTTTTAGGCCTGAATTTGACCTGATATTTTATACAGTAATTTGCTTAGTCCAAGGAGACCTCTAAGGATGTCGTTTCTAGGAGTTCATTGTATGCGGTTCCTCGTGCCCTGTCGGATGTGATAATCGTCGACCACAGAGCTGTACTCCGTGTGAATCTGGATGCTTCTGTAAAAACGGTATCGATTACAACTATTAGATCGGACCGAATTTTTTCTCCATTTTCTACGTGTGAGATCAAACTTCGTTCAGAGCTAGCCGTTTTAGTTAATCTGACAGAGAATGACAGATTTGCAGCAGATGCTCAGACATTTTCATAGATTTCTATGCTTTTGACATATTCTGCTGCATCTTTTTGGGCGCGTGGTAGCTCAGTTGGAGAAGGCGCCAGCTGTCGGTACACGCAATTCCAGGTTGCTCGATCGAGGCCTACAACCCCTCCAGATCCATTGAATTGCTGCCAGACTTGTCTGAGAACATTAAGGCACTGACTTGTCCATTGGCTGACCACCACAAATCATTGTGTATGTATGTAAGCCACGTGCTCATTCAAATTACCTACACGACATCCCGTAGAAGTATAATGTGTGGCGCATCCCTCAAAGGTGATAGCTAATGCTCACCTTTTTCATTATATCGTTTATACTCAATGACCCTATTGAGCGATGCTTGGGAGATCCTTTTTTCGACCTCTCCTTTGGAGTCGCGGAGGAACAGTGTGTAGTGAAGATCACAACGTCACTTTCCACAGTATACAGCTATGAGTGTGAAAGAAACGTCTGGATGTTCTGTATACGTCAGGGCCCCTCAAGCCTAAGCTATTCTTAAACTGAAAGTAGATATTCTGTTGATGACATTCACTAATTGTTTTGAAATTGCGAAAAAGTTTCAGCAATAACTTTTTCTCTCAAGGAAAGACGAAAGAGTAGCAATTACTTACTTCTTGAAATCTGCAACGGACAGCCTCTTCTTCCATTCCAATAGCAATATGAGATTTTTTAAACCGAATTTCTACGTGGATTTTTCTGCCACTTATTCATATCGCCTTTAATTCCTTCCTTTTATCATACTCTGCTTGAAATATAAAGTTATAGGTAGCTAGGCTTCTATGTGATGTGGAATTCTTAAGCATTTATTTTATTTTATTCGTTTTGAGCATTTGCTACAATTTTTCAGGATTGGTTTTCGTCAACTCAACGAACTGGAGAAACTCTGACTGCGTCCGGCTAGACGAGTGCTCTGATTTCACACCAGAAACACCGGAGTCTTCAACACCTAAGTCGGCCACGACGACTTCGGAGTCAGCGAACGCTGCCGAGAAGAGCCTTGTGATATCGAGTAGGTCCCACGCTGAATTCGTTACTGAAGTCGTTTTCTGCATTTGTAGAAGTGAGGGCAATAACCAGGATTTGTGTAAATCACGGTAATTCCTTCATGCCTTCATTTTTATGTTATCGATGGGTGGAAGAATAATTGGCACTAGTTGATAATGTGGCCTACATTTGAAAACTGAAATGCTACAGCCAGTCACAGCTAATCAGACATCGACACAGACGCTTCTCGTTTTAGCTTTTATTCACTCTGCGCGACGCGGCCTGGTGCGGATTTACCTTATGCTGTGCCCTTTACCTCTTGTAGGCCACATTCACGACAAGTACCAAGTATTCCTCCCCCTAGAGTATTCAGAAATGCGGATCAGCTGTCAATTTGACAGTGAAACCGCCAGCCTACAATGTGTTTGATTCAGAGCTCTCTTCCAAATGTCCGGCCACCACCGTGGACGTCGGTGGAAGATCATGCGCTTCTGATGAGGACTGTCCTTCTGAACAGGTTCGTCCGCCTTTATGTTAATTGTCGTGAATTTTTCTACCATTTCTCTGTATTGCGTTTACAAGTGAAAGTCTTCAGAACGCTTCGGTCTCTATTACTGCTCGAAGTGCCTTCTTTTAGCGGTGTTGTCGTCCAGTGATCGTCTCCTTGGCGATGAACCCTCAACGATGCACTTGTCCTGATCCGAATGCGGTGTGGACGGCTTGTGGAACCATTTGTCCGGAATACTGTGGACAGCCTGGGGTACGAGCTTATTCGCTGCAGTTACCTATGACGAATAAGGGACTAGAAGCTAAGCGCTGGAATTTTTCCTAAAAAGCTAAGCAGAATTTTAAGAAGCCGCACTTCCTGTGCTTCACCGTTTAAATTTTTGGTCCGTGTCGGGAATCAGGACAGCATTGGGAGGATGGAGCTCGCCAGCTTATCATAACCAATCAGAGCAGCGTCCCAACACGCGTTGGCCAATCAGACCATCGACCCTACACAACCGTTCTGGCTGGCTCATCCATTCGATCCGATTTGATCGGCGTGCCAATTTCTCAATGCTGCCCGCATTCGCGACTGGAACCAAAATGATTTTTCTTCCTTACCTTGTTGATTTTTTAAATTGAATAGTGTTACATAGGAAGCTTAGCTTTCTTTAGAATGAAGGACTGGTTTTCTTTTTCTCAGGTCCCACACTGCTCGTCGACGTGCAACCCGGGATGTCACTGTGCTTCAGGCTTTGTGAAAGCCAGAAATGACGTCGCCGCTCCATGCGTTCCGCGAGAGCACTGTTCAAACGTCACAACAGGTTTGTGCTTTAATCACCACCATCACTGGTTGTTTCGTTGATCGCAAAGTTACTCGAGCAAGCGCCGGCAACGTCCCCGTTCGTCCCTGTTGCGTGCCAAAGTGCTCCAATGGATTCTCCTTGCTCGAAGGACAGGAAGTGCGTTGAACCTTTCGTTCACGGCTCTTCCGAAGAAGTCCGAGCAACGCGTTGGTGGGCGTGGGCGTCCTGGTGTTTCCTTGACATCCCGAGGAATCCAATCGGTGACGGTTCTCGTCCAGCACGTGTCTGCAAAGTGTATTACGTGGCCGACCCACCTGATTTTCGACGACTTGACCCATGCGCAGACATCTCAGATCGTCGTACATCGATGAAGCTCGAAACTTCGCAGGTCTCCTCTGTACCTTCATAGGCTCTAGATTTTTGGGAAGAGTAGGCGGCGCTTGTGAAGATCGGTGGAGCACAGTTGTGTCGAGTACGTTCCCGAAATTCCTAGTGCTTAACTGCGTGTGAATGTGGGTGGTGATTTGCAGAGCAGTCGGAAGAGGAGAGGCGGCTGCTGCCACTTGGGCCTTAAGCCGAGGTACTTGGTTCGGATCCGGTCCAGACTAACCAAGTCATTTATCTATCCGGGGTCGATCATATGGTTCCATTCATGTTCGAAAAGAACAAAGCAGTGATTTGTCTGTCGAGTGGCCACCACAGGTCGTTATACAGGTCAAATCTCCTTCAGATATCCTCTATGATATGCTGTAAAAGAAGAAAGCCTGGCGTATACTAGATGGAATTCGTTGACGCCGTCTTTCATTCTGTGTCCTGCAATCAAATCTGCACTTCTATTTTAAGGAAGCCTTGATTTCAAGGCTTATCTCGCTCTCCACAAAATCTTGTTATTTTCTCCTTTTTCTGATTTTTTCCTTTTCTTTTTTAGACCCTATTCTTAAGGCTTTTGAACATGTATCTCGTTAGCAAAATTGTGGAATGGTCTAGTGGAATTATCTACCACTGCTGGCTAAGAAAAATACCAACAATAAAATAGTTTGAAGTTGAAAACCGTTTTTATCAACATTTTATGAGGACATCATACATTTTTACGCAAGTCATTGTGTGACCAAATACGCACTCAAATTGCCACCACGACATCTGGTTAGAGTAGAGTGCATGGCGCATTCCAAAAAGGATTGCGCAACGCCGTCCTTTATCTTTATCCTTTATACATTTTTTCTGATAGAAATTTACCCAAAAATCTTCCACTGTGATAACCTCAGCCTTTCAGCAAGCAATGACGAGCCAAGAGCTATGATGAAGGAGATTCCAGTAATCCCCAAAGATCCGTTTTCCGATCAACAGGTAAGTTTGTTGAGTGCACATTTTCGTCCGAAATCGTGGGAATTAATGCCAATAAATTGATTCTGATTCAGCTCGCCACAGCAAATCTGATTCCCGCTCAGAAACCCGTGAGTGGGCGATTCAGCTTCACGCAGATTAGCGCGAATAATCTGAGAATAAGCGGTAAGTTCTGCTGCTTCAAAGATTTTTATTGCTGGTTTATAGTAGCCAATAACCAATAAGCTAATAAAAATAAACAAGAAAGATATCTATGAAAAAAGAGGTCTAACAGTGTCTGGAAAAGGATTGGTATTTGCTTCGCCACGAAGCAGCCCACAATTCGCTTCCTTTAATAAATAAAAATTATGTATAAATGCTGCAAAAAAATAAGAAGAAGATAAGATTGCCGTAAAGAGGTCTTGCTCTCAAACTATAAAGTACGGTAAGTCAAGTTAGATGCTTTACCTCCTTCTCTAGGTGTACTCGGGCGCGTGTAGCGCAGTCGGAGGAGGCGCGACTGTCGCGTGCACCCGATACCAGGTTCCTGGTTCGGATTTCCCGCCCAGGCCAACCAAGCCTTCCATCCCTCCGGGGTCGGTGAATTGGTACCAGACTTGTCTGGGAAGGATAAAGCGCTGACTTGTTCATCGGCTGGCCACCGCAAGTCATTGTATGGCCAAATACGCATTCATGTCGCCTCCACGACATCCCGTTGAAGTAGAATGCGCTGGCGCATCCCAGAGGGGATTGAGTAACGCCGTCCTTTATCCTTTTTTTATCCTAGGTGTACTCACCGGTTTACCTCGTGGAGAACATGCCGTTCTAATACATCAGTTCGGCGATCTCTCGGACGGATGCAGTCGACTGGGACCGCCATTCCTCTTCAAAGGCGGAATAGGTACACCGTCGCTGGGTGACGTCGTGGGTTAGTGCCGTCGGAGTTGCATTCTGGAGACCTCTCTTTTCCTTGTGTCTGAAGTCAGGCTACATCATTCTCTTCAGTTGACGACTCGTCAACAGCGACGTTCGACAGGGTGGCCGATTGGCCCATTTCTGAGGTTGTTGGTCGCTCCATAGCCATCTACAGGTGATCCTTTCTCTCTTACGCTGTAGTCAATTCTTCCACTCGTCAGAGCTTTTTAATCAACCTTCTGGCGCGTTCACCGACCTCTCAATGCAGCTCACATTCGCGGATAGGGCCGAGTATTGTTTGACTTCTTGCCTATATATCACCCTGGACGTTTCGCCTGAAAGCTATCATAATATCAGTCAAAAGTTGCCGCTCTGGGGTAAGTTCAGAAATAAAGAAGATCACCGTATGCTTCCTTCCGGTTTGGATTGACGCCTATCCAGATTCTTGACAACGACTCCTTAACCTAATGTACTGCTTGGAACTGATAAACGTCGACCATTTGACCTCCAGCTTCTAAGATTTTTCTAGAACGTTCTTGTCACTGCTTCACATTTTGCGGCAGATTTGTTTGGCTTTTTGTCAGCACGAGTGCGCAGATGCGCAATCAGGGAAGGCGTCGACTGTCTCATGCATTCCGAATTGTCCGGAAAGGGTATTCACTGGCTTATCTTTAGGCTAGCACTCTAGGTTATTGTATGGGCTAGATACTCATTCAAATCGGTTTACTATAACCAGAAGAATTTACAATACGTGGCTCATCACAGACAAGGATTAAGTAAGGCTAATCGCGTAACAAGTACATAGCGGTCATTGAAGTGGTTCTAAGCAGACATTACTGTAAGTGCTTAGCAAGACTAAGTAGTTTAAAACCCTACTTCAATTGGCCATATTCTATCCGCCGAAGCCAGCTGTATGTATATGGTGCTTCTGCGTTTTAGTTAGTGTTGCTTTTATCTGAGTTTCTATAACTTGTCCAAGTCATCTGGAGTGTGGCTCTCAACCAAGATATGTCTTCTGGAAAAATAGAGCGGTTGGCGGCAATGCCCTGCCTGCCCATAACGAAGCAACCTTGTCTCGAAGCTCTTCGGTTCTACATATGTGGGTGTTTGAGCGGGGAGTGAACAGGGCTACAACAGC
The DNA here is from genome assembly GCA_947359475.1 of Heligmosomoides polygyrus bakeri. NCBI lineage: Eukaryota > Metazoa > Nematoda > Chromadorea > Rhabditida > Heligmosomidae > Heligmosomoides > Heligmosomoides polygyrus. Next base: position 19,854,412 of record OX375868.1, read on the forward strand.
CAATAAAAATAAAAGCGTCCGCGAAAATGTAGCGCAACTCTCGGGGGGGGGGGGAGTGAGTCATGTAGGGAGATTCCTCACCCCTCATTTAGTACAAAAATGTCCTTTTTTGCCAAGTCGTTAAAGACAAGGAGTAGGGGGTCCTTAAGCCACAATGGAACGGCGCATCACGAGTTTGGGGTCTTGTACGCCAGCCCGCAAGCGGTCGGCGCGCAGTGGAAGTGGGGTTGCTTCATGCGAGGAAGGTCGGGGTTTGGTTCTTGTCCGCTGCCGCATTTTTGCATTTCGACTGACTGGTTGAGATTTGGGGGATTCTGACGTCTATACCATTTTCAAACGTTTTCTGCGTATCTACTAGCTGCACGGGAGAGTACCTTTCTTGCGACTTGTTTATTACTGACCGGATTTTTAACCACAACGTCTTCGTCAACTTCAAGTTGATGTGCTTCGAAGTCCTTTAGTACGCTGGCCGTTCGTTCGGCCAGCTTGATTTCTCTCCTCGATGGTTCCTTGTCTAAAGGTGGACCACACTTCAGCGGGAGCAGGTGGATCACCACTCAAGCATCTTCAGACATCGTTGGTGTTGGGTTTAAAAAATCTTCAGCAGACATCTGCTTTCCAGGTGACAGGCAAAGATGAGGGAAAGAGCGTATCGATGTCGTTTAGGTCAATTTGTGGGATACACAGACGTCGTGTCTTATTATACCCACCGCAGACGTCACAATTTGGTCTTTTTTGAAAATCCGAGCCGGATGGCTTTTTTCGAGGTCATTGCTCCATGTATGGAAGCAGACTGTGAGGAGCCTTTAGTCTTTATACGTTACCCGTATTGTGCCCAATGGTGCTTCAGGCACTTTGTACCTGTGTATCACTGATGTTGAACATTTCGACATCATCATGTTGAATATCACAGCATTCAGCTGGAAAACGCGTAGAAAACATCTGAAAATAGTATAGGCGTCAGAATCCCCAAATCTTAACCAGTCAGTTGAAATGCAAAAGCGAAGCAGCGCATAAGAACCAAACCCCGACCTCCCTAGCATGAGGCACCCACTTCTACTACGCTATGAGCTGCCTGACAACAGAGGCATCACGGTCGTACAAGACCCCCAAACTCGTGATGCGCCGTATTCCATTGTGACTTCAAGGACCCCCTACTCCTTGGGTTTAACGACTTGGCAAAAAATAAACACATTTTTATACTAATTGAGGGGTGGGGATCCTCCCTATATGACTCCCGTTCAGACATACGCTCCAGACCCCTCCCTTGTAAGTGAGGGAGTTCTTAAGGAGAGGAACGGGACAATGAAGAACTGAAAAACGAGGAGGGTGGGTGCCATGCCAAAGTCATGTAATTCCGTCCAAGCCCGGCAACCCAGTGTGAACTCCCACATAGTATCGAGCGTCGTTGTCTTTCTGAAAATCTGTTGCGCACAGCAGGCCTATCAGGATCTATTTCAGGCTGTCGACGACGGACTACTCGCTCCAGATGAAGGACGAGATTCCGTTGGCGTGCGGCACCATCGGTCTGACGGCGTTCACTTGATCTCGTACATCGATCATGACGACAATGCGAACTGCCCTTGCCCATACGTATCCTTCAGAAGAAGCCCTTCGCTCTTCCCATTCCACCTGCTCTCCCTCCTGCCTTCTCTTCCATTTTCTTCTGCTGAACGTGTCTTAACCGATCGATCCTCGAAGTGCTGCAGCGGTTTCAGGCTTCCTTCCTTCTGATTTCATTCTATTCTCATGAAAAATTCCGTTGTGTTCGTGTGCTCATGATACAGTTGCTCTAAAGTTCCTGGATTCACTTTCAAAATTCACTTTTAATTCGGCACATATTTTGCCAACTTTTTTTTGCCCTGTTATACGCATGTTGGCTTACACTCTAACGTTTCCTGCAAAATCTAGCATCTCTTTCTTAACTTCCTAGAGTTTACTCCCATTATCACACTCAGATTTCTGTTGTGTTAGATATATATGTAAGCGAAGAATAAATTGTAAAGCACTCTCAAAAAAAAAAGTTTTGAGAAGGAGGCTTTGCGCAGATTGAGCTTTATTTGTGAAAGCAAACCACTTTCAAGCGTTTGAAGCGGACTTACCAGGATACTATCTCAACGGTAGGTCGGAACGGCCCAAGTGTTGTATATGGGCAGAACCGCCTCTCCGTTGGAAGTAACAAACTGCAGGTATCTCGACCCCAATACATCTCTGCGCAGAGTTAGGGGCGACGGAAGTTGCGTGTTGACGCACTGTTGGTTCACGTGCTCCACAGCTGACGGGATGAGGGCTCCTATCGCGACTCGGCGAAGTGCACAGGTGGCGTAGTAGGGAAGAGCTTGGGCTCGTGAACGAGGGGTCGCGGGTTTGGATCCCGCAGACTGCGTCTGTTTTGCACTTTTGCGAAATCCATGTTTATCATACAGGTAATCCACCTAGGGGTGTTATAGTGTGTTATAGAGCATGTTTACATATAACATATGCTTCAAACTACAGATTAGCTAACATGTTCCCTTCTGTGTGTCACTTATTTTAATCCTATTTTGTGTGAAGCTGTAGTTATGTAACGATAGATATTTTGTGGCACTAGTTATAAGTTCCGACTCCACCGACAAGATTTCGGTCAAAAAGATTTTTTTCGCTGAAACTTTGTCTAGGGGGGTTGTTTGGGGTGCTGATCACGAATCTGACATCCGTTTTTCACGATTCGGTCGGAGGCCACCCATACCGTTAACAAGGGTGGTCCGGGCAGGGTCACCGATTTCGCTGAAACTTCGTCTAGGGGGGTTATTTGGGGTGCTGATCACGAATCTGACATCCGTTTTCACGATTCTGTCTCTACCTGCCATCACCGGCAGAAACTTTAAGAATGTAATCCTGCGCCTTCCTGTATCTATATTATCCAGCCGAATCGTGAAGAACGGATGTCAGATTCTTGATCAGTACCCCAAATAACCCCCTAGACAAAGTTTCAGCGAAATCGGTGACCCTGCCTGGACCACCCTTGTTAACGGTATGAGTGGTATGTTATATGTAAACATGCTCTATAACACACTATAATACCCCTAGGTGGATTACCTATATGATAAACATGGATTTTGCAAAAGTGCAAAACGAACGCAGTGTGCGGGATCCAAACCCCCGACCCCTCGTTCACGAGCCCGAGCTCTTCCCTACTACGCCACCTGTGCCCTGCGCTGGATCGCGATACGAGACCTCATCCCGCGCAGCCCGTCAGCTGTGGAGCACGTGAATCAACATGGCGCCAACACGCGGCTTCCGTCGCCCCTAACTCTGCGCAGAGTTGTATTGGGGACGAGATACCTGCAGTTTGTTATTTCCCAGGGAGAGGCGGTTCTGCCCATATACAACGCTTGGGCCGTTCCGACCTACAGTTGAGATAGTATCCTGGTTAATCTCCTGCTGCAATCCTAGTTGGTTGTGACCGCTCTTGAACGACTTCATTAGAACTGAATGTGCTCAATATTGAAATATGCTGAACGCACTCGTTCCTTAGAAAACAACCGCACTACCGAAGGCAAATAACACAGAAAACGTAATAGTATATAACATTTGCAAGCTAGGTTGGGACGTTTGCAAATGATTAGGACGTGAAGTACATTGCATTATCGTGTCCAAAAGACTAACTCTGATTAATGGAATCTTAGCTTTTTTATTAAATTTTACTGATGTTATCTGTTTTATCTGCTAAAAGATGATCCGTCCTGGGAGAAAATGTGGTAAGGAAGTCTGCTCTTAATAGATTTTCATCGAGGGCGGTCTTTTTTATAAGTTCCCCTCCCCACTTCGAACTCTTAAGCTGAGTATCTTGGCAACCAGGCTGGTGCATTTTGCTGTTTTCTATATGTTCTTGCCCATTTCTTGTGTTCCGTTATGTCGAGAAATCGCTTAGAAGCGGCCACCACCAATTAGGATTGCAGCTATTTCCTCAGAATCTATAGTTGAGTGCAGGCCCAGTTGGAGGACGCTACCTCCTAAAAACGTCACATCGAAAAGAAACACAAAATAAGCAATATCGCATTGAAATAAACTAACTACGAAGTTTGAAACCACTGATTTTAAATCAGTTCAGTAACAGTAACAGCAATGCAGGCACTATTGCACTTTTACGACTCCAAACGCCGAGGAGAGGCTGAAAAGATCGCCTAAACTTCGCCCCGAGGGGATAACTGGGTACTGATCACGAATCTGCTATGCGTCCCTCAAATTTGGGCCGAATGCGGAAGGTTACGGTAGGTGATGAACATCGATTTCGCACAAATGTCGTCTATGGGGTTGTCCCGCGTGTTGATCACGAATCTGACACCTTACAGAATGGGCAGATACGGTAGTGGCACAGCGTGTAGACGGTCCCGAAGCGATTGTCTCACAAACAGTAAAGGATAGAAGGCGGCGCTACTCAATCCTTTTGGGATGCGCCACGCATTCTAGTTCTATGTGGTGGGGCAATTTGAATGCCTGTTTGGCCACACAATGAGTTGCGGTGGTCAGACGATGCACAAGTCAGCACTTGGCCCTTCTCAGACAAGTCTGGTAGCAAATCACCGATTCGGAGAGATGGAAGGCTTGGTCGGCCTGGGCGGGAAATCCAAACCAGGTACCTGATATCAGGTGCATGCGACAGCTGGCACCTCCTCCTCCTGCGCTACACGCGATGGTCTCATACGATGTGCAAACTTGCGGAAAACCAATTGCACACCTAGCTTAACCTACAGTGCTCAACCGTATTTCCAGAACCGTATGCTGTATTCGTGATCAGCACCAAATTAACCCCCATAGGTTTCTTTTATAAATAGCCCCATAGGTATTTTTTTACATTTTGGCAAAATCGGTGATTATGAACTCGACAATCTCAGTCCCCCGGATTTACTACTCGTTCGTGGCCTGCCTAATCGGACAAAATTTCAAAAATGGATGTCAGATTTGTGATCAGCATTCTAAATAACTCCTCTGGGTGAAGTTTAGGCAATTTCTTTTGATATCTGGAATGGTAAAAAAACAATCGTGCAATGATCCAATAATACCGTGTAATGTGCCAACGAGATCAAGTGAAGACAATTTGTAAAAAAGCGGTTAAATAAGTAAAGGTACATAAAAACGGAAATTTAGGCCTTTTAATGCGATATTTATTTTATTTTATTTTATTTTATTTATAGTACGTGGATATTCACGCAGACAGAACCAGATATCCGAAAAGACAATAAAAGATAAACACAACGAGAAGAACAAAACATGGATGCATGATAGATCATTAGAAATACACCACCCTAATGAATCATCCTTTGATGTACCTGTCAATGAGCTTTTTCAGTTGTGAAATGGAACTCGGTAAACCATATTTTTTAGAAAATTTTAAAAACTTCGAACCAGCTCTTTGGGTAAAAAAGGAAGCTCGCAGTCGTGACCTTGCCTTAGGAAAATGAATTTTTGTCCTACAACCACGCGTGTTCGAAGAAGATGTTGTGTAAAATTTGTCGGGACGTAAGCTTACTCTTCCAGTGATCATTTTGTAAATCATGAGCAAATCATTTCTCTTCCTGCGAAGTAGCAAACTAGAAAGATTGAAAATTTTGTTCCGAACATTTGAAGGTGGAATGGACGTGTAGTCATAACCGTAAAGCCGTATCCAAAACTTTCGAGTGAAATTATTCTGCACCGCTTCTAGCCTGGCTTGGCTGCGCTTAGTAGGTGGATTGAACACAGTGGTCCCGTATTCGAGTATGGAGCGAACGTAAGAAATGTAAGCCAATCTGAGGTGACTAACTGTGTTTGTGGACAAGCCTCTAAATAAACTGTGAATGACTCTACATATCTGCCTTACTCGCTATTACTTCGCAATGTTCATCAAACGTAAGTCTAGCGTTTAAAATGAAGCCTAGGTCACGATGTTTAGCGGTTTTATTTATCTGATTTCCATGGAGGTAATAAGCGTAATCGTCTTCTACGCTTCCGAGGTGAAGAAACTTCGTTTTGGTACTAGAGAAGGGGAGCTTCCAGGTAACAGACCAATCAGCAACTGCAGTAATAGCTGACTGGAGTGCCACACGGTCGTCAGTTTTTTGAATTCTCTTGTAGACTTTGATATCGTCAGCAAACATTTGGCAAGAGATATTAAACGGCCTTATCGAGCTTGGCAAATCAGACATGTATATAATGAACAAGATGGGAGATAAAACCCCACCTTGAGGTACTCCGCTTGTGACTGGATAGGCAGACGAAAACGACTGATTGACTTTGACTTGGAAAGACCTGATGAAGTTGCTAATCCATTTTACTATCCTAGGATGCAAATTGATGTTTTCAAGCTTGAAGATAAGCTCCTTAAAAGGAACTCTATCGAATGCTTTGGAGAAATCGAAGAAAATTACATCAACATCAAGGTTTTGATTAAGTGCTTTTATCCATTCTTCCAGAGAAACAAGCATTGAAGTCTCAGTTGATCTTCCTGTTCTAAAGCCATGCTGACTATCGGGTATAATGCCATTGTTTTCTATATGTTTCACTATTGATAGTTTTAAAAATTTTTCAAAAACTCTAGCAAAAATCGATGTTATAATAGGCTAATAGGGCGATATGAGGCCCTCAATACGTAAAAAGGGGTCCTCCGTAACAAGGATTGCACCTGGTTTTTTTAACCAGATTGTTAGCACTCTCTTTAAGCTAAGACTTTATTCAGAATTCGTTTTTCTTCAAAAATATTGCGGTTTTACGCAGATTCCAGCACTCATCTGCTTCTTTGTCCTACAAGTGTAATGCTTCCCAAGATTCTAATCAGGTCTAAGAACATGTTGCCGGAACCAAACCAACTGTCAGACCCTTTGTCATCGGCTCGAAGGCGAGGCTATCACCTCCATTAACCAGTTGTTATTTCACTAATTGGTTTAGCGTTCTGATTCTATTCACGTTTCCTCCTGGGGGTTATTAGTGGCTGTTAATTGACAATAATATTATTGTGTCATCTGATGTCCCAGGTTTCCAAGGCTTATCTCTTTGGTATGGAGATGATACCTCTACAAGCCATGCTATGTATTTACCCAACTGTACAGTTTCTAAAGATAGCTGTTTTCTTGCAAAACTTTTCATTCGTCGACTTCATGTGAAAAGTATGAATCTTCTTTGTGGTTACCTGAACGTGTAAGCCCATTATTTTTTTTGCTCAACGTAAAGTAAAAACCGTTTGAGAAAAAGATGCTGGAGAGACTAGACTGGTCACACAGAAATATACTAATACTGTTGCACTTGAATGAATTTGATAGAATATCTTCCTGTAGTGTTAAATTGTTAAATTTCTTGTTCTCGATATGAATCTGAAGACTCTTTGGGCTTGTTAGTCACTAGGATTGCGACCGGAAATTGCGTGAGGAGAACATGATGGTTAGTCACCCAAAATTTAAGATGACGTTGATCTCATTCCTACTTACACTCATGTACAGCGTGTGGCAAAATTACCCGTGCACTGAAAATTCAATGGCTTTTGACATCAAACTTCGCAGATCAATTCTAACTATCAAAATTATCTACTACGAACATGAAAATTCAAAGCATGCTAACAGTTTTCGAAATGATTGCCTTCAGCCTCCACTCAGTCCTTCAGACGTTCGACAAACGCTTCGCATGTGGCACGCAGGTACGGCTCATCAATTTCGTCCTAGGATTTCGAAGGCGCTTCTTTGAGAGAGTCCAAATTTGGATGCCTGGTAGAGCAAGCTTTTTTCTTTAAGATGACCCACACAGAATAATCCATGGGCTAACGTGCGGAGAACTGGAGAGCCATTCGTCGTGGGTGATGAAGTCAGGCAGTTGCTCGGCGCACCATTCCTGGACAATCTTCTGCCAGTAGACTTCCCCGAAATGGGAATCGGCCCACGGCTTGAAAACTTTTTTAGGATATCCGTAAACCGCTGCGTTGATTTTCACGTCAGCTTCGACGAAAACAAGTGGAGCTTTCCCTGAAGATGCGACTCCTCCCCAAACCACAACGGATTGAGGCTCATTCGCACTTTCCTGAAGTCGTCCTCTGGCGGTAGCATCAGCAAGCGAGTTCCCAATAACCTCCTCGTTTTGGGAGTTGAAGGCTGGATTCGACGTAAAAAATCTTTTCATCGCTAGAGACTATGTCTCGAGCACGTGCCACCGTGGATCGTTGCAGCAACCTTTTGCATCTTTCCAATAGTGCTAATGCTAATGCTCTGCTTCATAGTGTCCGTCAGGAGCTGGCATTTCTGCTTCCGATAAGGAAACTTCTTAAGCATTTCTTCTGACCATCCTCCTCATTGACCATTCGCTTATTCCTACTTCTTTTGCCATCTGGCGCATCGATCTCCTGTCCGGATTTTTTCTCTCACGAGTTTTACATTTTTTCCGGTTGGTAGCTGTCATGGGACGCCCTCTTTATTTTCTATCCTCTTCGATCACCAATTCTTTGTAGCGTTTTACCGTATTCTGAACCGTTCTTCGGGACACGGAAAGGATCTTTACAATGTCTCTCGTTTGCTTGCCGTCCTTATTTATTTATTTATTTATTTATAGATGCACCATACATAAGTGCGCTACAAAAGGAACATGAATACATAAGTTCCGTATGAACTCAAACAAAATCAATACAATAACCTTAACATTGAACGCCGACGAGACAAAGGCAAGAAATCAATATGCACTGCAATTGGTAAAGTGTTTCGCAGCAATTCAGAAGCTTAAATACAAGAAAGCTGCAGTAACGAACCAAAACATCTAAAGAGATTAAAAATGTCAATTTGAATGAATAATAATTAGAACGCAAATAATTTCACTACATTAAATTGTTGTAAAGGACTGCATGGCACTCAGTATAGCTATGGTGTGGTTCCGATGGAGAAAGGAATCACTTTCGAGCAGCTTAGTCAAACAGAAGCACCTAGGAGTCCGGTCTTATTCCGGTCATATCTAGGCCTTCATAACGCTTTCATTCGTTGCTGATTTCATAGAAACTGAGGTTGTCAAACCAAACTTACAGACGTAAATAAAGTTCTATAATAGCACTTCGTAGTTTGGAACACCTAACCTTTTTGTTCTCAAGTACGTATGAGTTCTAAAATGTTCAGTCAACATATATTAGGCAAATAAAGCGAAAAATTTTTAAGAAATTTTAAAAAACTTAAAATGTTTAGGAGCATGGGTAATTTTGCCACACGCTGTAGTTCTTGGAGGAGATCTACGACGATGTGAGACTTGCTTCACTATAGCTGTGAAACGAATACGGATTACCATTTTTGACGGTCTTCTTGTAGAATATTAAGAGGGAAAGGGAGAAAGGTCGGCGTAAGTCATTCTTTTTTGGGATGCGCCAGACACTCTACTTTTGCGGGTGGACGGTTAACCTTTTCCGTTACGGTGGAAGGCTTCGCTGGACTTGCCGGTAACCGAACCAAAACCTTGCATCCAGGGCGTGCGAGAGCCGGCGTCTCCTCGGAATGCGCTACCGCGCATCCTTGTAGAGCTGTTTATTAATGATGAAGGACAATGGACGGGTTAATCAGTTCCTTTGTGGGATGCGACTCACACTCTTCTTCTATCTTCTTCTAAGGGATGTCGTGAAAGCAATTTGAATGCGTATTTGGTCTTTACCAGGACTTGTTGAGGCCAGCCAGATATTTGCATATTTATTCTATGAAATAGATAACCATGCAAAAGCAGAACAAAGCAACGAAACACAAGTTAGCTTCATTGTAAGCAGGAAAATAAAACAAGCGACTGCCTTGCGGATTATCCTTAACACTGCTGAATACTGAACTTTGAGTTTTCATGGACGACGCCGAGACCAAGTGGGAACCTATGAAATCGGACGATTTCCAAAGATCTGGCTGCTTAGATGAGCAAGATTTCAGAAAAAAGTAGATCAAACGATTGCTATCTTTTACTAACTGTAAAGGATGTACTATGCAGAGCGCACCACAAGCGAAAGACGAGGGATTTATTTAAAAGGATTTATTTAAAAGTGCTTATTATGACCAGCTAAGTAGATATTCCCTGTGGGAGCAATTATCTCGAGCGGCGAAGCGAGTCCGCCGCCGTCGAGACTATGTAGATCACCGAATCAACTTTTTAAAGAACCACTGAATGCTACCTACATCATTGGATAGATCATCCACAGTGGATTCGAATGGTGGCAATTATTTTCTGATCAAAGCATTTTGAAGGGAGTTGTGGAAAAGCGGCGGGAACGGCGGTTTTTCCGTCTATTCCGCCCAAAAACCAAAAGACAGGAGTGGTATTGTAGAGTCAACCCAGTAAATAGGAAAACCACAAAGCTACATCCTGAGGATAAGATATTTGAGTCTATAAGAGATAGATAGAGGACGGCCTTAGTCAACTATACTTTCAGGCATTCTTCAGACATACTGCATGTATGGGATATCGCAGAAACATTTCTATTATTTTCTCTTATGTTATTTATTGTATTTACTTTTTGTAATTGGCCTATGTAGTGACTTGTGGTGCCATGTGTAAGATAGTGTTCTATCCTTACCAGACAATTCTCATACAAATTCACCGACCTGCTCTGGCCGGGCGCGAGAAGTGGGCCGTAGGTGGGCAGATCAGCTCTCCGGGACACGGCGCGAGAATCGCAAAAGTGGGCGGAACCACCGGCCCGTCGCGCAGCACTTGGTCATCCCGGTCATCCGGTCATCCTTTTTGAGCGCAGCCGGTTTTCTCGGAGTTTGGCAGTACACTGCCGGAGCTGGGGAGCATATCCTGCTCACTTTGAAGGGGCACCTTTTCATGCACCCCGCAGCACGTGCTGCTCAAATACGCGAACCGAACTTGCGCGCACCCTTCAATACTTGAGCACTACAATACCGCCCGCGTCGCGCGGTCAAAAAGGCCAAACCGTCGCGTGCTCATAACTCCTCTAATTTTAGGTTGTTTGAAAAACTGTTGGTACCGTTCGATTTGTCTCTTCGAGATCTACACAAAGGTTACAAAACTTTACCAGACCACGCGTTTTCGCCGTGGGTGGCCTAAAAAATAACCGCAGCACACTTTTCCGATTAGAGCACCTTATTTTTCAAGGCGTGCATGTGACGTGCATGTTTTCGGAGTATGGCGTGCGTTGTCAGTACTCTGTCATACCTGGAATGCTCCGAGAGTGCGCCGTGCACGATGCATATAGGATTCAACCTATCAATCGAATGGGCGGAAGCATGTCCACTGGGTTTGTGTCTTCGTTTGATGGAAAATGTGAAGCCTTTAAGACTATCTTGCACAGTTTGGAGAATTTTATAAGAAATTTCTAGCCGTCCTACTTAGGATTTGCTCTAAGTCAGTCTGGCGAGCCTTCGTGGTGAAGTAATGGTTTTATTGGGAGTGTCGAAAACCCAAACATGGGCGAGTAAGAGAGCAGGGAACTTCAACCGCTGTGTCCGCGGCCCTAAAATGGCAGCTGGTGCTAAGACAATTTAATCAGAGTGGAGAGCACGTCTTCGTAAAGAACCTTAAGCGTTCTGCTCGCATGCGCATTTATAGGTTGTTAGCTCTCTGCGCCTTCCCGCAGGGGCCGATTGAAATTGGAAAAAAATCGTGTCACACAAGCCTCACCTGCATATTCGCACCCTGTAACACTGCCTCTTCCTAAGCCACACCGTTTTCCTTCAGTGTTCTACTAAACCGTTTTACTGCCTACAAGACCCATGAGTTGCAGCCGAAATGATTTGAACTTGGAAGAGTTATTGCGTTCCGAAGATGCCCGCGCGTGCAATTCGCAAGCGGTCACCCCCACTTCAGAGGCTGACTGGACACCTTTGGAGCACTTCCTTAGTAGGGCTGCTGTAAATTTATGATGGAACTCTACCAGTTGGCGAACCCACTCGATTGATAGGTTCATCTCTATACGCATTGCACACGGCGCACATTTAAGTCTCGCCGGGACAGATTGAGCAATTCCCGAGTAATGTGGCTAGAAATTTCTGATAAAATTCTCCAAACGGTTTGAGATAGTCATGAAGGCTTTACATTTTCCAGTAAGGGAAGATAGAAGCGGAGTGAACATGCTTCCGCCCATTCAATTGATAGGTTAGATCCTATATGCACTGTGCGCGGCGTATTCTCGGAGCATTCCTGACATGACAGCGCACTGGCAACGTACGCCATGCTTGAGATACTCCGAAAACACTGCACGTCACATGCTCGCCCTGGAAAATAAGGTGCTCTAATCGCAAAAGCGTGTTGCGGTTATTTTTTAGGCCACCCGTGGCGAAAACGTGGTGTTCTGGTAAGGTTTTGTACACTTTTGTGTAGATCTCAAAGAGGCAAATCGAACGGTACTAACATTTTTTCAAACAACCTAAAATTAGAGGAGTTATAAACACGCGACGGTTTACGACGAATTTTTCCGTCGCAAACCGTCTTTTTGACCGCGCGACGCAGGCGGTATTGTACCTTCACTCGAAATTAGTACCTCCACCACTGGTAGTACTCCCACTACTACTCGTGCTCCTAACAGTACTCTCAGCACCAACTCCCACTACTTCTAGTTTTTCCACTATTTTCTACTACTTTAACTTCACCTCTACCGACCACTATAACTCGAGAAGTGGTCGGTGGAGCAGAAGTTAAAGTAGTAGAAAATAGTGGAAAAACTAGAAGTAGTGGAAGTTGGTGCTGAGAGTACTGTTAGGAGCACGAGTAGTAGTGGGAGTACTACCAGTGGTGGAGGTACTAATTTTGGGTGAAGGTAGTGCTGAAGTACTGAAGGGTGCGCGCAAGTTCGGTTTAGCGTTACATTTCTGAAAATGCTTCTGTGGTAAGAACACGATGAAGTTATACAAATTTATTTACTACCAACTTTACTACACTCGTACAGTAAAACAAATACTACAACGGTTTCAACATGTTTCCCTCATGAGGGATGCTTAATGGTTGATTGGCTGGGCGAGATCTCTGAACCAAGATCCTGGAATTGGGTGCACGCGACAACCGACGCCTAATCTGTTTGCGCTATCAAACGCCCAGTAATAAGAACACACTATTTCTGGGCCAACCGAATGAATAAACATTCCAAGAAAGGCATCCACTACAATCGCGCCGACATTTGGAGTCACTCGCTAACCTTGTCTGGGGTGCCCACTACGCTGCTGGTCGTCCGATTGAGCGCAAGGAGTGCAACAGTGTAGAGCATAAGCATCCTCTCCACTGATAACATGACCTCAGTGAGAATAGGTTCAAGTTTTTCGTCAGTCAAGCCTGCTGTTAGCGGTGTCCCTCAAGGAGGCGTTCTGTCGCCTATTTTGTTCACTCTCTATTCTTCCGATTTACCTCCTGTTTTAGAGGAGTGTGGAGTAATTTGCAAGCAATTTGCTGATGATCTGAAGATATATCGTGTGCTAGAAAGTGGCAATGACAGGGCAAAAGTTCAGACAGCTTTGGATAAGGTCTATGATTGGTCTAAAACTTGGAGTTTGCCATTAGCTCCCGAAAAAACTGTGTAAATGAGGATAGGCGGTTCTCAATTACAAGGGAATGATACTCTGGGAGAATGCCTTTTGAAGCAAGTATGTTCTGTTAAGGATCTTGGTTTTCGGTATGATAACAAGCTTGACTTTACAGAGCATTACAAAGAGCAGTGCAAAAAGGCCTCGGTTCGCACATACCAAATCTTTAAAGGCCTTTCTACTTGTGAAGAAAAGGTGCTCATTAAGGCGTATAATACATATGTCAGACCTATTGTAGAAAGTGAAACCCCGGTATTCTCGCCCCATAAAGAGAAAGACATTCGTCTCTTGGAAAAAATTCAAAATAACTTCACCAGAAAGACCTACATACGTTCGGGCAAGTGCACATTTTCCAGAGTTCCTTCCTGGAATACCAGGAATGCTGTGCTCAAACTACACACACTTGAATCGCGCCGGAAATTTCATGATGTTTGCATGGTGTTCAAAATAATATCTGGCATCCTCAAAGTCGATTCGTCCAAATTCTTTAATGTTTTTGAATCCAGAACTAGGGGCGGCTCGGTGAAAATTAGGTTTCGAGTTCCTCGGTCAAGTGTTCGGCTGCACATGTTTACATGTAGGGCCGGGTCCGAATACCTATCGCTCAAACTCGAAGTTGCACCAAGTCCTCCTTGTCTCCCGGCCTGTAGGCGAATAGCAGGGAAGCGGCTATTAAGTTTTGAATAACCCGTAGAAATTTTGATCGTTCTGCTTGTTTTTGGATCTGTTCTGCTAGTGTTTCTGTTGAGTTTGTTTATCTGACGTGTGCCTTATGCTGCGTAATAAATAGTAATAGTAATAGTAACTCGTAGCGCTCAACTGGAAGGGCAACTTTAGTTCATGGAGGAAACTAACCAGCAATTGAGCAGTAATCCTTCCGAAATTCAATGAAATCTCTGTGGCGAAAGTTTGAAACGTATTTTTTTATCGAGCCTTTGCCCAGATCAAACTCATGCGCAAGGTTGCTTGGTCCACAGTCGAGGAGATTCCACTCACTTATGGTTAGTGGTGAAATTTCACCGGCTATCTATAATTGTCCTTCTAGTTGAACGGCACGAGTGTCTGAGTCATCGGCCTTGTTCTAGAATTCAAATCCACTAGTGTGCTCACGTCGCGCCGAAGAAAAGCCCGTTTCCAAACCATATTCCACGCCAATCAAAATCGAATCGAAATTTTAATGACAGCCGCGGAGCAAAAAGACGGAGCCGAGCGCTCGTTCTCTTTCCGGCGGTGGATAATTCGCGTTTGCCTCTCCCTTCTTCCCAAACGCGAACCGTTTGTTTGGCGCAGCACTCCAGTACGTCGTTTAGTATTCGGAAGTGGAAGATTGACTCACGTCCAGCAGGACGCTCACTTGGGGTGCATCGTTGCGACAAACACACATCATTCCTAGTCCCTGGTGGTCTTGAGCGAAATTTGTTTCTGTTCTGATCAGCATCAGCTTCGCCGTTTTCCCTTCCATATCCCCACCCTATCCATTTGACCCATCCATATCACTGTCCTTGCAGACTAGAGGCCTTTTCAGTTCTTTGAGCTTAGATGAGCAGGGTAGCAGAGGAGCTTCTTGCATTTCTCGTACCTCTCATAGAATTCACGACGAAGAAATTCTATATATTTAATGGCTGTTTCTACGGTGCATGGTAGTGAATGTAGATGTGATTTTGAGAAATTTTGTGGAACGAATGAATGAACAAAGAAATTCTATGTCGAAAATTTTCGAGCGAGAACGAGCGAGCTTTTTTTAACAATCTCTCATTAAATTTTTTCGAAACGTTTAAAATCGAATTAGTCTCATTTTCGTTTATTCGAATATATATGTATATTCAAGTAGTGGAATAATTTGTTCGAATCAGGTTTTGTACTTGAAGTTTTAAAATTTATTCAGTATTCGAATACAATTGTCCACGTTTCAAATAAAGTTGAAGTATTCGATTTTCGAATAATATTTGAATACGGCTCTCCTGCGAAGTTAAAAACCGAACGATAATTCGACTTTTTAAGACTGTCGTCGTTCGAGTTCAAACGAATATTCGACCATTCGATTAATTATTCGAATAAACTTATTCACGCACAGCTATGTACATATGTGTGTATCGTAGCGAAGTCGGAGAGTCGTCGTATGAATCCCATCCACGATAGCTCTTGGAAATATTTTAGAATTCGTTCAAAATAAATATTGACGCCGATTTTTTAAATCCCACTCAAAAGTGCCACCTATGTATCACTGCTTGCTTTTTGAAACATATAGATAATATTAGTGTTATGTCCAGGTCTACTCGAACACCCGTATGTAGTTGCGGTCCGTCTAGTGAAATTTCACCGGTAGATGAGCGGACTTTTATCAGCAGATGGACTAGCCGCTTTCGACGGGACTTTGAAGCTGGCTAAAATTTTCCAAAAAAACACATTTCAAACTTCTCCGTACAAATACTGTTGTTGGAGTGCTGCCACCCACCTGTCGTTCAGTTTTCCGATGAACAGTAAGCGTTTTGACGGCCCACAACTACGACTGATGGAGCAGATGTGGCTAGCCTAACTCTGGACTCATACCGATCATATATCATATCATACGGTGGGTGAATTACACTTGAATTTGAAGAACAACTGCCTGTGGCTGAAATTCGTAGGTGACCGGATTTTCGTCCATCGGTGACCAACATTCCTCCTGTAGTGCAACTAAATTTTCCACGACAGTGTTCTGAGTTTGCTTCTGGCGCAGCGTTTGTAGTGCAACACTTCTACGTAATTCCACGAGTTATGCGCCACGTCAAGCTCGCTAGATGTCGCTGGAACTAATTAGTTAGTATCGCCTTGGAAAAAAGGTGTGCTAATTCGAACGGTGCTTATTTTGACTGAATCCGGAGAGTATGAAGAAAGTAATGGTCGTTTGAATTGGACCAGCCAAAACCTCCAGAACCTTCCGGGCAACCTAATAGCTGAATAAATATAGAAATAAAACTTTTAAAACTTGTTAAGCGATATAACTTTTCAGCAAAATGATTTTTTACGCCCTTCTCTTTTTCAATCCAAATTTCTCAATCCGAACATTTAATATTTGACGTGCAACGGAAGGGGAACGGTAGGCGATCGCAGCACGTCACGACGTACCTCCCCTAGTGCTTTCCGCTCGATTCCGAGCAATTCTCGAGTCATCAGCATTGTTTAGCAGGTGCTGTCTGGAACAGGGAAGCTGGTAAAAATCTAATTTGCTTACTTAGTGCGGATAGCCGCTCATAAATATTTAAAGCCTTTGCTGTGAATTGAGAACGGGCGTAAAACGAAAATTTGCTGAAAAGTTCTGTGGCTTAGCATGCTCAAAAATTTTTCTTATTTATTTACTTATTTTTTGTCATGCAATATACTTACATAGACACATGTAAAGAGTGAAGACAAAAATGAAGCAACCAAAAAGTGAAATAAACGAAGATTGTCCTGTTTAAAAAACGTGGAAGACAAAAGAGAACTCGTTGACATATTCAGACAAGCTCTCGTCCTGCGATTTAACGATGACATCTACGGACAATCAGGATTTGAAATGCTTGAGCAGACAACCTTGGATATCCTTAATATCACTGATCACATTGAAGTACTCCCGCAGGTATTCCACGCGTGAAGAAATTTGACGTAATCTAAAAGTTGCCAGCAGGATTATAGAGTAAAGGATTGTATAGGTACAATTTCCACGTGAAATTGACACTTCTCAAATCAAATTGGATGCTTTCAAAATTAATTCGGGCACTCTTCTAAGCTGGCTTTAAGACTTTTGAATCAGGTTAAACTACAGACTCGATAAGATGGTTAGAATACTTTTTTGTTCAGCGAAAATTTGGTATAACTTTCTTTATATTTGTACAATATGTGTAATAATTTTGTGAAATTTTTATTTTTAGAAAAATATTAGATTGAAGTTTGTCTCAAAGTACAGCAAAGAAGCATGCACAACGCATTAAAAGATCAGATCGCCATGTACTGAAAAGATTCGCCGCAACTTTTATCTGATTGATAGTTTAATGCCACTTACATGAGCCATCATAGTTATGATACGTGTGTTCTTTACAACTGTATTTGTTGTATCGTTTACAAGTGTGGGGGCGCGTGGAGCGCAGTCGGAGGAGGCGCCGGCTGTTGCCTGCACCCGATACCAGGTTCCAGGTTCGGATTTTCCGCCCAGGCCAACCAAACCTTCCATCCCTCCGGGGTCGGTGAATTGGTATCAGACGTGTCTGGGAAGGACAAAGCACTGACTTGTACATCGGCTAGCCACCGCAATTTATTGTATGGCCAAATACGCACTCAACACACCTCCACGACATCCCGTAGAAGTATTAGGTTGTAACGAAATAAATTACACTGAACCACTGTGAATTTAAACAGTTAATATCTCGGCTTGTAGGCAAGTTTGTTAATCGAAATAAAAATCTTCTGATTCTACACATCTTTGCCAACGTGACTCAAGCTTTTTTATCCCAGTAGCATAAAAATCAGAAGTTCTGGAATTGACGAAATCTTCGAAGGCACTTTCGGCATCCTGTTGGTATTTGAATATTTTCCCTCCCAAGAAGTCGCCAAGATGCTTGAAGGAATGGTAGTCTGTTGGGGAGAGGTCGGGAGAAAACGGAGGATGTGGTAGAGTTTCAATGCTCAGCTCATTCAATTTCTGCAACGTCATTCGTGCTACATGGGGGCGAGCATTGTCGTGCAGAAGGAGAACTCGCCTTCGGTTTACCAAGGCCGGCCGGATATCCTTCAACTTTTTCATCAATTATTCAATTTCAATGCAGTACTTCTCTGCCGTGATGGATGCACCGGGAGGGAGGAAGCTGTGGTGAATAATTCCCAGCGAACACCACCATACTGTCACCATTACTTTCTTTTGGTGTAATTCCGCTTCGCAAAAACCTTGGGGCTCTCATCGCTGTCCACCCACTGTGCCGATCGTCGCCTGTTGTCGTACATTCTCCATTTCTCGTCACAGGTTACGATGCGATCATGGAATGGGTCCGTTTCGTTCCGTAGAAGCAGTGCGGACGAGATCTCATATCGTCGGCTTCTTTGCTCCTCAGACAGCTCGTGAGGCACCCATCTTTCCAGCTTTTTGGTCTTTCCAATTTCCTTCAGATGCCGGGCAGCTGTGTTGTGACTGACGCCAAGAACCTTCGCTATCTCCCTGGTACCTTTGTGTGGATCCTCCTCTACCACATCTCTCAGCTTGTCCTCATCAACATCACTATGCCTCCCATGACCTTCATGTTCTTCCAAGCTCTCATCTCCATTCCGGAACTTCTGATACCAACGATACGCCGTCCGAATTGTGGAACATCCTTGACCGAATGCGGCGTTGATTTTCTCGTCCGCCTCCTTAGCTGTAGTGCCCAGTTTGAATTCATACAAGTAAATGCCTCGGATTACCCTTTTGTCCATCTGCAAAGAAGTCAATAAAACTCTAAACTTTTCCCACTTTTACATAGAAAATTTGGTACTCACCGGTAGAGCAAAGTTTGCACTTCTAAATGATATGCCAACTGTTACGGTTTGTTCTTGATCAAACGCGTAGAGACGCGCCAAAAAATGGCGCGAGCCAGTGCCATTTAATTCGTTACAACCTAATAGAATGCGTGGTGCATCCCAAAGAGGATCGAATAACACTGTCCTTCATCCTTTCTCCTTTGCAGGTGTGAGATTCCATAGAGACAGAAATTCTGCTATCAATCGAAGAAAAGGCGCAATTTCTTGAACGAGGGTGGCTTCTTTTAGCACGAAATATGACAGTCCTTTAAAGCAAGCTTCAAGTCATTATTTTTGAGAAAAATGAAAATCACAAACATTTAAACAATCTGTTCACCCGTTGGTATTAGTGAATTAAATCTTCAAAGAAAGTTATACTAAAAGTTTCCTTAAACAAAAAATTATTTTAATTTTCTCGGAAAGTCTCCAAGATAATGTGAAGGAGGCTCGTTTTAATTCGGAAGACGACAGTTTGATTTCAAAAACCTTAAGCTTGCAACGAAGAGTGTTTAGTTTGACGTGAAGATGGTATATACGCGCCTAAATAGTGCAGCAGCAGTCGCCTACCCAGCAACCTTCGATTTTCTGGATACCCGACCTTCACAGAAGGCCCAGAATTCTGTTGTCTTCGACAATCCGCATTCGCGTCAATGCAACAGCCTGGTGGAAAGGTGACGAGGAGCAGCGGGCGCTATCAAGATGATAGCGATGGAGGGTGGACGAGTTCTGACGCCTCCACCTCATCCCCAGGGCATCGTCAGTGCTCGGCAGCTCAGCAACATTAGTCCTCTCCTCAACTGCCCACTTGAGTTTTGTGTGTTGCCGACAAACTCGTAAACACTTCCGGAACGTCTCCTGACCGCCTCCCATCCAAGAACGCCTCCTTACCTCTCGTTAGTCCTCTCGACCTACTAGAGCTGGTGGATTTATGGGATGGGGAGTGCCCAGTAGGCAATGCTCACCTCAAGACTATAACGAAGGTACGTCGCTAAACGTCCACCCACATTCCGCATCCTTGACTGGTTATTCTCCCACTACATACTCCAGCAGGTATCCGCCATCGCTGCTCAACGTCCTTGCCCATCGCAATTTCTCATGTTGGATGCCTCTAAGTTATTAAACAAGCGCTTCTGGTTCGAGAACTGGTTCGTAAAGGAAGGCATTCGGGTGTTATTTGCTCAGAAAGATATTTCGTTTCCGACCAACTGGCGGTGAAGTCAGTCAGCTTCTCAAGTTTTGCGAAAAATGCCATAGAACGAACTGAATTGACTTCTTGCACAGTACATCAGACTAATTCGCATCGCTCAACCGGAACCACCCTGAAAGCGCTGGCGTGTCGACGGCGCAGAGCTGAAGGGCAGTCGAATTAGTGGAGTCGAAATAAGGTGGGACGGCAGGAACAGCTGTCCAGCACCTCAAAGTGCATGCAAAGGTGCGTATAGGGACGGCCAATGGGCAATTGCTTTCGGGATGCTCCATCTAATAGAACTGGCCGGCCAGCTAGTTCTTCTCAGAGGGCGCTCCTCTATTCGCTCAGCGCTCAATCAAAGCGTTCAGCGTACTCTAACTGCGTTCTTGTTTTGCCGTCTGTTCTGCATTTGGATCGAAATCGCTGTTGGAAATTTGCCTCTGGTTATCGTGCTCGTTTTCTCGCAGAGATATTTATTTATTCCTTACAGAAGGATTAGCTTCCATACAAGCAAGAGGTGAAGCTCCTTCACAGCTGTTGTTGAAATACATATTTCTTGACACCTGATAGGAATGAAGTTTTTCTCAAATTCGCACGACTTTCACATTAAATTTGTGGCGAGCTTCAGGAGCTCTCGTAAAAGCAGAACTTTTCACTAAAGCTTAGTTCTCATCACATGCCGGCCTTGTCGATAAAATATGTCAAACAGTTATTTCGCCTTGAAAGCGTTACATCTTGGATAAGCGAACTGTGAGTAAGTCGTTTGATTGTTCTCAACAGCTTAGCTTCAACAGGATGTTTATAGATTGTTGGAAAAGAGACTAGCTGGGTATAGTTTCTTAGTCGGTGCTGATTCTATTGATATTTCAGATGTAGGAAGGCAGACCCTTTGGCGAGGGCGTTTTCCAGGGTCTATTAGGGGGGGGGGGGGCAAAAGTAATGAGACAAATTGAAAAAATTCTTTATCTCCTTATAACTCAATTACAAATCAACAATGCTAAAGAATGTGTATGCCGTTAAAGTCAATGACTTCTTGCCATCGCTCAGCCAACTTCCTGATCCCATCCTTCCAGAACTGCTTGGGTCTGGTGTTGATCAACTGCTCGACATGGTTGTCAAGGGCTGCTTAGGTTCTTGTGTCCCTTCCGACTAGGAAGTCCCGTAGGCCAAAGAAGTGGTGGTAGTCGCATGAAGAGATGTCCGGCGAATACGGAGGGTGAAGCATGTGAACGTAGCTTAGCTGAGCAAGCTTATCCGTTGTCACTTGTTCCTGATGAGGTGCGGCGTTGTCGAAGAGGAGGACCTTCTTAACGCGCTGCGACTGAATAAGTTCGAGTCGCAGGTCCATCTGTTCTATTTCGTTTACCATGGCCTTGGAGTCTCTCGTCGTGCTTTTGGTAAACAGCTTCCGGTATACCGGTCCACGGGCGCAGACCCAAAAGCTCTGAAGGTGCTTCTCGCCGCGAACATCCGGCCGAACGAAGGTCGGTAACAGGTCACATGGTCTCATCCAGACTCGCTGCTTGGAAGGGTTAAGGTAGAAGACGAACTTCTCATCTTGCGTGAATATTGAATCCAGGCTGCTCGGGGTTGGGAATTGGGCGAGATTTGCGCGACACAGGTCGACTCGCCAGGCTGGGGCTTCGGCATGAGACAGACTGCGGTTTTGGACATGCTTCTCTGAAAGGGCGGAAGTGGTTACTTCTCAGGTGGCCTTCAGTAGGTAGTATACAAACGTACAAATACGATAAGCACGAAACCAGACCGCAGTCACGAGATATATGGACACGGCATGGAGAGTCTCATTACTTTTGCCCCCCCCCCCTAATATAACGATGATGATATTGCTATGTATAAGTTTGAAGCTTTTCTAGATTTCCCTATGACTTCTCCACCTATATTCGCATCTTGGCAGATTATGACATGCTACTGAGGTAGCCCGATTCGTACTCGCCAGCACCGGATTTCGTAGCTTTCTCGATCAAACAGAATATTACAAGTATCACTTCTGGTCCGTTATCCGTAGATCTTTTCAATCTGTCCCTCATTTGACCGATATCCCCAATAAGATGGAAGTATAGTATTGTCACTTCGATTTTGAAAAAAAATCGCCATCTTCTGTACACAAGAACTATAGGCCGGTTAGTACAACATCAATTATGTGCCGCGTTTTCGAAATCAAATTCTGAAAGAGCACATAGTTGAACACTTGGAGAGGAACGGCATTTTCTCAGAGGGTTTTGTAGAAGGAGGCCAACCGAGACCAACGCTATCGAGGACTTAAACGACTGGGCATTGTCAGTGGACAACACACATGCGTGTGATGTGATATATTTTGACTTTGAGAAGGCTTTTGACACTGTCGGCCACAAAAGATTACTTTATGAAGTTCACCAGCTTAAATTTCACCACACTATAGTCTAATAAATAGAGCAGTACCCAAGTGGTCGAACGTTTCAAGTCCGAGTGGGATCGAGTTATTCTCAGTGTGAATATACCCAAGTGATGCAGCGGCGAACCAAAATTAGTAAAAATCCTTCATTCCGGCCAATGTTTCGGCGTAACCACCTTCATCAGAGTCTGAAAAAGAGTTGTTCTATATCAGAGGACACCACCAGCGGTCATCCACAAGTTGAGGTTTTATTTATTTATTTATTGAATACGTCCTAAGACGCGCCACATAAGGGAAAAAACACAACAAACAAAAGAAACAGACAAACACTCTTAGCTAATCTAGGCGGATTTTTCATGGAAAGAAGCGCCGTCCACCTACGTACCAGTAGAGTAAGCCCTGATAAAAACTTTTAAAAAAAACTAAGAAAAAGGGGTGACTCGGAGGTGCTTAGTGCGGAAAAAAGTGTGAGAGATAAGAATAAGCACCCGATTTAAAAAAAAATTATATGACCTGAGTGGATTTAAGGCCTCCGTTAGAAGTTGGCAGACTGCCGGTTTATGTAAATAGATAAACCAGCCTTAACGGACAGCGCCATGACGGCGAGGACCAACGTCCCCAGGCAGTCCTATAGAAAAGGCTTTCAACAGTATGCGAAACAATTCCAAGCGGACTATAGAATATATTGGAACATGATACCTGTGGCCCTATGAATCGCCGTACGTAATTTACCTAGCACTGAAGTTCACAATAGTTCGTAAGCCTAGAAAAATCGGTAACGCCAGGTTGATAGCTGCCATAGGAGGCGTAACTGAATATAATAATAGAAAAATTTAACTCTGTATAAAAAACTAAAATCTTAGATTAACAGGCTTTCAGCACAAAACACCCCTGAAAAAAAAGGACCTGGCTAATCTGAGTACAGCTACCCTAGAAATGCTTGGTCACGCTTGAATCCATGGAAAATTTACAGATACCTCAATGGTGACACTCTTCGACCTTTGCTCCTTAGAACTTTAGCGGTGAGTATGTAAATGCTTAAACAACCAACGAAACAAAAACAAAGAATAATACAAAGAAACTACCGTGGACAAACGCAATCATCATTATCAATAAAACGTGCTCAATGCTACACCCGAAGCGTACGAAGGTTCAGACCGCTTATCACTTGTCTCGTCCAACGTATTTGTCTCAAATTCGTCCATTAAGTTGCAAACAAATGACGTCAAATGTGGGATTTATGCAGAAGTTAAGAAGATTTTTTGTGAAGTGACATGTCCTCAGGATGAGTAGATTTTACAGTATGATGTGGATGAAATGATGGTTGAAGTAGTGGAATCTATAGCTTGTTCCTTCCCGAAAGAAAAACATTTCAATTACACGTGGGTTTATCTGATAGTATTTTACAACACAATATTGAATTTAGTCCTTTGATAAGGCCGCATGGAATACGAGACGTAGTCTTCTCGAACAATGGTATGTTCGACTTCAGTGAGCACTACAAGGAAACTTCACGGAAAACCCTAACACACACGTTCCAGGTTTTTAAGGGATTGACAAAATTTAACAAAAATTTACTTATTTTAGGTTATATATATCTTATTGAAACAGTTTAGAATTTACGCTGAAACCTCTTATTAGAGTTGATGGCTTTCACTATATAGAATACCCCTATCGATAGATAGAGATACATACTTCAATATTTTTTCTATTTGTTCCAGAGGGGATATTTTGATGTTTGAATGGTACATACAATCACAATAGGGCAAGTTGAATTGGACTTTACGGCGTTTAGGCTTGTTGTTTATCATTCGTGGTTGGAAGAACAAAATCGTCTTTGATAGAGCGAAGACTTCACTTAGCTGCGATTTTCTCATAAGCGGGGGCGGCTCTATGTACAGGGTGCGTAAAAAGTATTGACGCACCTACTTTTTGTTTCAGCTCCAGCCTTCTGTTTCTACCCCTCTAGGTTTTTATGTGTTATTTTTGTTTCCTGTATTGTGCTCAAAAAACACTCACGAAAAAAACTGATGAAACATGACCATCGTCGCTACGGTGGCCCTTTTTTGTCTGTTACCCAAAGAGCTGAATACTTCCTTAACAAGAGAATTTCGCGCTGTTCCAAACGGTTGGTGAGGAAAGAAGTCAGCAACCCAAACGTCAGCCACGGCTCTGTCATAACAGATGATGATTACAAGATGTCCAAGCACAATAACCTTTAAATCCAAAATTATCACTCTCTGTACGATAACGGCAAACAGATAACGCGCGCAGGTGTGGACAGCTTCTCAGGCGAGCACAGCTTAAACATGAATCCGCTGGATTGCTCTTTTCAGGCGATTTTGGAGAATGAGGTCTGGGTTACTTTCAACAGAAGTGACCAGTCGCAGAAGGCTACCCTGTTAAAAGCACGGGACGAAATCGAAGCGAGTACTAGCGGCGCGTGCTCACGAATTTCTCCGTCGTTTTCGCTCCTGTATTCACAGTAAAGGAGCCGATGTCAATTACGACTTATTCTGTCGTGTTTGCAAGATCATTTTCCATATTTCTCTAATGAATATTTTAAAACTTACGGCGCAATACTATTTCCACAACCGCCATTTACTGCGTCAATACTTTTTACGCACCCTGTATATAAAACCTTTTGAGAACACATCTTTCCCTGATAACCTATAATGCTTCAAACGTTGAGCTTGGAACTTCATTTCGAAGCCTTAGTGTATTGGCACATTTTCATCCGCTTCGTTAGTACGTTTTTGTTACTTTCTGTGTACTTGTTTCCCTTTATTGCTTTCTTATGTATATGACGTTCGCCTTAAGCAGCATGATGAGCTAATACTTACTTCAGAGAGCTAAGCGCTCCTTCTAGCTTTTCCTTCTATACCAGCAATAGCCGGAGTTCCTGAAGCACCCAGAGCTTTTATCCCTGTGTTGTACTTTTCGTTTTAACCTCAAAATCCTTTCGTGCCCAATAGCAATCTCTCCCCGATATCAACGACGGGTTAGATTGTTTGCCGGCACGAACAGACTGGCGAACTTTTCCTGCCAGACCCGTACTCAAATTGAGCACGGATATCTTCTCATCGAGGCTATAACTCCTTTAAGGAATTTTTCGATTTTACTGAAGACGTCGGAGATTTTCCTCCGGAAAATTTCTTTGGTAAATTAGTTGCTTCGTCGAACCACTGAATTCTGTGTCGCGCGCTTATTTCGAGACTAGATACGAATCTGATGCTTTGGTGCGATAAAGATATATATGCATGTATGGGCGCGTGTAGCGCAGTCGGAGGAGGCCCCGACTGTCGCGTGCACCCGATACCAGGTTCCTGGTTCGGATTTCTCGCCCAGGCCAACCAAGCCTTCCATCCCTCCGGAGTCGGAGAATTGGTACTAGACTTGTCTGGGAAAGATAGGGCGCTGACTTGTTCATCGGCTGGCGACCGCAAATCATTGTATGGCTAAATACGCATTCAAATCACCTCCACGATATCCCGTAGAAGTAGAATGCGTGGCGCATCCCAAAAGGGATTGAGTAACGCCGTCCTTTATCCTTTTATCCTTTATGCATGCATCAAGAGATACAACTGCGCTCATGGCGTACTAGGTAGCCTGTCTTGTCTGGCACGATGAAACATCGATTTATTCATCGCTCGAACGTTTTGAACCGTTTTAAGTCGGTCGCCGAACGCATTATTTATTTATTTGTTTATTTATTTGTTTACTACAAGTTTTCATAAAGTTGTTTTGTTGCCATCAAAACTCTAGCGCCAGGCGCGATTCGAACCCACACATCTGCTGACCGGGCGGGAATGCTCTGCGCCGATGGTGTAATGGCGTTGAGCACTACCGCCCAGCAGCAGGAGGTGCGGATTCGAGACCCGCCAGGCGAAAGAGCTTTGGTCGCAACAAAACATCGTTGTGAGGTGCTAGGATGAACTACCACTTCCTTTCGCTTTATTAAGAGATTTTTATGAGATACTCAGTGAAAATCTTTAGCAGAGCCCATGTATACTACATCTATTTTTAGTCCTTCGTCAAGCTACGTGACCTCGTCATAAAAAATAACCGATAAAATGCAGGTTGGTGGATACTGTTGACTTATTCTACTGAGAAGCCTTGAACTTCTTACAAATCGAGTTTAACCAGCCGTTCGAATTGGAGAGCAATACTCAACCCACACCTTTTTTCGTACGCTTCCAACGAGTTCTGCTCTGCACCTTCCCAGTGTTCGTGCTGTTCAGTCTAGTCCAATTGCACGTTTCGTCAACTTTGATATGAGAATGAAAATAGATACTCATATATTAGGTTGGCAACTAATTTCGTGGACTCTCAAGCGCCTTCAACAAAAGTGTTCATAAACAAATAACAAATAACAGTTTTCAACCAAAGTAAGATCTGTTGGAACGCGGGACTGCTTCCCATTTAGCAGCTACCTGGCCCATCCCACAGCTGTAGAATTCTTGTGCTTTTGAAGCCAAGAATCCTTGGAGATGCATTTTGGCATGGTCCACATTAATAAATCGTCCTCCAACCAAGAAGTGCAGCAGCGTACTATAAATGTGCTAATCATTTGGCGCACAGCCTGTGCTGTAAGGTGGGTGAGTTATACGCTCCCAGCTAAGGTCTTCGATTTTTTGAAGCTCCCGATTCGTGACGTGTGATCTGGCGTTATCTTGCTGATTGATAATTCCGCTCCTGAAAATCTGTCTGAACCGATTCCAGCGGAGTTCAGCCTGCGCGCGGCCAGGTTGAGAGGAGTAGATTACAGCATTAATGCTGTAACCGTTCTTGATGAGTTCCCAGAAGTTAATACCTTCTTGACACCACCAAACGAAAGGAACGTAGCGAACCGGAGGCCTCAAAAAATAGAAGACCTTGACTGGGAGCGACAAACTCATCCACCTTACAGCCCAGACCTTGCGCCAAGTGACTACCACATTTCTAGTTCGGTGCAGTACTCTTGGTTGGAAGACGAGTTAATAATGTGGACCGGGTCAAAAGATTCTTGGCATCAAAGCACAATAATTCTATGGCCGTGGGATAGACCAGCTACCTGATATATGGGAGGCACTTCTGCGTTCTGAGTGATCTTATTTTAATTAAAGATTGTTATTAGTTATTTTTCAATAAATACTTTTGATGAAGGTTTTTGAGAGTCCACGAAATTAGTTGCTTACCTAATATTTTCTGAACGGTAGACTTAACCGACTTAATCACCGCATTAAAAAAATAAAACTGACTCGGGTGAAGTCTACAAATGGAGTACCCACCTTGATGATTTTCCGACAACGAAAGGGATTCCTCTCAACATTCTTAGAATCCTGTGGAAAGCATACTCATGCATTTAAAGAACGATGAGCTTTCCATCGTCATGTAAACCGTGAACCAAAGAACAGCGCTGGCGCCTTCTACGACGATGTGTTTATGCCAATTATACGGGTGGGATCACCGTGTGAGGTGTGCGTATGGGTGCGGATATCCTGAGTGGGATAATGGCCTTCGTGGTCCACCACATACCGGGTCTCGGCTCGCGGACGCTTTCAAACGCACTATGTCGGCATACGTTATACCCCTTGCTTGGCCGCCTAATAATAAGGCAGGTCGTAATAGCGGCCATTCTTCTGGAATTGCCAGTAAATTCTGACTTTCTCTTCATCACAAAGTGCTATAAAGGCATCAGTCTAAATTGTACATGAATGAAGAAATTTGCTGTATATTTTGACAATCTCACAGCACCGCATTCTTTGAAATGCGTGGCGCATTTCTACTTTGGCTGTTCTACTTTATCGTCAAGGCTTAATTCATTGAAGGGATTTTTAGTGGTTTTGGTTATTTTCTCCTCTCCCTTTGCATCTTACGTCCATTGCCAGAAAGTCATGGCCTTTCCGGTGATTGTGAATTTCTTGGCCGAATTGCTTAAAAAAGGAGGTTAGAAACTGAGTTTCCCCGTTTTAAACATTTTATTCTGAATACTGCTGAAAGTTGTTTGAATAATGTAAAACGCATCGCAAAGAAAATGATTTGTTCTATTGCATTTCTGTGTTGTATTAGAAGGTATGTTTCGCTTTTTCCGTTTCGACGTTGCTCAAAATTTGGGTCATTGAAGTGGAAAGTCAAAAAATAAATAAAAAGGTCCATCACCGATAGCTCCTTCTCTTTTAACGCTCCGCTGAAAACGATTCAAATCAGTTTCTTCAAGACTCAAATGGCTAGTATCGAGGTATAAGCTGTCACAGCATTTTTTTGTTGTGATCAAAACCTCTAGCGCCAGGCAGGACTCGAACCCGCACCTGCGTCTGACCGGGCGGGAATGCTTTATGCCATTACACCACCGGCGCAGTTTGATCGAACGCAACATCCACACCTCCTGGGACCGATCAGCGCTCACCCATATCCGGGATGAGCTGGCCGCTGCTCCGATAACAGTTGATAAAAATCAGCTTGAACAAATAAGTACAAAGAACGCTTTGATAAGGCAAGGCATTCTTTTTCGGACGACGCAAAACACTGCCCAAAAAATTAACCAAAGAGTTCAAGCTGTTGGTAAAAAAACATTTACGCCTTCTTGACACACCATCTTAATCCCCTGAAAATTAACGAAAATACCAAGGGTCTAAAAAAACTCAACATACACACTTTGTGAAACAAATTATCTTTTTTCGAAAGTTGTATAACCTTGTGCAAAAAAATCTTAAATAGAAGCATGGAGTAGGAGCTGTCGGCGAAGGTTGTTCTTTTTTGACTATCCACTATGTTGACCTAAAAATTGAGAAAAATCATTATGGAAAAAACAGAAATACACTTTCTGATAGAGCAAATAATTTTCTTTCGAACGAAATAAATTCTTAATAGAATATAAAAAAAGACGGAGACTCAGCTTCCAACATAACGCAAGTATCTCATGGCGGCCATGTCGCGAATGTGAGCAGCAGTGAGAGGCCTATGAATCATAACCAAGTAAAGAATCGACAGAACATACACCAGCCATCAGAGTGCCGCCCATATATGCATTCTCCTCTAGCACCCCATGCGGCCTGATTTTCTGGCATGTCCTAGTATCCCAATGCTGTCCACTTTCGCGACATGGACTATCATCGACAAGGTAGGCACAAATTCTAAGGATCTCACATTAATCGCCGAGGTCGACCTCGTGTGGATAAAGTGCCTTCAGATCTTTCCTTCATCTCCGACAGAGTAATTGCTGACATTCAAAGAGTTTGGTTAACGTTCCTGGGGACAACATCAGACGGCAGCTGGTCCGAAATCGACTCTATAACAAGCGGTGCATATCGGAAAGCTGCGTTGTTTGCTCAAACGGTAGCTTAGGAGTTTGCTCGAAGATAGGAGCAATTTATCAAATCGAGTGTTTGAGCTGTAACGCAAAATACATTGGGGAAGCGGGAAGAGCTCTGGCGTTTTGCGTAAATGAACATTTATCCAGCAAAAGACGTGGACTGCAATTCAATCCACTTAGCAGACATAGGACTGGCGATGCAGATGACGGGAACGACTGTGAGGTGAAGTGTACAACATTGGCCATTGAGAGTGGCATCTCACCACAAAATGCCTTAGAAGGATTTTGGATTTTTACAAGAAATCCAGTGATGAACAACCGGAATGAGTGTCTAGCCGTAACAAGTGACTTCTTGCCGTTTGTGCCTCATTGTGAACTGTAGAGTGATCAGGGGGATATCCGCACAGTGCGGATCATTCGTCCCTACTGGTCATAACGCATGGGGCGATCATATGCCCTTAACGGTGAACCTAGGTGAGTTCGTCTCTCTCGTTAGGTCTCTTCGGGTGGTTGTAGGTGTAGGTCGAAAATGCTAGAGTGGTTAAGGCGCTTGGTTGGGTAGAGTGCAAATTTGAACCTTCACACCATGTTTATGCCTTTGAAGAAGGCGGCACGCGAAACGTCAGGCCCTCTTGAATAAAGCTTCCACCTAAAAAACCTGGTGTGGCACAGAATATACTGACAGTAAAAAGGATGATATAAAGCACGGCGTTATTCAATCCACTTTAGGATGCGCCACGCATTCTACTTCTACGGGATGCCGTGGAGGGGAGTTGAATGTGTATTTGGCCATACAATGAACTGCGGTCGCCAGCCGCTGAACAAGTCAGCGCTCTATCCTTCCCAGACAAGTCTGGTACCAATTCGCCGACCCCGGAGGGATGGAAGGCTTGGTTGGCCTGCGCGGGAAATCCGAAACAGGATCCTGGTATCGGGTGCACGCGACAGCAGGCGCCTCCTCCGACTGCGCTACACGCGCCCATTATACTTATAGTAACAAATTCTAAAGTTTGCGCAAAACCTGATGTTTCTAGCTCGCTTTAGACGCGTGAATGAATGATTAGGTGTGCAATGTGTGACCCAGTATTGAGACTGTGAACCATAGCCATTGGCTGCGGTCTCTTGCAATGACGACATTTAGTGGTAGATATAGCGAAAGCTGATCCCTTCTGAATTCTGATCCTTCCGGTTTAGAGGCAATCCGCAGCTTACATAACTGACGGTGAGTGGGTGATATCAACAAGAGGACGCGTCCCATTCATCCAGTTATCTGGATTAGTGAAGGCATTCGAGCGCATGTCCGTCTACACAAGAAATATGTGGCTGCGCCATCCCAATCTTCAAAACGCTGTTATCACCTTCCTTATGGAGACCCTTTTTCAGCCGTTTCTTGTGAAAGATTGCGTATAGCACTTTATTTTATTATTTTTCCATTTTTAAGCTTCATTCTTTTATTTTTTAATTTTATTATTTTTGATTGTGCGCTCCAAGGCACGTTAAAGATCGTTTGAAGAATCCTAAACGTCGATTTTGTGACAATCAGGCAATGGGCAGTGATACCGAATAAGACAAATAAAATACTAAATAAATTGGAACACGAGCGCAGTATAGACGTGGACAGTGAGCTTGAGAAAAAAGAGAAGAATGTGCAAGGATAAAGATCAGTGTGCACTGTGGAGGCAGAGGTGGTGGTAAACTCGAACGCTTACTCCTTTTATAGGTCGTAAGCAAAAGATTTCACTTATGCGCATGATTTGGCGTGAAAAGGCAGGCTGAGCAGTGTCAGTATTCTAGAGGTTAAGGTGTAAGTCTAATCGGATGCAATATTCTACGGACCTCTTGAGGTACAACTACAATTCTTTAACGTTATCGCTTTCTTCATCAATTCCTCCTCATATTCTTACTGCTCTAGCTAGCGTCGCAACAGAGTTCTGTGGCTCTTATCTTCGAGATGCTCGTTTTGATTTAGAAGATATTCAGTTTGGTTTCAGAAATGTACAACCTGCTTTTAAATGTCAAATTTGGTTTGAAAAAATGGTATGATCTATTCACGTCTGCTTCGCAATCTCCACTCTAACATCTTTTCCTACCAATGGCACCGTACGCCTTTAAGCAGCACGTCTCACTCAACAAGGTTCAACAAACCGAACGACGTCTGTTTGTCCGTGCGATTCTAGGTTGCCACTGGAGACACCGGTAGTATTTCCCCGTCTGACACCCGCGATGACAAACACTCTTCTTTCGCAGCCCTGGAAAAATCGCCTACTGTATAATTCATCCTTGTTTGGCAGCTCGGGCGGTGTTCGTATTTGCGTCGGTCACCCAGTTAAGCATACTGCACTCGAATATGCTCCGTCGTTTTCCGCTTTTCCGACTTGTGGCAACTTTTGTTTACGTTTGCATTGCATTGTACGTTCCATTAGACTGTGAGCGAAACTCCGCCGTTTTTAGCACTTTGATTTAACGAACTTCGCTGATCGTTCTTTGCACGATGATATTCCATTCAAAAAGAATAATTTGCTTTATTACAAAATTTGTTTTGCTTTTTTTCCACTTTTTCTTTGGCTTTTTTGCATCCATTGTACCTTTATCAACTTCCAGTGCTGTATTTTTCCTCGCCGGCGCCTACTTCACGTCAACCCATTTCCATGTTCCTGGTTCGAATTTTCTCCAGGCTGACTTTCTTTCCTTCGATGTTGGTGAATTATTAGGGGGGGGGGGACAAAAGTAATGAGACAAATTGAAAAAATCTTTATCTCTTCATAACTCAATTACAACTCAAAGATGCTGAGGGAAGTAATTGCCATTAAGGGCAATGACCTTGCTGCCATCGCTCAGCCAACTTCCTGATCCCATCCTTCCAGAATTGCTTGGGCCTGGTGTTGATCAACTGCTCGATATGGTTGTCAAAGACTGCTTGGGTTCTTGTGTCTCTTCCGACTAGAAAGTCCTGTAGGCTCAAGAAGTGGTGGTAGTCGCATGGAGAGGTGTCCGGCGAATACGGTGGGTGAGGCATGTGAACGTAGCCCAGCTGGCCAAGCTTATCCGTGGCTACTTGTTCCTCCCCGACCCATCTCTTCTATTCCGTTCACCATGGCCTCGGAGTTCATCGTAGTGTTTTTGGGAAACAGGTCCCGGTTAACCGATCCATGAGCGCAGACCCAAAAGCTCCAAAGGTGCTTCTCGCCGTGAACACCTCGCCGAACGAAGGTCGGTAGCAGGTCGCCAGGCCTCACCCAGACTCGCTGCTTGGCAGGGTTAAGGTAGAAGACGTACTTCACATCTTGCGTTAAGGTTGAGTCCAGGCTGCTCGGGGTTGGGAATCGGGAGAGATTTGCGCGACACAGGTCGACTCATCAGGCTGGGGTTTCGGCATGAGACAGACTGCGGTTTTGGCATGCTTCTGGAAAGGGCGGAAGTGGTAACTTCTCAGGTGGCCTTCAGTAGGTAGCATACAAGCATACAAATACGATAACTACGAAACCAGACTCCAGCCACGAGATATATGGACACGGCATGGGGTGTCTCATTACTTTTGCCCCCCCCCCTAATGGTACCAAGCTATATGGAAAGGATAAGATACTGACTTGTCCATCGAATGGCCACCGCAAGTCATTCTGTAGGACAAATACGCATTCAAATTGCCTCCACGAGATTCTGTAGAGGTAGAATCCATGGCGCATCTCTTTGGGGTTCAATAATGCCGTCCTTTATCGTTCACCATAAAGTGTTGCAGGACGTTTCGATCGGCCTAAAGTTTTCAGATCCACCATGCATATAGTTTCAGAGATCGTAAAGACGATTTGAATGAGTAGTGAACGTATTCAATGACTTGTAATGGCCAGCCTGTGAACAAGTTAGTGCTTTATCCTTTCCAGCTATGTAGATACCAAATTAACGACTCAGGAGAAGGAGGAAGATGGTTCTCACACGAGAAATTGTGCGTTCTCCCGGCTGCGCCTGACTTCTCCACAATAACGTATACTATTATATTAGATGCACAACTGCTGCTGCACTTTTTCGCGCCTCTTTTCTTGAAAAATTGGCTTTTTGTTTATTATTTTTTCGAGGAAATAATCTTCTTTCCTCCTTGACGGAAACGTGATCGAAAGTCATCTTCACATTCGCCACATTATGCTTTACCATTTTGAGAAAGGTTAGAAGGCAGCAGAGCTATTTCGCGCTCACAACGGAATCTTCGGAGAAGAAACACAAAGCCTAAGCCAAGTTGAAAGATAGTGCAAGAAGTGCACGACGGGCAGCACAAACGTCACAGGTGAAGAAGGGAGAAGTCGACCGTCGGCGTTCAACGATCGGGCCCTTCTAGCGGCAGTGGAACAAGGCAAAAGCCGCATTTTTACTGATTTTCTGCAACCAAATGAGCAAGCTCTGTTTCTGAAGAATGGCTGCTCTTAAAAATCTCTCAAAATTGTCGTGTCCGGGTGAGTCCGCTGCACCGGTGGTAGAACTCATGCGACCCTCAACCCGAGACCACGTGTGAGGCACAACCGGAGTCGAGGTCTTATCCATCGCTAGCTTTTACATTACCTGCCACGTTAAGGTGGGGCCCTTGTTGCCCCGACTTGGCACACCTCATACCAATGTGGATGTTATTTAGGACCTTTCCGCGGACTGCACCTGCGCTGGCTCCTGGAGACTCTCGCCCATCTTCACATCACTCACGTGAAACAATTGAACCAGCCGACTTCTGCAGTATGGCGTTTACCACTGCGCTCAGAATAAACCTTCTCCCACTCTTGAGTCACATGACAGTGCGCCATAGACAACATACTTCATAGCAACTCCAATACACACAATGCATATCAATATAGGAACACAATTGCTTACGAGTTAAGGCTGAGCCCCGCCACGTTACCTACGGGTCAGCCCGAAGCACAAGCCGCAGATCCTCCCTTCCTCCTACCATGGAGCCTGCGCTCACGAGGGCGATATCTCGGTCGGTCTCTGCGGTTACCTCTGTTGACGTCTCTGTGCGTCCTGTCCTGGTCGTCCTGGAGTCCTGCGCCGCTAGCCGAGTCGACGTCCTGATGGAGCGGACACTGCGCTGACGATGGAGCATCGGAGCGGAGAGCGGACCGACCGCTCGGCGACGACGAAGCCGAAGACTGCCGGGTGCGCGCGGGAAGGCGTTTATAGTGCGTCGAGGCGCGTGCGCGCGACCGTATGCCCTCCGCGTCGATACCAGGGCGCTTCCCAGTGTGTGTGTGTGTCCTTGAAGACTCGTGATGGTGCGTGGCGAACGTCACGACACTGCTTTCACCTCCACCATATTTACCGACTGAGAGTCCCACAGGCTTCCACATCAATCGGTCGTTGAAAAATTGGCAAACGAACAAGATTTACGTCGACACGGATGACTTGCTGGCCGAGGTTAAAGCGTGGATCGTCTCCGAGAATCGTGAATTCTTCGTTCGTGGAATGGACCATCTGCCAAACAAATGGGAAGCAGTTCTTGAAGTGTATGGTGACTACGCTCCGCTTAAACATGATTTTGTTTAATATCTCTATCGTTTTTTAAACAGAATTTGTTGAAGAAAGCCGCTATAGTTATATGCTTCAACACAATAATAGTTCATCTGTGCTGCGAGAACAATGATATCAAAGACAACGGGAGGATAAGGAGGATAGCTGGTGCAGTCCTCTGACGACCGACCCGTTCCGATGCTAATCTGCCGTTGTGTAATTCCATAAACGAAACACGGCTCCGGCGTGCTTTGGTCCTCCCTGGCAATTGTGTATTTCAATAGTGCACGTCGACTTGGCCAAAAGTGTCCTCTCAGCTCCACAACTACCGGCCCTTCGACCGAAAAAATCGTCGTCCATTGTGCTGTTTCTGCACAAGTTAGCCGTTCGTTCTATGCGATCTTGCTTTGCAACGAGGACTGGCGGTGAACTGCATTATGTCGAATCGTCACAGTATTTTTCAATCAGTGCTTTATCCTATCCGCTCACTTTGACACCTTTTCGATACCGGAAGGATTGCTCCGCTGTCGTCGAACCGAAATGGAACCCAAGTTTGAGGTCTAAAGGCGGTACGCTGACGCTTCTTGTCCTTGTTCTAAATGCACCCAATGTCATCCAAGCCTGCAAAATCTATGAGCACACCGAGGTCCGTTCCTCGGTGTGCTCATAGATTTTGCAGAAAACGTCGTCGGCCATTTTCTACTGACGAATGGTTCTAACCTCGGCAAATAGCAGTGCTGGCTGCTTCCTGAAATAGTCCCGCTAGAGGCCTTCGGGTCGGCTTTGCTGAAGTTTTTCGATGCTTCATGTGTTCATGTGTTTTTCATCTTTGCTGGATTATGAGATTCTTTTTAGTTTATTCATTTTGTAAAGATAAGAAACAAGTTTCGACGGCTCGGAGATCTTGGCATGGTCTTGAACTACGATGTGTTTCTTGATAAGCTGTTCATCAAGATTTTTAACAACACCATTCCTGCTGAGGTTCCGATAGCTTTGCCTTCTTCGCAGCCTCTAAAAGTCGGAAACATTCACAGTGGAACGAATGAATGTGTCCGATTTCTCCAAGCTTAGAAGAAAGCGTAGGTGTTGAAAACAGACGGAAGAAAGCTGTTAAAAATCTTGGTGGACAACTTGTCAAGAAACACATCGTATTTTCGGCTGCGTTAATCAATATCACATTCATGGGAAGCGCCATGCCATCAACTTCTACGGGATAACTAAAAGGCAATTTGAATATAATCACTCCTGTTAGCCAGCAGATGGACAAGGTCGTGACTTATTCTTCTCACACAAGTCTGGCGTCAACTCAACGATCCCGAACGGATGGTAGGCTTAGCTGCTCAGGGCAGGACCAACCGAACCACGAATCAACTCTGATGCTCGCCGAAGCCAGCGTCTCTTTCCACTGCGCTACACGCGCTCATCATGCTAAACCATGCGCGATTTGAGCAAGCAGCTAAGCAACGGAAATTTCTGAGACAGCGATGCAGCTCTTCTCTGTATTCTAACCTTAAAATCTTTTTTGAGTGGTATCGCAGCCGAGTAAAGCGCGACGGTCGCGTGCGGCCGTCAATAAACGTTTCTCGTTCGGATCTTCAGCAGAATACAGAGCAATTCCTTAGTAGGGCGGCTGCAAATTTATGATAGAACTCCCCAAGCGCTCACTTTACCAGTTGTCGAACCCACTCGATCGATAGGTTCATCTCTATAAGCATTGCACACGGCGCACACTTAAGTCTCGTCGGGACAGATTGGAGCAATTCCCGAGTAATGTGGCAAGAAATTTCTGATAAAATTCTCCAAACGGTTCGAGATAGTTTTGAAGGCTTTACATTTTCCAGCAAGGGAAGATAGAAGCGGACTGAACTTGCTTCCGTCCATTCGATTGATAGGTTCGGTCCTATACGCATTGTGCACGGCGCACTCTCGGAGCATTCCTGACATGACAGCGCACTGGCAACGACGCCATGCTTGAGATACTCCGAAAACAGTGCATGTCACATGCACGTCTTGGAAAATAAGGTGCTCTAATCGCAAAAGCCTGCTGCGGTAATTTTTTAGGCCGCCCACGATAAAAACGCGGTGTTCTGATAAAGTTTGTATAGGTTTGCGTAGACCTCAAAGAGACGAATCGAGCGGTACCAACAGTTTCTCAAACAACTTAAAATTAAAGAAGGTATGAGCATGCGACGGTTTGCGATGGATTTTTCCGTCGCAAACCGTCTATTTGACCGCGCGACGCGGACTGTATTGCAGCTGAGCCTCCCCTCCTTGCGGGGTTAGTACGAATTAGTACCAAACTTATCTAAGAATGAAAGACCCCTGATTTGTTAGGTTTTCCTAGAAGTAGAATGCGTGCTGCATCCCGAAGGGATCGATTACTCGTTTCCAATTAACCCTTTTATCATTTATCGATCTACGCTTATCTTTTTAGTTGCCATCTTCCATACACGTGTTAAACTGTGGCGTAAGGGATAATTTAGATTTCTGAGCTCCTAAATCATACGTTTAAGTTTTAGACCTTAAAAGAGGCACACATTAATCGCTACGGCCACATTGTGGAGAAACTACAACAAGCGTTCAAACAGAAAACAATCCTTCAGGTGTAAAATATAAGAATTCGGAAGAATGCATGAAGAAATCCCCGCCCCCATATGAAAAATTCTGTTTTCTTAAGCTTTCACATAAGTCCTTAACTTTTCAGTACCTTCTATGTAGGCAAACATTTCACCTTTCAAACTGTGTATACATTTTTTGAAGCACCGTGTAAAATGCCTCTGTTTTTGCTCAGTTCAATTCCTGCATTTTCATCTTTCTCATACCTCTTCGTCGACTTTGATATTACTGTATTCTGCTGTTTCCCAGCTGTGTCTTAAATTATTTATTACAATTAGGCTCGAGGCCGCCCAGTTGGAGGTGACCCCGGTTTCACTTCCCGCCCAAGCCAACCTGGCCCTCCATCCCTCCGCTGGTCGGTAAATGGCTATCGGACTTGTCTGGGAAGAGCAAGACAGTGACTTATTCATCGACAAGCGACAAACAAGGCATGGTATAGACAAAATACACATTCAAAATTCTTCCATGATATACCACAGATGTAGAATGCGTGGCTCATACCACAAGCGATTGACTAAGGTCTTTTGTTGTACGGGTAGGCCTTTTTATAGCCAGCAGTTATCGCGCAGGAATAGAACCCTAGCTTTGGATTACGCACATGTGTTAAATGCCGGTTCCTTTTTCATGATTACCAGCTTTTCTTCTGCCTTTAGAGTTGGACTATCAAAGTATCTCAAAATGCTTAGTTGACAACGAATGGTTAGACCCCCATTCGTTGTCAACTAGCTTATTTCATCTGTATCACTATCGTCCCACTGGTCGTTGAATTGCTCAAGAATTCGCAAGAAACGTCTTCGCTTACCGCGTGCCACAGCACATTGCGCACCTGGCCTTCCTTCTAGCCATCTTAAGTGAAGAAGCATGCGTTGGCTCGATAATAGTCCTCCTATTGCGCACAGCTTCGCAAACCTTTACTTCAAATCAAGACAAAATTTGTAGCTAATCTTTGAAGGAAAGCGAAGTACATTGACAAATCCAGGGAATTTTTCGTTAGATTCACTTGTGACAGCAGACCCTAAGCACAAAGGTTGCCTATGTTGTTATGGGCAATCTGCCGAGCGTTTTTCTGGTGCAGTAAGCGATTTTCTCACGCTGACTGGAGATATCGAATCGAGCTGGCCGACCTTAGATTATTCCCAGCACAAACATCTCACATACTCAAGCATCTGGCGTTGCAGCGCACTCAACTGGGAAGCCTCTTATAGCCTGATATTCTTGTACCAGCCACCAGACCAACATCCTTTTAAAACAGTTTGTTTGGATAGAAACCTGAATTTGTTTGTGAGGAAATTGTCTCTACCTTCCTTCTTCCTATTTCTTCTCGTCTTCGATTTGACTATTTCTAAGTTTAATTTTAGGATAAAGGATAAGGCGCGGCGTTAATCTCTAGGTCTCGGAATGCGTCACGCACCAAACTTCTAGAGGATGACATGATGAAGCGATTTGAATGCGTATTTGGCCATACAAAGACTTGCGGCTGCAAACCGATGAATAAGTCGGCGCTTTATCTTTCCCAGACAAGTAAAGGAAAGGCGAGATCATAGTCTTAAACCTAGTACATGAATAAATCATGCTCAGTGTAGGACAGTGTAGGCTACTCTTCTCTTGTCGGCCACTTTAGGGCACTTTGGAGGTCGCTGGTCGCCGGGCTGTCACTAATGGGTAACTGTGGTTGACATCAAGAATAAGTCCTTCCTATATGTAGCGTAAAGAGGAAGATGTTCTGTCCGAATCATGCAGTTTGTGTGACTCCTAAGTTTGAAGAATGTTGCGGTAGTTAAAGCCGCAGAGACGGCTGACTACGATCTTCTCTGTCAACGTTCTCGTCGTCTACGGTGCTAATAGGGTCTACAGGACGTATTGGACCCTCAAAGAAATGTCTTCCGATCGGAAGCAGATACAGACGACGAGCCATTTACGACGATCTCCTCTTTTAATTCATGTCAAACATGGGCAGCAACTGTTGATGAATATTCATTATGACACCATTTTTAGGTATTGGTTTATAATGGTTAGGTATTAGTTTATAATAGCTTTTATTTTTAAAAAAATCGTAAACATAGAATAATTTTGCTTTTGCTAAAATTTTAATTTGACTTTAGATATCTTCATTTTCGTCTAAGGAAGGACTGGCTTAAAATGAACAGTGCCAAGTGTAAGGCGAAAATGGCCAGGGAGGTGCGGATTTCTTTGTTGGTGAGAAAAATGGAGCGCGAACGACGAAACAGAAAAACGGTCGGAAACGGGAATAATACAAAACGCATTACTTCATTTATTTTCTTACAATTGTCCATGCAGTGGCAAAAACTGCACTGCTATTAATGAACTTCTGCAGAAAACAGAAACAATTGTTCATAAGTGAGACGTAGCAATAAACGATTTTTCGCAACACTAGTCAGGTGATTTTTTAAGTACCCTTATCAAAAAAAAATCATTGCACTAGAATAGATCCTCTTCATGGCTCAAAAATAGTTAATTTATTTAAAAATAAATAGAAAGAAATTTCAATAAATGAAGGTGACTTTTCTAACGAGTTACGTACAGAGAATTGGCTACTTATCCATCATGAAAACATTTCATCGACCTGGTTGAATATTTCGGCCGGAAAACAATTGTGGTAACCTAGAATTACGAGCCAAATAATTCGAGCGAGACCGTGTAACAAGTGGTTGCACCTTAACTTCTTATTAAAGCAACAGTTCCTTGTATCACTGTAACGCTTAAAACATTTTGCAGCCTTAAGGTATATTGGGGTACACCATTTCTAAACAGTCCGAGCCCGGATGCCCGAACCTTAATCGCCTTTTTCATTCTGGTACCTTACCCACGATTTAGTTCTGAGATCGAAGGCGGATATCTATAGACTTACAACTCGTAATTTGGCCCATGGCTCAACACTTCTCAACATATTTTGCACCGTTCGATGCGTGAAGCTTATTTCTTGATAGGGGTGTGCTATTCTTAGACATTCTTTAATGCAGTAGTTCTGCTTGAAAGTTCAATGAATAATTTAGGTAAATGTAATATGTATTAGGTAGTAACGAATTAAATGGCACTGGCTCGCGCCATTTTTTGGCGCGTCTTTACGCGTTTGATCAAGAACAAACCGTAACATGTGGCATACCATTTAGAAGCGCAAACTTTGCTCTACCGGTGTGTACCAAATCTTCTATGTAAAAGTGGGAAAAGTTTAGAGTTTTATTGACTTTTTTGCAGATGGACAAAAGGGTAATCCGAGGCATTTACTTGTATGAATTCAAGCTGGGGACTACAGCTAAGGAGGCAGACGAGAAGATCAACGCCGCATTCGGTCAAGGATGTTCCAC
Organism: Heligmosomoides polygyrus bakeri; assembly: GCA_947359475.1. Classification (NCBI taxonomy): domain Eukaryota; kingdom Metazoa; phylum Nematoda; class Chromadorea; order Rhabditida; family Heligmosomidae; genus Heligmosomoides; species Heligmosomoides polygyrus. Next base: position 19,895,705 of record OX375868.1, read on the forward strand.
AATTCGGACGGCGTATCGTTGGTATCAGAAGTTCCGGATTGGAGATGAGAGCTTGGAAGAACATGAAGACGTGGGAGGCATAGTGATGTTGATGAAGACAAGCTGAGAGATGTGGTAGAGGAGGATCCACACAAAGGTACCACGGAGATAGCGAAGGTTCTTGGCGTCAGTCACAACACAGCTGCCCGGCATCTGAAGGAAATTGGAAAGACCAAAAAGCTGGAAAGATGGGTGCCTCACGAGCAGTCTGAGGAGCAAAGAAACCGACGATATGAGATCTCGTCCGCACTGCTTCTACGGAACGAAACGGACCCATTCCTTGATCGCATCGTAACCTGTGACGAGAAATGGATAATGTACGACAACAGACGACGATCGGCACAGTGGGTGGACAGCGATGAGAGCCCCAAGGTTTTTGCGAAGCGGAATTGCACCAAAAGAAAGTAATGGTGACAGTATGGTGGTGTTCGCTGGGAATTATTCACCACAGCTCCTCCCTCCCGGTGAATCCATCACGGCAGAGAAGTACTGCACTGAAATTGAAGAAATGATGAAAAAGTTGAAGGATATCCGGCCGGCCTTGGTAAACCGCAGGCGAGTTCTCCTTCTGCACGACAATGCTTGCGCCATGTAGCACGAATGACGTTGCAGAAATTGAATGAGCTGAGCATTGAAACTCTACCACATCCTCCGTTTTCTCCCGACTTCTCCCAACAGACTACCATTTCTTCAAGCATCTTGGCGACTTCTTGGTAGGGAAAATATTCAAATACCAACAGGATGCCGAAAGTGCCTTCGAAGATTTCGTCAATTCCAGAACTTCTGATTTTTATGCTACTGGGATAAGAAACCTTGTGTCACCTTGGCAAAGATGTGTAGAATCAGAAGGTTTTTATTTCGATTAATAAACTTGCCTACAAGCCGAGATATTAACTGTCTAAATTTACAGTGGTTCAGTGCCATTTATTTCGTTACAACCTAATAGTACATATGAATTTTATGAACAACCAAGTTCTGTGTGCAATTTTGGGACTCGTACACTCTCCGATAGCGGGCTAGCCTACGTTCTTGTGCTAGCAGTCGTCAACACATCTTCTGGTAATGATCAGCACCTCGAATCCCATCCAATAAGAATTCAATTTGCTATCACTTTGTTCCCACATCAGGACAGTGATCCACCAACCTTCCGAAAGAAGCGTAAAAGGGGACGACGCACGGCGTTTTTTTTCTTCTGCTTTCTGCTTAAGCTCGGGAGGTGGAACTCATGAGTCATCATTTCCACTCCCCCTCCGGTCCAAAACAAGTGAACACGAACGGAACGGAAGGACTGAAAACAGCCGGAAAGCGGAATTCGGAAACGGAAAAGGAAATTCCGCACATCTCTAGTATATACCCTCTAGTTAACATTTTAAGAACCTTCTAGCACGTTTTTACATAAGCCTGCTCAAGAAGTTACACAGAACCAAGAGAAATCCGATCAGAGGAAGCTTCTCTCAACACGAAAAGCGTGGCGCATCTCAAAACAGTTTAACAAATTCTGTCATTCTTTTTCTTCTTCAAAGTCGCCCCTTTTCAATTCCTCGAACACGGCCTAAATAAATGAGCAGGTTTACTGTGGAGTTGAACCACTTTCTATTATATTAGGTTGTAACGAAATAAATGGCACTGAACCACTGTAAATTTAAACAGTTAATATCTCGGCTTGTAGGCAAGTTTATTAATCGAAATAAAAACCTTCTGATTCTACACATCTTTGCCAACCTGACACAAGCTTTTTTATCCCAGTAGCATAAAAATCAGAAGTTCTGGAATTGACGAAATCTTCGAAGGCACTTTCGGCATCCTGTTGGTATTTGAATATTTTCCTTACCAAGAAGTCGCCAAGATGCTTGAAGAAATAGTAGTCTGTTGGGGAGAGGTCGGGAGAAAACGGAGGATGTGGTAGAGTTACAATGCTCAGCTCATTCAATTTCTGCAACGTCATTCGTGCTACATGGGGGCGAGCATTGTCGTGCAGAAGGAGAACTCGCCTTCGGTTTACCAAGGCCGGCCGGATGCCCTTCAACTTTTCATCATTTCTTCAATTTCAATGCAGTACTTCTCTGCCGTGATGGATTCACCGGGAGGGAGGAAGCTGTGGTGAATAATTCCCAGCGAACACCACCATACTGTCACCATTACTTTCTTTTAGCTTCGCAAAAACCTTGGGGCTCTCATCGCTGTCCACCCATTGTGCCGATCGTCGCCTGTTGTCGTACATTATCCATTTCTCGTCACAGGTTACGATGCGATCAAGGAATGGGTCCGTTTCGTTCCGTAGAAGCAGTGCGGACGAGATCTCATATCGTCGGTTTCTTTGCTCCTCAGACAGCTCGTGAGGCACCCACCTTCCAGCTTTTTGGCCTTTCCAATTTCCTTCAGATGCCGGGCAGCTGTGTTGTGACTGACGCCAAGAACCTTCGCTATCTCCCTGGTACCTTTGTGTGGATCCTCCTCTACCACATCTCTCAGCTTGTCCTCATCAACATCACTATGCCTCCCAAGACCTTCATGTTCTTCCAAGCTCTCATCTCCAATCCGGAACTTCTGATACCAACGATACGCCGTCCGAATTGTGGAACATCCTTGACCGAATGCGGCGTTGATCTTCTCGTCTGCCTCCTTAGCTGTAGTGCCCAGCTTGAATTCATACAAGTAAATGCCTCGGATTACCCTTTTGTCCATCTGCAAAAAAGTCAATAAAACTCTAAAGTTTTCCCCCCTTTACATAGAAAATTTGGTACTCGCCGGTAGAGCAAAGTTTGCGCTTCTAAATGATATGCCACATGTTACGGTTTGTTCTTGATCAAGCGCGTAAAGACGCGCCAAAAAATGGCGCGAGCCAGTGCCATTTAATTCGTTACAACCTAATATTATGGACAGTTTTTCTTTCTTTTCATTTCCGGCGACTGCTTCTTACTTTGTAGTGTTGCATAACCTCTTAGGCAGGGTTTATAGTTCAGTCGCTGCGCGGCGCAATTACAACAGGGGCCGATATCGTTCTGGCACGCGATTTAATCGATATTTTTAATAATTCTGATGAAGCCGAAGTACGAGACGACTGGGCTATAAACTACGCCTTAATTCTAAAGTTTTTGTTTTTGAATGTTCTCCTCTCCGTGGCCAACATTTTTTTCGCTTCAATTTCGATTTCAAAATAGAATTGCTCTCCTGTTTCAGTGCTCATAGATGAATGGCCTTTACCTACCTCTCACCAATCTCATTCTTGCCGCCAACCAAATCAGCATTAATCTCACCATGCAAGGTAAGTGCTCCTTCATTTCGTTTTTATTTTTATTTTTGGCAACGTTTATGCTTCGCGGATTGGATCGGATTGGATGGACGAGTGCACAACATAGGCTTGAATCGGGTTTGTTAAAAAGTTTATGAATTTTAGAGCAATTTTAGGAAATCGTTGTATTGTTTCTACGATAGTATACTAATATTTTCCTAGAAATTACTTCTCAAATTATCAAATGTAATCTTCACATTTGCAGAAGCTGATTCTGTTTAACAAAATACTAATAGAATCTTCAAAGAACTACATTACTATACCCGTTTGCTAATCGGGGAATTGCCCGAAATGTTAGGCGATTTAGCACGGCCAAGCGCCTTCGGGCTTTCTTCCCCAGGGAGGCATTCCTTGATTTCGAAATCACCTACTAAGCGGCTATCGACTTGGTACATATGCAAATGAGGTCCTCCGTCTGCTGAAATGGCTTCAGAAACATCGACCTTGGCATGCTCTTTTTTAGTGACAAAATATGATGGAGCTCCAGGTCCCTCTGTCATTGAATCTCGGATCGGTGTTTGTTGTCGGTTGAGGTTGATTAGCCACACGAGATTGGTAAATCCGTTTGTTGGCCGACATTTCGGCAAAATTGCCTTCTTCGAGGGCCTTAGGTGGTTCTACAGAAGTCGATGGTTGAGGAGACCACTAGCTAGGCAGTCGGTATTTCAGGTAGTGCTCTGAAATACCGACTGCCTAGAAAAACTATTTACTCTTCTTTAGTTAGGCTACAAAAACACCCCAACAGTTCTCAATTTTGGGCCAGTAAGATGGAGAAAACCAGATCTTTAAGGGCTCTAGAACTTTTTGGAGATGGGAAGCTTTAGGTTGCTGAGTCTCCAGAGCAAAACAAGTCGTAAAATTGAAATTTGCGGACTTCACTTCAAAGTGATACATGTGATTAGGAGGTCTTCAATTTCATATGAATTAAAATTTGCAAGCATAGACATTGGTGGAAAAGTCAAACAGTTCTTCATACCTTCGTAATTCAAGAAATGTCTGCTTATCGTCATTATGTTTGCACTCTATTTTTGTTAGAACAACAATCGCTACACTTTTATTGCGTCTAAAACAGGTCGGAGCATAAAAACCCAGCAGACGCCCAGTTGTCATCTAGTTTTTGCAGAATTTATTTGGGTTCTAAGCGCTACGTTTTTTGCATTTTTTGTTGCTTTCCCCAATCAGGAAGGTCCCAGATCTTCAATTTCAATGCGATAAATTTGAAATGCTAAGTTTTAACATAATTTTTAATTTGATAATTTTTGTGTGGCATTCCAAAATATTATTGCTTGCTTGCGTTGTGCATTCTACGCAGTTTTTTGCCTTATGTAGACGGTGGTCTAGTCGGTTTACTCGCTGTTGAAATTTTGCTTGCTTAGCAAATGAGGGAATATTATTTTTTTTCAAAAATCTAATTTCGGTTAAACGAATTCTGACTATTTGAAAATTATTCGAATTCGTTACTCATAGGTTTGCAAAATTTGAATATTATTCGGAGTTATCCCAAAATATTCAAACAAACTGCGCTATTTGAATATATGAAATTCGGACAGACCACAAATTGAATTATTTTATTATTCAAAGTTTTTAATCTTTCGGAAGTTAAGAACAAAAAATAGGATTTCAAAATTATATTCTACCAGCCAGCAATTATATTCTACGTCTCGGCCGCACCGACGGCTTCTTGACGGCTTCGCCGTGGCAATAACTTTTCATCATCAATTGTAGCTGACACCTTTTTCATGGTTTCCTCAGGAAGAACATCTTAACTAGTGCAAGTTAGAAAAAAGCGAAAAAATAATGGACGACGTCCACGAAAACGCTTATTTGCCCAATATCGATTGATGGCGATTGACAGTTCAAAAACGGACATCAGATTCCTGTTCAGCGACCTCGATTACCCCTAGGGCTGAAGCTTCGTGCCGCCTGAACGACATCCACAGAAAGTCGATAATATTGATCGATATCGATTGGTCGACTTCAGATTCGTGTTCAGCGACCTCGACTACCCCCAGGGTTCAAGGCGATGCCGCCGACGTGTTCGGCACATGTACAACTCGCCATGCACGGTTGCCGACGTGTTCGGTACGTCTACGGCTCGCCATGCACGGTTGTCGACGTGTTCGGCAGGTCTACGGCTCGCCAGGCACGGTTGACCACGTGTTCGGCACGTCTACGGCATCGCCAGGCACGTCGATGTTCAACAATCGCTTCCAATACGCTGTGCCCCCACTCCAGTTGTGACGGACGAAAACGCGCACACAGACACTGCTCTTTTATATATATATATATATATATATATATATATATATAGTAGGATTCGGCTGCAAAATGCGGGTGCTATTCGATTTCAAAATATGAAGGTTGGCGAAATTCGAATATCAGCCAATCACGCTTATCACCTGTCGTCCTACTGATCATCGAGTTGCGCCAGCAGCGTCTCCGTTCGTCCCCGTCGCGTGTCAGAGTGCTCCAGTAGGTCCTCCTAACTCAGGGGACACGAGCAGCGTCATATTGTTCGTTCAGGGCTCACACGAAGAAGTCCGAGCAACGCGTTGGTGGGCGTCCTGGTGTTCTCTTGACATCTCGCGGAATTCAGTCGGTGACGGCTTTCGTCCACCGGATGTCTGCGAAGCGCATTACGAGGCCGGCCCACCCAATGTTCGATGACTTGGCCAATGCGACAGCGTGTCTGACCTTCGAACGTCGGCGAAGCTCAGAATTCCAGAGGTCCCTCACTTGCGTGAGTCGTGTCACTGCGAGCATGCTCCTCAAGATTCCACGCTGCGCGACGCTGTTCGCATGTTCGTCCTGCTTTCTTGTAGCACACAGCTCCGATGTGAATGTCAGGGCAGAAAGAGCAGCGCAGTCGAATAGGTGGGCACGGAGTCAGAAGTTCTTCGTCTTCTCTACGACTTCTACGACGCTCCTGAAAGCACCCTAAGTTGCCGTTTCCTTTTGCCCTGTTCCGGCGATAGGCGCTATCAGCCAATATTATTCTAAAAATATAGGAAAAATGAGAATATTCTAAACGGTTATTCAAAAATATGACCGACTGAAAAAGCTAATTCTTTGGTTATTTGAAACTCGACCAATCGGATGTCAAAGAATTCTAAAACGGTATTCGGTGTAATTGATGCAGGTAATTTTCTTCAAGTCTCAAATGGTTATCACTGAGCTTATAAGCTTGCATAACAAAACCCTAGCGCTTGGTGGAATTGGAACCTTTATCCCCTGTTTTCCGGACAGGATGCTGCGCCCTTAATCTTAATAAAAAAATGATTTTCTTTCACTTTTTGATGATAGATGTGGCTTCCTTATTTTTTCTGAGAATTTCTGAGCGTGTGTCACACCTGTCCTTTCGCTCGCAGCTGGCTTTTCACCGAGCAGACCTCGGTCACGGTTTCTTATGCCGCCCAGGTGTTAACAATTCGCATGCGCGGATCGCCGAGGCGGGGCGATCGGATAGGATTTCACGCAATGAGATCTCAGCTTTCATCGTCTCACTTACCCTCCGCACAGGTCTTCAGCACTGATCCAGTGCCGGAGTTTTTTGAGGAATCATTCACTACTCCGGTCCGTGACTGTCCTTCACTGTAGCCTTCTCAGTCCATAAATCGACTAATGTTCTGTGGAAGCCAACTGGAGTTGCGCTGACCTTGTTTTTGTTTTTATTAAATTTAAATTGATTGACTTATAAATACATCGTTCTAACTAGAGGGAAACGGTTAGAAAGGTTTTGACATCAGATCGATATCGTGAACACTTATGTGCCCAATTGTAGATAACGGGTCTGATACCGTCAGATCCGTGGTGTGGCGTGTAGTGAAAGCTGGTTTCATGAAACTATTTTTTGCTATTTAGTTTTTACTTCTTCATATGGGCGCATGTAGCGCAGTCGGAAGAGGTGCCCGCTGTCGCATGCACCCGTCATCAGGTTCCTGGTTCGGATTTCCCGCCCAGGTCAACCAAGCCTTCCATCCCTCCGTCCTCCTTTTCTGCGTGGCGTCGTCTTTTATCCTTTATTTTTATTTTTGTTTATTCATAATAAAGATAAAGGGCGGCGTTACTCAATCCCTTTTGGCATGCACCACGCATTCCACTTCTATGGGATATCGTGGAGGCGATTTGAATGCGCATATGGCCATACAATAACTTGCAGTGGCCAGCCGATTAACAAGTCAGCGCTCTATCCTTTCCAGACAAGTCTGGTACCAATTAACCGACTCCGGATGTATGGAAGGCTTGGTTGGCCTGGGCGAGAAATCCGAGCCAGGAACCTGGTATCGGGTGCACGCGACAGCCGACGCTTCCTCCGGCTGCGTCAGACGCGCCCTGTTTATTCGTATCATCATTTATTTATTTATTTGCTTATTTATTTATTATTTATTGTTTCATAAAGGATCAACTACTTAAACTTTCCTTTTTCTTATAATACATGACGATTTCCTAGAAGCGCAGTCAGATAAGCCACTGCTTCTCGCGAGCGTTTCCATTCGAATGAAGAAGTTTCGAATACCGCGACCAGGCCAACCAAGCGTTTCATGGCTCCGGGGTCGATGAATTATTGGAGAAGACAAGAATAAATGAATGCTCTACTCATCGAAAATCAGTTCAATAAACTGCATAGGGTAAACACACATTAAAATTGCCTCCACGATGTCCCGTAGAAGTAGAATGCGTGGCGCATCTCAAAAGGGATTGAGTAACAACTCCTTTATCCCTTGACACAGATTGCGCTGGAGTATAGTCTACCTCTTTAAAACATAGAGGATAAAAGAGGATGAACTTCGGCGTCAACTCCCTTCTGGAATTCTCCTTGCACTCTACCATTAGTAGACACCGAGAAGGCAATTTGAACAAAGGTTGACTAGCGCGGATCCGTCATCTTTTATTTATTTATTTATTTATTTATTAGCTATAATTGTCTAACACTGTGTAAGAAAAACTGCTACAGCCCAGGTAGTGAAACATATGTAAAAACGTGTGGCGGAAAAATTTAGAAATTTAACAAATGAATCTGTGTAAAAATTAAAAGTGTTGTTTTACGACCACGAGGTTAAAAACACAAATGAAAAAGGAAAGCCTGTGCACAGAAACTATTAAAAAAGGTTTTAATTTATTTTCGGTTGTGGATATTTTATAGAACATACTGTTACTACATTTTTACGGTAGGAGATTCTTTGCGTTTTATTTTCAAATATCGTTTGAATTAGGTAGTCCCGTGAGACTTCTATTTTTCTACAACTCCTCTTTTCTCTCTTTCTTCCTCGTTCGTTGAATAACCGGATGTTTGCCTCGCTACTACGTTTTCCTATGAACAACGCGAAGAAGGGTTATTATTCCTAATTATTTATAAAGCCGAGCTCATTAAGCGTGCCTTCTGCTGCAAAACGCGTGTTTTGTTTTGATTCAAGAGATGGCAAGTTCCGTCGAGATTTCCTACTGTGAGCTATATTTAGCAATCATTATTCTGAAAATGACGAAAGATCATCGTAGTAAGAAACGTTAGAAAAGTAATATTGCTTGCGAAATCTTAGTCTTCGCGGTCCAGAATCAAAGATCCTTAAATTCTAATAGTATTCAATTGAACCGACGAAACTGTGTCTGAGCTGAGATGTTGGGTTTTCGTAAAGAGAAGTAGCTATATAAGGCTGATGGCTTAAAGAAATCAATTACCTCTGGAATGCGCCTCGCACTTTACTTTTACGACGAGTTGCCGTGGGGGACATCCGACTGCGTATTTGGCGTGTCGTACAATGGTCATGGCAGTGCAGTGACAAGCAGATGGGCAAGTCAGTGCTGTATCCTTTCCAGTCGACTCTTATACCAACTCAGCGACCCCGAAGACTCAGAAGGCTTGATGGTCGGGCGGAAAATAAAACCACGAACCTGGAATTGGGTGCACGTGATAGCCGACACCTACTCCGGTTGCGCTACTTTGAGCTGAGATATGTGGTTTCAATTAGGTGAGGCAGCTCTATACCAAGTTCAGTTTATGTGGGACGAATACTTGTTGTCCTTGTAGAAACTCACGTCAGAGAGCCAAATCTGCTCGTTTTAAACCTTTTCTGACCCACTTCTTTTCCTGAGTTGGTTGGCAGGTGTCCAGAGCGTATGTACGGGGGAGCCTATTAAGACCCCAGATGCTTTCACTCTTTAGTCACTTATTGATAATATCGTTCCTTACATTATGTCACATAAGACTTTACCTTCAAACATGACTCATTGCTAGTCGGTTAGGCTAACTCAGTTCCTATGGAAGCTGCATCGAATGGAAGCGTAATAAAGGCCTAGGTATGACCGGATCTAGGACCGGACTCCTAGGTGCTTCCTTCTTATATGCTGCTCGAAAATGATTTTCCTCTTACAACCGGAATCACACCAGAGCTATACTGAGTTCCTAACCAACCTCTGCACCGTTATAGCACCATCAAGTTAATTGCGTAAACTATAAAGGATAAAGGATAAAGGACGGCGTAGTTCAATTCCTTTTGGGATGCGCCAGGCATTCTACTTCTACGGGATATCGAAGAGGCGGTTTGAATGCGTTAGTGGCCATACAATGACTTGCGGTGGCCAGGCGATGAACAAGTCAGCGCTCTATCCTTCCCAGACAAGTCTGGAACCAATTCGCCGACCCCGGAGTGATGGAGAGCTTGATTAGCCTGGGCGGGAAATCCGAACCAGGAACCTGGTATCGGGTGCACGCGACAGTCGGCGCCTCCTCCGACTGCGCTGCACCCACCCTGCGTAAACTATATTAAATTAAATTACTTATTACCGTCATTCTTACGTTATTGCCATTCTTTTGGTCGGCTCCCTGTATCTAAGCTTCAGAGTGCTGCAGAGCACTTAAAAGTAACGAAATAACAGGGCATAGTGATACTATGCTCGTTTTACGTTGTTCTTTCCTCGTTAGGTTACCAGTGTTGTGCAGGACTGCTTTGTTTGCTACTTCCCTGCTGTATGAGAGCACTAAGGTGCAGTTCTAAATGAATAAATCTGTCAGACTTGCTCTCACTGTAGATTGTTCTCCTTCGGCAGTTTGCATAGAGTCCTTCCATTCATCCAGCTTGAGTTGCTTCGGTAGGGAACTGCCTTGCAAAAGCTGTCACCGGACACCCTTTTTCTTCTGACGTGCACTGACATCTGGTTGGTAGTGTTTTTCTGGCTTAAACCACCTATTCTTTCTACTTGCGCGTGGCAACGCAGTCAGTATGTATGCACCAGGTTCCAGGTTCCTGTTCGAGTTTTCCTTCCAAGTCAACCTTCCCTCGGGGTCGATGAATTAGTACCAGACAAATTCCTGGAAAGTGTAAATCACTGACTCGTTGATCGGCTAGCCACCGCAATTCACTTTATTGGCCAAAAACACATTCAAATTACCTGCATACGATATGTCGCAGAACTACAATGTGTGGTGCATTCCGAGTGTTTTGATGACTTTTTAGGCTTTCTCATATCCACTGTAGTCGTGACTATTTTGAGGCCTTGACGAACCACTGCTACTTGCCTGCCTTCCGCAGTGTGTTGGAGTGCTACCATTTGTCATACTTTACAACTTTCCTAAGCTTTTGATGCCGGCACTCATCTGTCAGGTAGCCACAATCGCAGCTCCGCTGCTCATGGCAATGACGCTTCGGACTGGTTTTCTCCGCGAAAGTTCTACTCATTGTCCGATCTGCTGTAACCTGACTTGAAGAGCCACGGGATGAACATAAAAACGCGGTTCGTTTTGCGAAACGAGCCTACCTCCAATTCTGTTCCTTTCCGTAACTTTCCCTCTTTTTTGTATTGTGTAGCTTGTGTAGCTTCTACATTGATTTTCAGTCTTTTTGCCTCGCTCTTATCTTTTCTATTTAATTTCTATCTATCTATATCTATATTTTTTATCTGTCTATCTACTGTCCACGCTCTTGATTTTTTTCCTTCATTTGAACCTGCAGAACTGATCTGCTTCCAGTTGAGATGGGTCTTCGTTGTTTTTGCTATTTTGTGGTAAGAACACTGACGACTTCAGAAGCCATTCAAGAAGCCAAAGATACTACACGAAGTCTTCATTAAATTAACTTCATTAAAATTTTCCACTCTTCGTCCAACTTGGCGCTCAAAAAGGATAAAGCACGGCGTCGTTCACTTCCTTTTGGGTTGCTCCATGCATTCTTCTTTTACGAGATGTCATGGAGGCAATTGGAATACGTATATGGCCTATACAATGACATACGGTGGCCAATCGATGGACAAATCAGAGGCGGGAAATCCGAACCAGCAATCTGGGATGCGTGTGACAGCCGGCTTCTCCACAGTATGCGCTACCATCCACCCAGCTTCATATCGTCAACAATTCTGTCCTACCTTCCTACCTATCTTGCGGCTTTTTCAACAACAGGGCTTCTCAGCTGCTCGGAATGCTGTTTCATAGCTTCATAGCTTTTAATGTTTAGGATTAAGTTTAGTTTTTTTTGTTTAGGATTAGATTATTGAACCATTTGAGAGCTCACTGGCATCCGCTCGAACCAGTCGATTACTACCGGAGGGCAAATAACAGGTGATATGGTATAAGGACAAAAGAAAGAGTTAATCAATCATCAATTCTCTCTGGGATGCGCCACTCATTATACTTCTAAAAAATGTCATGGAGGCGATCTGAAAGAGTATTTGGTTTATACAAATACTTGATGGGCAGCCGATGAAAAAGTCAGTGCTCAATCCTTTCCATACAAGTCCGGTATCATTTTACCAGCCCTAATGGAAAGGAAGGCTTGGTTGGCCTGGGCAGGATATCCAAACCAAGGACATACCATCGGGTGCACGCGACAGCCGGCGCCTCCTCCGACTGCGCTACACGCGCCACTAATTTTATAAATTTATAAATGTTAATAATATATCTGAATGTTTCCGAGGTTTAGGTCATATAGCTCCGCGACATAGAACTTGAACTTTTCGACTCTCGCAAAAAAATGGCTTAATTTCTTTAATCTTTGGGTGCTATTTTGTACATTGAATAGGTGTTTGAATTTACATCTTTCTCCGAAATTGTCTCTGAATCTAAGCCTGATGAGAAGTTTTGAAATGCTTAACCAGGTCAACTCATTGAGTTTTTGGGCATAACACGTTTTTTGTTCCCTATTTTCTATTTTTCCAAAATTGTCGTTCTCGCTACTAACCATATCTCGTGTTTCCTAAAGTTGAGGCTTAATTCAATGTCAGCCTGGCTATTTGTCGCTGTGGCGGTCGAAGCAAATTTCCGTGCAGTTGATGAGGTCTTCAAGGGCAGAAATAATTAGAGGACTTTTCCAGACCGGCAATCGAAGAGATGTTTAGGTGTTGTAAATGCCTAGAAAAACACTGCAGAGGAGGAGATGGATTATGTGGTGGTCGCTGACAGGCGCCTTTTGTTCGCTCCCCGGCAAGGCTGTCAAGCGGGAAAAAAGTCCCGTCGTGTGGTGCCTTCGAGCAGTCACTTCACCGAAGAAGTTCTCTCCATCTTGTTTCTATTACTACTTTCTTCAGGCTTGGGCTTATGAATCTTGAAAGTTGCTCGCTTAGTGGCAACTCTTTGAGCAGACTGTAATACTCCGAAATCGCGTGGTACTGCAGATACCTTGGAAATTGATCGGTCTTGGATTCTCCGAAGACCAAACTTTCGTAAGTGCACGACTGTGCTTGGTATTTCCGTGACTTGCAAATTTTGCTGATTTCTTTGGTCTTCTGTTCTTAGCCAGTCTAGCGCCCAACCTGATTGCCGTCTGAGGACAAATTCGCCTGTTTTCCACTACGACCTGTCAGGCGAAAATCGATAAATCAATCGAGATTAATTGACAGATAGATAGTGCCAATATGTTGTCGAGCACGTCAGGCGACGAGCATACTGTGTGCTTGATCCCACTCCATATGGTCATTTCAATGACGAAACTTGATAATATCGATTAATATTGATTGCCTGGCTGCTTACCCCGTTTGTGAACTCCGTTTACCGACTCACAAATAATGTAATAGAGCAGAGATCGCTTGACTCTACCTCAAACGATCATTTCTAGGAGGAAACTTAGTAGTATTGATCCATATTGATTGCTCGATCGCTGCTTCTTGTTGCAGTGAAGTAAGTTCACCGACTAGCAAACAAATAAAATAGAAATAGCTTGGCTGCGACTTCACCTCAAACGATCATTTCTAGAATAAAGCAATTAGTTAATAATTTAATTATTTGCACATGAATGCGCACACAGTTCTAGAATGTGTGGTAACCTAGCGGTTCTGGTTATTAACGTAGGAAGTGGGAGACGATCCCGTAGCGGAAAACTCAACAAAAAACATGGTTCACAGAATATTTTAATCGAGATATGCGAAAAAACACACACTGTTTATACATAAGGAATGAAGGGGACAGCTGGATCTACCTACTCACTGCACAGACGGGAACTGCGGGCCTTATGTCTCCAGCTTATGTCTGAAGACACCCAAATGACCGAGTCGAGGACCGCGACGCACGGGCGTCGGGAAGATCGGCTCCCAGAGAGCCGTCTATTGCCTATATACGATTTTGGCCCTGGATATTCCTATGGGCGGTAACAGAGACGCGGAGGTGGGAACGGTCCCGTATTAGCGCATGGAGATGAAGTGCGCTTGGATGCGTACTTACAAATGCAGGAAATGGACACAGCGTGGTTAGTAAGAGCACATGGTAAAGAGCGAAAAGCCTCAACAAACCAAAGCTGAACAGCGTTATGTATTAATTGGAGGTAAGGGAAAAAACTCCGAGAAAAAAAAACAAGGAGAAGTGGAATATTTTGACACAAGGAAGGTAAAAAATTTGGGAGTGAGGGGTTGATTAGTGTAGCCGTTGATGGAAAAGAGCAGTGGCCCGCCAAACACTGCAAGTCGTAATCGAAGACGGCTCCGAATACCAACTTAGTAGGTCCGTCAACTCCATCGCTCCATCAACACCCGCGTAACGACTGGTTTAAGAAGAGGAAAGAAAGGGAGATATCCTAGTGTTAGATAGGAGGACGAACAGAACTGTCATGAAAGAGGGGGATAAGAGCAACAAGGGTGAGAAGGAAAGAAAAAGGAATACAGAAAGTTTTGAGCGAAAAACAAAAACAAATAGGAACATGAATTAGAAACAAATAACCTGAGAACTTTACATCAAAACAACATGTTTGCTTGTGTGAAATCAAGGCGTGAAAGAGCTATGAATTAGAGGCTAATGTGAACGAAAGACTGAAATGTTGCCCTTAGGTGATATCAACGAGGTGTAGTGTGGAAATTACGCCTACCTCTCTCAATTTTTTTTTCGGAAAACAAAAGCATTTGATGTCTCTAATAAGCCTGGATGCAACATTTACAAGCAAGGAGCACTTCTGTAAAAAAGAGTTTAACACTTTTTCACGATTTTTTCTTTTAATAGTGGGATAGCGGCAGCTATTAGGATGACGCAATGTATGCAAAAAGACCCAATACTTACGGAGTCTTAGTCGAGACTCTCCTTTAAGGACCTTGAAGTGAGAAACTAAATCGTTGAATACGCGTCTGTAAAGAAGACTTTTAAGGCTAAATTGTTTAAGTCTCTCTTGAAAACTTGGGATCGCCCTCATATCACCCAAACTTGGTACACATCTGCAAAATAGAATCGTAGAGCAAGACTTTTGAAACTCCTCAATTTTGGCCCGGAGCCTTTTTGAGGAAGTACTCCAAGCCTGCGAACAGTATTCCAATATAGGGATTACATAAGTTTTATGTAAACTAATCAGGGGTTTTGAATTTTGCATTTTCTTTAGTTATTCCTTCTTCTACAATGGAATTTAGTCTCTATCATTAATTGAGTGATGCGTGAAACGTAGCCGGAGGAGGCGTTAACTTTGGCCTGAACTTTGAACCGACTTGCGGCTAAGTAAGCCTTCCACTCCTCCGGAGTCGGCGAATTGGTGTCAGACTTGTCTGTGGAGGATAAAATACGTTGCATATTGCGAAGACTCGCCGCGGGGGTGCGGGTACGCCAGTTGCTACTACCGCAATCGCGGCAGCCAATCATGTGCCCTGCCTGTGCGGTGCCTGACTGGCTAACGTGGTTACGGTAGGAGCAACTGCGCGATCCCGCGCCCGCGCTGCACATTTCTGGAACACCGGTGCGTCTTCGTCTTATGTAGACAAAATAAGACCTTTTGTTGGCTGGCTACTTAAAGTCATTGGTAGGTGTCCGCTCCAATGACATGCGCTGAAAATAGAATGCGTGGCGCATTCCGTAAGGCGGATGCATCCATTATCGTTCACTAATCTATGAGATAAGCTTGTGTCCCCGTAATGGCGTCTCTGTCAGTACATCTTGCTGACGGGCTCGAATACTCCTGAATGAGTCACTCCATCCGAAGCTGCTGCTTTCCCACGAGTCCTATCGGCTACAAATGGTCGCGATTATCACTGGGGCACCCGGCTTCGGCGGCTGCAGCATCAGGCCTGGCCCCGAAAAGCCCTCTGGGGACTCGCTCATCACTATCTATCACGTACGACGACCACGATTATAGACACTTCGTCCCAGGCTCCCTCACACTCCCTCGTCTCACCCCTGGCCCCGGCGAGGATTATTTTGAGGTCGTCATTGCTCTTGCTCTGACTTAACCTCTTCAGCGGCGAATGCACTAGTGAGCTGAAATTTGCTTGTGTCTTCATTCCGTTTCTTCAGTCTGTTGCTTTTTTGTTCGGCAAAAATAAATTTAAGTTCCATATGATTTATTGGACACTTTACTCCTGTGGGGCGCCGTGTATTCCATTTTCTTCGATTTTTCAACTCCTTTCAATTAATGATGGAGGATAGCTAAACATGTTTCGGTGAGACAGATTTGGTATTTTCTTGATCCACGTCGGCTTAAAAGGAGCTATTGAAGTAAGGTGGGGCCACTCTGAACTTTGCTTTCAGGTGTACGAAATAACAGTCATGTATTCTATGGCGCATATTACGAACCACAACATTCAATCTTCCGTTCAACATGACCAGATTCTGCATGGAATTGTCCTAAAAGTTGATACTGATTGATCGATATCCACTGGTCGATAGATGAAGCCTATCCATAGTCATCCACACCCGCACAACTACATATACTATTTACCAATCCTATTTGCTTTACTGCGAACTGACAGAGGAGAATTGATATCGAGCGGTTTTATCGATTGCATTTTACCCATGGACGCGTGGAGCGCAGTCGGAGGAGGCGCGGCTGTCGTCTGCACCCGTTACCAAGTTCCTGGTTCGGATTTCCCGCCTAGGCCAACCAAGTCTTCCATCCCTCCGGGGGTCGGTGAATTGGTACCAGACTTGTCTGGGAAGGATAGAGCGCTGACTTGTTCATCGGCTGGCCACCGCAAGTCGTATGGCCAAATACGCATTCAACTGCCTCCACGACATCCCGTAGAAGTAGAATGCGTGGCGCATTCCAAAGGGGATTGAATAACGCCGTCTTTTATCCTTTATTTTACCCATCTGAAACATCTCTGATTTTTTTATTAGTGTGTGGTGGCACAGATAAGCCGGCAGTCACGTGCACCTCGATTCGATGTGCTAGATTCACATCCCGTCCAGGCCAAACACGCTGTCATCCTACTGGGGTCGGTGAATTGGTATCGGACTTGTCTTACATTTTATCTTTATTAAAATTTGATTTTGAACCAATTTTATCTGAAATCATCACAAAAAATACGTATATTAGTCTTCACCGGGTTTTATAGTCTTCATCGGGTATGCTGCTTTTGGTACATGTCGCGTAGGTGAGAAGCATTGGTAGGTGGGAGCGCGCCAGACAATTGTAACCAAACAGAGCACAGGCCAACACATGCGAGCCCATCAGGGTACCAATTGTATATGCCCTCTTTGAATGGCACGCCCATTTCATGCGGTCTGATTGGTTTAGGCGTTCGCATCTACCAATGCTGCTCACCTACGCGACATATACCCTGCTTTTTTACTTGATTTTTGTCTGTCGACGCGGAGTAAGCCAAACTTTGAAAAGCATGCAATAATTGCCAAGGCTTATGACCTACGAAAGCTGTAAGGAGAGAAAGATAAGGTTTAATGAGTTAAATGACTCAGCAAGTGTCAATTTTTAACCATTATAGTAGCGATTAAAGAGCATCATTTTCTTATTCATGCTAGCATTTTCTCTACTTATTATAGTTGTTGGTTTTGCATTTTAGTATAGTTGTTGGTGTTGTATTTTGACGTTTCGCAAATTTTACACCTCGACGATGTTACACTGCTGCGCTTGTCGATTAAGCTAAGAAATCCGCGAACAATCAAAAAAACCGCGCACATATAAATTTGATAGGGCACTTTTCTTTTTAGGAAAAAAGAGAAGACAATTTTTGTGCTAGTCGCTTATGTGGCCTACATGGGAGGCGGGAACGAACCAATCAGGGCACCGTTTGCATGCACTCCCTCTGAGTGACTTCCCCGTTCTATGCAGCCCCATGATCTGGTGCTTACCATGCACGTGTAAGCCGCATTGGCGAGTAGTGCCTTTTTAGAAATAGCATGGTGAACCTGAGAGGGTCGAGCCTCCGTAAAGCAATAATTTCTGCCTTTCTTCTTGCAACATTGTGATAGCACGAATGTTTGGGAGAGGCTTTGGCGATGCAACGGATACACCCACTCTGTTTCTTTTTTCAAACGCCAGCTTTTTCAGAGGCTTGGCTTCATTCAGTAGAAGGCTCTTGATATCTCCCTCGAGTCACTGGAGCGGTGCTTTTAAGCAGCTGTTTTGCTCAAGTTGAGGGCAAATGCCAGGGGGCAGCCCGTTTACTCAACCCTGCGAGCGGTTCGTCGCCAGCCCACACCGCATTCGCGACGTCGTCGCCAGGGGCACGAGTTCTTCGCACGGGACAATTTCGGTGCCATTAAGGCCTTGTTTAGTGTGTGCGCGACGCGCGACGCGATGCCATGTGTAGTGGCCGAATTGATCAATCGTGTCAGTCGATCAATTTGGCCACTACGCATGCACGGCCAAATTGATCAATCGCGTCGCGCGTCCCGTGCTCACTAAAAAAGGCCTAAAAGTGGCAGTGACACCCAGTGACGTCATATGTGAGCGGCAGCTGAAGGACGCGAAAGCGTGGACTAGCGGCTGTCCGTCGCTGCACTCTTGGGCCCCGTTTATACTTCGACGCCGAGCGACGCGACGCCACTTATGGTGGCCACGGCAGCGCGACAGGAGGTACACCCGCCCCCTGCTGGGGGGTGTGGTGTCAGGAGGTACACAGCTGTTCTACACGATCGGAAACTTTTGTTTTGCGTGTCAAAGGTTTCGTAAGGTGGCTGCATTCAGCGGAAATGTGTCGCAATGGCAGTGACAAGTCAGTGTTTTATCCTCCCCACAATGTGTGGCACTAATTCGGTGACACAACATATGGAAAGCTTGGTTGGCCTTGGTGGGACTCGAACGAAGAACTTCGGTATGGGAGCGGCGTCACCTCCAACTGCGCCAGGACACCTCTTCTGCACTGCTATCCACACAGATTTCGATCTCTTTCGGGCTGCGACACGGAGAACTCTATTCACTGGAAGGCAGAGACGAAATGACATAACGTCTCGGTTTCCTTCACTAAATTGTTTTAAGGCAGGAAGGAAATAGTATCTACGTTGGCCGTAGCAGAAAAACAAGAAAATCGTCGACAAACTCAGTTTCGTGCCAGAATGTCATTTCAGACGTATGCTGTGACTTCGTTTCGTTGGGACTGATTTAATTGTTTTTCGCTGGACTTTTCTTTGCACCTTCGATACGCAGTCGACGGGGATCGGTGGCTAACAGGGAGTTGTGAACTCCTGGTCTCCTTCGAATTCGCCCCTTCCGGAGAAGTCTTCTTAAAATATTCCCACAACTGGGTTTACCTAAACTATGTATAGGATTGCCATCAAGTTTTCAAATGGGAATTTTAATCTTTTTAACTGATTTTTTATGCTTACCATTTTCGCGCTGAAATGGACACTCTTCATATCAAATGGACACTTTTCGGCTAGCATTAACCTTTTGAAGTCAAAGCGAATCAAAGCTTTCAAATTAAAATAAGATTCTTCTACATTAAGCTAAAGACTTTCCTAAAAGGCTAGAAAAAAATTGTACAAGCGAAAATTTAGTATGATTTCTTTTATGCTTTAAATCACCTACCCAGTAAGTGAGCACATTGTTTGAAATTTCATAAAACTCTCGTTTTTTGAGGAAAAAATAAAGGTTTTACTAAGTAAGAGAAGAGATGCGCTACGCCGTTGTCCAAGACGTCGTAATTTGTGTTCTATTGATGGAATTTTGTAAACGATTCAATAAAAAGAATTAAAGAACACACATATCCTCACTTTGGTGCTTCCTGAGAGCAGCATTTACAGGATCAATCAAATAAAAATAGCGACGAGCTCTTCGAATGCATGACGCGATCTGATCCTCCAATGTGATTGCTGCCTTGTCGCACTACAAAACAAAGTTTTTCAAAAAATAGAATTTTTATTCAATTATTTTCAAAGAAGGGCGCGTGTAGCGCAGTCAAAGGAGGCGCCGACTGTCGCGTGCACCCGATACCAGGTTCCTGGTTCGGATTTCCCACCAAGGCCAGCCAAGCTTTCCATCCCTCCGGGGTCGGTGAGTTAGTAGCAGACTTCTCTGAGAAGGAAAGAGCGCTGACTTGTTCATCCGCTGGCCACCGCAAGTCATTGTATGGCCAAATACGCATTCAAATCGCCTCCACGATATCCCGTAGAACTAGAATGCGTGTCACATTTCAAAGGGATTGAATAGCGCCGTCCTTTATCCTTTTATCCTTTTATTTTCAAAGAAAAGTGTACCAAATTTTCCGTGGACAAAAATTATTCTAACCGTCTTGGAGAACCTACAGATTATCTTGTTAGAAGGCCACTTCGATTTCGAAGAGTTCGCTTCGATTTCAAAAGTGTTAGGCTATTATAGAGATTGTCCAATTTGATTTGAAAGTGTTCATTCTGACGTGAAAATGGTATATACAAGGTGGATATTGCTACTGAAATCACCTCTCCTCATGAAAGCCGTGGCTCTTGTACTCAGCCGGCGATTAGAGTAATGTTGTTGCGGAAACGCCTCTTGCTCCTGAGGTTGCGAGCGGCCACCGGCCGCCGCCGTCATCGGCGACGATTAGACGCCTTCTTCCGTCTCGTGCGTCGTCGTCGTCGTGTTTCTCATTTTGAAGGAATTAGAGTGGCCATCTCACGCCAATCCTCCATTAGGTGTCAATCGTCCTTCGCCGACGTGCTACAGTGGTGACGAAAGGACACCTGCTCACTTCGCGCCACACCTGTCCAAATTTTATAACCGCTTGAACTTTATGCCTTATGCTGAATGTCCGTTTAGAGAGAAAATTTAAGCGAAAGGTTTAATACATGACTGTTCCATCAGCTTCATTCATACATTAGATTTCCACATCGCAACGGACAGTGTTTGATAGGTGTGGTTGTTCTGATTTCCATAAAGGATAAAGGTTAAAAACGTGAGGAGCACATAGAATGCGTGGCGGATCGCAAAGAAGACTGATTAATGCTTTTCTTTATCATTTACGGCATCTACATACGTCACGGGTTTGCAAATGGAGCAGTTGGTAAAATGCGTGGCATCCCTCCTGCACTTGGAATCGACTCATGGTTTATTCCCCTCCAGGCCAATTATGACATTAATCATTCGATTATTTCTTCGTCCGAACTTTTGAATATGATGATGCACAAGCTTGTCTATCAGCTTCTCTTTCTATCTTCAAGCAGTTCGTTGGACATGCTAAACATGCATTCAGTGGGCCTCCACCATATACTGCATAAGTGGTATGCGTGGCGCACCTGAAAGAAAACTGGTTATCATACGCTTTTGCACTATTTCGTCACAGCTTTTATAGTTGCTAGGGCTTGCTTTAATTTTTGCAACTTTACAAGCAGTTGGCTGACTATTTTCCTACGAGCTTCTTGCTTTGTAGGAAACCGATTAGTATTTTGCATTGCGTTAATTATTACCTATTTGGGATGCGCCACGCATTCTAATCCACAAGAAATCGCGAAGGCAGTTCGACCTGCGCTGTGTTGTGAATTGCGGTAGCCAACCGATGGGATCAGCGTGTTATCCTTTCCAGATAAGTCTTGCAAAAATTAAGCGGTAATACGGAGACGAAATGCTTGTTTGATCTGGGCAGGACCCGAACTTCTTTAGCTGGCGTCTCCTGCGACTCCGGTACCACGCCCATTCCACAGAATGGCTGAGACAATTAAAGCAATGGCCTATCAGCGGACGCCAGTATGCCAATCGGCGCAGCGTTTCTGTAGAAGTCACCACCCCACATACTGTGACGCCTTCTGCAGCAGGGACTGGGTGAGGCGCAAGAAGTTTTCCGGCATGTCGCTGTTTCCATCGCTCGCTGCAGAATTCGACCGCAAGCGGTGATCCGTTAGTTTCCCGTTGTTTTCGTCGCGTACTCGACCATTTCACTGATGCAGTTAGTTCGCAACCCCGCCCCGAAGCGGAGCTTCTGCTGACGGCAGCAGTTCGTTGCATAGGCGTACAAGTTGTTTGAATATTCGCAGGAAGCTCTTTTGTCAAATACGTGCTGACGCCTACCCTCCTGCGCGTGGAATTCCAGAGCTCTGTTTTGTGTTGACTTGGTTCAGTTCTTCTGCTACTACGCCCGAGCTGTCCATTTTGTGAACTCCTCTAGTTCCCGTCAATCGGGCATTGCCACGCGTTTTGCTTGTTCGGACGTCGAGGTCAAGTTTCTGGAATCGGGCACATGAGCAGTGTGGATGTGAATACTAGTTTTGGGCCAAACAAGAGTTCAATTCGTGTTGTTGCTGAAGGTTTCGCTTGGCAGCGTAGTGTGGATTGAACTAGGCTCTACAGCGTATCCTGGGGGTAGCGCACTCGGAGGTGCAGCCGATTCCAGGTTCCTTGTTCGGATTTTCCGGTTAGGCTTTCATCCCTTCGGTGAATTAGCACCATATTCGTCTGGGAAAGATAAAGCGCTGACTTCTCCATCGGGTAGTCACCGCAAATCATTGTTTAGGCCAAATATACGTTCAAATTCCATCCACAGCATCCAGTTGAAGTAGAATGCGCCGCGCTTCCCAAAAGGGATTGAATAAAGCCGTTTCTTTCATCCCTTATCCTTTTAGTGTAGCAGAAACATGACTGCTGGAAGGACCTGAAGTATTGGTTCAAGTTCCTACTGAACGTGTGTCGAAATTGAAATCTTCGAGCTTCACATTTGTTTATTTATTTGTTATGTACGTCCTAGGAGACGCTCAAAACAGCTCAAAACCTTGAAGTATCGGCTCCATATGATTGCGTTTTGAGCACAACGTCGGTGAACGCTAAAACAGCAGGGGTTCTTTTCCCTTTCCTCTGAAGTTGACCAGTTCCTAGCATCTAGAACTCTCCTCAACTAGAAGAGCATCTCCACTTTTCTAGCTCTATTACATTCGACTTTAGTAATCGTCAGATGTAACGCCCTCGAAAAATGGTGTCGCTTTGTGCATCCACTCTGTGTTTTTGGTTCTACATATTCTCATCGTGTAGGCCTATGCTAATTTACTATCGAATCGAGATATCGTTCTGGTAGAATGGGGGCACACTCCAAACAGGCATGGATCAATGCCGAATTTTACCTCTCTGAGACATGCTTAAATGTTGAAGTTGAATTCTTTGTGTGCAGATGTCAAACCGCTTGTGCAGTAGCACAGTCGGACGAGGTGCCTACTGATACGTGCACTCTGAATCGGCGGTCTTGGTTCGGGTACCATACAAGCCAACCAGGCCTTCCTTCCCTTCTGGATCGGTGAATTGCTACCAGACTTCTCTGGGAAGGATAAAACACTGACTTGCCCATAGGGCGACAACCGCAAGTCATTATGTAGGCTGGATACACTTTCATTCGCCTTCTGAATCTCATCTCGAATAAGTGGCGTGCCTAGCGATTCCCACAAAGGGATTGATTAATATCGTGCTTTATCTTTTTATCACTTGTAGCTTTCATTGCTTTGCATTTTTTAGGCCCAATTCTTTGTCCTTGTTATTATCGTTATTTCCAACCAACACTGTATCAGCATTTTGTATTCCGGATCTCTCCAAGTCAGGAGCGGGAGCTCTGTGATTGCAGTTTGCGTCTCTTCTTCCACACTTCTCTTTTCGAGGAGATTGATATTATGCAGTCAGTCAAATCAAGCTGTTGCCCTCCTCCTTAATTAGGATGAAGAATAAAGGAAGGCGTCAATGATTCTGTTTTGGGCTGCTTCACGGACTCCACTTTTACGTGACATCGTGGAAGCAATTTAAATACGTATTTCGCCTATATGGTGAAGTATGGGTTCAAATTCCCTAGTGATGGCCAGCCGATATCGAAGCCAGTGCTTTTTCCTTAACAATCAAATTAAATTAAATTAGATTAAATTAAACAGTGCCAATTTAAAGATTTGGAACGCATGGTTGGCAAGGGCGGGAAATTTGAACGATGAGCCTAGACTGGGGTACATGCGACAGCCGGCACCTCTTCGGAGTGCGCTACTACGCCCCCTGACTTCAACAGGTCGTATATCTGATTTTATAAGTCTACAAAATAAGTAAGCACTTTGATTTATAGGTAGGATTTTTTATGGAAACTATGGAAGAAGCATATATGCAAAACTGAATTTCCCTCTGAACTCGATTATTTGAATTAAAAGCGTTAAAGAGCTTTCAAGCAGTTCATTCGCTTATTACTATCATAGATCTAGCGGAGCGATTATGCTATCAATACCTCTCGTCGGTTCACCGCTACTCTTTCTCTCTGCCCCGACCTTCATTGAGACTCTACTGCAAGGATTAGCTCCAGTAATTCCTGGCTAATTCCGACCTTAATTGAATTCGTTGAACATGTATTGCCATTGGAATCTCTGCGGGGATCCCTTTCAGACCTATGCACAGGCTTAAGCATGAACAATGGGCTTCTACCTCGATGTTCATTTCCTTTTTCACTGCAGAAGGATATGCTTCGGCACGACCCAGCGTCCAAGTGTGACCGAGGCGTCCGCAAACCAACTTACCCGCTTTGTGCATGTGCGTGCAAATTCTGTCATAATGATGACGCCAGTCAGATGACGAGCACGAATCGTAGCGGAAAAACGTCTTCTGAACGTAGGAGAAGGAGCTGTTCGCATTGTCCATTCTAGAAAAACTCGCCATTCACGGAGGGATGGATGGTCGGTCTGGGGCCGGATTCATCAACAATCAAACCCGTGGGTATAAAGGGTATGTAGGGATAAGGTGAGAGTCAAGAAGAGATGAGGTAAGAGTCAGAGACGCAGGCTTCACGTGGGTATCTCTACCACCTATACCCCGGGTTAGTCGTTGATGAATCCGGCCCCTGGACAGACCTCGAACCTTTACTCAGTTCCCGGCTCATGCAAGAGCTGATTTGTACTCCGACTGCGTTACAAGCGCCCACACTATACGACCTAATCAGGCAGCTAGAGGACTTCTCTCAGAGACGATTCCTATGATAAGGGTGCATATATTGTAGTATTAATACGCAAAAACAAACTTCACTCTAAAAGATCTTGGACTGCGACCGTTAGTTCGTTAGCTGACCGTCTGACTTCTGACCGTTACCATCTCATCGATCGATAGTAATCAATAAACACGCTTAATTTTTCGCAAAGCTTGTCCAGTAAATCATCTTAATTCATATTCCCCTCCTTCGACCTCAAACAGTCACCCTTATCGATCCATTACAATTACCAATCGATATTGATTAGTTATTATAAAACGAATGAAACCTGTTCACCGGTCATAGTATTTCACCGTTAGCTCTTGTATTCACAGAACGATATTCTTCAGTAGTCGAACTCTGGAATTTAGTTTCTAAAACGGAGATCTATCTGGATTAGGTTACGATGACCGTTTTGATCTTAATAGGACCGCTCGCCTTCTTCAGGCTGACGAACTTACGATTAGTTACACAGTTGCATAGCACAGTAGTTTTCTTTAAAGATAAAAGTTTTATGGACTTATTACACTTATTTATTTATTTATTTATAACTGCACCTTAAGTGCGCTCATAAAAAAACAGGGAAATAACAACCAGCAATCCCTAATCTTAGCAATCTAATGAGGAAACAACAACGTAAAACAGCGTAGTGTCACTATGCCCTGCAATTTCGTTATTTTTAAATGTTCTGCAGCATTCAGAAGCCTAGATACAAGGAGCCTAACCTAACGAATGGCAGTAACATGAGAATAAGAGAGGTAATTTAAATTAATCATAGTTTAAGCAAATAGCTTAATCGTCGTGTAACGGTGCAGAGGTCGGTAAGGCAACCAGTATAGCTATGGCGTTATTTCGATTGGAAGAGAAAAATCACTTTCGAGCAGCATATAAGAAGGAAGCACCTAGGAGTCCAGTCTTAATTCCGGTCATACCTAAGCCTTCATTACGCTTCTATTCAATGCCGCTTCCATAGGAACTGAGCTAGCCAACCGTACTAGAAATATATTATGCCTGAAGTTAAAAAATTATTGATATATGTGCATAAGGAAAGATATTATAAATAACTGACTAAGGAGTCAAAGCATCGAGGGCTTAATAGGCTTCTTCGTATATAAGCTCTGGACGGGTGCCAACAGACTAAATAAAGGAAGTAGGTCAGAAAAGGTTAAAAGCAGGCACAATGACACGGTCGGCATGTGAAAAAGAAGAACGCAAGAAAAAAATTCAGAAAGCATCAATTTTTGGACAGGCCTAGTTCTGGACAACCGGTTGCATCAGTAAAAGATTGGGAGCAGGCAGGAGCAGGCACGATGACTCAATGAACAATGTGAAGATGACGAAAGAATCCAGACATCCATTCATGGACACGAATACCGCAACGGTTGCGCAAATGAGATTCCACAAGACGACCTACTCGTCCACGTATTTAACTTCTAACACAGGTGTCCTGGTAACGCCACGCCACGAGACGACAGTCAGCTCTGCAATTTAAGGATACATTGAAAATCAATCTTTTTAATCGACTCTTGAAAATGGCAACGGCAGGTGCTTCTAAGACATGAGCTGGAAGTTTCTGTAGCCAAGGTGCTCCACGAAAGAGAACAAAATTAGCACTGTTACAAAGAAATTTATTTCTTGGGTTTTATACTGAAGTGGAAGTATACTGGTCCGACTTTTACATGGCCTAAATGTCCAATATTTACTAGCTTTCGAGGTTAACTCAGCTTTGAGCGGCTTGAAACAGAAAACCAAATCATTAAAAATACGTCTGTACCTTAGAGATTTTAGTTTAAAAGTTTTCGCTGCTTTTATAATTTAAAGAATGTAGATCTGGTATGAATCTGTAAACTAGTATTTGAGTAAACGTCTGTTGCACTTTTTCAGTATTGTTTTAAAGCTTTTTTGTTTGAGAATTCCAGATTTGTGACCCATATTCGAGCATAGGCAGTGCATATGCTTTATACAGCTTGAGCAGTATAGCAGAATCATTATCAATGATGCTTCTCAACATGCCATAAAGTACTGAAAAAGCTTTACGTACAATCATATCAACATGGGCATCAAACTTCAGCTGTCTGTTCATAAGGATTCCATGATCTTTGATCACGTCCACTTGCCGTAAAGTATTATCATTGAACATGAAATCAGGTGCAGTTTCAGATCCAAAATGGATCACGGAGTTTTTGGCATGATTTACTAGTATGTCCCAATCACTCGACCAGGCATATTACGAATTGACTGATTTAAAGCCTCCAGGAACAGAGTCTCGCGGCAGCACCCCGAGAACTCGTCCATATCGCTCTCGCCGCAGTGGGACCCACGCTGCCACTATGGTGGAAGCCGCGGCGAGGACGAGTTGTCGCGGAGCCGCCGCACGCAAAGGTCTCCGAGGGCTGCCGCAGTTCACGGCGGCTCTCACCCGCAGCGCCAGGAGCTGCGGGTGACACCCGCCGGAGGGCGTGATAGAAGGATGTCCATTATGGTTCATCTATTCTAAACATTTTTTAAACGAATCTGCATGCTAGGGATATAGTAGGTTGGTGAATAATCTCTGTCCATAAAGAAGCTTGACAACCAACAATATAATCACCGGTAGTGTCGAAAATGGAGGTGTATGGAATCCTGCACTCAAAACGTAACGCAAAAAAACCTTAGTACGATGTTAGGTAATCTTAATTGCTTGGAAAATCTCCGTGACCTTCCAGTCACAAGTTAGTCGTCTGAGGTTTAAGGAGAACCCTTGCACAGAAATGCAACAAGAAAGCAGACCGTTCTTTTTAGTACGAGGTATAACTACATCGATCAGACCTCCCGGACTCAACAGGGCATCGGACGGAACGCCGTCATCACAAGGGCTAGCACATTATCTTCGAGCTGCTTGACAAGCGAGGAACTTTTAGTGGAGGCAGATCGACAAAAAAGAGAGCAAGCGCAAAATGACACAGAACTGTTGAGTTATAAGAAGTGTTCTTTTAGATTTCGGGCTTAGATTCAAGAACTCCTAACTTGACTTAGAAAACGCTTCTTTACAAAAGAAAAAGCGTTCTGCTTACTTCGTCTCTGACATTCTTAGAGGTCGTAACTGCTAGCAAAAGTACGAAGTGTTGCGTACAGCAGCCCTTGCGGCGCCGCACCACCCGCCGTTGTCATGGCGGGTCCGCGGCACCCGCAAGACTCTGCCTCCGGCCTAAGGACCCTTTGAAGCATTATATGTGCCATAAACTTTTATGTCGTCTGCAAACATTTGAACACTAATAGCAGAGTGTGTCTTGAGTTTATCCAGAAGATCATATATGTAAGCTATGAATAGGATAGGTGATAGAACTCCCCCTTGTGGAACACCGCTAGTGCATCTGCGCCGTCCCGAAAAGCAATTACCAACTTTAAAATACATGTATCTGTTCTCTAAGTACGACTCTATCCACAAGAGCAATCGTCTTCCAGTACCCAATTCTGATAGCTTGGTTATAAGCTTTTTGTGGCTGACCTTATCAAACCCTTTGGATAAGTCAAAGTAAATTACGTCGACGCAATCACCTATGTTGACCGCAGTGCTCCAATCAAAAAGACAATCAGCAAGTTGAGTTGTCGTGGAAGCACCCTTTGTGAAACCATGCTGTTCAGTAGGAAGGTATTAATTTATCCCTAATAAGCTTTTCAAGAACTTTGATTGGCGTCAGTGAAATGCTTATAGGACGATAATTAGAGAGGAGCGAAGGACTCCGCGATTTCGAATGGCCGTGACCAGATGTTTTTCCAGATGTCGGGAACTTCAATAAATAATAGAGAACTATTGAATATTATCGAAAGTGGTTTAGAAAGTGCTAAAGCGCATCTTTTAAAAATAATCTGAGGGATACCATCATATGTAGACGAAGTGGACTCTTTCAACGATGCAAGAACTCTTAACACGTCCTTTGGATAGATATGTCATTCAGGGCATCGGAAGAATCATTGAAACTGAACACATGTCTTGAGCCATCGTCTACTGTAAATACGGTAGCGAAGTAATTTGCTAAAGCCTCTGCTTTTTCAGCATCTTTTATGAATGTGTTCCCAGAAGCATCCTACAGAACTGGAATTTTGCTTTGGCCTTTAATTTTGAGCTTCAACAGAGAAAACATATGTCTACCGAAACGCCTTTTTGCCAGGCGTTTCTAGTGATTGCATAGAAAGCGTCTTAAATGAAAATCTAATGCATTGCACACGCTCTTGTATTGAGGACTGCATATTAGATTCTGCATAGATTGAAATAATCGCACTTTCTGAGATATTAGGTTGGAAATATGTTTAGGATACCGTGGACGTACATATTCGAATCGTTTGAAAGGAATATATAAAGCAACGGCAGCATAAATCGTTCTAAAAATTGGATTATGTAAACTAAAAAAATTTCAAAGAAAGCTGTACCAAACTTTTCTGGAGGGAAAAATTATTCTAACCACCTTATTGAATTTATTGCGGCCAATGTCTTGCGATACTAGGAAGAGCTTTGTGACCGTGTGTATGTACGTGGTCGATCGTGCTGAATCCTCGCCGAAATCCTGCTTGTTCGCATGGCTCTCCTTCGTCCAGCGTTAAGTTGATCCTATTCAGGATGACTCGAGTGAACAGCTACGGACAGCAGGCAGATCGGGCGATAGTTGCCAATGTCGTGCAGGTCCCTTCTTGTACAGCAACACGGTCCTCCTGGTCTTCCACTGAGATGGAAACTCCGACAGGTAGAAGGGAGAACAGAGGGGACGACGTATTCATCCTGCGGAAGATGACATGGGGGCAGGTGGACGTGGCTATCGAAGAGATCGGAGTAGAAGTAGTGGAGTTCCGGCGGACATTGCGGAAGCTCAACCCTGCCTCTGCTGCTTCAGCCAACACTTCCGCCCTTCTCTTCTTGAGATCCTCCTTTGTCGCCGCTCTGCATAGCCTCGCAAGCTCGGACGTCAGTTGGTAGTTGCCTGACGCTCGTGCTGCTTCACGCTGGCGTATCAAGTCGAGAGTTTCCGGAGACAGACGTCTCTTGGTGGTCTTCAAGCTCTCAGCTTCCTTAGCACTATCGTGGAGATGGTGCACGAAGCGGTCGTATTCCTCGTCGACGTTGTCCATGACGGTATCTTCCCAAGGGGCGGCAAGAGAGATGTACATATCCCAGCTGATGATCGTTCTGGGACTCCTCTTCTTGAACGTTGTGGCCTTCTCTCCTTGACGCGAGAAGCGGAAGCTCGCGCGAAGGAGGCGATGGTCCGATCCCGTGTAGAAACGCAAACTTCGGTCAGGCAATACTTACGGTTGAGGATGATGTGGTCGATCTCATTGTGGAACTGGCCACCGTGCAATTCCCAGGTTTACCATAGATAAGGAGAATTCTAAAAATGCGAGTATCCGTAGATCTATGGATGACCTTGGTCATTGCTTTGGGGTCAGATGAGCTTAGGAAGTAGTGTAGATGTTTGGGAAGGTCAAAATTGGAGTGCCTATTTGATTATCATGATGCACTGGACTACAATATCTGATTTCGGGAAATGGGCTGGTTCCAAATTCGAAAACGTGAACCATTCTGATTCTGTACAGCCCCAGACGTCGATGGCTCCATATTGTCTTACTGTTCCCTTGATTCCAGTCTGTTCAGCAGCCGTTGCCTGTTTCTCAATTTCCTTAGTGCAAACTCGTTTTAAACAAGCTATATTTAGCAGCAACCGGTGCAATGAGATTCATATCGACTCCGAGGTAAACGCAATGCCAATCAACGAACAAATTCGATATTTTCTGCTCTGCTTTATTTCCTTCGAAATCGATTGAAAATAAAATTTCAAGCGTCCCTTCACTGGCACAAGTTCGCTCTTTACCCTGGCATACATCTGCACTTCATTTCCCATATTAGAGGTTTTGGGACGAAGGTAAAATCTCTAGCCACACAAGCGTCTAAAATTTCTAACCATAGACTTCAGTTAGCTCTTTCAAAACATGAAAGCCTTGTCCGATTCGACTTCTTCCATCCGCCTATTTTCCTCTGGGAGCGATTTTTAGACAAAACTTGGGTCATCCAGAGCTTCTGGCAAGTACAAAGGGAATCGTAGGATGTTTTCGGCTAATGACTGTCAAAGCGGTGAGAATGGGGTGCCTGTCGAGTTGGTGAGAGGGACGGCCAGCCAGCCAGCCAGCCGCCCGTCCGGCCTCGCGCGGTCATCGGGGGCACATTCATCGCCGGCCGTCGAATTCCCTATGCAGATTGTGGCAGCACTTCTCAATGCGCTTCTGATGATTACGACCGTCATTATTGACTCTTCACACAGCCGGAGAGAGGGAGAGCAACAGCCGCGACGCCAACATCTCGACACCCCGTTCTCCGGCGCTCCCATATCCGGAGCCACTTAACGCCATCTTAAGTGCTGCTCGTTGGCGTCAGCCACTGCGCTGGCGTTCGGTTCGTAATTACTCGTTTTAATATTTCTATAAAATGCATTCTTTCATAAAATTTCCATATTTCTATATGTGCCATATTAATTCCATTTTGTATTCATTTTTAATTTTTAATTCGTCATGCATGGAGCGAGTAACGAAGTAATGCTCGTGTCCATGATATGTTTATAGAATCATCCATTTCTCCCTTCACAGTGATTTAATTACTGCCTGGTTGAACGCAATAAAACCCTAATATATCTGGCCATCTCTTAGTCGCCGCAAACCACTTTATAGGCCAAATGCGCATTCAAATTGCCTCCGCGATATCCTATGAAAGTAGCATGTATGGCGCATCCCAGCCGTAAAATCATTAACGCTGTCTTTTAACCTTCTTATTCATTAGACCTAATCCGCAAAAACGTTATAGTTAGCTGTTCTGTACGCGCTAGTTTGATTCGTTGGTTTAGTTTTTTTTTTTGGAAAAGTGCTTAATTGAAGCATAAATTAAGAATTATACCAACGCAGAACAGCTTTTGCAAAAAATTGCTCGGCTTTTTAATTCCATTGTCCTGATCGTTTATTTTCTCTTCTGCAGACTACTTTTGAGAGCTTGTGTAGGAAGGCACAGCTTTGGCAAGAATGGCTCCTGCAACTAATAAAAATGTTAAATTAAATATGAAATAATATTTGCATTTGACTGCAAGTGAATGCAGATCCTCTAAAACACTGGCAACACTCAACATAATCGGTTACTAGTTCACGGGAGAAATTGGCTGGGCAGTGTTCCTTCTAAAATTCAACGAATTTTTTTAATAACGGAAGTTGGAAGCATAAGCACAGCTTTGGTAAGAACAACTCTTAAAGCTGCTAACATGTCTTCACGTCAGCGCAAATCCCTCTTCCGACTGAGCTAATTTTTCATTAACTGAACCGATGAGTTGTTATAAATATGTTGACACTGTTTTAGATTCTTTAAAAAAACTAGGTTTCCACGAAATTACTGTTGTCTAAAGTTGCACGTTCTATACGTAGAAAACCTTCGGACTTTCCTAACACTTGAAAACATCTACTGAAAAATGCGGTGGATTCAATTTCCATGCTTTTTTAAATATGCACTTTCATATGATTTCATAGCTAGTTAAAAATTGAAGCACTTGCGCTGTTTAGGCTTCTTGAAGTGAAGTCTGATGTCCGTTTTTAAATAATTTAGAGGTTTCCGAATCTGTCTGCAACGTTCTGTTACATTTACGCTGAGTGGTTTGCTTATGCAGTTTATCCTTATCCTTTTTCAATTTTTACTTGATTTTGGAGCGGTTGTTATAGAGCTAGTAAGCTTTTTTAAGAGCAGCTAGTTTTATATAAAACTCGTGCTCAAGGTGAAGTTCGAATCAGTACGCTCGAGGAAGCAGAAGGTATAGATTTGATCACCGCATAATGCGTCTGTTTCAATGCTGATCCTTCTTCGGGCTTGCATTGGGACGCCTGCTCGTACTGATCCTGCATACAAATTTCAGCAGTTTATTGCACTTTTGGCGAAAAATTGAGCTGTGTATGCATTTTTCGCCACAGGTCACAACGGAACACCCTTGCGAGAATTGCTTACACACAAAAAATATTGTTATTAAATATTGTTATTGTTTTCATGGGGCGCGTGTAGCGCAGTCGGAGGAGGCGCCGACTGTTGCATGTACCCGATACCAGGTTCCTGATTCGGATTTCCCGCCAGACCAACCAAGCCTTCCATCCCTCCGGGGTCGGCGAATTGGTTCCAGTCTTGTCTGAGAACAACGCAAAGGAACGCTATACTGGGAAGGATAAAGCGCTGGCTTGTTCATCGGCTGGCCACAGCAAGTATGGCCAAATACGCATTCAAATCGTCTTCACGACATCCCCTAGAAATAGAATGCGTGGCGCATCCCAAAAAGGATTGAGTAACGCCGTCCCTTATCCTTTATTATCCTTATTGTTTTCACAAAAATATATGCTTGTTGTACTAGTCCGTTGTGTGCCAAAGGAAGTTTTTATGATTTACCTTATAACGCGGCATGAAGTTTCGATGTGATCCTCGTCTTTAAAGGCGATGCCCAGTCTAAAGGATAAAGGATAAAGGACGGCGTAATTCAATTCCTTTTGGGATGCGCCACGCATTCTACTTCTACGGGATATCGAAGAGGCGATTTGAATGCGCATTTGGCCATACAATGACTTGCGGTGGCCAGCCGATGAACAAGTCAGTGCTTTATCCTTCCCAGACAAGTCTGGTACCAATTCGACCCAGGAGGGATGGAAGGCTTGGTTGACCTGGGAGGGAAATCCGCACCAGGAACCTGGTATCGGGTTCAGGCGCCTCCTCCGACTGCGCTCCACGCGCCCGATGTGCAGTTACCGAAAGTAATCTGGCACTTTAGTTTGGTATGGTAATTAGGGCATGAACGAATGTATATAAAATTGTAATAAATCTTTTTTGTTAAAACTCACACCAGATATAGCGTCAGGTTTTGAGGAAAAAGAACAATTCATTGTTCCTGGGTTACGTTTGTTTACGTTTATTCTGGACCCAACAGATCCTCTAATTTTCTCTAGAAGAGCTTATTAAGGCGCCAGACACTCTACTGAATACCGCCTTTTGGGATGTTCCACGCATTTTACTCCTACGGGATGTCGCGGTGGTTTGAATGCGTATCTGGCCATACTATTAAAAAGCGGTATTCAGTAGAGTGTCTGGCGCCTAAAGGCGATTGATTGTCGGCTTTTCTCGTTTATTCTTATTCTATTTGGGGCGACTTGCGGTGGTCAGCTGATGAACACAGTTATCTTTCCCAGACAACTCTGGTACCTATTCACCGACCCCGGAGGGATGGAAGGCTTAGTTGGCCTGGGCGGGAAATCTGAACCAGGAACCTGATTCGAGGTACACGCGACAGCCGGCACCTCCTCCGCCTGCATTATGTACACGTGCCCATGTACCAGATACGCATGCGAAATGCTTAGCGATGGTTCCTTGAAGGACAATATTTACATGGCGCATCCTATGAGGCTTACGCCAAAGGCGGACAAGTATGCTTTCATCTTTTGTCAGCGATCTAGCTAGCCATCATAGCCGATCTCAAGAATGCTATCGATAGAAGTAACACGTATTCGCATAAATATGAAGTTCTTAGAGTCCACTTTCATATGAATTTTAGTGTTTACTTTAACAATTTTGTTTTTATTTTCACTTTTAAAATTACATTCCGC
Organism: Heligmosomoides polygyrus bakeri; assembly: GCA_947359475.1. Taxonomy (NCBI): domain Eukaryota; kingdom Metazoa; phylum Nematoda; class Chromadorea; order Rhabditida; family Heligmosomidae; genus Heligmosomoides; species Heligmosomoides polygyrus. Next base: position 19,930,176 of record OX375868.1, read on the forward strand.
CGTTAGTCTAGAGAAGCGTAACCATCGAATGAATAGATTACAAGGCCAGGTAAAAACACGTGTTTCATCACTTAAGCGGCATGAATGTTTCATTCCGATGACGTTTTCACAACGCTCAAGGACAGAAGCCATTCACTTGTCAGGCGTGTCCGGTGTTCTGCACTTTACTTCATCAACCGGCGTGGCTAGAAGGCCATTGTTGGATCGTCTCTGGCACAAAGGCGTTTCTCCTAGGAGACTTTCACTTCTTCTCATTCGCCTGGTATCCTATAATACTCCCGTACTCTCTTCTAATGTTGTCCTAAGGCTTCAAATTTTGCTTAGGGCAAATCGGGTGCAGTTGGGTCCTAATCGGTTGTTCTTGGAATGCGCCATGCACTACGCCTCTGATATCAATTTCCAGTTGCAGTCCAAAAATGACTGCAAGTAGCTTCTGTGCGAGTCTAGAGATGGCCATCATTTTCCTTCAATGAAATCCTGTGGTTCTGTTTAAAAACGTTTACAATAAAGACCTTGGGCAGGAGTACTGGCAAACCGTATCTGTAAAAGGATATATAAGCCCATTTCAGCTGGAGTGGATCTGGCAGATGTGAATAGACAGAGGATGTAGCCCTTCTCCAGACTTCACCGAAATTCCTCCTTCTTCTAGAACTATTCCACTGAATAGGACTAGATTTAGATAATGATTTTCTGGCAGTAGTCCTTAATGTGTCCCGCACCGCTTGTGTAATCGGAGAACTCACCAGCGAATCACAAATAACCAGAGCATCGACGGCGTCCACGGCAACCAATCAGGATACCGATCGTACGCGTCCGTCTGGGTGGCAGGCCTACTTGATGCGCTCTGACTGCTCCGGTGCGTCCCCGCTCCCCATACAGTCCACATTAACGAGTTCCTATTTTTCAAATCATTTGAGTTATCGTCAGTGAAAGCGTTCTTGAATGAAAATGAAATGAAAAGGAATAAAAAATAAAGGATGCAGTAATCAATCCCTTCATGGAATGAACCACACCAGAAGGTCTAGCACCAATTCTGCGATTTTCAAAAAGTGGAATGCTCGGCTGGCTTGTTCGGATCCGAGTTATGGGCCTGAAATTCACTGTGTTCGCAACAGCCGATGTCTCTTCCGACTGCGCTATCACACGCCCTGCCTTCCTGTGCACAGATCATAAATCCCTCCTCTGGTTAGATTATGAATGCCAGCCAATCAGACCGCATCGAATGGACGTGCCAGTCAGGCAGAGCGGATACAGTTGATGTCGTGTTTCGCCAGCGCTTGTTTGACGTGTGCCCTTATTGGTTATGATTGGCTAGAATATTCCCACCTCGAAATGCTGTTCACATTCGCGACATGCATCCCATTTCTTTTTAAGGTGTATTCTTCAAGATGTATTAAGGTATTTTAGCTGCCTTGCTAATCTCTTCACGAGGTTTTACTCTCTATTGCTCAACGTTTCTGCCGTATTTCTTTTCTCAAAGCCTGGATGGATCAAATCTATAGTTGTAAGGTTGAGGCGATATTTGAAGGATATTTCTTTATTGATTTTATTGTTCCAGGCCCTGAGGTAATCGATTCAACCGAAACGTTAGCCAATAAAGTGATTTACCAACCTTGTTAACGGCTTAGCAAGACAACAAATATACTCAACCACATCGAGGTGGTAAATGGCGCAACGACGTACCGAAGGGTGCGAGAATGTGCCGCTGCTCCTTTCGTAACCGCGGCAGCCAATCAGGGAGCGAATCAGCCGCATAGGCAGGGCATATGATTGGCTGCCACAATTACGGCAGGCGTCACGGAGCGATTCCACGTCCCCGCTCCACGACCCCGCACCCCTGAGGTGCGTCTTTGCGACACTACTGAAGAACCAAAACTCGAATATGGTGTTGAGATGCTGCGCGCGATCAAACAACGCCGGTTGAACAAAGTGCTAGCATCCTGCCCGGAAAGTAAGGGATGCGGTTTCGTGCTCGCCTGGCGCAAGTTTTGATCGCAACAGAACATCCTGTGACAGCATGCGTTTTAAGAAATTTTGCACATTCTCTACTCCCCTTATGGGATGAGAAAATTCCAAGACGATCCAAAGATAGATCCGTCAGAGGAGTGTGGATTGCGCGGCGCGATCCAAGAACCGTTATATTACTAACAGGGTTTTCCAGAGGCGAGCGTGGATCATTCCAGATCTCGTCTAAGCCCTGCACATTACTTTCCACATCAGCTCAAGTGTTTCGAGGCACGTTATTTTCCGCCTAATCGAGTCTCAACCTGGCCACCTACTGAGAGCGCTGCTGGAGTCAAGTGAAGCGTGGAGTGATACGATTTTTTCAGTCTAAAAAATGGATTCAAAAGTGGAACAGCTCTCCCCCACCCTTGCGCCGTTGAGTTTCGCCCGTCGACGTCGTCGAGGTGGCGCGCATAACTTCCCAAACAACCTTCACACACCCGCTGAATAATCGTCGCTTTCTCCAGGCATTCATCGACCTCGCATTCTCTGGCACCCCATCGGCATGCGCCGTCAAAAGTCACCTCCACTTGTCGTCGTCGTCGTCGTCGTCGTCGCCGCATGGCCAGAACTGCTATTCTGCTCGAGTGCCCACTTTTGGACTTCCTTTGAATGTTGTTTGCGGGCAATTGCCAGGAGCGCTTTGGTGACAGCGACGGAGTAGCCTTACGTGAGGTCTGAGAATGTAAGCGCCGCTTTTTTTTCTGAAAGTACTAAAAATAAATGATGCAAGCTTCAGATTCCTGGCTCTGATATGAGTTCTTTCTTCTCCAGTCTTCTCCAGCTATGGAATTGCTCGATAGAGGATACTCGGCCGAAAAACTGCCTCAAGCTTCCATATCGAAAAATGAAAATAAAAAATGCCCTGCATTCGCGAGAATGCCCCAGCGGAAAACTTGGAAAGTGGTCTTATTTTTGAAGAAATCTGAGTGACTAGGGCCGTAAACACTTTGCAACAGGCGCAGAAAGACCGCGCTTTTTTCTAAGATGTTTTTTTTTCTATCCCTGAAATGTGATGGATGCACTTCGATATAAGTCTAGGTTCAAGTTCCTCCGCCTAGGCCAAGCCATCCATCCCTCCGTGGTCAACGAATTGGTGCCAAGGCATGCATGGGAAGAACAAAACACCGACTTGTTTAGGTGTCCACCCCCGAGTGACTGTGTGGTGACTGCCTTCAAATTACCTCCTCGCTATGCCATAAGGAGTAGAATACGTGGCGTATACCACAAACGAAGTGATCGGCGACTGTGTCTATCTTTTTATCACATTATATCGTGGATCTGGGCGCGTACTAACGCAAACGAAGGAGGCGCCGGCTGTGGCCTGCACTTCTACTCAAGCTTCTTGGTTTGGATTTCCTGCCAGGGCCAACCAAGTCGTCCTTCCCTTTGGGGTCGGTAAATTGGTGTCCGAGTTGTCTAGGATGGCTAAAACACCGACCACTGGCAACAACAAGGTCATTCGCCCCCACGACGTTCTCTAGATGTTGAGTGTGACTTATCCTAGTGAGAGTGGCACTTCTCCCCATCAGTTTGATAACGGTGGCAAAGTTGAAACTTGTCTTTTCTGTAAAGGCGAAGCACTGAATTGGTCTACCACGAGTGGACATTAAGCCATCGTCTATCTTCGACTAGTGTAGAGCCGTAGAGTGCGTGGAACATCCCGCAAAGGAGTAGACTGAAGACTGAAGACTTTCTATCCTTTATCAATATCTCTCTTTGAAATAAGAAGACCACTTTTAACGGCTAAAGAATGAATTAGCAGTTGGCATGTAGAAACGACAAAAGGATAAACGTGAGTTTCATCAGAACTTTCGTGCAATGCGCCATGCGTTCTACATCTAAAGGATATCGTAAAAGCAATTTGAGTGCGTATTTAACCTATACAGTGGCTGATAATGGCCAGCCGATACATAGATATTAGGTTGTAACGAATTAAATGGCACTGGCTCGCGTCATTTTTTGGCGCGTCTTTACGCGTTTGATCAAGAACAAACCGTAACATGTGGCATATGATTTAGAAACGCAAACTTTGCTCTACCGGTGAGTACCAAATTTTCTAGGTAAAAGTGGGAAAACTCTAGAGTTTTATTGACTTTTTTGCAGATGTACAAAAGGGTAATCCGAGGCATTTACTTGTATGAATTCAAGCTGGGCACTACAGCTAAGGAGGCGACGAGAAGATCAACGCCGCATTCGGTCAAGGATGCTCCACAATTCGGACGGCGTATCGTTGGTATCAGAAGTTCCGGAATGGAGATGAGAGCTTGGAAGAACATGAAGGTCGTGGGAGGCATAGCGATGTTGATGAGGACAAGCTGAGAGATGTGGTAGAGGAGGATCCACACAAAGGTACCAAGGAGATAGCGAAGGTTCTTGGCGTCAGTCACAACACAGCTGCCCGGCATCTGAAGGAAATTGGAAAGACCAAAAAGCTGGAAAGATGGGTGCCTCACGAGCTGTCTGAGGAGCAAAGAAACCGACGATATGAGATCTCGTCCGCACTGCTTCTACGGAACGAAACGGACCCATTCCTTGATCGCATCGTAACCTGTGACGAGAAATGGATAATGTACGACAACAGGCGACGATCGGCGCAGTGGGTGGACAGCGATGAGAGCCACAAGGTTTTTGCGAAGCCGGAATTGCACCAAAAGAAGGTAATGATGACAGTATGGTGGTGTTCGCTGGGAATTATTCACCACAGCTTCCTCCCTACCGGTGAATCCATCACGGCAGAGAAGTACTGCATTGAAATTGGAGAAATGATGAAAAAGTTGAAGGATATCCGGCCGGCCTTGGTAAACCGAAGGCGAGTTTTCCTTCTGCACGACAATGCTCGCCCCCATGTAGCACGAATGACGTTGCAGAAATTGAGTGAGCTGAGCATTGAAACTCTACCACATCCTCCGTTTTCTCCCGACCTCTCCCCAACAGTCTACCATTTCTTCAAGCATCTTGGCGACTTCTTGGTAGGGAAAATATTCAAATACCAACAGGATGCCGAAAGTGCCTTCGAAGATTTCGTCAATTCCAGAACTTCTGATTTTTATGCTACTGGGATAAAAAAGCTTGTGTCACGTTGGCAAAGATGTGTAGAATCAGAAGGTTTTTATTTCGATTAATAAACTTGCCTACAAGCCGAGACATTAACTGTTTAATTTTACAGTGGTTCAGTGCCATTTATTTCGTTACAACCTAATATTTTAGTGTACTAGGTTGTCCGAAAAATTATCAGATTTATGTTACTATTTTCGCTCGTCTATTATTACGTAAAAATTTTAATGCTACTTTCTGTACAGAGTTTTCGCTCTCTCTGACTAAATAATTTATGTCTCAATGCTGTTTTATATATTTGTTCTTGGATGCTTACTGAAATATGTCGAAAGAGCAATTCCGAACGGCATTTTATTTTGGCTTCAAATTGGGACAGACAGCTCGACCTATCAATCAAGTGTGGAAGCCTAATAGTGCTGGAGAAAGCACTGTGCGCCAGTGGTTCATTCAATTTCGTACCGGAGATTTCAGCCTCGAAGGCGGCCCCGTAGCGGTCGATCTAAAGCAATCCTGAACGAGGAGTTGAAGCTGAACCATCCCAAACAGATCGGGGGATCGCGGAAGAGCTAGACGTCAGTAAAACTGCTGTTGCGGATGCTTTGAAACGCCTTGAAAGAGTGAAAAACTCGCTCGAAGAGTGGATGCCCCACGAGTTGAGTGAGCGGCAAAAATTGTCACGTTTCGATATTTGTTCTTCTCTACTTTACGCAACAAAACTGACCCGTTCTTGGATCGCGTCATCACTTGTGATGAAGAGTGGATTCTGTATGATAACATGAAACGTTCCGAACAGTGGTTGGACGTTTACGAACCCCTATGCACTATCCACCGAGGAATGTATTGGTCACTGTGTTGTGGTCGGCGGTCGGTGTGATCCATTACAACTTTTTGGCACCAGGCCAAGCGATCACTGCAGAGTCCTACTGTTAGGAAATCGACGAAATGCGCAGAAAATTGCGTCAACTTCAGCCAACATTGGTCAACAGAAGAGGTCCGATTCTTTAGCACGATAACGCCCGTCCAAACGTTCCACAGATCACTATTCGAAAGTTGAACGAATCAACAAGGGTTGAAGTCCTGCCTCACCCGCTCGCTATCTTTTCCAGACCTCTCACCAACCGACTACCACCTTTTCAAGCACTTTCAGAACTTCCTCGCTGGTTAAATTTTCCACAATCAGGGCCATGACAAAACATGGTCTTGTGGATTTTTTCTAATCTCCACCACCTAATTTTTTCGCTGATGGAATAAGAACGATGCTTATTTCGACTGAATCGATACGATTTGAGAAAGTTGTGGCAGTTCAAAGTGAAGCGCTCAAAACGCTGAGAACTTTCTGGACAACCTAATATAATCTTTTCCGGACAATTCTGACACCGATCTCAGATGAGTGGAAGGCTTGATTGCCATGGGCAGAACCATATTCTTGATTCATTCGGGGCTCATGCGAGAGACGGTGCCTTCTCTTGCTTCAATACATGTCCGTAGAAGTGGTAAGGATAAAGAAAGGTCAGCTCTACATGAGATGTCTGTGAACTTACGCCTTAGATTCTCAACAGGCCCATACGGTCTTGTAGGGCATCTTAAAAGGAGCACACGGGTGGAGTTCGTTTTTGCTGCCGAGAAATAGCAAAAATGGTCGCCTAGTGCCTACCTCGACTTGAGGCGAGTTCGAGAGAAATGCGAATCACCGAGCTAAACGTGTGCTAAAGAATTTCTGAGAATTTCTTGTCTACTTCTGAGTTAAAATTGAAAAGCATAGAAGAGTTCGGTTTAAAGTGAGAGCAGTAAAATGACCAACATTAGTTGCACGGGGAGTACACATATCCCCCGACCTCCGTCCATGAGTTGCTAGGCGACAAGTTTTTCCATTTTTGGACCACCCAGTGGCTACCAACTAAAACGAACATTACCAATGTGCTTCTTGTTAGACTACCGTTGGCGTAAGTACACAGACGTTCTTTATTGGTGCTGGCGGGATACGCCACGCATTCTTCTTTTACGCCATATCGTCAAAACAATTAGCATATGTACTTAGTCTACTTAGTCTGCACTGCCCGTGTCTGCCAATAAAGAAATCAGTGTCTAGTCCTTCCCAAGCAAGTCTGGTACCGACTTCTGAATCATCTAAGGCTTAGCTGACCTGGGTGGGAACAGAACTTCGGATCGGATCGGGTGTGCATGTGGTAGATATCGTCTCCCCGTTTCGCTACACGCCTATTGAACCATTCGTCGCATAAAATATTAGGTTGGTGAAAAAGTCTTGCACCACACCGTTTTTTTTAATTTTATTGCTTTTTTTGTGAGCGACTTCGATCTTCTAAGTAATTACCATTTACATCTACGACCTTTTGCTATCTGCTGGGAAGATTACGAAATCCTTCCTTCCAGAAGTGCTCCACCTCATATTACAGTTTGGTTCGGTCGTTGAAGCACCTATCCCTTAGTTGTTGCTTGAGAGCTCGAAAGAGGTAGCATCCCGATGGCGCAAGACCTGGCGAATATGGTGGGTGGGGCAGCACCTCCCACCGAAGCTCCTGCTACTTCTGGCGAAACGACTTTGCAAAGTGGGGGCGAGCATTGTCGTGAAAGAGGTAAACATTCCTCCGCCCTCGCCGTTTGCTAGACAAGATCTCGCCCAGCTTTTACAGCCGTATAACGTAGATGTTTGCTGTTACTGCGGTGCCGTCGCCAAGGAGCTCGTGATAGAGATTCCTTGAGAACCCCACCAACAGCATAGCATTACCTTCCTCTGGTGAATGTTCACCTTGAGGTTGTGGTTCTCCTTGAGGGAGCCACTGGGCCTACTAAGTATGGTTAACGAGGAAGACCCAGGATTTATCTCTCGTGACGGCATTCTTGAGAAAGTGCTTATTACGGAAAAGAACAAGGAGAGATGAGTCAGTCGATAGTCAGTCGCGAAGCCTTGTCCGAGTCACGGAGTCACTCACACTTCATTACAGTCGTAGTATTTATATGCCCTCAAAAGCAAATTGCCATGTATGCGAAATATTCTAGAGTGTTTGTTCTACAAATGCGTAGCACCAAACGGTCCTTAGAAGTTCCCGTTAAATTTTTAAAAATTTTCAAAATTTTTGGTGCAGGACTTTACCAGTCTAATACATACGTGTGTACTTACTATCGGTACTTCTTGGTATCCCCCACACCGGAATAAGAGTAAGATGGATTTATGTGAATGGTCCATGGCTTGGCGTATATGACCAGACCATTTTTCACTTCCGATAATCGTCCCTATGTGTCACCTCCCTCGCTGTTTTGGGTTCTTTTAGCCACAATGACGAAGGCTTTCCTTCCTTGAACTCACGCATACGAATAGGTCCGTGTTCTGATAATATGACCACCTTACAATGAAATCGATTAAAGTCATTCTTCATCTCTTTTATTGTCGTTTCCCACGAATCCTTCGAACGAACATTAATTTTGTGCTGACTCACGGACATATGAACTTGTTGGGACCCATTTTATTTATAGTGGGGGAATGCCGCTCTCCTTTCCTTTTAGAAGATGGCGTCTGTCGTTCTGTCCAAATACACAGCTAGGCCTTTTTCCACTTTCGGAAGGTTCATGTAACCCCCTCACCGCCTTGATATAGCTGATATTCTCTTGAACTTCCTCCTCCACAAATAGGCCAGATCGCGTTCGTCGGCGTTGTTTCGGCTCGGCCATGCGCGACTTATTGGACGTCGTTCCAGAATCTAATCTGTGACAGTCCTCCGAACCTCTCCGTCTCACCGCAGAGCGCTATGCGATGCACTGGTTTCGGTGCCTGCTGACGTCGTTGCTGGTGCTCGGTGACGTCGTTCTGCCGGCTCGACGGCGTCACGGCCGCAGTCTGAAGCCGCTCGAAGACTCCGCCAAGGTTCGACACGTCGCCAGCTTCAACGCTGAGCAGCATCCCGAACTTCGAGCCGCGGTCCGTCCCAGCGACGACGACAAGACGGAGTTCGTCCGACGTGAGTGGACGGACGCCGTCTACAAGAAAGTCAGGACCTATAGTGAGTTCTGTGAAGGAGCAGTCTAGTGATTTTTGGGCTGGTTCATCCACTGGCTTATTAGCGCAGAACCGCAGTTTAGGTAGAGAAAAATAATAACTGCACCTGGTAAATCATGTTTAAAAAAATTCAAAATGTGACCGGCGAAATAATTGTATTTCTTCTAGTTGAAAGGTATTTATTTTATACATTTTGAGTTTGAGCTAAGTGAAGTGCAAGAATGGGGAGCTCCTGTGGGGCTATGCGAATTTGAGGTGACGCCGCATAGCGTCTGCAGTTCGAGTGACAATTGCAACTTAGAGGTCACGCCAGATTGCGTCTGTAATTCATACCTTATTCATGTTCTCCCCATTCTCTCTCTCTTCCACCGTAGCCTCAACAATCCCTCATTGTAGAAAGATCTACTGCCTTTTTGTTGCTGATACGAGACCTTGAAGAGGAAGGTTAATGACTGACGCTGCCACGCCATGTGGCGTCGTTTCAGGTCAGGCCAAGATGTGATGCAAAACACCATACGGTGTTTGTAGTTATCTTATTCGTACTCTCCAACGTTTTACTGCTTAATTCTCTATTTTTACTTTTATTTCTACCTACGAAAAAAATGGAAGTGAACATCTTTTAAATAAAAGCGAGGTGCTTCCACACCAGAGGTCCTCCGGGAAGAACGCTACGATTGTAGTTTGATTAAAGGTGTACGTGCAGCTTACATTAAACGGCGAAATCGGGATATACAGTACCGGACATGCCGCTGCGTCCAACAGGAGAGCGCCGTTTTCCGCTCGCCACGCGGCAAAAATGTGAGTCAGGCTTGTACAATCAATTTTTTTTCGATTTCAGGCGATCACTGCGGGAGGAGGCGATGAGCTGACGGCCTACAAATGCATAGGCTAACAGATCACTTAACGTACTTTACAAGAAGGCGCTTACAGCTCTCCAGCTGCCTAACCTGCCTTAGTTACAGCTGCCGTTTTAGAGCGGCGGAGGCAACAGTGAAGCTTCTTCCGCCCTTAATTCTTCCGGTTTTGAGTTTTCGGCACTTGCAATGACACCTTTCTCTTCAACTCGATGAGCTCTATCGAACGGTGTCAATCTCGACCAATTCTGGAGATATCGCTTTTTTGACAATTTCGCGTCGAAGAAGAGGGCGCCGCTCTAGGTCGCGGCAGAGAGTGATGACGTCATCGAAAATCGATATTTCCGAACCGCGCCAAATTGAATAAGATTCGATAGAGCTTTTCGTGCTGAATTGAACAGTGCTGCTACGAGTAGCGAATACCGTAATCTGGGCGAGTAGGAGCAGGGAGAACATCGACCGTTTTTGTGCTAAATCGCACATGGGGCGTGTTCAGAGCGCAGTAGCTCGGTGAGGTTCGAGTCGTTTCGGCTGCGACTCGTGGGTCTTATAGGCAGTAAAATATTCTAATAGTATGCCAAAAGACTGTAATGTAGCTTACGACAAGACAAAGCTACAGCGCTGCGAAAATGCATGTTAGCCTTGTGTGACACGATTTTTTCTAAATTCAGTCGATCCCTGTGGGAAGACGCGGAGAGCTAACATCTTACAAATGCGCTGGCTAGCAGAACGCTTAAGGTTCTTTACGAAAACCTGCTCACAACTCCCTAGCTTATTAAACTGCCTTAGTACCAGCTGCCGTTTTAGGGCGGCGGACTAAGCGGTTGAAGTTTCCTGCCCTCTTACTCACCCATATTTGGGTTTTCGATACCACCAATAATACCATTAGCTTCAACGCGAAAAGCTCTATCGAATGGTAACCAATTTGGCCCCGCTCGGAAATATAGATTTTCGATGACGTCATCGTCCCTCTGCCGCGGCCTTGAGTCCTCGGTGCGAAAGCGCCAAAGAATCGATTTTTCCAAAATCGGCCGAAATTGACACCATTCGATAGCGCTTTTCCTGCTGAACAGAAAAGTACCATTGCGAGTGTTGAAAACTCAAATCTTGGCGAGTAAGAGCGCAAGAAATTCTATCTTCCGACGCTTTAAACTGGCAGCTGTGGCTAAGACAGTTTAGGCAGCTGAGGCGTTCTGAGCACGTCACCGTAAGGTATCTTAAGCGTCCTGTTAGCCCACGCATTTTTAGCGCGTTAGCTAGCTGCATCTTCCCGCAGTGGTTCATCGAAATCAAAAAAAAAATGCGTCACACAACCCGCATCTGCATATTCGCATCTCTGTAACATTGCCTCCTCTTAAGCTACGCCCCTTCTACTTCGGCATGCTACTAGTAACATTTTACTGCCTATAAGACCCACGAGTTGCAGCCGAAACGACTCGAACCTCACCGAGCTACTGCGCTCTGAACACGCCCGCATGCTAAATCGCACATGCGAAAAACGGTCGATGTTCTCCCTGCTCTTACTCGCCCAGATTACGGTATTCGCTACTCGTAGCAGCACTGTTCAATTTAGCACGAAAAGCTCTATCGAATCATAACCAATTTGGCCCGGTTCGGAAATATCGATTTTCGATGACGTCATCACTCCTCTCTGCCGCGACCTAGAGCGGCGCCCTCTTCTTCGATGCGAAATTGTCAAAAAATCGATATCTCCAGGATTGGTCGAGGTTGACAACGTTCGATAGAGCTCATCGAGTTGAAAAGAACGGTGTCATTGCGAGCGCCGAAAACTCAAGGACGGAAGGAGTATATGCGGAAGAAGCTTCACTGCTGCCGTCCGCCGCTCTAAAACGGCAGCTGTAACTAAGGCAGGTTAGGCAGCTGGATAGCTGTGAAGGCCTTCTTGTGAAGCACGTTAAGTGGTCTGTTAGTCTATACATTTGTAGGCCGTCAGCTCATCGCCTCTTCCCGCAGTGATCGCCTGAAATCGAAAAAATTTGATTGTACAAGCCTGACCTGCATTTTTGCACCACCGTAACTTTGTCAGTTCCTCGGCTACATCGCTGTGCTTTGGCGAGCTGCTAGAGCTTTTATTGACTACAAAATTCACAAGCCATAAGCTGCAGCCGGAAGGGTTCACCCTGACAGAGTTATCGCGCTCCAAACACGCCCGTGCGTGCAATTTGCTAGCGGTCGCGCCCACTCGATTGATAGGTTCGATTCTATATGCATTGTTCACGGCGCACTCCAGATGCAAGCTGGAGAGTCCTAGAGCAGCTCCTGAGTAGGGCGGCTAAGGATTTCTGATAAAACTCCGTAAACGCGCACTCTACAAGCTGTCGCGCCCACTCGATTGATAGGTTCGATTCTATATGCATTGTTCATGGCGCACTCCAGATGCAAGCTGGACAGTCCTAGAGCAATGCCTGAGTTGGAAGGCTTTTCGTTAAAACTCCCCATGCGCTCACTGTTCAAGCTGTCGCTCGCTCTACAGGTTGTCGCTCCCACTCGATTGATTCTGCTGGGCCTATATGCATTGTTCAGAGCACGCGCCATGCCGGCAGTTAGTTCCAAACAGTAGGCCATGCTCGTCCGAACGCATGGATAAGCTCCTTCATTCAGTCTAACGTCCAGAAGTTGAGGACGCCGCGCACTAACGCGACTTGCCTCAAACGCGGCGCGTGGCGAGTGGAAGACGGCGCTCTCCGGCGCCCTTTTGCACCGCTTGTGCTTGTTGGACGCAGCGGCATGTCCGGTACTGTATGTGCTTTTCATAATTGTTTTTATTGCACCATAAAAAATGTGTAACTCTCCGTAAACAGAAATTTCGTTATCAATCAAATTAAAACCGCAGCAAACTAGACGAGTACATGGCGCAATCTATCCTTTTGAGCCCTAGCAAATGCTTTTTCAAAGGCAGAGTGAACCAATACAACGGTTGCCTTTGACCCGAAGTTCAATCACCAAGGCGTTCCAAGATCTGTGTTTCTGTCGATTTTCCTTCCGAATATTGGGCGAAGGTCGGCATTAAGCAGTCCTTGTCGGGATGGGCCATGCCAGGGATGTGCGTTAAATTTTTTCGGTAAATTTTTAACCACCACTTTTTAACGAAAAATTTTTTGCGTTAAAATCGGTAAATTCGGTAAATTCGTTAAATAAAATGTCCCTTAGCTGCAGTCAGTTTGGCATATTTTAGTATGTAAAAAGCCAGATCTTTTTCTTGATTGATTTTTTTCGACTCCATCTGCGTGACAATTATATGACAATGCCTTCATCTTCAAATAACAACAGTCTATCATCAACAAAATAAGCGAGAAGAACCATTAAGATTCTGAAACCAAGCAGTAACAAAACTTTTAAAATAGGAAATTTTTCACCATACCTGGTTCCTTTAGCTGGTGGAATGTTGTCCACCATCGGGGAAGATCGAAAGTGCATCTAATCACGGCTCAACGTTTCTGTGCTTTTTTCGTCTTTTTTTCCCAAATTTTTGCAAAACATGAGCTCGCTAAGTAGGCTTTTGCAGCCAAACGTTTTTCTATACTGCCATAATTGTTTTGGGAAACTACAGAATGTTTAATGAAGAATTCGATCAGGCAGCGACCACAGCGAATCCCTTGGTACAGTCCGTCTTTGTAGGATATTTACGAAGTGTTGTCATCTTTCCTAATTCTTACAAGTAGAGTTCGTCACTGTCTGTCACTCGTTTAGGATTTCTCAGCAATTGGCCACTCAGATCCTCTTCTTGAAGGACCATTTTTTCATGTAATTGTAGTGCTTTTAGCTATGTATATATTTTAACGTTTTTCGTGTATACTAGCTGTGCTTCTCCCAAAGGAAACTGCAAAGGAAGTCCTTGAAGAGGACGAAATAGTTAAGAAAATTTGTTGACATGCACGGCATAAAATTCAGTAAAAGCGAAGCAAAGACAGTACCCGTAGCCACGCGATATCAATTAGGCGAGGCTCAAAATTGCCTTAATGTAGTTTTACAGTCACCGGCTGTTGCTATACGAAAAATTCTTCCTACTTTCCGGAAAAGAGGGAAGGAACCCATCTCTTGCCTTGTTTCGTTTCTTGTGCTTGTTTTTTTTCTCGCATAGTTTGTGTTTCGTAGCGCTTTCTTCGTGTTTTCTATGCATTTCAACCTCACTTATGAAACAAATGTCACAAAAAACTGTGGAAAACTGGATGGTTGTAATTATGAAGAAGTACTATGTAGCAATCCAACGCAAGAAACGGAACAGGAATTCGAAAAGCACGGAGCGACAGCGTAGAAAAGTGGGGCCGCACGCAGATAAATTGGTCAAGTAGAGAGGAAATGCCAACAGTTATTGAAACTCGAGGACAATATCGATTAAAGTACACTGATTCAAGTAAGCACAAGGTTTCCTCGGAACACTACGAAAGCTCATTCAAGAAAGTCCAAAATGCATTTACATGGAGAGGAAGCAAAACTTTAAAAATTGTCATAAAATGTCGTTAATGCAATTTAACGCAATTTTTCGTCGTTAAATTTCGTTAAAAAGTTTTAACGAAAAATGCCGGTAAATCCGGTAAATCGGTAAATCGTTAATCGGTAAACGCACACCCCTGGGCCATGCATCCTTCTTCGAACGTCAGCCGCAGAAGCGACTTGGATGCGTGCATGGCCCACGCAGTGACGTGCGATAGACAAGTTAGTGCTTTATCCTTTATAGACAAGTCTTATGTCAGTTCACTCTGAGACACAGAAAGTTGGGTTGGATTGCCGGATTCAAAGAATCGCGGTGCATACGGGAGCCAGCGCCTACTGCGAGCGCGACCGCTCTACTCAGCTCCCCGAAGAAAAGCGCAGAGTACGACATCCTTCTTCAGGAAAAAGCGCAGGTCAGTCTGGTGTGACGTCTTCGCGGCTTCTTCAGACTTGTTTTAAAGGTGCTCTTCCCCCGCTCCACCCGACTAGTCACGCTGTTCCCTCGCGACGTCAGCCGGCCTCTGTCGGAGCCGAATCTTAAGGCCTTATCAATAATGAACACGTGGTAATATTCTAATAACGGCCGAGGCGCATGCGGGCCGCATCGCCACGCTCTCGCATTGTCGCCATACAATGACGCGACGCATTGCATAATCGAATTATTCGACCATTCTGGAGAACAGCAGCATCCGTGGCCACCGACGGGTCTTCTCAACGCCCCGGCCAGGCATACTAATTAATCGGCGTGATGTTGTTGGTCGAAGACGAACTGGTCCATTTTCGCCCTAGCCTCCGACGAACACTTCACGGCGTTTTCCTGACTGAATTGGTCCTTCTTCGCGGGTTTCTTATCTTGGAGGACTCAGTGACCGATTTTTCCTGTACACGCACTGCCGCCATAGATTTGAGGTCTATCTTCTCAAGGGTTCCAAGCGAATGCTAGTCTTATGGGTTACAGACGTTTGCATTAATTCCTTTGTGGGATGCGCCTCGCCCTTAACTTTTACGGAATGTCGTAGTGGAAGTGGCTTTAAATCATGTTTGGCCCATGCAAATACTTTTGAAGAAGAAGATTTAGTCAAAGCACGATAAAGGATAAGGGACGGCGATACTCAGTCCCGTTTTAGGATGCGGGATGTCGTGGAGGCGTGTTGAATGCGTATTTGGCCATACAATGAATTGCGGTTGCCGGCCGATGTACAAGTCAGTGCTTTATCCTTCCCAGACAAGTCTGGTACCAATTCACCGACCCAGGAGGGATGAAAGGATTGTTGGACTGGGCGGAAAATCCGAACCAGGAACCTGGTATCAGGTGCAGGCGACAGGCGGCGCCTCCTCCGACTGCGCTCCACGCGCCCCCAATAAAGTTGTGTCCCATAATTAGAGGATAATCTAGCTTGAACGAGCTTGTCTACAAGCGTCTCCGGCTGATCGGCACCGAAGCACATCAACGTTCCAGTTTCCTTTGCTCAGATTATTCCAATTCTAGGTTATGGACGATGTGTCGAGCGCCAATTTGCCACCCAGTGTTTTTAATGGGCGGCCGAGCATATTCGAGTGCAAATCGAGTTCTGGCCATCAAATCGCGAATTACCATATTCACGCGATTCTATCAATCGACTTCCGCTTTCGCCCCATTGTCCTCGGCCGTCGAAAACGCCGTTGGCTCTGTCTCTCTCTCACCTTAAGTACTCCAGCACAGCTGCCAGCGACATACTACTTTGCTTCTGCCGTGGTAGAGCGCGTGACTCGATATGTTCACAGTTGATTTTTCGCTGCCGTGCTCTAGCTACTGTACTAACCACATGTATTTCGGCGGTGGAAAGTGGAAGGTAAAAATCAGCTGGGGGCTCTTGAGATTTGCGTCGTGTTCCGCTTGGAGATGATTTCGTAGTGCACATAAGTTCGAATTGTTTCCCAATTTGCGATTAAACCTATTGGGTCGATCGGAATGTTCCCATCCTTGCTTAAGTTTCCCATTCAACGATAATGACACGCACGCTCGATTCGGCCTTATTGGCTGCCGTGTTCGCGCCGTCATATGCTGCCCGCATTCGCGACCAGGACCGGTAATTCTTCCAAGACCATGAAAATTATAATCACTGCGGCGACTTGGGAAATAAGACTACAAGAAACATTTAAAATCTATGTGCAAGAGAGCGTGGTAGCGCAGTGGGAGGGAGCTCCGGCTATTTCATGCAGCCGGATTCAAATTTCTAGTTTAGAGTTTCCGCTCAGGACAACCAAGCCTTCCTTCTTTCCGGCATCGAAGAATTGGTACCAGATTTGTCTTGGAAAGATATGTAGTTTTGAATACATAGGGTACATTGTATAGAATATACAAAACATCCTGGTAGAAACTAAGCGATTGCGTGGAATATACAAAAGGTCTTGGTAAAAAGTGAGCAATTCATCCATTTTTGTGGAAGCGGAAAAGTCCAGTTTTCTTGTTAATTTAGTTGGTTTCACCATGTCCCGTAGAAGTGGCATGCGTGAAAATGAAGAAGATCCCAAAAAAAGTAGTTAATGCCGTTTGTGATCCATTATGAGCGTGATGGAGAGTAAGGGAAGGAGCAGGCTGTCGTGCGCACCCAAATCGAGCTTACTGTTTCGGGTCCATTCCAAGCCAGTTATGTCCGTTTAAGTAGACTCATATCTACATATTCTATTTTGACTGCTACTATACTCCCAAGTAGCGCGCTCGGAGAGTGATTGGCTAAACAAAGAAATGACTTGCTCGAACTTCTGAAGGGTAGTGGGATAACATACTACGCTTTCGCTTTCGCAGACGACTTGAAGATTTTTCGACCGATTGCAAGTGATTCTGATACTGAACTTCTCCAGAATGCTATTAACAATGTCCACTGGTCCTCTGAATGGAGCTTACCGCTTTCGGAAGAAAAGTCTAGAGTGCTCCACATTGGTATTAGAAATGATAACGTGCCTCACTACTCTATAGTATGCCATTTAATGAAGTTGAAGAAATAAAAGACCTTGGGTTTCTAGTTACGAGTAATCTGAATTTCGATAAACATTGTGCAACGGTAGCCAACAAAGCTATGAAAGTCATGTTTAATCTATTTAGAGCCTTGTCTTTAAATGACAGTTACATTCTTCTCCGGGCGTATAGGGCTTTGGTCAGGGCAATGCTGGAGTATGGTAGGCCAGTTTTTAACCCTGACACACGAAAGACAAGCGATATTATAGAACGAGTTCAGAACAGCTTCAACAGAAAGCTTATGATTCGTAGCTGGAGGATTACATAAGACCAAATTCCGTCAAGTGAAATCAGGAATCGTGAATTTGGGCTCTACACTCTTGAGTTTAGAAGAAGGAGAAATGACCTTCTTCTAAACTCAAGCTCCTTCACAAAATTGCTAACGATGGAAGCAGTATAAATCTCGCTGACCTAGTGGCGTTGAGAGCATCTAATACTCCTGGTAGTACAATAAAGTATGATGCTGGAAGAGCCAAGCAAAGTTGTAGGCGCTTCTTTTTCTTGCATAGGACCCTCCCTTCATACTTCGGAGAAGAGAGAATCTTCCTGGGAATTACGAAGCTTGAAAGAAATTCCTGAAACCACATCTGAAGCCGTCACTTACTGATGCCTTAGACGTTGTCCACCATTTACTTTTTTACCTAGATAATATGTGTAGATTGTATATGTTTTCTTATTTGGTGATTTTCTTTCAATACAGTTTTTGCACGATTGTACTTGTACTCGTGTAAATAAATAAATAAATAAATAAATAAATAAATGTACCATTGAGATTCTAAACAGAGCAACTTGCGGGCGGAAGTCGACCTTTGCTTTGGGGATGGCAGCGATTATTTGCTCTTGAAGCCGGAGACACAAAGAACAACCTCTGGCTTGCTCCTCGTCTAAGATTCTCGTCTATTTCCTCTCTGAGATCGTTCTTCTTCTTGTTGTTCTCCTGAGGGCTTGGGCACAGCCCTTCATTGCTCTTGAATTCGTCTAAATTTTGTTCTTCTGATGGAGCCGAGTCCCCTGGCAGAGATTTCAGCAAAGTTGTTCGCTGCGTTCTTTCTCTTTTCTCAGGGATTAGGTCTGTACGTGTATGACATCCCTCCATTTTTTCAATTTGCAAGCCAGAAGAGGTCGCACTGTTTAGTTTTTATCGTTCATCTAGCAGTGCTTCCCTCTCCCCTCCGACAATGATAGTTCCGGAAAATCCTTAACGAATTCCAAATGAACAGAAGCAGTTTTCTATAGAACACTGACATTGTAAAGTTGTCATTTTCAGGCAGCATTGACTATAAGTAGGTGTTTCTAAATGGAAATGTCGGGAAGTGATTATCTTCAACGGCTTCGGTTTTATCAGAAAGAGGGAAAACAGCCAAATCTGCCTTTCCTTAAGTAGCATCTGACTTTAAATCTTGATATGGATAAACACAATGGAATAGTCGAGGACTGAAGTGCCTCAAATGATCTACGATTTTTACAGAAATAAAGCGGATGAAAATTAAAGAATAGGGATAAAAGGAATAAAGGTAGATCAGTCCTTGTCTTAGGATACGCCATGTATTTGACTTCTATGTACAGTATTATCGGGTGGGTATTTTGCATGCGTCCTTGCTATACAATGGTTTGCGATGGCTAAACTATGCACCAGTTATGTTTCACGCTTCACAGACATTTTTGTACGAGTTCACCAAACTTAAAGGATGGAAGGCCTAACTGGCATGAGCCGGATCCAAACCAATAACCTCGATTCGGGTGCACAGACCGCCGGCTCCTCTTCTTACTGCACTACCACATGCCAAATGGATTACACACGATGTAAATTACTTTTTTCTTGGGGTGCGTCGCACACTACTCCCATAAGATATCTTGCCGATGTTTCGATCATATGGATGGTTACTGAATCTATGCCATTGTCCCATTAAGCTGTATTGCCTCGCTATCTTTAAGCGAACACTTTTCAGACCAAACTGAACAATTTTGAAGCTAAAGTGAGCGTATATAAAGGGACAGTTTGCGTATTTTTAACGAAGTTGAAATACTTTTTTGTTTGAAGATTATTTATAATAGGAACCCGCTTTTATACCACACTAATTTTTTAACTGTTTAACTGAGCACAAAATTCTTATTTATTTCATTAAATTGCATTTTTGATTTATTTTAAAGTGGCTTAGAGCAGCAAGCTTTCCAGCGTCTTATGTGGGGGAATTGTGTAGTGTACTCATCCAATACGTTGCGGTATTCATTTGGTTATTGGCTCAAATGCATTAAGAAGTTCTGTGCTTTTAAACATCTTAAAAGAAACCTAAATCTACCGAAATAGATAAGAATTTCGTGATTGATCAAAAAGTGTAGCTATTGTTAAGATTCAAAGGTGAGTTTTTAATAAAATCTTCCTCGAACAAAGGGTGTTTTGACATTCCTAAGAAAATGTTAGTTTCTTCTTCGTTCGCCCCCCCCCCCTCGTCCAGGCCAACCCAACCTTCCATTCCTCCGGAGTCGGTGGATTGGTGCCATATTTTTCTGGGGAGGATTAAGCACTGACTTGCCCATCGGATGGCCAGCTTAAGTAGTTGCATAGACCGAATATTTATTCAATTTGCTTCTTCGACATCCCGTAGAAGTAGAGTGTGTGGCGCAATCAATTACCACTGTCTTTTCCTATTCTTATAATCTTGCCTTTTATTTGTCTGTATTTTCCTTTACAGCAGTTGTCTAGGGTTTCAATTTGACAGGGTCTACCATGGATAATTAGTTCTCGTCGCAGAGGCTGAGGCCATCTGAGAGCATTTTTGGAGTGATTTTTCATCGTAATGGAATGGGTCAACATATAGATTGTCATCATAGCGGCAGTTTCTTTTCTTGTGTCTTATGTTTCCTTTATCCTTCTGTTTTATTATGAAAAGAGGCGCTAACTTGCTGCGGATAAAGTTAGGATACCAAATAGTTTGTGGACCTTATTCTTTTCATAAATATTACTATTTCTTCTTTGATTCCTTCCAAAATATGCCCAGCGACCCGCCGCTATGCTTTCTTGGAAGATCTTTCTCGAAACGTAAAATTCAACGTTTCCCATTATTTCTCTCCAGCGTGACCTTCCCCCCCCCCCCTCCCGTCGGACCGGATTTCCTGCACTCGCTCTTTCATTCGCTCACCTTCGCCAGTCGTGTGGACCGACGACTTCTGAAAAGAAATTCGCCGCTGCTGTGGGCGTCTAGCGTAATGTCTCCTTACCCAAGTGTAATTATGATTATGGGCGCCGTACGGGCCCGTTAAGAGTATAGAATACGGTTCTTATGCGAGGAGAAACATTACAGTCACTTTAAACTAGCCTCAGGCCTGGTAAGAAGTGCGTGCTTTCCGCGAAATTCAGAATAATATGTAAAGGAAGCGGAGGGACTTGGTTTCCAACGTAATGGATTCAAATTGTGTGGGCCGGCTACTTTGTGCTGGAATCCGAGGCCTCGAGCAAAGGGCATGACGCTGTTCGTGTATCATGACCTAGTGGGATCCACTGGGCTATTTTGGCGAACGGCAGGATATTGTTTTGATCTATCGTATAAGTGAATTCGGTAGCCAGCGGATGGAGTCTTCGGATCGTTTTGCTTATGGTTAGCTCAAAAAATTCGCTGACGTCAGTTCAGTTCGTGAATATCAGAAGACATAAAGATTTGAGTGTCCTGAGCTTGAGAACCTATGGAGAAGGGTAAACAAAAGATAAAGGACAGCGTTGGCCAACCCCGTCGTTGAGAGTGCACCACGCATTCCACTTTCATGAGGACGTAGACAGCCGATGGACAACACAGTGGTTTATACTTCCTAGACCAGTCCGGTGTCAATCCACGGCCCTTATAGTGGTGGAAGTTTTAGACAACCTGGGTCGGAGATCCGAACCAAGAACCTTAAATCGTAGTCTACACGACAGCCGGCACATGTTCGGAGTGCGCTACTCCCACTCTACATTAGGTTAGGCGAACAACTCGAATTGTTCGAGAAGATACCAGCGGCTTCTGTTGTATAAGGACAAAAGATGAGGATTCCCGTAAGTCAATCTCTTTGTGGGGATGCACCACACATTCTACTTCTACAAGGTATTGTGAAGGTAGTTTGAGTGCGCATTTGCCCTATACAATGAGTTGGGTTGACCTATAGGAGTAGTTTTAGTACGATTGATGGTAACGCACTCGTTTTGAAAGAGACTCTGGGACAATTCCATTGTTCCTTAAGCGCGGACGTCGGTAGATCAGATTTTAACAAATCCTTAAAATGTTTTAAACATGTACGGAATCGGAGGCTGTTTTAAAACTTTGAGATCTTTTTTCACCTTTTGATTTATTTTTATCCTTCGCCTCTTGTTCTCTTTTAGCATTCTGTAGTTATTCGCCACGTTGGGTATGAACAGGAGAGCTTTCTTAGCTATACCCAATACCTTTAGCCACCCCACAGACCCTGCCATTCAAGAATTCAAAAACTGTCGTTTGATGACAATACACAACGGCTGCTTGTCGACGCGTTTTCCTCTGCTCGAGTGCGTTTTTGCCGTGTTGTGATAGGCGACGGCAGTGGGCTGTGTGGCTCATTCCGCTCCCACGAACACCGTCACCTACACAGCAAGAGGAAATGGCAGTTACAGCCACGCTTCTACTGCATCTAAGATTTCTGTCTCTCGAATGACTCTGTCCATTCCTGTGCTTCGTCTTCTTCCCACATGTAGTGACTTCGAGTTTTCTGCGATGAAGCTCTATGCTGTTCGTTGTGTGAAAACTTGGGTGCGAGATGGAAATAGAAACCTTCTTCATTATAGGCCACAATAATTCTCCATTTTGTGGAATTTGGCCATTGAGAGGCTTTTGTCTGAGAATACAGTTCACATGTTGTTCTCCACATTGCCCTCGTTGTGTTCTTGTAGGAAGAATGGACACGTCAAGGAGATTGGCTGACTCCCTCCTTTAGCACTGACCTCTAGTGAAACGCTTTCAGACGAGTTGCAACAGTATCGCTTTGCAACATGGAATCTTAGCACTAGCCAGGTTAGAACGATAAATGTCGGCGTTATTAGGCTCCTTTGCAACATGCGCCACACATTCCACTTCTACGAGATTTCGTGAAGGTAATCTGAATGCGTCCTAATTCTGAGCACCTATAATTACATTGTAATATAATTAAGTAACAAAGAAAATCATATAGTTGAGCGGACTCTGCGACGAAGCCTGATAAACGCTGAAGAAGAACAAATTATGTAATTTTTCTTTGTTTGTTTAAAGATTTGGCGTAATTTCTCTTTCCACAATCCTTGGGAAACAAAAATATCTGGGGAAGTATCTCGCCTAGAGAGATCGTTCCTACTTACTTGCGGAAATTTGAAAAGTTAACTGGGTAATGAGTTGCCCACTCTCGCTTCGTATCATCCTCCCGTTAACTTCTGAAGACGATTGTTGATCGGATACTAGCTTCGACGCAGTTTGTCGTTTTAGCTCATGGAGAAGGTGATGATGCCTATTCGTCATCATATGAGTTTCGGCGGTATCGTCTCCACACCTGTGCTCTATCGTCCCACACTATCGCCCACTGGAATTATAATCTCAGACTCTTATTTTAGCAGAACATTCGTTCAGTTGTTTGTACGAGCCCCATAGACGTTGTCTAAGCTCGTCTCGTGACATCTTTCATCAATCACATTCCGTTAGATTGGTTGCGTTTATGGCTCCATGCTAATTCCAACGTCAAAAGAGTATAGGGATTCAGTGTAGATCCATCGGTTCATTTATTTTTATTACATACATTTAGCAGTCATCACACGCTAACGAGCCAGTTCTCCACATCGTGTTGAGGTCTAGAGCATCATAGTTGCACTGACAATCCGTTTGTCCCTGCTCTTCACCTAGTCCGGTCATTCGATCGCCAGGTTCTACGATTGCTCCCATCCAAGTCCTCCTCCCATCCGTCCCAGAACCCCCACCCATCTAGGCAATTTCAAGTGCAAACGAGCGGTGGCGTCCTTCATTCACCAAACAAACCACCAGCCAGGAGGAGGGAGGGGGGGGGGGGGCAGTAACCGAATCGGCTCTGCGTCTTGCCGCCTGTCACATCGCCTAGCTGCATTCTAGCTTGGATGTCCGGAATGTTTGTCGGGAACAACCCGACAATTTGGCGCTCAATTTCATTCATTTCCTCGTCATTCGATCGGTGGCCGACTTTAAGCGGTTATTCACTCCAACGAAGGTCTTCAACAGAATCTTCTATATCGTAGAATTTCACTGGATTCGAGGCGAAGTGTAGTAGCACAGGTCAGATAGACACTTCTGGGCGTCTCTGCCTTGGAATGCGCCGCTCACGTCACATCTGGGGTTTTCTTGTACGTTTGAGCTGGTACTGACTTTCATTCAGTCGGTAATGAGAACAGAGCCTGTTACAAGATTTTCTTTTTTTCAAGATTTTCTTAAATTTAGAGGCAGTCTTTCATTACCACGGAATTCCTTCCTTATCTACGGCATTATCCCTGATCCCTCCCTCTACGAATACGACAAAAACATAAAAGGATACAGGAGCGCTATTACAACGATGTTTGGCGGCGATCAAAACTCTAGCTCCAGGCAGGACTCCAATCCACAAATCCTGCTAACCGGACGGGAATGATGCTCTGCGATGTTTCTATAAAAACCTTTAGCTTGACTGATTCCATGCTGATATCAGCGGCCGGCTCATCCCAGCGGCTTTGCGGATATACGGGTGAGTTCTGACGAGTCCATGAGGTGTGGATGTTGCGTTCGATCAAACGCGTCGGTGGTGTAATGGCGTGCAGAATTCCCGTCCGGTCAGCAGGAGGTGCGTGTTCGAGCCCCGCCTAACGCTAGAGTCTTGTTGGCAACAAAACATCGTTATGGGAACTTAAAACCTCGATACCAGCCTCATGAGGCGTAAAGAAAATGAATTGTATAAAGGAGGGCGTTACTCTATTCCTCTTGGGATGAGCCCCGCATTTTACTTTTACGGGATGTGTGGAGGCGATGAAGTGGGCACGTGTCCTAGGATTTAGCTTGCAGTGGCGGGCGATGAATTACTGGTGGCCTATCCTTCCCAGATAAGTCCCCTTGGTTGGCCTAGGCGGGAAATCCGAACAAAGAACTTGGTATCGTGTTCGAACGACAGCCGGCACCTTCACCAATCGCGCTCCACACACCCGCGAATACGGTAGATGCTTAAATGGAGCAATGCGCACGATTACTTAAAACCACGTAGCTATTCAGCTAGAAGAAAGCCACGTTTTCATGGTAACGACGCTAGATGTAGTCGAATATTTATTGACGATGTTTCGGGCCTTAAGCCCTTCTTTAGGACTAAAAGAATAGCTGTCAACGTCGAAACGTCGTCAATTCGACCTTCGACTACATCGAACTTCACTACTATGAGAACGAAGTTGGAATGCTCAATTAAGGATACATGGAGCCAAAGCTGGCGCTACTTAATTCGGCGCAATATGGGTTTGGGGGGGGCGCATTCTTATGGCATTTTTTCGCTTTTTACTCGTGGTAGACTTCACTATTCTGTTAGAATCTTATAATTAGTTTGGAGGTTGGCCTCCTCTAAGAAGGCGAAATACCCTATCCTACCTCAAGCTGTATATCGAAAATATTACAGTTTACCAAGGACTGCCCATCGCCGTATTGCGCTTTCAATTTTTTTCGGATGCGCCGCGCACTCTGTTCTACGGGATATCGTGGACGCATTTTGAATGACTATTTGCTCTATACAATAAGTTCCTGTAACCTGACGATGAATAAGTCAGTGCCATACACTTTCTAGTCAGCGTCTTATCTTTCCAAACTGCTCTGGCAACAAATCAGCTAATTCATGGTGGATTCGATCAACCTGGGTGGCAAACCCATTCCAAGAACCTGGTTCGGGTTGCAGACGATAGCTTGCATCTTCACTGATTGCGCTACCACGGTCCAGAAGTATTCCATTCATTTAAAAATTATTGCGAACGTTACTCGAAGTCTGTCGGACAGAAACAAAAATGAACGCAAACTCCTTTTTCGATTCGAAATGACGTCACGGGCAAGACCATTGTAAGTCGAGTAGGTGACGACAAATAAGATTCAAGGAAACGTGAAGTGGTCACTAGCGTACAAAATGGCATCCTCAGAGGTCACAAGATATTTCCGAAAAAAAAGATGTTTCGGCTTGGGTTTTTTAAAAACCTTTAAGTGCGCGGAGTGGTTCTGCTTGATCAATTCCAGAGAGTTATCTGGCATGCAAACACATCATCTTAGTAAGTGGAAAACTTGGTAACTCACTGAGTTTTTTCATCTGCCATTAATATGCCATCTTATTAGATTCACTGTGGTTTTGCTACATTATTTGTCTATTTCTTATTAAATATTTATGACGTCAATAATGTTATTTCAGTTGTTATTTATTTATTTATGCTATTACATATTCGCCCATTTATTTTGCCTTCTCTATTGCCGTGCTTAGGGAGCATGATAGCGCAGTTGCAGGTAGCGTCGGTTGTCGCGCGCAACTGAGGTTGTAGGTTCTTATCCCACCCCCCGAGCAATCATGATTTCCATCCTTCTGGCGTCAATGGACTGACATCACTCAATGTGTAGGCAAAATGCGCAGATATTCAATGGAAGTAGAATGCATGGCGCATTCCAACCTGGAGTTAATTGACGTCACCCTTTACCCTTGCTTCAATGTCTTTTTTTTGACGAGATAAACTTTTCCAATTCCACACTTTTCCAGCGTGTAATGTTTTCCTTTTTGGCTCTGATCGTAGAAAGAAATTCTTCCGCGAAGAGATTGGCAGTAGAAGTGCATGGAGCGCCAAAAGACAGGCTTGTTTTAGGTCTCTGCTCAAAAACAAATATTTTGTCTAGTCGTACAGGGGCTAGTGATTTGTCTGAGGATTATGCCACGGTTTGTTCAAGGTTTTATTTCCAATAATTTTTAATAGGTTTTTTTGAGCCTACATCTGTCAAAAACAGGGCACTTATAAGCACTGGAGGCGGTCCCACTGCAATTTTCTCTTAGCATTTCGCTTAGCAGTCGTCGCAAAACAACTACTCGAAAAATACGAAGTGCTATACGCCACGTTTTGATGCCAGGGTCTTATCCGAGGTTTACTTCTAGCCCAAATTATCCTTGTAACCTCAGAGTTCCTAACGGTTTTGCGAAAGAGTGCAGCAGCAATTTTTACACGATCTCTGATGTTTTTAACGCTGTTTTTTGGCATAATATACATACAGTGTCGTCGCTTAGGAGCACAATAAATGATTCAGTTTCTACTGGAGAATAGGGTAGCTGTTGCAGGAGAAAGCAATTACTTCTTTCTTTCCTGAGCAAGGCTTAAGACAAAGTTATGGACAGAGGATAAAAGCCGACATTAATCAATACCTTTTCGAATGCGCCATGAACTCTACTTCTACGGGTTATTCAATGACCACGGAGATGAGGAGAAGAAATTTTGGGTAGCAGCCCTTGAAGAAGATTTGATAAACCCGAAGTGATAAAAATACAGACAAGTATCTACGAGCAGATTAGTTACCAATTTACTGCTTTTGTATTAAAGGCTTGGTTGGCCCAGGCGGGGACCGAACCAACAACTGGTAGTCCTTTAGTAGCGCGCAGTCGACAGCTTCTCCGACTGCTGCCACTCGCCCATCGAGGCTAAATACACTTTCAAATTGAATTCAAAACTGAATGAACGAGGCCGCGTAAAAGTAGATTGCGTGGCGCATCCACCCACAAAGTGGCTTACTACCAAACACCGTTGCTGTAATTAAGCTTGTTCAATGTTCGGTCTTGGAGTCGTGTCGATTCTAGCCGACACAAGCAGCTGCTCTAGAAAACAGAGTCGGATTCTACCTTAGCGCAGAGCTCTTATTACTTTATTTTTCTGAAATATATTGTCTCTATTGCGTCTAATCCAGATGATCGTTCATCAGCTCGAAAAGGCGACTGCAGCGTTGTTGTAAGACTATGTCGCGTGCCAGAGTAGTCCGGCGGATCCTACTCGCTTAATGGGCACGACTAGCATTAGGCCTATTTTTCATAGCTTTTACAAAGCCTCGATAAACGTATTGGTAGGCGTACCATTCTTATCGCTCTCGTGCGATCCATTCTTTTACGACTTTCGTTCATTGGGCGTCACCGAAGTAGGTTAAGGCGAAATAAAATTAGACCCACCTAATTTTCAGCGACTTAGTCTAGGCAGAAGAATCCTTGATCCTCCATCGACAATTTTTGGTAAAGAGCGGGTGCCTCCTCTTACTTCTTCTCACTTCTTCGAATCGCGTTCCCCACTTATTGTCCTCTAGATTCTTCGCTTCTGTGGCCAATTGGGCCTCTTCTGCGCAGTTTGTTTTCCTTAAGTGTATCCGTTGACGGCTCATTAGGCTTCTTTTTCTTATAGTGGTTCCAATAAACTGTAGATAAAGATGTGGATGAAAAAGAAGAACAGAACATCACAAAAGGGGTAGTGCACGTCCATCTGCCTCAACGCATTCCAAATATAAAGTCGTTTCTTACATCGAGGTTTCTGTTCCAGTCTTCTGATGACAGTGAGAAAGCGCTATTGTTCTGAGTATAATAAAGCTATGCAGCCATGTTTTTCTTGAGAAAAATCAGAGCTAAAATATCGGTGTATAAGGCGGTTGCGAATGTGGGCAGCATTGGATTTGTGATTTTTTTTGGTTTGTGGATTTGTGAGGACGTGTACGGTCAGTAGCCTGATTGGTTGGGTTAGGTCGGTCGGCTCTAACTGGTTTTGATTGGCTAACCACCTCCCGATGCTGCTCACATTCGCGACGTGGACCTTTCATCCTTCCATGACAGGTCGTGCATGAAACTCTAGCAGCAATTTCTGACTTATGGTTGTGAAGGGCTCGAATCGATATCAGTTTCACACGAGAACAACCGCTTCCTCCCGACTGCGCCATTTCCTCTCCCAACTTAAAGGTTTCCGTTCTTCGCTGAAGTGGGGAAGGGAATAATCCGCATGAACATTTACCACTTCTTGTTCAAGACGTTAAACGTGGCACACCCATGTGAAAGTACACAAAAACGAGATGGGGTTTTCCACGGCTTTGTGCCTCTAATTATGAAGCCGTTACCGTTTCAATGAATAGCCTGATCGTTTGCAAGTCTAATTCTCATACGACGACGCTTAATAGTTGCCCTTTCATAGCGTGCGGGCCCTTAGCCGCATTGAATTCCTGAGTCTCGGCGGAAAATATCCCACAGCCTGCTCAGCAAGTCACCATTGTAGCACGTTGAGTGAAGTGGTTCCCAGCCAGACGCCATCCTGATGCTCTTAGACCATTTAATGAGCTTAGGACGTGTTGGATATGTCGGCTTGACCTTCGTGGAATTGCATCGGCTTCTCTCGCCTTCTGTAATAAAATTCTTGTTCTTGTGCCTCCTTCTAGCCAGAATCAGTTACTGCTCCATCGACGTCGATCTAGAAGCTTGCACGTCTTTAAATGATAAGCTTTAGGATCCTTTTTGATCTGTTTCGAAAGTGGCAATTCTTTGTCGAAGAAGGAGCTCAAAAATCAGCTAAAATTGGAAGATCAAGATGTGATCTTTTCTGATGCCTACAGTTTTGCTTCAATAATTATAACTTATCAAATGTGTTCTTGTTTGCGATCAAAATTCTTGCTCCAGACAAGACTCCAACAAGTGTCCTCTACATTCCGGGCAGGATGGGGTCAAACAACCATGATGGAGTAATCGGTTAGCATCCTGCCCTGAACGCAGAGGGTGCGGTTTCGAGTCTCGCCTGGTGCAAGAGTTTTGATCGCAACTAAATATCTATCGAACTGTTTGCAAAAATAAAGGGTAGAGTCCACTGTAGGCAAACCGAGGCTACTACTCTTTGAGGGAGGGCTCTTTGTGTTATATTTTACACATGAATTATTCATCGACTGTTCAATGCATGTCGTTGCAAAGGCCTCGTACTCAAACTCCCTCTACTACCTATGTATTATATATCACATAGAAATAGAATGCGTGGCGCATCCCAAAAGGGATTGACTAACGTCGTTCTCTTATCTTACTTTTCTTTGGGTGATCTTTCTGCCATGGTTTTTGTATAAATTCATTCACTTGTTACTCTTTCCCAAGGTGACCTTTCAATCAGAATTTTCGCATGTTATCTAACTCCACCTTATATTTAGGGTAATCTTTATCTTTCTATCCAGACGCGTGTAGCGCAGTCGGAGGAGGCGCCGGCTGTCGTGTGCACCCGATACCATGTTCTTGTTTCGGATTTCCCGCCCAGGTCAACCAAGCCCACCATCCCTCTGAGGTCGGTGAGCTAGTTCCAGACTTGTCTGGGAAGCATAAAGCACTGACTCGTTCATCGGCTGGCCACCGCAAGTCATGTACATTTAAGCCAAATACGCATTCAAATTGCGTCCCGCAGAAGTGGAAAGCATTTTGCATCCCGCAAAGTGAATGACTATCGCCATCCTTGATCCTTTTCCTCTTCAGATTAGTGTAGCAGTTGTCATCTCCGATTTCATTCCTCTTGTTTACCTATTTTATGGAGTTGACGTTTGTACTGCTCCATTTCGTCTTTCGCTTGCTTCTATATCATGAGCTGGATAAGCAGTGGTATTCATTTTCTTTTCTGAAGAGCGTGTCCCAGAAAGTACTACATTTTGATTTAACGAGCAGCAAGTTGGAGAAGGCTCTCGGTCTCGAGATGACGGGACAAATATTTTGAAGGTCTCACTCGCCTTATATCTCCAGATGTGTTCCGCACTCCAGTATCCTCGACGTGATGAGCTTCTCAACTTGCCCGGCACTATACATAGGCTTCTTGCCAGATGATACCTCCATTTAGGGTCCCAGTGTTTCTAGAACTTCTGTGAGTTTCCATTTAATCCTCACTGCATTACAGGACGGTCGTAGAAGCCCTTAGCTCTGAACTAGGGATGCTAAATCGCTGAAATGTGCCGTCATCTCGTAGACTGGGGCTCAGGGGAATCAGCGAGGGAGTGTGCTCTGCAGGAAAACGATCAGCCTTCACATGCGTGTGGCTAAATGGTTTTCCTCGAGTCGACCTAGAAAGGAAACTCGTCCGATGAAATTTTATCGAACGGAAATTTTAGCGGAAGACGTCCATCTCACACGTTCGAAGGCTTGTGAAATTGCGGCCTCGGTTTTACTGCACTCAATTACTATATGGGAATTTCCTTCTAATCGTCCAATTCAAGGTTCAGTGACTAGAGCTCCTTATGAAGCTTAATAGCCGCTGTTAAACAGTTGTCATTTTGCCGTTCTCTTTCAACTATTGGCTATTTTGCTCAGTCTTTCGCGCTGTTACCTACTATGCGTACCATTTTCACGTCGAACTGGACAATTTTCAAATCGAATTGGCACTCTTATAAACCAGCCTTACTGACTGAGTAACTTTTGAAATTAACAGCGAACCCTATCGAATCCAAATGACGCGATTTTTATTTGAATGTATGTAAATGCTGCTTACTTTAAGGGTCAAAGTGAGGATATGAGTATTCTCTACAATCGTTTTTGTTGTAGTGCGTACAAGTGTGAAACTCCATGCAAGCAGAAATGTTGCTATCAATCGAATAAAATTTCCTGTGTCTTGAACGAGGGCATGGTGCAATCTCTTTTTTTGCCACTAATAAGTGGATATGTCTCTGCACTTTGAGGCAAACTTTAAACCAATATTTTTCTTTGAATAATGAGAATTAGGGCGCGTGTAGCGCAGTCGGAGGAGATTCCGGCTGTCGCGTGCATCACGTTTCTGGCTCGGATTCCCGCCCAGGTCCGCCAATCCTTCCATTTCTTCAGGGTAGGTGAATTGGTACCAAATGTCCTTGACGACATCCCTTAAAAGTAGAATGCGTGGTGCATCCCAAAAGAGTTGAGCAATGCCGTCATTTATCCTTATTCTTAATGAGAATTAATTAAAACTTCAATAAATGTGTTCACTTATTGGATGTGTGTATTAAAACTTCAAAGAAGCCATTCTAAAAATTCTTGGACAAAAATATATTCTGACCATTTTGGAGAGTCTCTAATTTAATATGGAGGAAACTATTTCGATTTGGAGGAGGTCGCTTTGATTTCAAAAGTTTCAGGCCAGCTTAGAAGAAAAGAGAATAGGCTAACCTTATTTGATTTCCAGTCTGATCTAAAAGGTGTTCAATGTGATTTCAGAAGTGTCCAATTGGACGTGAAAATGGTGTATACTCTAGAGGGGAAAGGACGACGTTAATCAATCCTTGCTTGGAATGAACCACGCATACTACTTCTAGGAAGGCACTCTAAATACTATCACATTTCGAATATACTATTAGGTTGTAACGAAATAAATGGCACTGAACCACTGTAAATTTAACCAGTTAATATCCAGGCTTGTAGGCAAGTTTATTAAACGAAATAAAAACCTTCTGATTCTGCACATCTTTGCCAACGTGACACAAGCTTTCTTATCCCAGTAGCATAAAAATCAGAAGTTCTGGAATTGACGAAATCTTCGAAGGCACTTTCGGCATCCTGTTGGCATTTGAATATTTTCCCTACCAAGAAG
The DNA here is from genome assembly GCA_947359475.1 of Heligmosomoides polygyrus bakeri. Taxonomy (NCBI): domain Eukaryota; kingdom Metazoa; phylum Nematoda; class Chromadorea; order Rhabditida; family Heligmosomidae; genus Heligmosomoides; species Heligmosomoides polygyrus. The sequence continues at coordinate 19,962,110 of OX375868.1, forward strand.
TCGCCAAGATGCTTGAAGAAATGGTAGTCTGTTGGGGAGAGGTCGGGAGAAAACGGAGGATGTGGTAGAGTTTCAATGCTCAGCTCATTCAATTTCTGCAACGCCATTCGTGCTACATGGGGACGAGCATTGTCGTGCAGAAGGAGAACTCGCCTTCGGTTTACCAAGGCCGGCCGGATATCCTTCAACTTTTTCATCATTTCTTCAATTTCAATGCAGTACTTCTCTGCCGTGACGGATTCACCGGGAGGGAGGAAGCTGTGGTGAATAATTCCCAGCGAACACCACCGTACTGTCACCATTACTTTCTTTTGGTGCAATTCCGGCTTCGCAAAAACCTTGGGGCTCTCATCGCTGTCCACCCACTGTGCCGATCGTCGCCTGTTGTCGTACATTATCCATTTCTCGTCACAGGTTACGATGCGGTCACGGAATGGGTCCGTTTCGTTCCGTAGAAGCAGTGCGGACGAGATCTCATAGTTTCTTTGCTCCTCAGACAGCTCGTGAAGCACCCATCTTTCCAGCTTTTTGGTCTTTCCAATTTCCTTCAGATACCGGGCAGCTGTGTTGTTACTGACGCCAAGAACCTTCGCTATCTCCCTGGTACCTTTGTGTGGATCCTCCTCTACCACATCTCTCAGCTTGTCCTCATCAACATCACTATGCATCCCACGACCTTCATGCCCTTCCAAGCTCTCATCTCCATTCCGGAACTTCTGATACCAACGATACGCCGTCCGAATTGTGGAACATCCTTGACCGAATGCGGCGTTGATCTTCTCGTCGCCTCCTTAGCTGTAGTGCCCAGCTTGAATTCATACAAGTAAATGCCTCGGATTACCCTTTTGTACATCTGCAAAAAAGTCAATAAAACTCTAGAGTTTTCCCACTTTTACCTAGAAAATTTGGTACTCACCGGTAGAGCAAAGTTTGCGCTTCTAAATGATATGCCACATGTTAAGGTTTGTTCTTGATCAAACGCGTAAAGACGCGCCAAAAAATGGCGCGAGCCAGTGCCATTTAATTCGTTACAACCTAATATTAATAAGAATAATAATATATCTGAATGAATTGGCATCCAATCGTACAAGGCCTAGTCTGCTACCAACCCATCGACCAAAAAGGGATATACATTTAACCAATTTAACAATTAGTGCTTGGTTGCTTGTTCTACTTTGGAAGACAAACCTTTCCTTTTTGCAACGTTTTGAAAAATAGTAAATCAATTTTTTAACTCTAGATAAGAAGCTCTACTAAAAAGAAACGCAGATAGCGCAGCTGTATGATGCGCTCTTGTGTACACTTCGAAGAAGGGCTTTAGGCTCGGAATCCCTACAGTACAACCAAAAATTTCAAAATCAGTGAGATGGTACCAGGCATGTATGGGAAGAACTAGCCCTGTGTTATCCATCGGTTGGTCCCAACAAAGCATAGTATGGGTCAAATACGCATTCAAATCGTCTCCATTACATCCTGTAGAAGTGGAATGCGTGGCGCTTCTCACATAGACCAACCTTTATCCTTCATTTAGCGCGAGTAGTTCGGAACCTCCTGTGCCGGTGCTACCAGGCGCCGTAGCAGCTTCCTTAGCTCATCCAGCCCAACTTTCGAAATTCCGTTTTATAAGCTGACGGCTTCAAAGGAAGTCATAATTCGTCAGAGAGGGAGGTGTAGAAAGCTTAGAAATGGGCCACCAAATTCACACGGGCCGACTTACATGCAGCCGTCCCTCCTCCTCGTCCGGCGCACCTGCGGTGTCAGTGCGCTAATTTCGAGTGCTCACTGGAACTACGCTCCTGTTTTCCGATGTAACTGTCACATAGTGGTTGATAGATGACCATGTCAGAAAGAGCAGCGCCGGCCATCCGCCGCCGTGGCCGCCGCAGCGGTTTACATCGACAAAGAAGCCGCCCCCACCCAGCCGGCATACGGTAATTGCCGACATCTATCTCGTTAATGTAATTGAGAGCGTTGGCACGCACCCCAGAGTTGTGTGGCACTCCGTGTGTGTTTTTGTGTCGTCACGCAGTCGAAGACGTTTGACTCGAACTTATCGAGGTCTTCATCTCTTAGCGGCGCCTTGAACAGTCTGTTCTTCCCGAAATCCTCTGCAAACATTACATGCTGCTCTTTACTATAGTTACCTAGATCCCTCTGCTGGCATGGTACAGAATTCCCGTGAAATGGAGTTCTGGTGAGTGCTTGCAGGTGTATCTCTCAACAAAATGACCACTCTTGCTCAAGTTGACTAAGATTGGTTTTTTATTCATTTTTGTTAAAATATAATGCTTATAGAGCGTGTGTAGCGCTGTCGGAGGAGGTGACGCCTGTCTCCTGCACCCGGTACTAGGTTACTTGTTTGGATTTTCCGCCCAGGCCAACCAAGCATTCTTTCCCTCTGGGGGGGGGGGGTCAGTGTATTGGTACCCTACTTGTCTGGGAAGGTTAAAACTCTGAGTTTTCCATCGGCTGACCACCGCAGATCATTGTATGGCCAAATACGCATCCAAATCGCCTCCACAATATCCCGTCGAAGTAGAATGCATGGCACATCTCAAAAGGGAGAAAAGGGATTGAGTAACGCCGTCTTTTATCCTTCATGGTGTCTATTGCTACCATCCTTGTCTGAGACGGATAAAACGCTGACCTGTTCATCATCTTGCCACCCTAAGTCATTGCATAAGACGAAAGCTCATTCAAGTTGCCTCCGTGATATTCCGTATGAGTAGAATGCGTGGCTCATTCCAAGGGAGACTGATCGACGCCTAGCCTTATCATTTAATTTTGTGATCCTTAGTGTTGGACAAAACTGAAACAACCGAGCTCAATGACCGTAACTAGCACGCCTGCTCACGATAGTGATCAACATTTGATCTGCTACGCAGTTGACACCATGTGACCTCAAACTTGGATAATTAAACGTTTCATATTTATATAGATGGAGGTGATGGAGGGAACTTGTCTACGATTTAGATACCGTTACTGATCTACAAATTTACCTTAATCAATATCCTTCTCCGTCCTTAATAATGCTATTGTAACTGAGGTTATTGTACTCCTTAGCTTAAGCATTCTTTTAAATGTAATAGTATATGAGAATTCAAACGATGAAAGGAGACAATAAAAGAAGGTTGTGCACGATTTCATGCATTCTCGTTTACTGATTTTGAACTCATAGCAGTGGAATAATATAAAATAATAAATGAATAATAATGCAAATATATATAATACGTAGCGGGATCAAGAAACAACAAATTTTCAACAATATTCACATCTAAACATCACAAGCAATCGACTTTGTGTGGAATGGGTTGACTACTTCGCAGAAATTATAAAAATGAGTATAATAGAAATGATAAATTCAGTACAAAGCCATACCGCTAAATTACTAATAGGTTGGAAATTATGTATTGAACTGCATCAGCTTCTAGAAAGAGATATTAGCCATTAATAGTTGTAGCTTCTCGCTCGGCTACGTCTTCCAGTAGGACACCATTTCTCGCTAGAGTACACCACTACCGTGCCCACTGCACATCATATCTCGTACCAATGGCGCAGTAGGAAGAGGCGCCGGCTATTTAGTGCACATCGAATCGAGATACCTGATTCGGGTGTCAAGCCTAGACCAACCATTCGTCCATTCCTCCGTGGTCGACGAATTGGCATCAGCATTGTCTAAAAAGGGTAAAGCACCGAATCATAGGAAAGCTAAGGCGTGTTATCAAAACTCTTCAAAACTGCAGTAGAGCTAGATAACCTAGAATACCTAGAGCTGCCTTGCTAGAGATACAGCAATAGTACAGGGTGGCCCATAAGTCCTGCAACAAAAACATAGGCGTATAAAAAGGCTAAGAGTGCACCAAATTTGGTACACTTTTAAACAGTGTTTGCCCATGGCTTATAGATTATGGTGGAGTGGTAGTATTTATGAGGGACCATCCTGTATTGAAAAGAGCCTTCAGATCGTGTGGGTTGCTTTGCAGCTCGCGTCGCAGCACCTCGTACGGAGTTTTATTTCTTAGTCGTTCCAAAGAAGATATTGAAGAATAGTTTTTAGGCTCTATAGAGCAGAACAATTTCTTTAAGATGGTGAATAAACAAAGATTGAAAATCTCAAGATTCAGGAATTTCACAGCTATTCTTTCGCAGGTGCAATATTTTGCAGGTGGACTGAGAACCGCTACCACGTCCTTTTCTTTTGGTGTTAGAAGAATCGCTTTACCAGAATGTGCATTTTGCCTTTAAACATCGCGATTGAGTCTCCAATATATGCTGTTATGTTTTTGTTCCCATCAAACGAACATTTTTATTGATTTTCACTCTTTTTACACAAAAGCCTAAGGTGTGAGGGGAGATATTTTGGAAAATCGTGTATAACAAAAACCTTCCATGGCCAGTATTAAACGCTCTATTATTTTGACCTTTCTGGGATCGCTCAACTTTGAGAAATTTTTCATCAAATGAAGCAGAGGCTGAATACCCATTTCGAACGACGCCCTCCAACTGCGCTTACAATTTTTTCCTTCTACTCTCTTCTTCTCATAGCTGAGTCTTCATCTCACTTGTGTGCTTGTAGAGCTTTCCTTGTAGTTTTCTAGAAACGACATACTGCTTAGTAGTAGATTAAGCACACTGCTGAATATTGCATTCGTTATAGGCGGTTGCTGCATCGTGTATGATCAGAAAATTAATAGCGTTATTCTATTGTAGTTCAGATCCGTTCATCTAATGTTCACATTCGAGAAACCGCCCATACACAATACCATCATACCGTATGTTCAACAACCAGTCTTCCGAAGTTTAGTCACATCGGAATGGAAGCGCTCCACCACGGGCCAGAGAAGAATTTTCGGCAGTTTTACGGAGAGCGCATTACTTTGTAATAAGAGCCGCTGCAACCATAATACTTTCCTGAAGTATAGCACTAAGTACATGCTACATAAAAGTTGGTATGCGGTTCTTTGCAATTTGAAAAAGACAACCGATAAGGTCGCCTAATTTTATTGCAGGACTTATGGACCACACTGTAGTGATTGACCGCGGTAAAGGTAATTGAATCTTACCCATGAGTTTTGTACAACTTTTTATGGCTAACAGCATTAATTCTGCATGCTGGAGACTTCAGTGAAACACTATAACAATCCCAGTTGTGCTATAAGAATTCTAAAAGTATGTGGTTCTACCTCTCGTTTTTGTTGTTTTGGTCTCTTTATCTGACTTTTTTCCAAGCAAAATCCATCATCCTCCATCGTAATGCGGCCTTCTGAAGCTGCACATCCATTGCACGTTGTTCACGTTGTCATCATTGTGTGTGCGGGAGACAAAGCGGCAGGAAATTTGCACTTGAGAAAGTTCATAGTGGCAGTGGCTGAAATAAACGAGACGACGAGCTGAAGATAAGGGCTTGTCTGGGAATTTGCGTAACAAGCTTGACACGTCGCAGTGGGGCACTGCGACATCCGCATGGCATATTGACTTGAGTAAAGCAGTCTTCATAGGGCTTTGAATAGATTATACCTAATCTGATACTTCCGGCTGTCGCTTCGTGCTGGGTTTGACTTGCTCATCTCACGCCTTGAGACCGATTCTGTCCTCCCAAGTCCCTTTCGTTCTCAGCTCATTGAAATTCTTCAGTGTACGAGCCGGTGAAAGCCCCGGCTGTCGCTTTCATCCTGAGTCAAAGTTCTTGGTTCGGATCTCGCCTAAACCTCCGAGCCGTAAAGTGGTGCCAGGCTTGTCTAGGAAGGAAAATTGGTTGGCCAGCGAAAAGCTGCTGAATAGGTGAAAACGCATTCAAATTTACTTCCGCGATATCCCGTAGAAGTAGAATGCGTGGCGCATGCCACAAAGGGACTGAGTCATGAACACTTCTGTTTTTTTCAACCTCTTAACATAGTTTCGTAGATGAAACCTACAAATAGGTCTATCAGGTCGAGGAATAAGTTCGTAACGTTTTCTTCGAAGAGTTTTATTTAAACGTTTTGCTTTTTGTTTGACACTATTTATAAGAAATTTCGTATTTATTGGAAAGTACTTTTTTGCTACACAGAGCTACATTGTCAGTTTTTCAAAGCAATTTAGTATTTTTCGTTATTTTCTGCCTTAGAAGCAAAACACCTAAGGGATAAATCAGTATTTTCGACACCTTCATTTCGCCGTGATCAAAAAGCAGCCTTAACAGCCCGGGATATTTGCGAGGTGTACAGAGAAGGTGTCATAGGCGAGTCTGCAGCACGGAAATGGTTTGCAAAGTTCAAAAACGGCTACCTTGACCTCGACGACAGCCAACACCGAGCAGAAGGCCTTCGGAATTCGATGAAGGGCATCTTAAGGAAGAGAAGAGAAGAGAACGCCGCCAAAGAAGTCGCTAATTAGCCGGCAAAATGAACAGCGATAGAAAAACGGTTCTTGGCCACCTCCAATAGATGGTATCTACCGAAAAAATAGGAGCCTGTTGTTTCTCGACCTGACTAAAATAAATAAGGAGAAGCTTCAAACTGCTTTACAACATCTCGTCTGGCGTCGAGCAGCATGCTGCCATAAACAACGTTTTTTGTACCGAATCATCACAGGAGGTGAGCATGGTTTTTAATGCTGTATAAAGCAAATAAACGAGTGAGTGGCTTAAGGCGATACGCGAAGAGCAAGTGATAAAAATGGTGATTTTTGCCTTCTGGGTTTTATTTTCATTTTCATTAATATCTCAGCCTAATAATAACGAAAAATTTAAAACATTTCTGAAAAATTAAGCTTGCTTCTACGATATCCCGTAGAAATAGAGTGCATGGCGTATCCCGCAAATGGACTGAGTTACGACTTCATTTATCCTTTTAGCCTTTAACACAGTTCATTGAAGAAAACCTGCAAATAGGGCTATTAGATTAAGGAATAAGTTTCCAGCGTTCTCTTCCAAGAGCTTTATTTCAACGATTTGCTTCTTGCGAGAAAGATGCGAGAACACATCCTCTCGCTTGTCCTACGACTCCTGCCTGACATTTGATTGACTTGTGCGTTGCGATAAGTTCGGAGGTGGGCTCGTCGCCAATGATGCCTCCAGCGCGTTTTTTGGCCGCAATCCAAGAGCATTTTTCAGGTTACTATTCAAACTTCAGCAGAAGTTGTTGCAATGGCTTCACCTGACTTTATAAAGGTTTAGGTGACCTGACCAAAATGCTCCAATAAAGCACTAAACAAATTGTAAGGATACCGCTACTTACTGAAGACACACTACTCTAGAAGACTTGATGAAGAAATTGAAAATAAGGCGATTTCAATGGCCGACTCATGGCTGCGGTTTAATTTGCAGCCGTATGAGGTCGTATATCACTCGGTGACAGACCAACTTCTGCTCCATCTGCCCCCGTCTGATTGAATTCCGATTCACGTAGTATTGTTGTTCGGGTACTATAATCTATTAGGGTTAGCTCAGTTTTGAAGAAGAAGCTTGCTGAGGTGAAAAATGGAAAATACAGCACTGCGAAATGTATTCTAACCCATGTATTCGTATTTTTCCGAATTATCCTTAAAGATTATGCTAGAATTCATTAACTTTAAATTTCAAGGAAGATGTTGTGCTATGTGGATGCTTCGCATGACAGCTTCTCATCGCTAAGAAAGAGGTGACAACGAACTCAATCTTCTGTAGAGCAATGAATCGTACGATACAAAAATAACTAGGCTCCTACATAAATAGCCGTCCCGACTTGTCTTTTTCTACTCCCAATACTGGCTATTAACCAGCACTTGGACTGATCTCTTTTTTACAAGCCGATTTCTTTTCTTTTGCCTCCTGGCCGCCGCCGAGGTGCGTACCAGTATAATGAGGTCTCTGAAAGGCGGGACCCGCCTGGCAGTGCGTACACAATGGTTTAACTTGGAATGTTAGTTGGTTCTCGCCCCTACACCGTCTACTTCAGTTCTACTATATATACGTGAATTTTTCTCAAATAATAATTGATTTAAATATCAATATTCCACTATAGTTATTCTTTCTATTGAAAAATGCTCTTCTATTAAAGCTTCTCCCAGCTGGTTTCAAGTCTGTGCTGGGGGAGTGAAACATCTGCTGTGGAATCTGCCTCTCTTATTGTTTAGTTGGTCACGAAGGAATCTGGCATTTCGGTCTTTCCTCTATCTAGCTGATTTAATGGGTCCTATCTAATTGTGCTCTCTTCTTTTTCTGATGCTATTTTTGTTTGTTTCCTTTCTCCCACTGAAGCCTTTTATTCACCACTATTGGCTTTTTGTGTTCGGTACCTTGGAGTGTTTCCTTTATGGCTGACTGTCTGGTGGTGCACGTCGTCTTGCGGCGTATTAAATAAATAAATAAACAAATAAATAAACTATCACAGATGCTTGGACGCTTAGGCCACATACTCCTACTAATTCGCTTTGCAAATTTCATAGTGGTATTTCGAGTTTTTCATCAGCGTTTCAACGCCGCTGAGTTACGTGCACTATCAAAGGAGTTCGAAGCAAATTTTTTCAAATAGGAGAAGTTTTAGGAATCTTTTTTCACGATGTACCTCTAAGAAGTAGAATTCGTTACGCGTTTCAAATAGGGATTGATTAACGCCGTCTATTATCCTCTACCCTCTTTCCTCTAGCCTTTATCATTATCAGTGGCTCTCACCTTCAAGTTACTGTATAGACCAAATGTGCTTTCAAATTTCATCCCCAATATCCCACATCACAGAAATAGAATGTGTGGAGCATCACAAATAAGAATTGATTATTTGCATGCCAATAAAAGCTCCACCTAACAACATCGTGGCACAGAAGTATTATAAACGTTGTTAACACCAATGCCGAGGTTTCGAATTAGAGGACATGGAATAGACTATTTAGTTCCTCTTTGTGCTCATTCCTTTGACCCTATCTTTTACCTTCGTTTTAAAACTATGAATGGGCCAATTTAGGTAGCGACTGACTAGCATGCCTAAGCACGCATCAGTCAACCCCAGTTTCAACATCGGCTACGACTTGCTATGATTTTTCCACCCAGATGGGGTCGTAGACTTTTTCTAGTGACATCCGAATCGGGAACAGGACCTTGTTCTTGAAATGGCCTTCGACAATTCGTTGCCTAGGGCTAAATGAGAATTTCAACTGTCTCCGCGAGGCCATCCTAGTGAAAGGGTAACGATGCTCCCTAAGGGAGCTAAGCTTTCGCCTTACCACTGTGTCAAAGTTAATTTCTCTAAACGGCTGCTACGTGGAGGCTCCACAAAGTGCTGCGTTTCTGAAGGCGTCTCCCCTTACTCAAACTTCAGCATGAGTTTTCTGCACTTCTATAGGTTTTTGTTAAGGCGAGAAGCTTCGCATTCTAACGAAATTTACGTTTTCAATAGTAGTGACTGTTCTTGTGGCATATTTGTCGGGCAGACAAGAGTTTGAGGCCGATCGCGGGCTACGGGCCGTGAGGCTCCACTCTCCCGGATACCACGGAGAAGTCTCCCCAGGGAACGGCGATAATCGACACAAATCCTTGTTCTTCCCCGCCATAACCTCGTGTCCATCTGACGTCAATGCCGCCATCCCGTGCGCTCTTTTTCCTAGGTTTGCGCAAAGGCTTGAATTTCTGGTTTTCTGCCACTACTCAATCGAACTATAGGCTGTTCGACGCCTTCATTTTCCAGACAGGAGAAAACTTTTACGATTTTGAATAAATTCTTATTCTAAAAATACATTTTGTAGGGTTAACGAAGACATTTTTACGATGCTTCGATGACTCACACGCTGTTACAAATTCTTTCTCTGTTTGCCTGTGTCACCAGTGTCACCAGCCATCTCGATGCTCATCGTGTTGCTCGAGCGCACGCCACTACCGTCTCCATTCTTCCGTGTCACGTGTCAGAGTGCTCCAGTAGGCCGTGCTTGCTCGTGTGACATGAATGCGTCGTTCGTTTTTTCCTATGATCAGTAGCCAAGTACAATTTAAGAACGAAACTTCCGAAATTTTTCCTTCGTGTTGTATAATAAAAAGAGATTGCGCCATGTAATCGCAGCATATTGTGAAGTTTACTTTATTGATAATGTGAATGCCATCCACGTCCAGTTGTGAAGTGGGGATTCGCTCCAGTTTTCGATTCCATTGATAGTATGATAAAGGACAGCGTTACTTAATTTTTGTGATGCGCCACTCATTCCGTTTATAATATTATATTTCTACGGGATGTCCTGGAGACGATTTGACTGCGTATTTGGTTATATCTATCTTGCGGTGGCCAGCCTATCGACAAGTCAGCGCTTTGTCCTTCCCAGACGAGTTTGTTACCTATCCGCCGATCCCGGAGGGATGGAAGGCCTGGTTGGCCTGGGCGGAAAATCCGAACCTAAAACCTATTCTCGAGTGCAGACGCCAGGCGACACTTCCTCCGACTGCACCACACGCGCCCTTTGTAGTATAACTCGGTATAGCGCAAAATTGCTGCATTTGCTTCATCAATCCAATATACATCGTGGCGAATACACGGCACAATCTCTTCATGTGTCAGAGTAGAATATTTCGGTTTCCCACATTTCAATGTAGACCTTACCATTAGTGCATCCTTACTTCTCAATGACTTAAAAAGTGCAGGAATCCCATGGTCATTCAAAAAGTATAAATATTTTTTGGATGAGAGTACAATCTAGTCTTTTGAACGATCTGCAGTTTTAGCTCAAAAATCTTGTCGTTTTTAAAGCATTCAGCCTTGATTTAAATGAAGCCACGTCGCGAAAGTGAGCAGTATTAGGAGATGGGAGCGTGCCAACTAATCATAGCCAGTCAGAGTACCGACCGAACACGCGCCAGCCAATAAAGCTCCCCTAGTGGCACGTCCGTCTCTCTTATCTCCAAATGCTGTCCACGTTCGCAACGCGAACTTATCTTTCCTATAGAATAAGGTGAAAATCTATGCGTAAAATTATTTAGATAATTATTATATCATATTATGGGCGCGTGTAGCGCAGTCGGATGAAGCGCCGGCTGTCGCGTGCACCTGATACCAGGTTCCTGGTTCGTATTTCCCGCCCAGGCCAACCAAGCCTTCCATCCCTCCGGGGTCGGTGAATTGGTACCAGTCTTCTCTGGGAAGGATAAAGCGCTGGCTTGTTCATCGGCTGGCCACCGCAAGTCATTGTAGGGCCAAATACGCATTCATATCGCCGCCACGACATCCCGTAGAAGTAGAATGCGCTGGCGCATCCCAGAAGGGATCGAGCAGCGCCGTCCTTTATCCTTTATCCTTATTATATTATTAGTTATTAAACTTTATTGCTTTATTGAAATTAAATTAAAAAATTATAATTATATTAGGTTGTAACGAATTAAATGGCACTGGCTCGCGCCATTTTTTGGCGCGTCTTTACGCGTTTGATCAAGAACAAACCATAACATGTGACATATCATTTAGTAGCGCAAACTTTGCTCTACCGGTGAGTTCCAAATTTTCTATGTAAAAGTGGGAAAACTTTAGAGTTTTATTGACTTTTTTGCAGATGGACAAAAGGGTAATCCGAGGCATTTACTTGTATGAATTCAAGCTGGGCACTACAGCTAAGGAGGCGACGAGAAGATCAACGCCGCATTCGGTCAAGGATGCTCCACAATTCGGACGGCGTATCGTTGGTATCAGAAGTTCCGGAATGGAGATGAGAGCTTGGAAGAACATGAAGGTCGTGGGATGCATAGTGATGTTGATGAGGACAAGCTGAGAGATGTGGTAGAGGAGGATCCACACAAAGGTACCAGGGAGATAGCGAAGGTTCTTGGCGTCAGTCACAACACAGCTGCCCGGCATCTGAAGGAAATTGGAAAGACCAAAAAGCTGGAAAGATGAGTGCCTCACGAGCTGTCTGAGGAGCAAAGAAACCGACGATATGAGATCTCGTCCGCACTGCTTCTACGGAACGAAACGGACGCATTCCTTGGTCGCATCGTAACCTGTGACGAGAAATGGATAATGTACGACAACAGGTGACGATCGGCACAGTGGGTGGACAGCGATGAGAGCCCCAAGGTTTTTGCGAAGCCGGAATTGAACCAAAAGAAAGCAATGGTGACAGTATGGTGGTGTTCGCTGGGAATTATTCACCACAGCTTCCTCCCTCCCGGTGAATCCGTCACGGCAGAGAAGTACTGCATTGAAATTGAAGAAATGATGAAAAAGTTGAAGGATATCCGGCCGGCCTTGGTAAACCGAAGGCGAGTTCTCCTTCTGCACGACAATGCTCGCCCCCATGTAGCACGAATGACGTTGCAGAAATTGAATGAGCTGAGCATTGAAACTCTACCACATCCTCCGTTTTCTCCCGACCTCTCTCCAACAGACTACCATTTCTTCAAGCATCTTGGCGACTTCTTGGTAGGGAAAATATTCAAATACCAACAGGACGCCGAAAGTGCCTTCGAAGATTTCGTCAATTCCAGAACTTCTGATTTTTATGCTACTGGGATAAAAAAGCTTTTGTCACGTTGGCAAAGATGTGTAGAATCAGAAGGTTTTTATTTCGATTAATAAACTTGCCTACAAGCCGAGATATTAACTGTTTAAATTTACAGTGGTTCAGTGCCATTTATTTCGTTACAACCTAATAAATTAAAAATTAAAAATTATTTATTAAAATTTATTGCTTTATTAAAATTAAATTAAAAAATTAAAATTATTATATTCATAGTTCTTCAATAACATAAATACAATGACACAAGAATTTTGAACAAAGGACAACAACATCACCCAATACAACGATAGCTAGCAATAACTTAAATATGTTTTGTTTCGCCTCTATCTTCATACAAAACACGTTGATAATTAGTTACCCGGAGGCTTATTAGTGAAGAAGGTAACTAATTCATTTAGTTGCTAGTACTGTATTGGGCGAAATATTTTTTAAATTGTTTTTAATTTGTTGTAGCAGCTAAATTTTACAATTGAAAAATATGGTTAACATGTTGCGACTTCATCGTCTCTCTTCACGAACAGAAGTTCCGCTTAGGGTAGAGGTAGTACAGACTGCATTCAGGGTGAAGATTTAACTACGTATACTTAGTGGTTCTATTCTGAACTTAGCTCATTTTGCCGTGTAGTATTACTCGTTCAGAGGAACTTGAAGCGAAATGGCGGTCCTGTTCCCCCATCAGCTGTCTTCCATCAAATGTCTTGCCCCGCATCTCGGACAGCGCCCTCCATTCCTCATAGTGGCAGTCTCCTGTGATAAAACATGTTGAGTGGACGTTCGATAGGAAGGTGATTTAGTAGGACCACGGAGGTGCCACGAGTGGCGAACACCTGACCAGCCGCGTTCGTCTCTCACACCTTTACTCCCATAATCACCGCCTGCTGCTGGCCGCGTCAAAACTCTCCAACAACGTCATATCGGGTTTCAATCAGGTGTTCGCGATTCTTTGGCAGCCTCTGCTGCTGCAAAATTGTCGCCGTACCGCTAGCACCAACTGCTTTTATCAATAGTCTTCAATAGTCCCCTTTATTCCCACAATCACCGCCTGCTGCTGGCCGCATCAAAGCTCTCCAACAACGTCATATCGGGTTTCAATAGTCTGTGATTTTGGTATTATTCATTAGATGAATGATTCAGTTATAGGATATTACCAATATTACGTTCCTTGGCTTTTATGGCTTAAATCACTTGATATTAACTTAAAGAGTGACTATTACTACTCATTTATAGGTCTTAAATCACCTAGGGTATTGGCAGCATACTTCACCGGCACATGATTTGGTATCACATTTTTTAGACTTTATGCATGAAACAGTAACTTAGGCTATCATAGTTGGAAAGCCTTTGGTTCTTTAAATATTATTCTCTGTTATCAAGGGTTTTCATCACTTTCCAAGCTGATTCGCATAAACGACTTCAGCGATAAGAATATAGAGGTAGGCATCAATCACCGCTTATTTGGAATGCACAAGACATTCTACTTCTAAGGAAGGAAATTTAAATGCGTATTTAGTCTACAGAAAGACTTGTGGTGGTGAAGTTCATGCTCTTTCCTTCCAATATTTCAGCGACACTGGAGAGGTGACAGGCTTAGGCCTGGGCGGGATTCGAGCCAGAGACCTCACTCAAGGTGCGCGCAACAGTCGTCGTTTCCTCCGACTGCGATACCACGCGCACAGTTCTTCGCTAGCTGTGTTTAAACGATGAATTAAACCTGTCCTCAAACTGAGACACTTACAACACATTCAATAGAGACGTCAGCTATGCCTTGAACCACTCCCATGTTCGAGTCCTTTCCTGGGCAGCCTATCCCTCCATCACTCTCGAGTCTCTGACACGGATAAGGCTTGTCTTGAAACACTGGCTTGTCTCTTCGTGGCCACCTGGTCTCCATCTTTCTCTGGCACGTTTTGATTTGAAGCCGTCAGAGCACGATTTTGTAGAATTGGGATGCATGGCGCATCCCATCGCGGCATTGATTTATGATGACCTTCATACAGTTTTTCCTTATGAAAGTGAAAACTATATCGCTTGCTTGCCTACATTGCTATTCTAAGCTGTATAAGAGAGCTCATCCTTCCGTGTGTCCGTGGATGCGTCCTCCTGAGCAGAATTAACGACCACTGTATGAACTTCGAAGCGCATGGATCAAGTGACCTATTGACGTAATCAATTTCAAGGGGAAGTTTCAATTTTCACGACCACTGGGCGCGCTTCGTAAGCAGCTATTAAAATCGCTATGTCAATCAATATCGATCGATAACATGACTTTCCACAGTTGGGCATTTGCGTGCAAAATCATTACAGCTTGATGGATTTCACATCGAATGAAAGAACTTCAACCACCCAACCAATGTCAATTTACTATGTGCCTATTCAGACATAAGTAGTGAAGAGTGTGCGCCATGCGTTTCATTTCCGTACTTCATCATACCTTCAAGTGCCCATCAGAATGCCATTTGTTGCCTAAAGATTCCAGTGGCGCTGTAAACGATTAAATACTCCGCACAATTAAATATAGAGTGCATGTTATCCGCTCTTATAAGTGTGTATAGTCATTCTATGGCCGAAAATTTCTGCTAAATTTTTGATAGTTGTTTGTTCGTCAAAAGGTGTTTCTATGGTGAACGCATTTTTAGTACAACACCTTATTTCTGACAAGCTCACTCCAAGCTTTGATCGAGAGGAGTCGTGCAATTCTCTAGGATTCTCTATAGGTCCCATTTGTTTCCGATATCGCCATCAATTTGCATCACTTTGTTTTTGATCTTATTGCTTTTGTCCTCGAAGCCAGCTGTGCTTTTCTCGATCTTCTGCCACTACATAAGCTCGGAATTCTTGATCGTCTCTTAATTCCTCCAGGGTTTTGGCCTTTCTGTGTCTAAAAGATATTTCATGCTCCTTATGGAATTTTCTGTCCTTACGTTTGGAGCCCGAACTGCGTTTTCGCATCGCTGTATTTCTAACCGTCATCGAAATCTTTTGAGATTCATTCAACGGGTTATGTCAGTACCGCCAGTATGTTAACACTGCTTCTTTCAATCGGCATAGTCGAATCAACACAGCGACTTGATGACCTAGGTAAGAACAGAATTGAGTGTACATTCTCGGATATTTGTGCTTTTGTCTACTTAAAATATTACGCTTCGTTTATTTGTTATTATTTATTTACTCGCTCGTTCAAGGCATGGACCACTGCGTGCCAGTGTGTTAACTGATTCTTCTTCTTATTCTTCAGCGTTTGTCCCGCATCGTCGCGGGGTCCGCTCTTCTGGTGTTACGACGCCACCTTTCCCGATCCTGCGCTTGATCAGGGTGGACACCAGCTACTTTCATGTCCGTGTGTAACGTATCGGACCAACGCTGCTTCGGGCGTCCTCTAGGCCGCTTTCCAGATACTTCCAACTCAAGGCCTATCTTGCGGACGCTGTCTTCTTTCGCACGCAGAACGTGGCCGTACCAACGCAAGCGAGCTTCGCGCATCTTGTCCGCTATCGGCGCGACCCCGAACTTCTGCCGAATAGCATCATTTCTGATGCGGTCCATGCGCGTGACTCCAGCCGTCCAGCGCAGCATCTTCGTCTCCATGACGCTGAGGCGTGTTTCAACTTCCTTAGTCGCAGGCCAACACTCAGCGCCGTACATTGCTACCGGGCGCACGACGGCTCTGTAAATCTTCGACTTCAGGTGCTCTGGTATCCTCCTATCGCAGAGCACGCCAGTCAGCGAACGCCACTTGGACCAAGCTGCACTCACGCGTGAGTTCACTTCAACCATCAGACCGCCGTCAGACGCTATTGCTGATCCCAGGTATTTAAACACCGAAGTGCGTGCAAGTTCAGTACCGTTAATCTTAATGGAGCCGGACTCGTTCACGTCAGTCGTTAGGTACTCGGTCTTCTTGACGTTCAATTTGAGTCCGAACCTCGCCAGACGGTCGCACCAAGCTTGCACCTGCCGCTCGAGATCGTCTTTCTCTTCGCAAGCGAGCATCACGTCATCAGCATAAAGCAGCGTCCATGGAACAGGCTGCTGAAGACCTCGCGTAATGGCATCCATGACGACAACAAAGAGGAGTGGAGAAAGCGCAGAACCCTGGTGCACCCCAACAGAGATGGGAAACTCCATTGAGGTTCCAGCTGCAGCTTGCACTCTACTCTTTGGGCAAGAGTAGAGCATCCGCACCCACTCTATTAGTTCCTCAGGTACGTTGTGTCGTCGCAAGGCGTACCATATAAGCTCACGCGGTACGCGGTCGAAGGCCTTCTCCAAGTCGAGAAAGGCTATATGCACCGGCTTCTGTCTCTCGCGATGCTTCTCCACCAGGAGGCGGGGGGCGTGTATAGCATCAATGGTCCCACAACCAGACACAAAGCCGCACTGGTTGTCGGAGAGCTTGACGATTTCACGGATTCGTCTATCGAGGATTCGTTCGAAGATCTTCATGCTGTGCGAAAGCAAGCGAATCGGACGGTAACTGAAGCAGTCCGCAGGACTGCCCTTCTTCTTCCAAATCGGAATCGTACTGTTGTGCCAACACTCCGGTACTTTCTTCTCCTTTACTACCTGGTTGAAGAACTCAGCCAACCACTCAGCAAGGATACCAGAGCTTCGACTTCCAAACATCAGCTGCCAGATCATCCGGCCCTGTCGCCTTACCGGGCTTCATCTTCTTTAGAGCCGCTTCTGTTTCCTCCACGGTGATCTTGCGAACGGGACCGTGAACAGAAGCCACAGAAGGGCTGGCCGGATGAGGAAATTCCATAGTGGAAGTTTCCTCAAAGTAATCACGCCATCGCTTCAATGCCTTCTTGCGGTCCATAAGAAGATGGCCGCTCTCCTCATTGATGCCAACAAACTTTTCAATGTCCTCGGTTTGGCGATGGCGGGTCTTAGCAAGTCGGTACAAATACCGCTCACCATCGCGCGATTCGGGCTTTCGGTAGACACCACCATAATGAGTGGCTTTCGCAACAGCCACGGCTTTCTTTGCAGCCTTCTTCGCCTTCTGATACTCCTGCCAGTTGTCGGCTGTTCTGTCGCCGAGAAACACATGATACAGCGACTTCTTCTCTCGAACTTTCGCTTTCACATCGTCTGTCCACAGCCATGCCTGCTTGTCGACTTTGCGTCGTCCAGGCTTCGTAGTTCCGAGTTCCAACCTTGCAGCTTGGCGTATCGCGTCGGTTGCTTTCTTCCAAGTTTCATCGACAGTCGTAACTATCGGTAACCGCACGCGAGAAATCACAGCTGCTTCCTTCTCTTTCATTCGCCACCACTTGATTCTTGCAGCACCGCATCGCTCGACCTGCTTCAGCCTCGGAGAGGCGATCTTCAAAGTACAGATCAGCGGACGATGCTGTGGGGCGACCGTTTCATACGGCACGATCTTCGCGTCTCTGACGAGATTTCGGTCACGATCCTTCACAAGCACTAAGTCTATCTGAGACTTGGAGCTCCCACTGTAATATGAGATGAGGTGGGAGTCGCGTTTTCGGAAAACGGTGTTCACAATGGTAAGGCTATGCGATTCCGCATACTCAAGAATACGCTCACCATCGGGGTTACGAGACCCGTATCCGAAACCACCATGACAGCTGTACCCGTCCTTCGCATCACCTACGTGCCCATTAAGGTCACCAGCGACTATGATGACATCTTTCGACGGTACCTCTGCTGTCTTCTCATCAAGCAGGTTCCAAAACTCATCCTTGGCTTGATCGGAGCAGCCAGTCTGCGGAGCATACGCAGAGAAGAAGTGATAGAGTCGCTCCTTAGCGGCGACAACGATCTTCATCAATCGATCGTCAAAGCGCTCGACGCTTACAATCGAGTCACGAAATCGTTCGGAGACGATTATTCCGACACCGCTGGTGGTCCTGGGACTTCCACATAGAACGGCCTTGAAACCACGTCCTATTCCCTTGACTTGCGGCAGGACCACCTCGTCTCCTGCACCGCACAGAAATCATCTCTTCTTCGCTCCAGTGCTTCAACCAACTCGCACGAGCGGCCCGTCAACGTACCCACATTCAGCGTAGCCACGCGGGTCCTGCTTACGTTACGGGACTTTCGGACTAGCTCAGTTGCCCCCCGATGCCGTCCTCGCATCAGGGACCCTCGCATACTTCTCACACTCGCCGGGCTCTGCGAGTGCGCGTCGGCTCCCGCGGACGCCGTAGCACTATCTCGAGAAACTTGACTTATCATACACCATGTGATGTGACATGGGTCTTCGTAGGCCGGCCTGTCACAAGGGCCTGTCGCCTGCATTCGAATGTCCGTGATTAGCTTAGCTCGCAGAGCGAGCAGTTTCCAGTGGCACCACGTGGAGGAACGGACATCGCCACCAGTGTGTTAACTGATTCCCGTGCTCTTACAAATAGAACAACCCATTGTGTGCAATACAGTGATATCGTGCTTAATCCAAATTGCGCATTTTTACAAACCAAGTTGGCACTCTTTTGAGCAAGCTTGACTTTTTAAAATTCAACTGAACAGGCAAAGTGATCCTTTCCCGTTAAAACCAAACACTTTATAAGAAGGATAAAATAATTTTTTTCAAGGGAAATTTAGTACAACTTTCTTTAGAACAGTTGTTTCAAAAAGTGACCCATGGCTTAAAACTTTAGATTAAAAATTTCAAAGAAAAATAAGTAGACATTTAAATGTTGCGGATTGTAATTGACAGCGTAATTCTGCTTACTTGAAACAGAGAGGTGGTGATATGTGTACTTTTTGCAACTGTTTTCGCTCTGCTGTTGATAAAATTGAAACTTTAGGCCTAAACACGATCTCTTCTTTTAATACACCAAAAGTTTGCTGCATTGCTCCTTCACTTTGAAATAAACTGACTGTAAAAAAAGTGTTTTAAGTCTCTGAAAAGTGTCTGCTCTAACATAGAATGCACCCACTTTGATTTAAAAGAAATTTAGAAGATGCTCGGTTTGGCTTCAATAGGGTCAAGACTGCTTCTAAAAGTATCCAATTTGACGTGAAATAGCGTATATAGTGCACTATGAATTTTTCCTTGCTTCTTGAAATCTGTCTGTAACTAGGTTTTGTCCTGTTATGAAATACATGTGAGACAAAAAGTCATTTCGAAAATGCTTGTCTTTCAACTCTATACCCTTTTATTCGTATCTAATAAAAATTGTAAATCATTTTTAATTTATTTACCAACCTCGTGAAGAGCTCAGCAACTCTACAGACAGATTCTACCATGCAGAGGTTCAAGGAGAGTCGAACATGGCTACTATTTTTAATTTAATTTAATTTAATTTAATTTAAAAGCATTTTTAGATCCTTTTATTCGTAGTTTTGCTTAGAGCAGATGTGAGCAATGGCGCATTGTTGTTACCTTAGCATTCGCTATTCTAAGGTCAACCGGATATTGTAATTTTTGTGTAAATGCGCGACGTCGTTTCTGCCGGTTAATGGTAGCCATTCGATTGATTGATGCTCTAAATTACCCCGTGATCGATGCATCATTTGGCACCTAATTATCGATGGAAGAATTTATTTTTTATTTATTAGTTGAGTTTAACTGAAAGATTAATTGGGTTTGTGAAAAGAGAGGGGACTTGCTTATCTTTCTTCAGGAGAAAATTAGCAGCAATTATTCAGCGCTGCATCAATTCTGATCACCAGGGACATAAAATTAGAAGTGGTTCCAGCATTAAAGGAGATCATTTGTTTAAGCTATTTCAATTGAGCTCTTTGAAAACTACTTCCCTGGAGTGCAAAGGTTCCTGTCCCGTCTTTTCACCGTTTTGATCATAACTAATCATCAGCACTCCGACGACATGAGTGCTTTGAAAATTAATAAAATCGAAAAACATCCACGATCACCAAAATATAGGATAGTTCTTACGGAACACACATCCTGTGACACCTGTATCAGCCGACATGTCACTGGCCATCGAATTGCTTGAGCAGTTACCAGCAACGTCTCTATTCGTCCAAGTCGCGTGCCAAAGTGATTCAGTGGATCCTGGTGCGAGAGCTCGAGGGGCACGAAGAGCGCCATAGTTTGCGTTCAGGGCTTTCACGGAGAAGTTCGACGAACCGACGCGCTTGTGGGCGTGTTGCTTCTGTTTTTACACCCAAGTAAAGAATGGAATGAGATAAAGTTGTGTGCTGCTCCGGTTCAGCAGTTGTTAGCCAAGCGCATTATGTTGCTGGCCCAACTAATTTGTGACATCATGGTTTATTCGACAGCGTTTTCGGCCCTTTGTGACATCACGTTTTCTAAAGTTTGCAAGAAATAGAAGTGGACAGTGAGAAGTGAGGGGCTCATCAACGCACTTTCCTTTCTTCTTATTATGAGAAGGTGCGTAAATAGGATATTCTTCAAAAACTACTTGGTTAGACTCGGTATTACATAGTCGTTTCTTAAGTCCTTAGGTGAGTCCGCAACCCAGGAAATGAGCTAAGATGTAAGTATAAATGAGGAGTCGACGGCTACTACCTCAAGCTCTCAATGTTATCGTTACAGGTTCACTTCCGCGCCAGATCGAGTGCTTCTCCTGTATGTCATTGTCGTATCAAACCAGTTGGAAGTATCTGCAGGCCACATACATCTATCCAAAGGTGAGTTACGTAGCGCTCATCCTGGCCGTCGGATTGCTGGCTTGCTCTTAGCTTCCTTAGCCATCGTGCTTGAAATGTGGTCTAAACAGATGTAATAATCCTTGCGGCAGAACAGAGCAGAACAGGTGACAGGAGTTTTTCGAGGGACCGCATAACATGATGCAGCCCTGACAGTGTGCTTCTTGCCTGCAGTCAGCTTTGACGGATGGGACTAAAAGGTCATTATCATGCGAGATGGTTCGGCCCTCGATCATTGCCAGACAGGAGGGGCTAAAGGTACGGCGTTAATTGTTCTCTCAGAATAGCCCACACACATCTCACTGTTCTAGGGGATGGGAAGAACTGTTTGCGTATTTCGTAATGATCCGGGAGCTGATGCCAGCATGAGTCCAGTTGAGCAGTAGGTCTTCATAGAAATGATTCAATCCTTTTTTAATCCGGAATGGCTGGTATCAAGGACGTAAGCTGTTACAACGGCGATCAAAACGCAAATGCCACGTAGGACTCGAACCTACACCATCTGCTGAAAAGTTCTACGCCATCGCCCCATCGGCACTCTTCGGTCGAATGCATTTGTTTCCGTGTTCCACCTGCGCAACAAATTTTGGGAATGGGGTCTTAATATTCCTGTCATATACTTGAAGGCAGGGTCTAGTCTGCGGGCGAAATCCAACTCAGAATTGGCAAACCACCTCTATTGGATCGGACGAAGGCATCCGATGTTTAGTGCTTTGAGTATTCCCGTTATTGTTTTAATGTTTTACTCCATGACTCTACAAGAAGACCTAGTACCTTCTAGAGAGTAACAAGTAGTTCTAAGAACACATCAAATGTGTAGGACGAAAGCAAATAACTGAAGAGTTAAGGTCGCTTTCGCTTTGAAAGGAGAAAACCGCAGGTTTCGTGTTATGGCTTGAATTGCGGAAAAGCGAGAATCGAGATTGGATCATAATTAAATTGCTAGGTCAGGAAGGTAAAAAGATAAAGGCTAAAGGGTGGCGTTACTTGATTCCTTTTGAGATGCGCCGCGCATTCTAATTTTTTCTACGGGATGTCGTAGAGGCGATTTGGATGCATATTTGGCCATACATGACTTGTAGTGACAAGCTGATGACCTTGTCAGTGCTTAATCCTTTTGTACCAAATCACCGACTCCTTAGGGATGGAAGGCTTCTTTGGGCTGGGCAGGAAATGCGAACCATGAACCTAAGTATCAGGTTCACGCGACAACCGGCACCTCCTCCGACTGCGCTACACGCACCCTTGCCGTTTGAAGTTAGAAGTAATAAACGGGGGGAAATTTAAACCCGAGCTAATTGTTATGGCCGTTGTATCAGGTTGTCCGGAATGCCCTCAGCGTTTTGAGTGTTTTGCTTTGAACTACCATAACTTTCTCATATCTTATCGAATTTACTCGAGTTAGGCACCGTTCGAATCAGCACACTTTGCTAACGGGCCACCAGTCAACTTATCCCATCAGCGAAAAAATTAGGTGGTCGAGATTCGACAAAATCCATGAAAGCTGTTTTGACATGGTCCTGACTGGGGAAGGTTTAACCAGCGAGAAAGTTCTAAAAGTTTTGAAAAGGTGATAGTCGGTTGGTGAGAGGTCTTAGGAATAGGCGGGTGAGGCAGAACTTCAACCCTTAATTCGTTTAATTTTCGAATAGTGAATTGTGAAAGGCGTGGGCGGGCGTTATCGTGCAACAGAATCGGGCCTTTCCCATTGACCAATGCTGGCTGAAATTGACGTAATTTTCGGTGCATTTCGTCGATTTTCTTACAGCAGGACTCTGCTGCGATCATTTCGCCTGGTGCGAAAAAGTTGTAATGGATCACACCAGCCGCCGACCACCACACAGGGACCGCTACCTTTTTTGGTGGAGGTTCGCCTTTGGAAAATGCCCGGCGAGTTCGTCGGCGTCCAATCACTGTCCGGAACGTTTCCTTTTATGATACAGAATCCACTTTTCATCACAAGTGATGATTCGATCCAAAAACGCCTAGTGTTGTTGCGAAAAGCAGAAAAGAACAAATCTCGAAGCGCGACAATTTCTGCCGCTGACTCCATTCCTGGGGCACCCACGTCCCGGGCTTGTTCACCTTCCCAAGGCGTTTCAAAGCATCCGCAACAGCTGTTTTACTGACGTCTAGCTCTACCGCGATTACCCGAACTGTGTGGGATTCTTCAGCTTCCACCAACTCCTTCAACTCGTCGTCCAGGATTGCTCTAGGTCGACCGCTACAGGGGTCTTCAAGGCTGAAATTTCCTGTCTGAAATTTACTGAACCACTGGCGCATAGCGCTTTCTCCAATACTATTAGGTCCCCACACTTGATTGATTTTTCGAACTGTCTCGGCTGCGATTGTCCCAATTTTAAGTTGAAGTAAAATATAGTCCGGAATTGCTCCTTTGGCATACTTCAATAAGCCCCTCAAGGACAGAAATATAAAGCAACGCGTTGAAACAATTTATTTATTGAGATAGAGCGAAAAATTCTGAACGGAAAATAGTATTAATGGTCAATGCAAGTTAAATTTTTGACGTAATAATGGACTAATAAAAAATAATAACCCAAAACGCTGAGAACTTTCCGCACAACCTAATATCAGTGATTGTTCTAGGTGTTCACGGACCGGTGTAGAGACCCAGGCAGCGAACGAGGAATGCCCACTGTACCTTGTTCCACCGTGTGTATATCACTCTTGGAGCCGGACATAGAAGCTGGTAAGTCATTCTTCGAATCAATTTTGGCATTCAAATTTTAGGATACACCATTTTCACAACAAATTGGACATCTTTCAGTTAAAATTGGACAATGTTTTAACACACTTGCCTAAGCCTGGAGCGGCTGGTAGAGAGGCGAAATGTTGTTACAGGATGTTTTGTTGCGATCAAAACTCTTGCGCCAGGCGGGACTCGAACCCGCATCTTCTGCTTTCCGGGCAGCTATGTTCGCCTTAGGATATCGCGGATGTTACGTGCGGTCAAACAGCGCTGGTGGTGTAAGGCGAACATCGCTGCCCGGAAAGCAGAAGATGCGGGTTCAGTTCTGCCTGGCGCAAGAGTTTTGATCGCAACAAAACATCCTGTAACAACATAAAACTGGACATTTTTCTAAACAAATCTAAGGCTTTTGAAATCACATTGAACATCTTCCAACTCAGAGCGGGTTCCTTCCATATTCACCTGTATCACCTGTCGTCCCGTTGATCATCGACTTGCTCGAGCGGGCGCCAGCAGCGTCTCCATTCGTCCCTGTCGCGTGCCAGAGTGGTCCAATGGATCCTCCTCGCTCGAGGGACACGAAGAGCGTCATATCGGTCGTTCAGGGCTTTCACGAAGAAGTCCGACCAACGCGTTGGTGGGCGTCCTGGTGTTCTTTTGACATCCCGCGGAATCCAGTCTGTGACGGCTCTCGTCCAGCGGGTGTCTGCGAATCGCATTACGTGGCCGGCCCACCTAATTTTCGACAACATGCCCATGCGACAGCGTCTCTGATCTTCGAACGTCGGCGAAGCTCGGAACTCCGGAGGCCTTCTCTCACTTGCGTGAGTCGTGTCACTCCGAGCATCGTCCTCTCGATTCCACGCTGCGCGACGCTGATCGCGTGTTCATCCTGCTTTCGTATAGCCCAGGTCTCTGAGGCGTATGTTAGGGCAGGAAGAACAGTGGAGTCGAATAGGTGGGCACGGAGTCGGACGTTCTTCGTTTTCTTCACGACTTCTTCGACGCTCTTGAAAGCTCCCCAAGCCGCTCGTTTCCTCCTGCTCAGCTCTGGTGCTAGGTCGTTGGCCATGTTGACTTCGCGACCCAGATACACATAGCTGGAGCATTCGGAGATGTTCGTTCCGTTGAGCGAGAATGGGGCATCAGAAACCCATCCGTTCTTCATGAACATCGTCTTCGTAAGATTCAGCTGCAGTCCAACGCTTCCACATACACGATCGAAGTCGGCCAGCATTCGCTCCGCCTGAGTGATGCTCGGTGTTATGAGCACGATGTCGTCAGCGAAGCGAAGATGGTGCAGTTGCCGGCCGTCGACCTTCACTCCCATGTCATCCCATTCTAGTTCGCGCATGACGTTTTCGAGGGTGGCGCTGAAGAGCTTCGGGGATATGGTATCCCCTTGTCGAACCCCTCTCTTCACGTCAATGACGACGTCGTTGTAGAATGGTGAGATCTTGGTCGTGAATCCACTGTACAGCTCTCGAAGGACTCTGATGTACTGAGTAGGAACGCCCTGGGTGAGCAGGGCTTCCATGACCGCTTCAGTCTCGACGGAGTCGAATGCCTTCTTCAAGTCAATGAACGTAAGGCAAAGCGGCAGCTTGTACTCTCGCGACACTTCGATGAGCTTCGTAATGGTGTGTATGTGGTCGATCGTGCTGAATCCTCTCCGAAATCCTGCTTGTTCGCATGGCTGTCCTTCGTCCAGCGTTCTACTAATCCTATTCAGGATGACTCGAGTGAACAGCTTGTAGACTACGGACAGCAGGCAGATCGGGCGATAGTTGCCAATGTCGTGCACGTCTCCCTTCTTGTACAGCAAGACGGTCTTGCTGGTCTTCCACTGAGATGGAACCTTGCATTCGGACAGGTAGCGTGTGAAGAGCCGCGCCAAGGTGTTGATGAGCGCTGGCGGGAGGTTCTTCAGGTGTTCAGCTCTGATCCTGTCAGGACCGGGTGCTGTACGTTTCTTCACCGACGAGATGGCGTGTCGGATCTCGGAAGGGAGAACAGAGGGGATGACGTATCCATCCTGCGGAAGATGGCGTAGGGGCAGGTGGACGTGGCTATCGAAGAGATCGGAGTAGAAGTCGTGGATGACTTTCTCCATGGTCCTTCTGGAAGAGGTGACGGTTCCGTCAGGACGTCGGAGAGCGGTCATCTTGGTCTTGAAGTTGGCGAAGTTCCGGCGGGCATTGCGGATGCTCAGCCCTGCCTCTGCTGCTTCAGCCAACACTTCCGCCCTTCTCTCCTTCAGATCTTCCTTTATCGCCGCTCTGCATAGCTTTGCAAGCTCGGACGTCAGTTGATAGTTGCCTGACGCTCGTGCTGCTCCACGTTGGCGTATCAGCTCGAGAGTTTCCGGAGACAGGCGTCTCTTGGTGGTCTTCAAGCTCTCGGCTCCCTTAGCACTATCGTGGAGATGGTGCACGAAGCGATCGTATTCCTCGTCGATGTTGTCCATGACGGCATCTTCCCAAAGGCCGACAAGAGAGGTGTAGAGAACCCAGCTGATGGTCGTTCTGGGACTCCTCTTCTTGAACTTCGCGGCCTTCTCTCCTTGACGCGAAAAGCGGAACCTCGCGCGAAGGAGGCGGTGGTCCGATCCCGTGTAGAACTTGGGGACAACGGAGACATCGGTCAGGCAATACTTGCGATTGAAGATGATGTGGTCGATCTCGTTGTGGAACTGGCCACCGGGGGATTTCCAGGTCCATCGTAGGGAGGGAGGCTTCTGGAACTGCGAGTTTCCATGGATGGTCTTGGTCGACATGATAAACTCAGACAGCCTTTCACCTTGCTCGTTCCACTCCAAACCGTGGGTTCCGATGTGAAGTTCTTCCAGCGACCTTCGTGGCCCGATCTTGGCATTGAAGTCGCCGACGATCACCTTGTAGAAGGTGTGATCTTCCTTATAGAACTTCTCCAGCTCCACGTAGAAGGCCTCGACGTCTTCGTCGTCGTAGTCGGATGTTGGGGCATACGCGACGAACACAGTCAAGGCTGGCACGGAGCCGCATCGCTTCAGTCGCAGACGTCCGATTCGGCTTGTCAGAGACTCGTACGAATCGATGTTCATGGCCAAGTGCGTGTTGACGAGGACACCAACGCCGCCTACTCCCCTGCTGTCGCATGTTCCGAGGAACAGTTCTTCTCCGGAGTCGTAGGCGGCGTGTAGGGGGTGGTGTCTCCTCGTCTCGGTCAGTCCGATGACGTCGTACTTGATCTTCCTGGCTTGCATCATCAGGTCCTCGACGGATGCTTCCGACGCAAGCGTGCGGGCGTTGTAAGTACAGATCGTCATCCTAGTCCTTCTCAGTTCGCGCAGCCTGGTTAGGCCCTGAGATTTTAGCAGCCTCTCCGTACTCGTCCTTCCCATCGCTGCAGAAATGGGGGCTCTTTCGGGGTCAGGGGAATGAGGCCCTTTAGTGCTGCTGTGTTTGACTGGAATACAACACGGGTAGCTAGTCAGGCTCTGTCGTGCGGGCGGGGTACTCCGGGCAGCCAGCCAGACTGCCCGAAGGGACGGGGCGGGACTTAAGGCGGCCTCGAATCGCCTTACATGTACTCCCAGTCTACCGAGTGCAAGCTTTTGGCCGAGCCGACACAGTTACAATCCGCACAGTCACGGACACATCCACGCACACTGTGCACGAACATGCCGCTCCCACGCACAAGGAACGCATCGACCCGACACAGCAGGAGCAAGGAGTCCATCCCCTGCATCCCACCTGCGTCTCTGGGCAGTACACGGTCGCATTTGGTTCGCGTTTAATTCCCCTATCCACCACCCGGGGACGCGCCACGTGGCCCTGCGACAAGCGGCCCGAGATCCCTCTTAACAAGAGAGCCCGAAGGCTCTCTATCGAGGGAGATCCGTGGCCTTCCATATTACGTTAGAAATTCAGCAAAATGTTGCAACTAACGTTTCTAATCTGAATGTTATTTGCAAAATGTACTCCGACGACATCAAAATTTGTAAACCGTAGATAGCTAGATGACACAGAACGATAGCAAGCAGATATACATTTTGTAGGAAAGTGGCAAATGAGTGGATGCTACCTTTTATTGTTGATAAAACTCATGTACTGAATATAGGAAAGTGTGTGGTAAAAGCAGAGTACCATATTGAAGAGGTTGTCTGCACTGAATTCAAGAAGTTCGAGACCTAGGCTACTTTGCAAGCGAGAGGCTAGACTTTGAGCCCCATTGTAGGATGCCTATCGCCAATGCTTTAGATCTCATGAACAACCTTCTTTGAGTACTGAAAACAGCGAATCCTAGTGTCTTTATCCGCGCTTACATTTGCAACCAATTCTCAGGTGTGGCTCCGGCGTGTTTGGACCTTTCAAGCAAAAAGCTACAAATTTGTAGGAAGAGGGCAATACAACTTTTCTCGTAGGCTAATGGTTGGGTATTATAACTAAAATTACCTCTACATGCCAAACGGGCTGGACAGAGCTAGGTTATTAAGACCGCCTACTTTAAGGCCTGGACGGGTCAGAAGTGACCATCTTATATGATGCATAGAATTTTTCCAAGAAAAACACGCCTTGATCTTGATGACTTCTCCGCTCCTACTAGAATCAGAAGTGAGGGATTGAGACACGCCGACACGGTAGTAAAAATCTAGATCTGGTCAAAATTATTTTGACATAGGACCATAGGTGTGCTCTTTCTAGTGCTAAGAGAAGAACTACTTGACATGACAACTAGGCGATTCAGATGCTGTCTTGACCAACGGTTGAAGCTGCGCTCAAATGAGAACTGAAAGCCTATTATCACAATGCTTCTAACAGTCCATGTCATATATCCGCTATCGTGTTTTGTATTTGTTCTGAGTGTTACCAGTCTATGCGTGGTTGCTCAGGTCCTCAAAAATAGTTAAATAAACTCTCCAAAAAGGTTATAAAAATTATTTGTTAAATAAAAATTTAGTACGATTTTCTTTGAAGTTTTTATTTACCTATCTAACAAGCTAAAACATTGCTTGAAATTTTGTAGAATTTTAATTTTTAAATAATGATTTCAACCTTGTGAAGGTGGCCCTTATATAGTGCCAAAGGAATATATTGTGCTATATCATCGTCCAGGACGTCGGGATTTTTATTCAACTGATAGCAAAATTCTTTTGGCGTCTAGCACCTGTAGACGATATAACAAAACCACTCGTGCAGAACATTCATATCCTCACTTTGATGCTTTAAGCATCAATGTGAGGATATGGTTTAAACGTAAGCAGCATGCGTAAGCGTACATTACCAATCTATTAAAAAATTTTGATCGAGCTCTTCTAACGCAAGGTGCGATTTCATATTTTAATTTTCAAAGTGTTTATCACCTTGTTTGGCTGAAAGCAAGATTTAGTTCAATTTTTTTTAAGAAAAAATGAAAATATTCACACTCATTTGGCCAACTTGATTAAAAAAACCAAGGAAAGTTAAACCAAATTTCCATTGGACAAAAGTTATTCTAACGGCCTTGGAGAGCTTTTAGGGCAACCGGTAAGAAGCTCACTTTGATTTCAAAAGCATCAAGTTGTTTAGGAAGGTGCCCAGTTTGACGTGAAAATGGTATATTTCTCGAGCAAATGCCGTGGCAACGGGTTCGACTGTTACCCTCATTCAGGCGTTTTCATTGGCTATAAGCATATTCGCGGCTGTATGGACCGAGTGCTGCGACATGGCTTCAACCAGACTGCTCTACGAACGCATCGGTTTCACCATCACGTAAGTGACTCTTGCTCTGTTTTCGTGTCGGCTTCCAGAGGCCAGATTCACTATTGGTATAGTAATGGGTTAATGGTAATGCGTAAGCTTACCAACGAAGTATAGTGGGCCGAGGGCACGTTTAGAATTTATCATAAGATGTAATTCGGTGAGTGATATACCCATCGTTCACGCACCTCCGCACTCTTGTGAATTCCAGGTAATGCTTCAGTTTCTACCCTCTACCCAAATAATCCTGAGTAAAGTCACTTATGAATCCGTCCTCAGAACTCACACTAAAACTATCTGAAGCATCAATTTTCTGAGCGTATGTGTCTTCCCGCTTCCCTCTAAAAATTTGGTCAGAATCACAATGAAGGAATTCCGTTTTTAAGTGCGGAGCTCATTTTCCGAAAGCTTGGAATCATTTTTCTCAGCAAAAAGGCGATTGGGGAGAGGGAGGCGGCTAGGCTGAGAGGGCGTCGATCTTGTTGAAAATACGACAAAACTGAAAGGTGACCTCTATATTTCAAACTGAACAGTGGCAGAGCAGTGGTGGAGATTTGATTGGAAATGTTCAAGGAAACGTGATCAAGATTTAGAACCCGAAGGTAGCCTTATAACCCCTTAATGAATAAAACGAATAATGATCGGCGTTGGTGAATCCCTTTAGGTGATGCGTCACGCATTCTACCTTTTCAGTATGTCACGGATACGATTCGAGAGTATATTTAGCCTGTACTACAATGACTTGCAGCGATAATTTGATGGACAATCAGATCTGGAACCAAATCATCGACCCAGAGGGATGGAACGCTTTCTGACCTGGATAGAACGTACGAAAGTGTCACATGCACCCCGAATTGCGCTACTTGGTTCGAACCCAATCCAGGCCATCTAAATCTTCCATCTCTCCGTGGTTGGTTACTTGGTACCAGTTCTCTTTGGAAAGGAGAGAGAAGAGGAAGACTAAGGAATTGACTTGTTCCACATTTCACCATCATTCATTGTGAAGACCAGTCACTTATATAGACTATACAGATGTATAATGCATAATGCGTTCTGAACAGCAATATATCAAAGCTGACCTTTATTTCTTAATCTTTCATTTTAATTTTTTTCTAATTTCGTTTAATTTATTTTTATCTGACGTGGAAATTATTACCCACTTCCTGAGGCTTCCTTCAGTTAGGGACAGTAAGTTTTTCTGTAGGGCAAAATAAAAGGATAAAAGGGATACAGGACGGCGTTGATCGACTCCTGTTTAGGATGCGCCATGCATTCTACTTCCACGAGATGTCGTGGAGGCCATTTGCTTGCGTATTTGGCCATGCAATGAATTGCGGTGGCCAGCCGATGAACAACTCAGTGCTTTATCCTTCCCAGATAAGTCCGGTACCAATTCACCGATCCGGGGGCAGACATAACTCCAACGCCGCGCGAACTCCACTGGCGTCGCGCACGCTGCGCGACGAAATTGGACCAGTTGTCGCGGTCCGACCGCCTCCGACAGGGACGGCTAGTGGCTCGCGCTAGAGTGCGCGCCGGCGAGGTCGAACAAGAAAGGAGACAGGAGATGAGGATGAGATAAGTTTGATGTCTAATGGTAGGGAAGTGGGAGTAACTGTTAACAGAGTTCGGAAGGGATCAGACTCAATCCATTTCAAATGAGAAGGGAAACGGTCAAAGATCTCGTGAGGGAAAATCGGAACAAGAACTGGGACGGGATTACTAACTAGATTCGGAAGCAAGTGTTTGCAAGTATTGGGGGGGGGGGGGTGAGCACACTAATCCACAGCTTTTCCCTTAATTCTATTTACGCTACACTTCAACGTCACCAACTCACTTGTCATAGTTCACGTGCAATGCTGTTGACGAGCACCCCCTTAGCAAACGCTAAGAATCTCCTTATTTCTCCAATCTACAAACAGAGGCAGAGGTATTTTACTGCTTTTTTCTTCCAGGTGCCTCCACCAAGAGAGTTCCTCTTCCATTTCATTTGGGGCTCCTTGTGGTAAAAAAACTAGTCGTGGAGCTCAAACACTGGTAAAACCTCGTGTTCCGCGACTAACCACGCGTCACCGAGCGCACGTCCGCGTGTCTTAGCGCCGCGAAGTCGCGTTTTAGTTACGTCCTGGAGCCTCACCGACCTCGTAATGATGGAAGGCGTGGTTGGGCTAGGTAGGAAATCCGAACACACACACACACACACACACACACACACACACACACACACACACACACACACACACACACACACACACACACACACACACACACACACACACACACACACACACACACACACACACACACACACACACACACACACACACACACACACACACACACACACACACACACACACACACACACACACACACACACACACACACACACACACACACACACACACACATACATACATACATACATACATACATAAAACCATCGGCTTCTCTGCCACGACATCTCGTGGAAGTAGAATGCTGCGCCACGCATTCTACTTCCACGAGATGTCGTGGAGGCGATTTGATTGCGTATTTGGCCAGGCAATGAACTGCGGTAGCGAGTCGATGAAGAAGAAAAGAAGGGGTCTTGGCTAAAATCTAAATTCTAAATGTAGTTTCTGTAGACCAAATATGCAATCAAATTGTCTGCGGAATATCCCATAGATGTAGAATGCAAGGTGTATCCCATGAAAGGATTTATTAATGCCGTTCTTTATCCTATATCGTTTTTGTCCTTTTTAATTTCTACCTCTTCGCATTGTCACTTCTCCCAAAAAGTCGTTATTTTCGATCGATATCGATTAGCTATTGGATGCTATATTACTGCAATGAAGCTCATCTATCGGTCGTTATCACCCCACTCGAGCAACTCAAACGGCAAAAATTCCTTCCATCGTTATTGATTGATTGACCTTTCAGCCGCCCATTCGCGTGAACTTCGCCACAACTCCTGTATCCTTATTAGATAATCTGAGGCTCTCTCACTGGCGATTTATTTTGCGCGGACGGACGAACAGACTGATGCATTAGCATTCTTACATATTCTAGGAACTTTGGCGCTACTTTCCATTCCCTGGTCAATGTATCAATGTACTGTAGGAGGCATTCAAATAGAACCTTTTTCGGCGGTCTTCTATATGTAGCTTTTGACTATCTTATAAAAATTCCGAAGGAGATTATTCTTCGTGGGGAGGAGTGGGGTGATTAGTGCTTCTATGATGTGTTTTAATTAGTGTAGTTGGCTGGGACGCTGCTGTCACATTCACCTGATTATAGGCTCCTGGTTGGGATTTCCCGCCCAGGCTAACTCACAGCTCTCGATTCCTCCGAGATCGGGTGAATTCTTACCCGTCTTGTCGACGATAAAACACTGTACATCGCCTGGTCAGTGCAAGTTATTGTATAGGTCAAATGTGCCTTTAAACTGCCTCCACGACATTTTTTATTTTTTCGTGTGCGTAGTCATCCACGAAAAACATACAATGCCAAAAGTCAACACAGAAGATAGTGTACATAATGAGCAGAAAAATAGGAGCATGCAATCAGTCCAGCAATATAGTCGATTAGAAGAAGTGCTGCGCCACGCATTTTACTTCCACGAGAGGTCGTGGAGGCGATTTGATTGCGTATTTGGCCAGGCCATGAACTGCGGTAGCCAGTCGATGAAGAACTCAGTGCTTTATCCTTCCCAGACAAGTCCGGTACCGACTAATCGATTCCGGAGGAATGGAAGGCTTCTTTGGCCAGGGCGGAAAATCCGAACCAAGATTCTATCGAGTGCACACGTCAACGGGCACCTCCTCCGACTGCGCTACACACGCCCCTCCGTTTGAAGTTAGAAGTCATAAACGGCGAGAATTTTCGACCCAAGCTAACTGTTACTGCCGTTGTATAATATCAGTTATTGTTTTAGGCTTTCACGGGAGAATGCGAGGCGCATCCCTAAACGGACTGACTAACACTCTCCTTTACACTTTGCCCTTATTATTATTATACTTATTTCCCGCTATTTTTTCCAGAATCAATGTCGAACGCTGTCTCGGGCTCACCTCTTCAATCCGGCTCGGGCAGCGGATCCGCCGGCGATCGGAGACGTGCAGCTCTGTAGCTGCTATGGTGATCGATGTAACGGAAGTAATCGAGCGCAGTTGGCCACCAGTCTTCTACCCTTCCTCGTCACTTTTTTCCTCTTAATATTCCTTCAATAGTAGTGTCGATTACTTGTTTTCCAGCCGTTCATTGACCGGTGTTAGTGCTCAATTGTCTCTGTGTGCCAGGTTGAAATTAGTGGAACGACTTCTAACAAAGGGCTTCTGTGAACTTACTTATCTCAGTGATTCTCATCAGGGCCTATATAGCCTTGTAACGCATCTAACATGGGGTAGGGGTGACGTGCATTTTTGCTGCGGGCCACTGGATCGTTCAAAAATGGCAAAAACATTTAAGCCTAATAAACCCGTTTCAGCTTGAAGTGGGCTCGAGAGAATGAAGACCACCGTGTTGACCCGTGTACCGAAGAAATTCCTACTTACATATGGGGTTAAATCGAATAGCATACAGGAATTCAGTTCAAGGTTTTTTGAGCGCTGAAAAGTGATCAGAACTTGCATCATTGGGAGGACACGTACCCTAGACCTCCTGTCCATGGGTTACTGGGCGACAATTTTCTGCCACTTTTGGAGCTTCCAGTGGCCCGCGGCAAAAAGAGCTTCACCCCTGCGCCCCTCCCTAGATGGTCTACAGGGCTATACAGATCCCGTTGGAAACGGTTGTGGTAAGTTCACGGAGTCCTTTGTAGGAGCATTGCTTTTGTCTTCCACCACTTCCTTCGGATCGCCTCATCCTGCTGGCTGACTTTGACTGAACAATGCGGAGACGAGTCCCCAGCGGCCACTATTCTGTTCCATAAAAACCAGATTATTTATGGGAAGACATGCAGTGAAGGGTGAGTCTCCTCCTGCTTAGTGAAGGAGAACCAGAATAGCATCTCTTCGGCATCTTCTGTTTAACGGACGAGTTATCCTTGCTCTGATTTGTAGGTTGCCAGAACAGCCTGAAAAGATGCTGTATGGAAGAGCTCTTCAAGGGGTGGCGGTTTCTCTATATCGACTTCTGAGACGAAATCATAACATCGAGCTAACCATAAGTAGATGACGTTTAAACATCCGCATTTTATCCTCGTTTTGTCCATCTCACTCCCAGCTGCTTCACCGTTCTTCTATTACGAAGTGCAGCACTTCCCGAAGTCCTACATTCTACAGTGACTTCAACGATCTGTCACACGATCCTCCTAAGCTCTTAGGCGTTCGATCTGACGCTGTTTCCCAGTCGTCCTGTTCACCTTTACCACGTTTGCCTTGCTCAGTGTGTTTCGTCCGTTTCTTCTAGTCTTTCGTTAGTCGGATGAGAGATCTCTTGCCCATCTAACTTCTCATCGCAGAGTTTATTTCTATTATTACCATCGTACGGGTTCATTTTGTATGTATTGAATCTGTTGTAAATCTGCTGCCATGATCATTCGGTCTTGTTTTAAGAGCAACAGATGAATGGCAGCAATTCGAATTTGAATAAATTTTTGGATAATTTATGTTACGATTTTTTTGCAAAAACAGCTCTCAATTCCACATCGGATACGGCACCTCATGCCGCTTCCAACTACAGCTCATTGAACAGTCAGATGTTTCTATGGACTCATACCGAAAGTTTCTGGCATTTTCAAAAATAAGATTATAATGACTACATTAAACTATAAATGGCTATTATACTAAGCAAGTACTTGTATACAGTGAGATCTCTACTCTGAACGTTTTCTCAAAAATTCGAAAAAAAATCTGAACAAGACCCGTGTGAAGGTTACACAGAATTAATTACAACTTGTACTTCTGCCTTATACTGTTGAGTTTGGCAATGTATTATTTAGGATTACCGATCGGACGGACTGCGACCATTCGTTTAGCCGGACAGGACATATTTTCAACAACTTATCAGTTTCTCTTCAGGTTCTAATCCGTCTCATCAACCCTACTCTGACAGCGTGCTTACTATGATCCTTTGTGAAATATAACGTTTCGGCAGTAGGTCACCAAAACCCAAAAATCAAAATCACTCTTAGAAAGTGACTCCGAAGTTTTGCCTTGATTCCAAGAGATCGTCATAATTTTTTAGAGAAGAAATAAAGTTTCTACTAGAAGGTGACTTTGAAGGTTTTAACTTTTTTGATCCTCTTGTTGGATGCGCCATGCATTATACGCTAGCCTAAACAACAACTGACGGTAACCAAGCAATGAGTTAACTAAGGCTTTTGTGTTGCCATCGTCCTTGTAAAGGAATGTCGTAGAAGCAGCAAGAATGCGTATTTGACCTACAATACCGCTCGCGCCGCACGGTCAAAAGTGGGCGAAAAAACGCAAAAATAGCGTCGCATGCTCATAACTCCTTCACTTTTAGGTTTTTTGACAAAACATTGGCACCATTTGATTTGTCTCTTCGAGATCTACACAAACATGTATACATCTTTACCGGAACACCCATATTTTCGCCGTGGGTGGTCCAAAATTGACTGGAGCGGGCTTTTCCGTTTAGAGCAGCTTATTTCCCAGGACATGCGTGTTTTCGGAGTATCTCAAGCATGGCGTACGTTGCCAGTGCCAGTGCAGGAATGCCCCGAGAGTGCGCCGCGCACAAGGCATGCAAAATCGAACCTATCAATCGAGTGGGCGAGCGCATGCCCACTGCGCTTCTATCTTCTCTTACTGGGAAATGCGAAATCTTCAAGACTATTTCGAACCGTTTGGAGAATGTTATTAAAAATTTTCAGCCACTCCACTCAGGATTAACTCCAATCTGTCCAGCGAGCCTTTGGAGTGCGCTGTGAACTATGCATACAGAATCGAACCTTTCAATCGAGGGAGGGGGGGGGACAGCTTGTAGACTGAGCGTTTGGGGAGTTTTATCAGAAATTTTCTGCTGCCTTACTCAGGAGTTGCTCTAAGGCTGTTCAGCGAGCCTTTGGAGTGCGCCAGGAACAATGCAAACAGAATCGAATCTTTCAATCGAGGGGGCGATCGTTCGCAAATCGCACGCGCGGGTGCGTTCGGAGCGCAATAGCTCTGTCACGTTGGAACCTTTCAGGTTGCAGCTTGTAGGTTTTGTAGGCAGTCGAACGTTCTTTTCGCACGCCAAAGCAGAATGGTTTAGCTTAGGAGGGGGCAGTGTTATAGGGGCGCGAAAATGCAGGTGACGCTTACGTGACGCATTTTTTTCGATTTCGGTGGACCACTGGGAGAAGACGCAGCGAGCTAACGGCCTCAAAATGCGTGCGCTAGCAGAGCGCTTAAGGTACTTTACGACGACATGCTCATAACTCCCCAGCTGCCTAAACTGCCTTAGCCTCAGCTGCCGTTTTAGAGCGGCGAAAGCTAGTGGTTAGAGTTTCTTGAGCTCCTACTCGCCCAGATTTGAGTCTTCGACACTTCCAATGTCTTCGACACACCGTTCTGTTCTGCTTGAAAAGCGCTATCGATCGCTATCAATTTCGACCGATTTTGGCAGCATCGATTTTTGACAATATCCCTCGAGGACGTGGGCGCCTTAGGCCGAGTTGCGCGGATGACTAGGTAGGCTGCCAATTTCTGATAAAACTTTCCAAACGCTCAATCTACAAGCTGTCCCCCTCCTCGATTCAAAGGTTCGCTTCTGTATGCATTGTTCACGGCGCACTCCAAAGGCTCGCTAGACAGATTGGAGCTAATCCTGAGTGGGGTGGCTGGAAATTTCTGATAACATTCTCCAAATAGTTCGAAATGGTCTTGAGGATTTCGCAGTAAGAGAAGATAGAAGCGCCGTGGACATGCGCTCGCCCACTCGATTGATAGGTTCGATTTTGTGTGCATTGTGCACGGCGCACTCTCGGGGCATTGCTGCAGTGGCACTGGCAACATACGCCATGCTTGAGATACTCCGAAAGCACGTCGTCCTGGGAAATAAGCTGCTCTAATCGCAAAAGCCCACTTCAGTCAATTTTGGACCATCCACGGCGCAAATATGGGTGTTCCGGTAAAGTTGTATATATGCTTGTGTAGCTCTCGAAGAGTCGAGTGTGTCAATCGTTTTTCAAAAAATCTAAAAGTGAAGGAGTTATGAGCATGGGACGCTTTGCGACGCTATTTTTGCGTTTTTTCGCCCACTTTTGACCGTGCGGCGCGAGCGGTTTCGTATGAAATGACTTGCGGTGGCCAGCCGATGAGCGGGACAGTGTTTCATTCTTCCCAGGCAAGTCTTCTACCAATTCACCTCAAATCATTTTAAAAACAACAACTTGGACAATGTTATTCAGGGTGCTTTCAGAAATATAAGTATATTTCTTTTTGAATGCATTAGACGCTGAAGTATGACTATCTAAACTGCATTCGTTCTATGCGGAAGTGAAAGTACGAGGCAATCCTTGACATTATGTGGCTTGTATGAATGTTTTCACGATATTTTTTTAAATCATCTTTAGTGCAGCATACTATTACATAGATAAATGGCTATCATAGCATTAAATTTAGTATTGATTGTTGGTTAGGGTGACCTAGGGAAACTATGTTGTTGAAGGCAGTTCTTTCCCATGTGATCAAAAAAGTTGTCAATTTTGCTTTACGTATGCTTTTCATTTTTCTGAACATCATCATCATTTTCATTAGCGTCTGTCCTGCTTGATGGCGGGGTCCGCTCTTCTGGTGTGGTAACGCCAATTCTCCCGATCAAATGCTTGATCAGGGCCACCCGAATCCAAATGCAACGTATCTAGCCAACGTTGCTTTGAGCGACCCTTGGGCTGCTTTCCAGACACCTCAAGGTTCAGGCCTATGTGTCTTCCGGACGGTGTCGTCATTAGCGCGAAGGGCGTGGCCGTACCGTGAAGACGAGCCCCGCGCAGCTTCTCGGCTATCGGGACGACACCGAACGTCTGTCGTATGGCGTTGTTGCGAACGCGGTCCAAACGCGTAACTCCAGCCGTCCACCGTAGCACTTTCGTCTCCATTACACTGAGGCGGCTTTCAATTTCCTTCGTCACTGCCCAGCACTCAGCACCGTACGTCGCCACTGAGCGGACGACTGTACTATACACCTTCGATATGAGGTGCTCAGATATTGCCCTGTCGCAGAGCACCCCAGTCAGCGAGCGCCATTTGGACCAAGCTGCACTCACACACGAATTCACCTCCAACTTTAGGCCGCCATCGGACGTGATCGTTGCTCCGAGATACTTGAAAGATGTAACTCGTGAGAGCTCAGTACTATTGATCTTAATGGATCCGTGCTCCTCCACATCCGTCTTCAAGTACTCTGTCTTTTGACGTTTAGCTTGAGACCGAACAATGCCAAGCGATCGCACCAAGCCTATGCCTGTCGATCGAGTTCGGTTTCATCTTCACATGCAAGCATGACGTCGTCAGCATACAGCAGCGTGAGATTGCATTCATCACAACGACGAAGAGCAGTGGGGATAGCGCAGATCCTTGGTGCACCCCTATAGGGAAGGGAAATTCCATCGAGGTGCCCGCTGGCGCTCGCACTCGACTCCTTAGGCAAGAGTACAGGTTTCTGAGCATGATATTCTTCTTCTTCTTCTTCTTCTTCAGCGTCTGTCCCGCTTCGTAGCGGGGTCCGCTATTCTGGTGTCATGACGCCACCTTTCCCGATCCAGCGCTAGATCGGGGTGGACACCAGCTACTTTCAAGTCCGTATGTAACGTATCAACCCAGCGCTGCTTCGGGCGCCCTCTAGGCCGCTTTCCTACCACCTCGAACTTAAGGCCTATCTTGCGGACGCTCTCTTCCTTTCCACGCAGAACGTGGCCGTACCATCGTAAGCGAGCTTCGCGCATCTTGTCAGTTATCGGCGCGACACCGAACTTCTGCCGAATAGCATCGTTTCGGATGCGGTCCATGCGCGTGACTCCTGCCGTCCAGCGCAGCATCTTCGTCTCCATGACGCTGAGGCGCGTTTCAACTTCCTTGGTCGCAGGCCAACACTCAGCGCCGTACATCGCTACTGGCCGGATGACTGCCCTGTAGATCTTTGACTTAAAGCGCTCCGGTATCTTCCTATCGCAGAGCACCCCAGTCAACGAGCGCCACTTGGACCAAGCTGCACTCACGCGTGAATTCACTTCGACCATCAGTCTGCCGTCAGACGCGACTGCTGATCCCAGGTACTTAAAGACCGCAGTGCGTGGAAGCTCGATGCCGTTAACCTTGATGGAGCTGGACTCGGTAACGTCCGTCGTTAAATACTCGGTCTTCTTCACGTTCAATCTGAGTCCAAACCGCTCCAAGCGATCACACCAAGCTTGCACCTCTCGCTCGAGTTCACCTTTATCTTCGCTAGCGAGCATCACGTCATCGGCATAAAGCAACGTCCAAGGGACGGGCTTCTGAAGATCTCGTGTGATGGCATCCATGACGACAACAAAGAGGAGTGGGGAAAGCGCAGAACCCTGGTGTACCCCGACAGAGATGGGGAACTCCATCGAGGTTCCAGCTGCAGCTTGAACTCGACTCTTTGGACAAGAGTAGAGAATTCGCACCCACTCTATGAGCTCTTCGGGAACTCCATGATGTCGCAAGGCGTACCATATCACTTCACGCGGCACGCGGTCAAAGGCCTTCTCTAAGTCGAGGAAGGCGATATGCACCGACTTCTGTTTCTCGCGATGCTTCTCTATCAGGAGGCGGGCGGCGTGTATGGCATCAATGGTGCCACAGCCAGCCACGAAGCCGCACTGATTGCTGGAAAGCTGGACGATGTCCCGAATTCGTCCATCGACAACTCGCTCAAAGATCTTCATGCTGTGCGAAAGCAAGCGAATCGGACGGTAATTGGAGCAGTCTGCAGGACTGCCCTTCTTCTTCCAAATCGGAATCGTCGTACTTTGGCGCCAACTCTCAGGCACTTTCTTCTCCTCCACAACCTGATTAAAGAACTTCGCCAACCACTCAGCAGGGTACCAAAACTTCGACTTCCACAGTTCTGCTGCCACGTCGTCGGGCCCAGTCGCTTTGCCTGGCCTCATCTTCTTCAAAGCCGCTTCAATCTCCACCACGGTGATCTTCTGAACGGGACCGTGGGTTGGAGCCGTTGAGGGGATGGCTGGATGAGGAAATTCTACTGTAGAGATTTCCTCAAAGTAATCGCGCCATCGCTTCAATGCCTTCTTGCGGTCCATAAGAAGACGGCCGTTCTCATCATTGATGCCGAAGAACTTCTCGATGTCCTCGGTCTGGCGATGGCGATTCTTTGCGAGTCGGTACAGATACCGCTCACCATCGCGCGACTCGAGCTTCTCGTTGACATCTCCATAATGAGTGGCTTTTGCAACAGCCACGGCCTTCTTTGCAGCTTTCTTCGCTTCTTGGTACTTCCGCCAGTTATCGGCTGTCTTTTCGCCGAGAAACACGTGATATAGCGTCTTCTTCTCTCGAACTTTGGCTTTCACGTCATCTGTCCACAGCCAGGCCTGCTTGTCGACCTTCCGTCGTCCAGGCTTCGTGATGCCGAGCTCCGACCGTGCAGCGTGACGAATCGCGTCGGTGGCCTTCTCCCAAGTTTCGTCGACAGTTGTCACTGTCGGTAACCGCACGCGAGAAATCACAGCTGCTTCCTTCTCTTTCATTCGCCACCACTTGATTCTTGGTGCACCGCATCGCTCGACCTGCTTCAGCCTCGGAGGGGCGATCTTTAAAGTACAGATCAGCGGTCGATGCTGTGGGGCGACCGTCTCATACGGCACGACCTTCGCGTCTGTGACAAGACTTCGGTCTCGATCCTTCACAAGGACAAAGTCTATCTGAGTCCTGGTGTTCCCGCTATAGAACGAGATGAGGTGGGAATCGCGTTTGCGAAATACGGTGTTCACTATGGTGAGGTTGTGCGATTCCGCATATTCAAGGATACGCTCACCATCTGCGTTACGCGATCCGTAACCGAACCCACCATGACAGCCGTACCCGTCTTTCGTCGCGCCGACGTGCCCGTTGAGGTCACCAGCGACTATGATGACATCTTTCGATGGTACCTCTGCTGTCTTCTCATCAAGCAGGCTCCAAAACTCTTCCTTGGCTTGATCCGAGCAGCCAGTCTGCGGAGCATACGCAGAGAAGAAGTGATAGAGTCGCTCCTTCGCGGCGACAACGATCTTCATCAATCGATCGTCAAAGCGCTCGACGCTTACAATCGAGTCACGAAATCGTTCGGAGACGATTATTCCGACACCACTGGTGGTCCTGGGACTTCCACATAGAACGGCCTTGAAGCCACGTCCTATGTCCCTTGACTTGCGGCAGGACCACCTCGTCTCCTGCACCGCACAGAAATCAACTCTTCTACGCTCCAGTGCTTCAACCAACTCGCACGAGCGGCCCGTCAACGTACCCACATTCAGCGTTGCCACGCGGGTCCTGCTTACGTTACGGGACTTTCGGACTAGCTCAGTTGCCCCCCGATGCCGTCCTCGCATCAGGGACCCTCGCATACTTCTCACACTCGCCGGGCTCTGCGAGTGCGCGTCGGCTCCCGCGGACGCCGTAGCACTATCTCGAAACACTTGAGCTGTCATACACCATGTGATGTGACATGGGTGTTCGTAGGCCGGCCTGTCACAAGGGCCTGTCGCCTGCAATCGAGTGTCCGTGTTCGGCTTAACTCGCAGAGCGAGTAGTTTCCAGTGGCACCACGTGGAGGAACGGACATCGCCACCTTCTGAGCATGATATTGTTATTCAAAAATTGAAAATGCTCAACTGTAGCATTTAGAAAGTCGAAGGCGGCCAAGCCTTCCATCTTGCTGGGATCGCTGAACTGGTACAGAATTTGTATGGAAAGGGTATAGCACCAACATGTCTATCGGTTGGCCACCGCAAGTCATTGTGGAGGCCAAATGCGCATTCAAAATGCCATCATCATACGCCTTGTCGTTAGAAGTGGAATGCACTTCCGGAACAGGGGTCATCCTTTATTCCATATGTTTGCTGGGATATTGACACCCCTGCGCGTTAAAATGAAACTTTGGTGGGTTTTGTGTTCCCTCCGCGGCGCAGATTCAGGATGTGTTCCATTCACAAGGATGCATTGGATGGATAACAAACCAGGGTTCCTTGTACCTTTACGATCAGCGTCTCCCTGTGTACCTAAAATAATTGTTCAAACAGGGTTAGCCATAGATCCTCACGAAACGTGAAGTACGAGCAGTAAAACTCGCTATTAAATACGAAGTTCAATTTTTGAAATTGAACTAAAATTGAAATCGTATTTCGTGATTAGTGATAGGCCTGACTACACAGCAGTTAAAATATTCTCTCCGGGTTTGATGTTTTTAAATTTACTGAGAGCATGATATCTGGGAGATGTCGCAAAAGTTGTTTCTGAATTTACTATCGTAAAAAGATGGTTTCCCATCGTGCCTATAATGTTCTAGAATAGCAAATACGGCAGAAGTGCAAAAATAGGATTTGCTTAGAAATATGCAGTTGATAGCCGCGACATAATATTGAATATTAGGTTGCCCGAGAAGGTTTGGCGTTTTTTACGAAACCGTTTTTCGTTCGTTTATTACTGAATCAATATTCAACTTACTTCGCATTTTTATAATAGCTCCTGATACGGAATTCTTCGCGCTATCTGCCGGAATAACTCTTGTTTCATCGATGCTTAATGATTGCGTTACCTTGAGTACTTATAGAAGAATGGCGAAAGAGCATTTCCGAACGATATTCCATTTCAACTTCAAACTGGCCCAATCCGCCGCTGAAATAACCAGCTAGATCAACCATGTGTGGGAGTCGAGTAGTGTTGGAGAAAGGAGGATGCAACGGTGGTTCGAGAAAAACCGTTCTGGAGATTTCAACCTTGAAGAGACCTACGCCAACCGAGGATGACGATTTGAAGGCCTTCGTAGAAGCTATTCCATCGCAAACAGTCCGTGAAATTGCGGAAGGCCTAGTAATCAGTAAAACTGCTGTTACAGATGGCTTGAAAGGAGTCAGAAAGGTGAAAGTTCGAAAGTGGATGCTCCACGATTTGAGTGATCCCAGAAATTGTCGTGTTTCGAAGTCTATTCTTTTTTGCTTCTTCAGAATCAAAACGACCCGTTTCCGGATGGATTCGACACGTGTGTTCTGAAAAAGAAAAGTGGAAAGTGGGTTCTGTACGATAACCGAAGACGATTAGAATAGTGCGTTGATCATACACCATGTGTGACATGGGTCTTCATAGGCCCTGTCACAAAGGCCTGTCGCCTGCGATTGAGTGTCCGTGATTAGCTTAGCTCGCACAGCAAGCAGTTTCCAGTGACACCACGTGGAGGAACGGACATCGGCACCTGATAAGAGTCGAGTTCAAGCTGCAGCTGGAACCTCGATGGAGTTCCCCATCTCTGTCGGGGTACACCGGGGTTCTGCGCTCTCCCCACTCCTCTTTGTTGTCGTGATGGACGCGATTAAGTGAGCATAATTTATCCTAAGTTTTAAGTTCTGTCGATGAAAGGAAAAGGAATTTTAAATTAAAAGCAGGAATTGGAAAGAGTAAATAGGGAGGGATGAGAACGAACACATAGAAAGTAATAGTAGAGAAAAACAAGTCTTTTCGGAATCTTTATTGGTCTACTTCACTCGCGACCGCGCGTGGTAGAGCAGTCGGAGAAGGCACTTACTGATACGAGCACTCCGCATTCAAGGTTCTTCGTCTAGCTAACCAAGTCTTCTACATATCTTTCAGGTGTCAGCGAATAGGTGCAAGTTTTACCGGAAAGCACAAAATTCTGATTATTCCATCGATTATCCATCAGAGCTTATTGAATTGGCCAAACACATGATCAAATCGTCTCCAAGACATCCCGCAGAAGTGAAGTATTCTGCAAAGGGATTGGTGAGCTTTGACCT
This sequence comes from Heligmosomoides polygyrus bakeri, assembly GCA_947359475.1. Taxonomy (NCBI): domain Eukaryota; kingdom Metazoa; phylum Nematoda; class Chromadorea; order Rhabditida; family Heligmosomidae; genus Heligmosomoides; species Heligmosomoides polygyrus. The sequence continues at coordinate 20,006,513 of OX375868.1, forward strand.
TCATTTATGACCTTTCCGTGCGCGCTACCGTTTTTGCCTAGTTGCCAAAGTTTAGACTCCTGCAGCAACTGACCATCGTCCATTTAGTTAGTCTTCTGCTACTGCACACAACAGCCGCTTTTTCACCTGCCCATTCCCGTGCCAAGGTAACCCAAAAGGTCCTCCTCGCTTTAAAACGATTAATGCAAATTTATAAGATATAAAATAAAACGCAGAATTTGTTATATCTCATTTAGTACACCGGTGAGCAAGTCACACCAACGCGTCGGTGAGCGCATTTCGATGCCTCTAGAATACGACGTGTCCTTGTCGAGCCCCTCTCTTCACGTTGATGACGACGTCGTTGTAGAATGGAGAGATCTTGGTCGTGAATCCACTGTACAGCTCTCGAAGGACTCTGATGTATAGAGTAGGAACGCGCTGAGTGAGCAGGGCTTCCATGGCCGCTTCAGTCTCGACGGAGTCGAATGCCTTCTTCAGGTCGATGAACGTAAGGCAGAGCGGCACCTTATACTCTCGCGACACTTCGATGAGCTTCGTAATGGTGTGTATGTGGTCGCTCGTGCTGAATCCTCTCTGGAATCCTGCTTGTTCGCATGGCTGTCCTTCGTCCAGCGCTCTGCTAATCCCATTCAGCATCACTCGAATGAACAGCTTGCAGACTACGGACAACAGGCAGATCGGGTGATAGTTACCAATGTCCTTCGAGATGGACCCTCGCACTCCGACAGATAGCGGATGAAGAGCCGCGCCAAGGTATTGGTGAGCGCTGGCAGGAGGTTCTTCAGGTGTTCGGCTCTGATCCTGTCGGGACCAGGTGCTGTATTGTTCTTCACCGAAGAGATAATACGTGTGTGTCACATCTTGGAGCGTAGGATTAGGCCTGAAGAATCTGAATGAATTCTGCCTCGAAATTGCTGTCGTTTTTGTGGCTCTCGCCGCAACACAGCGTCGGTCCACTTAATACCGTTATGCCTCGTCTGACCTCAAACTCTTTCATGCGCAAGTTTTCTGCTGGCCTTCACCAATGGCTCGATATTGATCGAGTCATTCACTTCGGATCTTCTTGCTGCGCTGCAGCCCTTATCTTTCTGAAGTTTTAAAAGTGAATCCTGCTGAAATCAGTATAGTGAACTTTTTCCTTTCAAGAACATCCGCAGAGCAAACATTGCTGCAAAATATCGGCTTTTTTCTAATTTTCCGGCGTTTTGTCTAATATAAAACGAGTTCGTCGGCATCTTTGCGTTAACTATGTAGACAGCTGACCGCTGAGAGTTACACCTAACTCCAGACGCTTCCACTTCTATACCTGCTCTAAACTTACCCTATTCACTGCTGTTTTGTGTCTCTTTCTGGTGAAACTCGCTTATCAAACAGTGAAACCATTTACGTCCTCTATTTTCTACTACTAGATGCGGAGATCTTCATGTAGTTGTGTTCCAAAGCGCGGTGGGACAGTTGGAATGGCATCCGGTTGCCGCTCGCACCCGATTCCACTTTCTTGGATCGGGTCGGTGAATTGGCACCAGATTTGCCTAAGAAGAAGAAAACACTACCTGTTTTTCGGCTCTAGGAAAAATGGCATTCAAATTGCCTCCGAGACGTATCGTTTCAGTAGAATACGTGTGGCGTCCCGTCCCGGTATTGACTAAGGCTGCCCTTTTCCTTCATCCGTTACTATTCCGAGTATTTAAGCGATTAAGGTGTTTTACGCGAAAACCGGACTTCGGCTCTCAGGAGAAGTTGGTCAGGTTTTTTTGCAAGCATACTGTTTTTTCTGCTTATATTAATTTGAAACCACACACTTTTTCTAAGTAATAGTGAAATACTCATTCAAATTTCCTTCTCGACGTCTTTTAAGGTAGAATGCGTAGCGCATTCCAGAGGGAAGTTAACGACGGACTCCATCCTCTTTTATTCCTTATGTTCTAAGAAGGTCGACTATCCTCCAGCGCAATCTGTGACAAAGGGTAACAGACGTCATCACTCAATACCTTTTGTGATGCGCCACGCATTCTACTTCTGTGGGATGTCGTGGATGCGATTTGCATTCGTTTTTGATCGTACAATGGCTTACACTTCTTCTTCTTCTTCTTCTTCTTCTTCTTCTTCTTCTTCTTCTTCTTCTTCTTCTTCTTCTTCTTCTCCTTCTTCAGCGTTTGTCCCGCATCGTAGCGGGGTCCGCTATTCTGGTGTTATGACGCCACCTTTCCCGATCCAGCGCTAGATCAGGGTAAACACCAGTAATCTTCAAGTCCGCACGTAACGTACCAGCCCAGCGCTTCTTCGGGCGCCCTCTAAGTCGCTTTCCTATTACCTCGAAGTTAAGGCCTATCTTGCAGACGCTATCTTCCTTTCCACGCAGAACGTGGCCGTACCATCGAAAGCGAGCTTCGCGCATCTTCTCAGCTATCGGCGCGACACCGAACTTCTGCCGAATAGCATCGTTTCGGATGCGGTCCATGCGCGTGACTGCAGCTGTCCAGCGCAGCATCTTCGGCTCCATCACTCTGAGGCGCGTTTCAACTTCCCTGGTCGCAGGCCAACACTCAGCGCCGTACATCGCTACTGGCCGGACGACTGCTCTGCAGATCTTCGACTTCAAGCGCTCCGGTATCTTCCTATCGCAGAGCACCCCAGTCAGCGAGCGCCACTTGGACCAAGCTGCACTCACGCGTGAATTCACTACAATCATCAGTTTGCCGTCAGACGTGACTGCTGATCCCAAGTACTTAAAGACCGAAGTGCGTGGGAACTCGATGCCGTTAACCTTGATGGAGCTGGACTCAGTAACGTCCGTCTTTAGATATTCGGTCTTCTTCACGTTCAATTTGAGTACAAACCGCTCCAAGCGATCACACCAAGCTTGCACCTCTCGCTCGAGTTCATCTTTATCTTCGCTAGCGAGCATTACGTCATCAGCATAAAACAGCGTCCAAGGGACGGGGTTCTGAAGATCTCGTGTGATGGCATCCATGACGACAACAAAGAGGAGTGGGGAAAGCGCAGAACCCTGATGTACCCCGACAGAGATGGAAAACTCCATCGAGGTTCCAGCTGCAGCTTGAACTCGACTCTTTGGACAAGAGTAGAGAATTCGCACCCACTCTATGAGCTCTTCAGGAACTCCGTGATGTCGCAAGGCGTACCATATCACTTCATGCGGTACGCGGTCAAAGGCCTTCTCTAAGTCGAGGAAGGCGATATGCACCGACTTCTGTTTCTCGCCATGCTTCTCTATCAGGAGGCGGGCGGCCTGTATGGCATCAATGGTGCCACAGCCAGCCACGAAGCCGCACTGATTGCTGTAAAGCTGGACGATGTCCCGAATTCGTCCGTACAATGGCTTACACTGCCAGACGATAAAGAAGCCAGTGCTTTATCCTTCTTAGGAAACATTGTACCAATTCAGCGACTCCAGAGGGATGGCGTGCCAGCGTTTTTAAGACCAGGAAATCCGAAGCAAGAGCCTAGGATCAAAGGCACACGACACCCGGCGCCTCCTCCGTACCACGCGCTCATGCCAAACTACGATGCATTAGGGAGCACATTAAGGAGGACGATGCTGACACTAACACGCATTGAGATTGAGACTGTGGCATCCCTACCAGTTTGAATGACGCCATAATCGATGGAAATTTTTCCATCTCTTTGCCGAGCTTATAACCTATTTATAAAAATCCATCTCGCTTCTGACGGCTTCAGAGACGGGTTCCAGATAACGCTGGCGGCTCAGAATAGAACCACAGTGCGTGAAATTGAAGGCGCTTCTCTTTTCACTGTTGCTTCCGCTTCACGCATCCGTTGAGAAGCCGCCGATCTCGACAACTGCGTGGCGCACGATGCCCTTGAACCGTTGTGAGTGTCGTCGCCGACATCGTTGCTGTGATGGGGCGAGACACGGCACGGCCAAGGTGTAAAGCCAAGACCCGATTGTCGTGACATCTACATGCCATCTGGCGAAAGCAACATGATAAATGGAAAACTGGATTCCGCCCTACTCCACCCAGCCATCGCGTCGCCTCGCACATCATCGTGTACCTTCAGAACAGCACGCGACCCCCTTCCCCTCCTCTTACTGTAATCTCCGGCCTTTTCCATCTATAAAGCCGAGAGCGCGAACCCCGTTCGCTATTTAGTCGTCGAGCGGTTTTTCTTTCTCCTTTGCCTTCTTCGGTCACGAAGGCGTCGAAGAATGGCATGGCTCGATCTGACTACTTCTTCATCGAATTGAGTGTAAGATGCCATCTACCGGGATCATCTAGGAATACCTGGTTCAGTGGTTGAATGCTCACCCGCCGCCGGGTTCGATTCTCAGCCGATGCACCATGAAAGTGCTCCTCTTTAGTAACTTCTCCATTTGTCTACTCGCGAGGATGCGCAGCTTTCTTTGTCCTTGAGTGCTGTAAAACTTAAAACAAATCGTATTACTACTATACATATGTGATACAAGCTCGGCTCATCCCTTTCACTTCTCACAGCTGTACGTGATTGTTCAGCCGTGGTAGCTTCATTTCTTCGTGAAGAAGAGAGCCGATTTCATGAGACTGTTCGTCATTCATCCCGTCAGCGTGCCAATGATGCCCAGTGGATTCCTCTTGCTCGAGGAAGAGCAAGAGCTTCGAGTCGCTCTTGTACAGTTTCCTGGCGAAGAACTTCTACCTTAGTGGTGCCCTTGTGTTTAAGTATGTAGAGCAAAATTTAGGTTACGCCCCTCATTCACTGAGTACTACAGAGACGATTCACTTAATCGATCCATCTACTTTTTGACGACCTTGCATGAGTATGTGTTGCTTTGACCGGAGGCCTTTTTTAATCTTCATCCTTCTGATCGAATAGAATCCTTCTACTCAAGCGTCAGTCTCTCGATTTTTCGCCATGTGGTCTTGAACTCATCCTGCTTTTTTCTAAGGTGCATTCTGCTTCAGAGCGAACACCGCCGGCGGAAGGTGGGCAGGGATCCGGGTGTCCACGGACTAGAAGCTGAATGAACTAGTCAGTGTTCAATTGTCGGCTATGGCTAAGCTGCAATTTCGGCTTGAACAATTCCTCTCTGGCGATAATTGCCTCTGAAGAGCGGTTTTTTCTAGGAGGCCTATGCTCTGGTCACAATATTTCCTGACATGCCCGTTTCATATTCTCATGATTTCGGCCTTTCTACACCACTCTCGTGACTGGATTTGCTACATCTTAACGATGAACAACCCAAATTTTTGTGTTTTTCGGTGTAAGTTGAAAATATCAAGTATTACTGCTGCCCTTGGGCGCATGGTAGCGCAGTTGGTGAAGGAATCGGCTATCGCATAAACCCCGCGTTAACTGATGGATTGATTTGCGCCTAGGCCAACCAACCCTTCCATCATTCCGGGGTCCTAATTGGGTCCAGAATCGTCTGGCAAGGATAAAGCGCTGACTTTTCATCGGCTGGCCACAGCAAGCCATTGTATGGCCGAATACCCGTTCACGTTGCCTCTCCACGATATCCCGAAGAAGCAGAATGCGTGGCGTATCCCTCAAAGGAGTTCATCTATGTCGTCCTTTTTTCTTATTCTTTGTAGATTGGAGTCCCTGCCACAGCTTTCCTAGTAGTTTTTTTTCGGCGTGTATGTGGCGCAGTGGGTAGCAAACTCCGGCACGCGCACCACGAATCGGTTTCAGGTTCAATTACTGTTAAGACAGTTGAACCATTTATTCCTTTAGCGTCAATGAGTTGGCACCAAACTTGTTTGGGAAGTCGAAAGCACTGACCTGATCATCAGCTGGTCTTCGTAAATGATTTGTAGGCGCATTCAATTGACTTCATGACATCTCGTAGAGGCATATTGTTTGGCGTATCCCCCAGAGAGTTGATTTTCGCGGAACTTCTTTTTAACCGAAGAAGGAACTTCATTCGTGTAGTAAGCTAAACAATCTTAAGGCTCTACATAGTCTACATCTTAAACGGATTCCGGATCAGCATCGATAGCCTTGAACCAGTGTCCACACTCGCATCTCTTCGGCATTCCCTTGCGTACGATCATGAAGTTCACATGGCCGGAATCTGGCTCGCACATGCATCCAACGATCCTCTTCGGAAAGTGAGACGGCACCAAGTTAGGCCTTTCCTTCGTGGACGACTCAGCACGATAGTAGACTTTTGGCTCATAGCGATCGTCTCCAGCCAGACGAGCCAACAGCATTTTCTTCTCGCGACCAGTGGCGTGCTCTAGTGGATCTGGATAGTAACCGTAGTCTTCGGGCGATGCTTCCGTGGCCAGTCCACGACGCGCGGCAACCACTGGCATCAGGGTTCGCTTAGACAGCGAGGCCAACACTGTACGCGCTGCGAGTTGGGCCATACCTCAAACTTGGGTAATTAAACCTCCAAACCTTCTTCTCTATCCTTTTTCGGGTTCTCAAACTGAACCAATTTGCCCAACTGTTGCACAACTTTGACGTGTGTTTTACATCCAACCCTTGTAATTTCTACCTACCCTAAGCTATGTAGTTGCTCATCACTTCACTTTGACATGTCAAGCTTCGATTATCCGCGAAACACGAGAGCACTAAGAGCATCATTATGGCTGCCAGTTTTCCAGAACACACTGGCAGTATGATTGTCATCATGACCAATCGCTCAGCTTTTTCCCCGCTAGTGTAGATTTTTACACAGCAATCAAACCTAGACGTTGTTCTGCGACCGAAGGATAGTTGGCAACAGGTTTCTAGAGAATGCTTGTAGCATTTTCCCTAATCATTGATCTTCCTCTTTGTACGTTTGCAGAGAACTTTTCACAGCAACGATCCTTCACAAAAAGCGAACATGATATTGTTCTCACTGGCAAAGATAGCAGCTTAACCATTGATTTTGATTGGCTTACTTCAGGATGCGCCACGCATTTTTTCATTTAGTGAACCCAGCTCGGGAAGTGTAAGGATAAAGGATAAAGGACGGCGTTATTCAATCCCTTCTGGGATGCACCACGCATTCTACTTCTACAGGATGTCGTAGAGGCGAGTTGAATGCGTATTTGGCCATACTATGACTTGCGGTGGCCAGCCGAACAAGTCAGCGCTTTACCCTTCCCAGACGAGTCCGGTACCAATTCACCAACCCCGGAGGGATGGAAGGCTTGGTTGGCCTGGGAGGGAAATCCGAACCAGGAACCTGGTGTCGGGCACAGGCGATAGCCGGCGCCTCTCCCGACTGCGCTCCACGCACCCATGGGAAGTGTATGTTTATAAATTTATTAGCTTTGCCGTGATGTTCCTGATTTCATCCGACATATTTCATAAGAGGGCGTGGGGTAGCGCAGTCGAAAGAGGCGCCGCCTGTCACGTGCTGCCGATTCAGGTTGCTCGTTCAGAGCCCAGGCCAACCGAACACTCCACCCCTCCAGGTCGGTAAATTGGTTCAAGAATTGTCTGGGAGGATAAAACACCGACATTTCCATATTTCATAAAAGGAGCGCAGTGTGTCGGCCAACTACGCCTTCATCTTGCCTCTACGGCACGCGCGTCTCCAACGGATTAAATAACGCCGCTCTTCGTCCTTCTCCTGATTTCGAGGCCTAGAGTTACTACAACTACTCGTCCCTTTCTTCATTTGACGTCTTCGCACCGAATTTAAACCAACAGGTCGCTTTCGGCTCTACAAAACCGGCAATATCCTGAACAATTGCCCTTAAGCCGTGGCGCTCTGTTCCTCTGTGTTGTTCACTTTTTGTTGTTTGTGAGGAGGAAATTGTTCTATATCGTGGCAGTTTATTGCCTCTCTGCCGCTAACTATGCAGTACTTCTCCTGCTGAGCTGGGCTACGCAATATGTGTATACTGTCATTCTCTTCTGTTCGCAAGAACGTTATAGCAAATCCTTCAAGTGGTTCCATAAAGAAACATGTTTTCTACATCGCTGATTTTTGGATTTTTTTCTAGACGGCTTTGCCGAGTTGAGGATAAATTGGTGCTGGATTTTTCCACTTTGACGGATTTTGATCGTTTAAGAGCGAAATGACTAATTCGAATTTATAGCTTATTTCCTCTATATGATGAACCTAATTAGATTAACTAACTAACTTTCCGGCTTTGGTAGGTTAGAACACTGAATTATCTAAAGCAGCTCATTGTGTTGGCCAAACGCGCACTCAAGTTGCTTCCGTGTTCTTCGCATGATGTAACGTTCAGAGGAGATACAAGTTCGGATTTCCCGCCCTGGCCTTGAAAGGCTTCCCACAGAGGCGTCGACAAATTGATATCAAAGTAGTCTCCAACTTCCCTCTTCTTGAAGCCTCAACATTCTTACATGTTCTTTTCTTCTTATTGCTGGTCAACACGAGGTTCTTAAGATGCCTCTTTATTCGGCCAAACGTTTTGAAGGAGTCGTCATCTTCAGAGCTATATAGATCCACCATCACCAGACCAAATAAGCCTTCACATTCCTCCTTCACATCTCCTACAAATAATAATATGTGTGACGTATTCCAGAAAGGGATTAATTACCATATTTATTTTTCAACATTACCAATTAACCATGAGTAAGAAAAAAGATAAACAATAAACGTCGAGATAAATTAATCTTTTTCGGGATACACCACGCATTCCACCTGTAAGTCACATTCTGGGCATTGCTTAGGAGAGCAATCGACCACGTCTGAGATCGCCTTGGTGACGGTTCGACTATCCTAAAAGAGATGAAGGCTAGATTTATCTGGGGCTCAATTCAAACTAGAAGCTGGAGAGCGAGAGCATCGTTTCTTAGAATACTGCATTTTTACCCTGCTTTCCTGTAAAGTTATGTTTTCTGGAAAACCGAAGCCGTTTAGAATATGGTAAGTGTGCACATACGCAGGCTAGGTATTGCACAGTACCACTTTAGTTCTCTGATGTTTTCATAGATATTCCTACTTCTTCTTTGTCAAATAGGTTTCTACTTAAAATTACGGTTTTTCGCAAAAGTGTTTTAGGTTTTTCCTTTTCTGTTCAGATCAGGATAATAGACAGTAGAAGCGATTCATACATGAACAGGCTTGTGTTGTCGGGGTTGCTGGTTGTCGCATGTGCTTTGATTGGCATAATCATAATAAAAAAACTATTGTGAAAACTATTATGATTATTCATGAATTATCAAAAATGATGGATACTGGGATGATCGAAAAGTTTTGCAACACTTTACGCTACTGCCTGTTAAATTTGCTGAAGCTCTTACAGTATTAATCCTGTGCGGTGACGTCACAGTACATTCTCGATGCTTCCTCAGGCATACTATATAAGGCCTCGTCGAGTACGAATGCAGCAACAATGTCAACGATAAGCAGCAGCATCCTACGACCTATCGTCTACTACGAATTTCTGCAAGGCAATTCCTCAAGTACTGCAGCCTCCTACATCTGCGCTGCACTCAAGGAGGAAGTCGTTCACTATTCCACAGTGGCCCGTTGATATCAGCGCTTCAAGGCTAGAGATGTAGAGATGATCTCTCGAAGATCGACCTGGTTCCAGACGCCCCTCTGTTGGTCTCAGAAGGCGTGCTTTACTGGGAGTCTGGATAGTGAGACCACAGTCACAGCATCTGTCTGTGCTACCCAGCTTCAGAGTTTGGCCGAGCTATACGCCAAAAACGTCCAGAACGGGAATATGTCTACCTGCTGCGCGACAACGCGCTCATGTCCTCAAAATTGAGTCGCGAGAAAATCCAGGAATTCGGCTGGAAAGCTTTGCCCCATCCACTGTATTCTCCAGAACTCGCTCATTCTGACTACCACCTGCTCAGAGTTATGAAGCAGCATCTTCGAGGTAGATAGTTCGATGATCGACGTCAACTGGGAATGGAGGTTTCTGAATTCTTTTCCTCACAGCCCTCGGAATTCTGGTGGAAAGGATTTGAATGGCTGCCTGAAAGATGGGGCAGGATCTTAAACTTGGATGAGGAATATATCATGGACTGAATTTTCGTTTTAGCGAATAGGAACAAATTTGAACATTGTTGTGCTAGTGTTGCAAGACTTTTCGAACAACCTAATACTTCCTTTTCCTCGCACTTTTTTCGCACTTCACACCTTGCTGCTATCAACGTTTAGTTGGGTCTCGGGCGAAAGTGGAAGTGGTCTTCCATCCCTTCCATTGTTAGCAATTAGCACAACCATTAGCAAGTCTGTCTGCGAATGGCAAAACTTGGCTTCCGGTTTCAACTTTCGGCTGGATTCGCAAGCCTTTGAATAAGCCAAAAAGGCATACGGATTGCCTTTCGATAGTCCGTAGAAATTGAGTGCCTGGCACATTCCATAAAGAGGCTGAATGGAGAATCAATCAATGCCTCTTATCATTGGAAAGCAAAAGAAAGGAAGGGAAGGAAATAATTGTAAGATGACAAGAGAGGAGAGAGGACACGATTAATGAAGAAGCAGGGGAAGGTTCATTGCCATTATCCATCATTGTCTTTATCCAAGGCGCCTAACATAGCGCGTTTTGCTCCCATTGGAAATCTAGCTCTCAAAAATGTATAAAAATGAAAAATGAAAACAATAACTAATATTATAAAAATATGATGACAACATAATAAAGTATAGTATAATAAGCTCAACAAAAATCAGATGATGTAATTCTCAGCCGGAGAGTTTTTATTATCTTGCCTTTGGCATCATGTATAAGGATAAAGGACGGTATTGATCATTCTCTGTTTGGGAAGCGCCATGCATTCTACGCCTAGGAGGACATTTTTCACGCTTGTTTGTGTTTTGTGTTACGATCTAGCACCAATACCTCGATGTCCCGTGTGAAATCTGAACCAAGGACCTCAAATCGGGGTACATCCGACAGCCTCCGCCTCCGGCTGAGCTGTTACCCAACCCGAGTATCGAATAGCAGTCTGTAATTTGACACAGCTAATTCGCAGTAATATTAATCCATAAGCTTATTTGCTGTTTCACTTCTTGTGCTTGACCAACGACTGAGCCGTTTGGCCAATACGCTAACAATACGCTAACCACGCTTCAAATCCTTTCCAGATGATCTGGTTGTTCTTCTCGCTTCCGCTCCTGGCGCTCGCTTTCGACAACGCTCCCGCCATGGACCCGATGATACCGACAGTCAGGTCAGCCCTACTCTCTCATCTTAGGATAACTTCTTGAACAGTTTCTACTATAACCCTGAATACATTCACTTTGATTTGGAAGATGTTTGGTTTGATTTTAAAAGCTTTTGACTTGCTTGGAACAGTGCTCAGTTTTATTTGAATGGTGTCCAACTACACGTGAAAACGGTATATCAGCCTGGCATCTTTCTGCTGAGTATGTCCGACGGGAGTTTCCCACATTTCAAACCACATACCTATTAACTTTGGATGGTATCGCGGCATCTGACTCACCGTACTGGTTCATCATCGCTGCCAGTTCTCTTTTCGTGAACGATCGGCCCGCCGAACACCGATCACGCGAAGCACAGGTGGTTTCCGCTCGCCGTCTCCATTGCCATGACACGAGGACGTAAACCGGAATTACTCTTCGCTTTTAGCGAGTTCTCCGATCTCGATTCAATGCGACAGCACACAGAAACACTAAGAGGTTGTAACGGAAGCGGGAAGGAACTAATATACCACCGAATGAGGTCGCGCAGAACGATCAAAGGAGTGTGGAAGCATCCTTGAAGGTCTAGGCGTGGAGCGATTGATTCCGTCGCCTTCTTTGCGGAAAGTAATTGCCTTCGAGGAGAATTACGGTAGTGTTGAGCAAGGTGATGACTCTTGAGATAATTCAGCGATTTCAGTCCACGTGAAGCCCACCCTGACTCGTGCATTGGACAGTGCGCGTTCTCGTTCGTCGAACAAATTCAGAATCAGCTGGGAAACGAAAAGACTTCATCTCTTTTGCAGGTGAGATCTGCTGCAGCGATCGCGCAAGGTTTTGCGGAATCTTTTTCTCAGAAAGCAATGGTTAAAGCTCGGCGTTAGTCAGTCCCTCTGCGGGGGATGCGCCACGCATTCCACTCATGCTTTATGTGTCGTACGGCAATTTGAGTGCGTATTTGGCCTTTAGAACGACTGCCCTGGTCCATTCATAGGAAAGTCAGTGCTTTATCCTTCCCAAACAAGTCTATTACCACTTTGTTGATCTCTAACCGATGAAAGCCTTAGTTGCCCGGCGGGACTCGAACCATGCGTTTGGAGCCGGGTAGGCGCGACAGCCGGCTCCTCTTCCGACTGCGCGGCCGCGCCCTCAAATTCTTTCCCTTCAACCCATTATCAGCGTATATGATTGTCTCCCCAATTAGGAAACTACAACACCGTTTACTAGCTTCAACGCCTCCCTGCACAACGTGCTTGAATGATTCCCTGATGTCCTACGTCAAGCACTTTGCTTTATAGAAAAATTGACTTCATCGATCGGCATTGATTGAACAGCCGACACTTCATTAAGTCATCCTTTCGATTAGTCCTTTCACTACGCCATTTTAGACGGTTCGCTAGGCAGATAACCGCGACATACTCAAAGAAATGAGTCTATTGCACCGGCCGTTCATTTTTCACGGATGTACGGAAAGAAGAACATAGCGACAGGCGGATGGACAAGATCTTTTGTCTATATGTAATAGACAATGTTGTGATGATGCCGTTTCATTTCATAAGCATTCTCTCTGAAAATGTAACTTTCTGTCGTTGACGGCGTTGCGTTACCATGATTTGCTGTCTTGAGCTTGAGCGATTCTCCGATTGGCTATGACTGGATGGCCGAGCTCCAGCCTACCAGTGCCGCTCATATTCGGGACATGGTCCCCTTTTTCTTATGCGCAACGTATTTCATAAAATACATATCACCTGAAGCGTCCATTTATTTCATTTTCATATAGTGAAATAAATTAAAATTCGGAACCACGCAGTCAAGTGGCGATTGTATTTGTACTCTCCGACGGGTTGTGCATAATTTTTTCACCCTATTTAACTGCTTTGGGTGTGTGTAGCGCAGTCAGAGCAGGCGCCGTCTGTCGCCTGCACCCGATACCAGGTTCTTGGTTCGGATTTTCCGCCCAGGCCAACCAAGCCTTCCACTCCTCCGGGATCAGTAAATTGGTACCAGACTTGTCTGGGAAGGATAAAGCACTGACTTGTTCATCGGCAGGCTACCGCAAGTCATCATACGGCCAAATACGCATTCAAATCGCCACGACATCCCGTAGAAGTAAAATGCGTGGCGCACCCAAAAAGGGATTGAGCAACGCCGTTCTTTATCTTTATTTAGCTGCTTTATGATTTTATCGCTTTTTCACTGCACAACCATTTTCAGCTCAACTACAACGACTTTCTTACCGCATTTTCGAACACGTCATTCTTCGAGAATTTTTGCAAGTGAGTGGTGAATTGAAAAGACACTTTTAAGATTTCATTCTTGCTTTTAGAATGAGCCTAGAACTTAAAAACAGCCTTTAACTTTCTAAAAGTTTAACAAAAGAAGTTGAGACACTAACACATTTTCTCGCGAAACTGGATACTTTAAGAGTAAACTGGAAACACTTTTTTTAATTTAAACTTTATCTGACCATTCCTATCAAAACAAACCTCTTCTAGACTACACTAGACACTCTGTAAGAAGTTTAAGCTAAATTTTCTATTTAAAAAATAAACTTTCGTCGAAAGTTTGCCCATAAAGTGGACGCAGGGTTTGATTACAACTTTTTTATTCTTTTAGGTACCGAAATGGTTTTGAACTTATTTCGAAGTGCAACGTTGAAAAAACAGTGGCTTTTCGGTGCGTTGTTGCTAAAGAACGCGCCTTGCACTCGCCTTCCACGGCGCCATTTCCAGATGGCAAAATTTTTATTTCCTTGCAGTTACCCACTAGTAGTTAGCGCCGCAACAAATGTTGCGACAGACACGCATATCACACCTTTAAGTAAGCTTTATTTCCAAATGAAAGGTGTGACGTGTTAACAATGGTGTGACCTGACCTCTTCTGTCTAGGCACAAAAAATTAGTTGCTTGGAGTTGATAGCTGAACAGTTGACAGCTGCGCTTGAGGATTGGACTAGAGTCATTTTTATACCTAAGAAAATAAAAACTTCAAAATATTCAAAAGAAATGTTCACTTTTTAAAACAAGCGAATATTTAAGAATTTGAAGGAAAATCATATAAGTTTACTTTGACAAAAAGTGATTTAAATATATTCGATACTCCCTAATTTAATCTCAAGGACGCTCGTTTTGATTTGAAAGAAGTGCAGCTTGATTTCAAGCGTCATTCCTGCTTAGAGGAGTGTACTCTTTGCTGTGAAAAGTATCCAATTTATTTTGAAAAGTGCCAACTCAACGTGAAAATAGTACAAGACAATTCGATAGGGAAAAGATCGTGCAATTCTCCTTTGTGTAGTTCTCCGTGAATGGCCACTTACACTATCAATCACATAGACATGGTGACGTGTCGGGCAAGTGCATTGCGCATTCTCTCCACGTGACGTACGGAAAGATTTCTGCCTTCCTCCCTTTTAGATGAGTCATTACGATCAGCGGCTTAATGGCCATCCAAACAGCGCGCACATTCTCTTCAAACGTCCTTTGCAAACGTCAAAAAAAAATTAAAGAATCTTTAGTATTATATATGTAGCAGAAAGACACAAGTCTCGAATTCTAAAAATTTTTGTAAATTGCCAGGCCTTTGGTTTAAAAAGGAAAAATTTATCGAAGAGGGTTCAGTTTCATGTCGACGAAATCTTACCTCTGTCTTGCTGGTGCTACTTCCAGCGTTATAGAAAGCAGCCATTAAACGATGTATGTGATTTTAACGTGAAGAATAACTCGGTGACCAATCGTCCCGGTTTAGGATCTACCACAACTTCCAGCACTGCTCTTCGAAATGCGAGTCAGGCTACCTTCATCAGCTGTTAATGAAGAGCTCAGAAATCATCGATCACTACTGTGTCTACAACTATGAAGGTAGGTAGATTTATTTATTTATTTATTTATTTGCACATAAATGTGCACACAATTCTAAGATAGAAGTGGTTAAAAACAAAGAAACCTCAGCAAATCAAAGTGCAACAGTGTGACGTACTATAATATCTGCATGAGAGGGAAAAATTGAATGCTCATGCTGGAAGAACTAGCTATACATCTGCAAAATAAAATTTTAGTGAAAGACTTCTGAACCTTCTCAATTTTGGCTTCTCGAACTTCAATTCATTATCTGTAAGAACGCCAAGATTGCGAACATCAGAGACAGAAAGCAACTCGCAACCGTTGACTTTATAATCCATGGCAGGGGAATTACCAATGTGGAAAACTTTTGTTTTAGAGATATTGACTGGAATTTGCCAAGCGTCGGCCCACTCCAACATATTGCCGATGGACTGAGTTAGTGCTTGGTGGACAAATGTTTGGTTATCGTGGTTGAAGGCTCTATAGATCTTTATATCGTCAGCGTACATCTTCACCTTAACATATGGGTTTATAGCTAGCTTCGAGAGCAGGTCAGAAGTGTAAGCAAGGAACAGGGTAGGCTGTAGTACACCTCCCTGTGATACTCCACTTTTGCAGTCATAGCACTTCGAAAAACAGATGCCGACTTTGACGCGCATATGCCTTCCACTCAAGTAAGAACGTATCCACTTTGGAGGAGACAAATGAAATTCCGTTTTGGTATGGTTTGCTTAAACGTTTTTGGTGATTGACCTTGTCAAACGCATTGAACAGATCGAAGTAAATCACGTCAACGGAATCACCATTGTTCAGTGCAAGGTTCCAATCAAATAAGCAGTCCGAAAGCTGAGTTGCGGTAGATGGCCGACATGCCCGCCTTTTCCGACATCAAGAGCCGATAGCGACTCTGTGACTGTTTCTGTTAACTGAATTGTAAAATGTAAGAAAAGAACGTTCAGAAGTGGATATGAAAGGCTTCAGAAAAAAAGGAAAAGGAAAAAATATCACCACCGATCTTTGTCTTTTGCTAAGACCCCAGACAAAGTCTATATTGCGTAGCAAACCGACTGCTATCTTCTTTGCAACAAATTTCAGCGATTCGTACGAAATTCCCCTGCTTGGAGAAGGTCGAGTCCAACACCGACTGCATCAAGTCCTGCACTCGCCATCACGACGCCGTCACGTCGCTCGTTAACAACTTCCGTCACCTGGCGATGAACGGCGACTCGACGAAGGCCGAGCAGTACCTGGCCGAGAGTTGCGAGTAGGTTCTCATCCTAATGGGTTACCAGAAGTGAGCAATACAGCTCCGTTTAAATCGAGTTGTGCGGAGAACTCTGCCGGTTTTTGCGCATTCATAATCTAAAAGCGTGCTACATTTTGATTACTAATCACCCACTCAATGTTTCGTACTCGAAAGTGGAGCTTCAGTCAAACCTATCGAAGTGCGCCCTGCATCTTTTCTCCACCATCCTGAAAGAACCATACCGCTTTCACTAAGCCACGGGCGTCAGCCGACCCTCTTGGATTCGACAACCAGTATCCTCGGATACGGTAACACATTAGGAGTGCGCCATGGGCTTTCTTTTTTCTTTTCGAAACAGTGACCAGTTCACGTAGTATGCTTTGCTGAGGCTTTTGTGGGCGGAGCATTTTTTGTTTGGTTTTGGGGCGGAGCGTTGTGGGCGAAGCGCTAAAGTCGAGGTTTTGTGGGGGCTAGGTATTGAGGGCTGTGCGTTGGGGGAGGGTTCTACATAGGTGGAGGGGCGTGGTTCTACAGTGGCGGGGTTCTACGAGGGCGGGGTTAAACGGGGGCAGGACGTCCTGTTACTTTTTGAATTTTTCCCATCGGTAGTAGATTTTTAACGGAGGATGCAATGGAGAAATCGACAACGAACACTATGAAGCCTTTTGTGCATGGCTTTTAAGGTGTTGGTGTATTTGCGTAAGATAGCGAAATTATCTGTTATCTACAAATTTTTGTCTCAATGATTTTGTAAAAGGTCATTTGAAAGCGATTTTCTTCCTGACGAGACGTTCGGGATCTACCCTGACTCCTGAACAGTGGCGATAAGACTGAAACCAGACTAGTTAGAAAGACAATAGACCTACGAAAGCTCCCTTCTTTGCAGTTTTCTAATCGGGAGATGCCCACTGTTTACCTTTGTTTTGCTTTTTAGCGATACCCTTCTCCGGCTAGGATACATCTGATGTTCGATCTAGCCATGCAGTTTTGGCCAAGGTGCGAATGCGGCTTGAAAAATCAGCAGATAATGAGCAATTTCAACTTGTAGAATGCTTCACGGAGAGTCAGTGCCTTCTGGGCGCATACACTGCTAGTTGTGTGCAGGTCGTCGATCTCCGGTTGATCGTCAACCACCGACCGTTTTCGAGGTGCACATCGATTCACCTTCGAATTCGAAGATCTGTTTCCACCGCTTGAACGTTATTCACACAGCCGTTCATCTCCTTCTGATGCTGGGGTTGCATTCTGTGCCACATTAACACTTTCTCAGACAAATCTCGGGAGCGACCGCCGGCGAAAAGACGAGATTCTGATAGCCCGCTCGACGTCCTTATCCAAACGTGGGCGGAGACGGTTACCTAAAGTGCCGGAGGTTCGGCGGTTCTTCATCGGCTCACAAGCACTTCGGGCTGCGGTCCACCGGAACATGAGCAGCGGTTCATAACCAAGGCGGAGGAGGAGTCATTCCTCCTCGAGGAGGAATATGATCAGCGGTCCACCGGCTTTTGGCCAGCGGACCATAACATGAAATTTTACCGAAATTTTACCGAAATTTTACCGACCCGGGTTATGGACCGCCGGTCGCACCGTCGTCCATAACTCGGGTCCGTAACTGAAACGTGCGACGTTATGGACCGCTGGTCAGCAGTGAGAGGAGGCCGTACTGGTCACCAGCTGCAACGATGGTCACTGCACAGCACACATCGCATCCGACGCCGATGATGGATAATTCAGATCCGTGATTTTCTACAAGCCCCCGGTAAAGGACCCAGCGGGATAACAACATTTTTCAAGTCCCGATCTTGGGGCGATTCGGCAGAGGTGGTTTCAGCAGACTATTTTCTAACGATTTCGATGACTTTTGGATCGTCTAAAGGATATCCGAATGGGATATGATTTTCAGATTAAAATCAGTCATCGGAATCGTTAGAAAATAGTCTGCTGAAACCACCTCTGCCGAATCGCCCCAAGATCGGGACTTGAAAAATGTCGTTATCCCACTGGGCCCTTTACCAGAGGTTTGTAGAAAATCACAGACCCGAATTATCCGTCATCGGCGTCGGATCCGATGTGTGCTGTGCAGTGACCATCGTTGCAGCTGGTGACCAGTACGACCTCCTCTCACTGCTGACCAGCGGCCCATAGCGTCACACGTTTCAGTTATGGACCCGAGTTATGGACGACGGTGAACTTTTCGCCCCCTTCAATGAAAATGTGGCCTGGTGAAAGTGTCTATATCTGAATCATCCTGAGACCCGGACTTTTAAAATAAGTCACGGATGGTGTCCCTTTTCAGATTTCGTCCCTTTCAACGAAATTCTGGCCTGGTGGAAATGCCCTTATCTGAGTCATCCTGAGATCCGGACTTTTGGTCACGGATGGTGTCCCTTTTCAGTTTTCGCACCTTTTTACTTTTTGTGCTTAGAAGATCTTAACTAGAGCGTTTTATTGTGTTCACTATAGAAAAACAGACAAATCAACACAGGCTTCACAGGGATAATTGAACATCTAAAAAACAACAACTGGTGATCAAATAACAACAACAGGAGATCGAATCATATCATCTTCAGCTGAAACAAGCAATGGAGGAGGAACAGATCTCAAAATCATGATACTTTCAGCAAACTAAAAAACAAATCTCTAAGCATTGAGAGGCCGCATCTCAGCGATGTGTAATGTGTAGACGAATTGAATTGAGCTCTCTTGGTCGAAACTTCTGGGTTTTTTTTGATAGACTTCCCCTTGTTTATACGTAAATAAAAACTGCTACCCTCTGGACAGCGACGGTTAAGTAAGAGTAAGAGCTACTTTAATATGGGAGTGATAATTCTTGAAATGTTTCTTCGTCGCGACATCGTTAAGATGTGGCCCCTACAAGTAACTAAGGAGGATTGTCGTGGGAGGTTCATTGTTAGTGTCGGCGATTTTATTCACTTGTGATGTTTTCGGTGCTGTGCAACACGGGCCGCTTGCGCTTCTGAAAATAATCGTGGATGAGGAGTGCATCGTTTGTTTGCAATAAACAAGAACTAGTTCTCCTCACATTTGACGGGACGAGCGTACCGTCTGGTTTGACGTGGTAGCAGCGTAAGTGCGTCCTAAATGCACATTTTCGGAGCAGAAGGGTGTAAACATGGAGTGGAGTATGACTAGCACTACTCACAGTGCACGCCCAATAGCCTTCCTTGCCAACGATATCCATTCGACCTTTGCCGATTTCAGCCGCCTTAAAAAGTTACCGCTCCTCGTCATTGCTGCCGAGCGTATTCCAGAACCTGTGCAGTGATTAGGATCAAAGCAGGAGTGGAACACTTGAGTGGCTGTCGAAGAGACATGAAAGCTTACAGGCTCCGTCGGGCGACCAAGTCTCGCTCGTGCTTATCAATATCAGGATTGCTCAGTCCCAACGCATCCATGAGGAAGTCTGAATGTTAAGCACTTCTCGATATCCGATAGACCTCGCATCCCGATTTGCAAGCGAGAGGACCTACCAATGACGAAGGAAACAATATCTTTGGGCAGGTCTGTAAGGTCAGGGTCTTTCCCAGCCTTGCCAGTCAGTCTACAAACGAAACCTTGGATTTCGCGCTCAGGATCGCAAGCCTAAGAGAACTATATGTTGGTATGTGAGTGTGGGGTGGGTGTTAACTGAAGAACAGAGGTTAACAACGCTTACATGCAGGAAATATCGTCTGCGAAAATCCAAGATGAGGGCATAGTGGTCGGTCAGCCCAGGACGAGTTCGGCGTCGCCACCGGACGAGGAGTTCGCCGAAGTTGGCCTCCTGTGAAATGAAGCCCATTGTCGGAGTTAAGAAAAAGTGCATTGTCGGAGTTAAGAAAAAGTGTTCACTGTTGACGGCGGCACCATGAATGGTGGTTTAGCATCTGTGATCCACACCCTGTTGATGTTTTCTACAGAAAACCTTCGATCTCCTAACAGTGTTC
Source organism: Heligmosomoides polygyrus bakeri (assembly GCA_947359475.1). NCBI lineage: Eukaryota > Metazoa > Nematoda > Chromadorea > Rhabditida > Heligmosomidae > Heligmosomoides > Heligmosomoides polygyrus. The sequence goes on from OX375868.1 coordinate 20,026,583, forward strand.
TTCGGGACGCTGTGACGACGTAGCTGTTGGATTTTCCAGGAGCTGCATTCCGTGCGGGACTAATCGTAAGACTTTTAAGCGAGTCGATCTAAAGAGGACCGTCAGTGAACGAAGTGTAGACTAAACATTGACTAGAATTGATACGCTTACAGTGGCAGCCATCCCTGCAATGATCGTTCCATTCGAGTTCGACTAATCCACGAATTCAACTCAAGACGATGTCTGACGCTATTGCTGCTTCGCCTGCTCCGGCTCCTGCAGCCAACCACCGTAAAGAAGGCCAAGGCCACCAAACCGAAGAGTGAGAAGAAGCCGAAGACCACACCGAGCCATCCGGTCTACAGTGCCATGATCAAGGCCGCTATCAAGGTGGTCGAGGACCGCAAGAGAGCGTCGAAGCAGGCCATTATGAAGTACATCGTCCAGAAGTACAAGCTCGGCGACAATGAGAAAATGATGAACGCTCGTCTCCGCTTCGCGCTGAAGAAAGGCGTCGAGAGTGGTTTTCTGAAGCAGATGTTTGGCGCTGGTGCTGCTGGAAGGTTCCGTCTTGGTGAGAAGACAGAGGGAGCTGCTAAGCCCAAGGTTGTGAGGAAGCAGAAGGAGGCCAGTGAGCCCAAGTCGAAGAAAACCGCTTCCAAGCCGAAGATCCCGAAGCCCAAAAAGCAGAGGCCATCGAAGTCGCCGAAGAAGACCACCAAGCCGAGGGCGAAGACCGCCAAGTCTCCGAAGAAGCCCGTCGCCGCCACCACCATCACCTCGGCCGCCGCCGCTTCAACTCCCAAGAAGGCCGCCGCGTCGAAGCCGAAGTCGCCTAAGAAGGCTGCGGGTACGAAAAAGGCCGCCGCCACCAAGGCCTAGATCTCTTTCTCTTGCTCTATCTCCATTTTTGTCTCTCCTGTCCCGTTGGTACTTTAACTGAGGAGTTCGCTCCGATCTCTTGTGACTTGTACATGGCGCAGTGTCTTCTTTTAACACTAACAAGTTGCCACCTTGCTGCTCTTTAAAAGAAACCTTAGTCAATCATTTTATATTTCAAAAAATCACACAGCAATTGTCTGCAGAATTCGACTTCCTAAGTGGGTTTTAGTTAGAAAATGAACGCAGCTCCTAACTACCCTGAGCGACGAGAGCAGCATGGGTGCACCACACCCTGGAGTCATCTCAAAACATCTTAGGCCCATTTTCTAAAGAAAACCCTACTGAAAAGGTAAAAACGTAATCATAGAATCAAAACAATGTCAAAAAGGCGAAATAAACTATGTGTGATGCTTCGCTTCCACTATTCTAGGTAGGTTCACTTCCAAACTAAAACCCACTTAAGAAGTCGAATTCTGGAGACAAGTGGCGCTCACATAGACACGGTTTCTTTGCTCTCGTCCGCTGACGCGGAGAACACAGAAACCGTATCATATTGAGCGTTTCACGACCATGTGCAATCTCAGAGCGGGCACCAGCCCGCTTAGTCCCTTGTTTCTCCCTTATTATCCATCCTCATTGCGAAAACGAGGCGCGAAGACAACGACGCGAAAACGACGACGCGAAAACGACAAATGACTTCTTTAATGCCACATGGAACATTGGTAGCGGATCTGTTGGTTTTCAGGTTAACTACTTAGAGAAAGGAGCAAGAATTGAGGGAGCTGGAGATGGGCTTTGGGTGCCCTCTATTAGACCTGGTGCAGTTGCGTCATCTCTTTTTCCCTCAAGCATGGTGATGTATAAATGTTCAACACGAGTACACATACATACACAAATACGGGCAGCGTACAAAGGCTACAGGTCCACATCGAAGTTCTGTGTTCTCTAAGCAACTCTGCTTTTAGTTCGTCAACCCCCCGCTCGAGCTCGAGTCTAATGGTAAGACCGACGGGAGCTGCACACGACATTCGGCGAGTAGTGCTGATAGTGTTGTAGCACAAGGGCCTATGTAGTCTCATGACTCAGAAAAAAGGTGGATACTTCACAAGAGCCACGACGTAGCGTGAAAACGACGACGTGAATACTGCCAAACATTCATTGGAGGTCGAACCTGGAGAGCTAAGAGTCTTCCGAGGGCCCTGAACCGCAGTCTCCTTAGGACGGTGACTTTGTATAAAGTTCAATCCATAATCCAGGAGGAAATCTCGAACAATTCAGGTTAATACCCCTTCTTTTAAGTGAAACTAATACTGCACGTCTGGTCACAAGTCTTAATCAATCGAAACGCCACTTTATGGAGAAATTATGGCAATCATTCAAGCGAAACACAATCAGTCGAGAGTAAAATGCAAAATATCACGCGGGCGCATGGCGTATTCCACACCGCTCATATGTCAGAAAATTTCCATTTCCTTAAGATGCATATGAGCGCTCAACTTCTTCGGTACCTTCACACTGAGCAAAGTTATCGCCTTCCGAATAGTGTATACGGCAATAGTTAAAAGTTCCGTCTCCAGCGACAAGACTTCGGTCGACATTTTTTTCGCTGAAACTTTGCCTAGGGGGGTTGTTTGGGGTGCTAATCACGGATCTGACATTTCCCACGATTCGATCGAAGACCACCCATACCGTTACCGTCACCCATTCCCTCTACCTGCCGTTACCGGCAGAAACTTAGAATGTGTTCCTGTATCTACGTTATCCAGCCGAATCGTGCAAAACGGATATCAGATTCGTGATCAGCATCTCAAATACCCCCCCCCCCCCCTCAAAAACGAAAGACTGTGATTTGTGGGTCCTCCTAAGTGGCTGAATCGGCTGTGCTGGACTTAACATACACTATAGCTGCATAACTTCAGTTTCAAGCGCATTCTGTGACCGGACGGACAGTATTAGTTTCATCAGACAATGACGCGCCCCGATGAGAATCGCGCGCCCCAAGAAGATACCCAAACTGCTCCGAACTTTAGGAAACCTCGAAACCTTCGAGGGAAGAAATCAAGCTGGCCGAACGATGGCCAGCATACTAAAGGACTTCGAATCACGTCAACTTGAAGTTTACGAAGGCGAACAGCTAGTGGAAGAACAAGAAGATTAGGATCCGCAAGATGAACTGATGGTCGTGGAGAGGCAAGCAAGCAGTGGAAAACAATAACCAACTCGGCATGTGGTAAGGCATGAAGAAAAAAGAGACGACGCAACTGCATCAGCCACACACAAATTCACGCACAAGTAGTGAGGGAACAGCTAAAGGTGGTGTAGTGAAAACAGCATCGCCTTGTCCTAGAACAACAGCTTGTGAGTACACGCTGTTTGCTTGAAACAAAAAGTGAGAATATGTCTTCCTATAACAGTTTTTTCTTGTCTCGTTTACAAGTGATACTTCACGCAGAAAATCTTCTTGCTATCAATCGAATTAAATATCGCGGCGAGCTAGTCGAATACACTGCGCGATCTCGCTTAGCTTAGTATTCGTTATGATTAGGACATGCCAGGTCAGTCGGACTTAATGCTCCCCCCCCCCTGATTAGGACATGCCAGGTCAGTCGGACTTAATGCTCCCCCCCCCCCCCTGATTAGGACATGCCAGGTCAGTCGGACTTAATGCTCGTCTAAAACAAGACGGTTGGTATCAATTAAAAACCGAGCTGAACATTCTAAAACAAGACGGTTGATAGCAATTAAAATCGAGCTGAACATTCTAGAACAAGACGGTTGGTATCAATTAAAAACCGAGCTGAACATTCTAGAACAAGACGGTTGGTATCAATTAAAAATCGAGCTGAACATTCTATAACAAGACGGTTGATAGCAACTAAAATCGAGCTGAACATTCTAAAACAAGACGGTATCAATTAAAATCAAGCTGAACATTCAGAGAGCTTGGTTCGATGAGAACAAGTTGCTAAGGCGCAAATAGGGTCGGGTGGGGGGTCACCTTGTAGGACAGGGCTGCAACCGGATTTTTTTGCAGCAATGGTGTGTTTTACTCCTGCGGTGAACTGAGGTAGGCCATTCCGATGTAACTCCACATACACGTGATTCCCTCCAAGGCGTAAAACCAACAGCACTGAGTATGGGGTAAGCAACCCCCCCCCCCCTCCCTCCCCTCCCTCCGACCCTATTTGCGCCTTAGCAGCTTCTTCTCATCGCACCCAGGCACATTCAAAAGACGACGAGCTCAGCAAACCGAAGATCTCTTCGGTTTGCTGAGCTCTTAAGAGCCTGTGCCACAAAAAAACGAAGGGGCGCCGGACGGAAGCCCACTGTGAGCGCCGACCGCTCGGTGGCGCTCAAACAATTGAATCACGCGCTCGTCGCCTCGCGTGCCGCGACGCGCGTGCTGCCGATCGATTTGGGCGACGGCGAGCGTTGTGAGCCGCCAGCCACCCGCCGGAGCTCCGCCGTTTGCCCGCCCAGGGCTTCGACCGGCGGTCGACCCCGGGCAGCGCCGTCTCGCGCACCGCGACGCGCGTGCTGCCGATCGATTTGGGCGCCGGCGAGCGTTGTGAGCCGCCAGCCACCCGCCGGAGCTCCGCCGTTTGGCCGCCCAGGGCTTCGACCGGCGGTCGACCCCGGGCAGCGCCGCCTCGCGCGCCGCGACGCGCGTGCGGCCGATCGATTTGGGCGCCGGCGAGCGTTGTGAACCGCCAGCCACCCGTTGTGAACGGCCAGCCGGTTGCGGAAAGTCCGCCTTTTGGCATCTACCGGCGGTCGACCCCAGCGATCCCGCGGTAGCCGTTTTCCTGAATCCAGCCGGGACCGACACCCCCGCCGGAGTTCCCCCCTTTGTCCAGCAAGCCCAAAAGTGGGCGGACCGCCCGGCGGTCCACATTCCGCGTCGATGCGCGCCGCCGGAGTTCCCCCGTTTGTCCGCCAAATCGAAAAGTGGGCGGATCGGCCGGCGGTCGCTCCCGAGATTTGTCTGAGTTGGTGGCTGCCTCTTACTTCCGTTCGCTGGTCTTTAAAGGACAAGAATCGTTTCTTGATGTCTGTAGCGTTCTGAGAAGACCACAAAAGACGGTGGTGAGCTATTGAACAGAGAATTGATCCTAGTCAACGGAGGTATTGGTGAAGCCTCCGTCTGATAAGTTTTCAGTACGCTCCTTTTTTATGTTCTTCTAATTCTTCTCCATTTCCTTCATTCTCTACACGTTTGTAGCGTATTCGGAAGAGGCGCCGGCTGTCGTACGGACCCACAATTGAAGTTCTTGGTTTGAGCCCCGTCCATGCTAAGTATTGTTTCATTTCTTTTGTATTGAGGGGAAACAATGCTTGTGAAACTACACGACGTCGAATTTCTCGAGATGATTTCCAAACCGTTATTCATCAGATTTTCAATAAAATGTAATCTCTTAATGTCGCTGATCCATACGAAACTGAGAGAACAGGCGCTTTCTTAACCGAGTTTTTTTTTTGAATGATTCCTCCTCACAACCTAGTACTTCTGAGTCCTTCAAGGTAATGATACCCTCATAGTCCTGTTTTCGTCAGTGCACATACCGCCTTTGCTTCATTCTCATTTCTTGCGGTTCAAGTCGTGATTGTGGCCTACATGAGGAGCTCCAGCTCCTGCAGTCGGACGATATTCCCACAAATGAATGACTCATTTTGGTTTCATGAGGATGCCATCCTTAAGCATCTACTTACCTGGTCTAAGTCCTCTTCCAGAACACCGGATGAGATTCCATTGTTCTTTGTTCAGAGGGTTGCATGTGAAATCGTTGGTCCTCTACAAATCATCTTCAATTTAAGCTTGATGCGTGGGGAGGTGCCCCTGAGGTGGAAACAGGCATTCATTATTCCTTTACCAAAAAAACCGCCTTACAATAGTCCAAAAAACTACAGACCTATCAGCATTACGTCTATTTTCGCCCGTATATTCGAAAAATTACTCAAAGAGGTCATCACTGCTCATCTGGAAAGTAACTCAATAATTCCACCTGAACAATTTGGATTTCGAAGAGGTGGCTCCACCAGCGCTCAGATGCTTGCAACCTTGAATGACTGGACTAGTTGGCTTGATAATGGTGTCGGTGTTGATGTAATTTACTTTGATTTTGAGAAAGCTTTCGACAAGGTGCCGCACGCAAAACTCATAGAACAATTGTCAGTAGTTGGTCTCCACCCCAGAATTGTGAAATGGGTCGAATCCTTTCTGTCTCAACGGACATTCCGGGTCAACTACAAGGGTCATTTGTCATCTGCTAAACTTGCGAGCAGCGGCGTCCCTCAGGGTTCCGTCCTCTCTCCTATTCTCTTCAACATATACACAAGAGAAATTCCTTCCCTTATCAACAGATTCGGGGCGTCCTGCAAAGTTTTTGCAGACGACCTCAAAATTTATAGCTGTGTAGTGGATTCTACGGATGTTGATAGGATTCAGTCTGCAATTTTAGCTGTAGCCGAGTGGGCGCGCGCTTGGGACCTTCCTCTGGCGAAGGATAAAACAAAGGTGTTGCACTTGGGGAGGAGCAACATCAATGCTCCCTACTTTATCGAGGACCGACGGCTTCTGCAGGTTTCCGAAGTGAAAGATCTTGGATTTCTCATCACGGATAATCTGGAATTCGACAAGCATTGCAGGGAGATCGCAGCTAAGGCAGCTCGTAGGGTGTGCAACCTGTTCAGATGCTTAGTTACCAGTAACGAGAATATTCTTCTCAGAGCTTACAAAATGTATATTCGTCCTATTCTAGAGTATGGTACACCTGTCTTTGGCCCAACTAAAGTAAAGAATATAGAAGTTTTAGACAAAGTTCAAAACAGCTTTACAAGGAAGCTTCTACTTAGATCGAGACAGTTTGATTATCGCTCAATCCCTGACAGCACTGAACGCTGTCGGACGTTTGGGTTAGAGCCTCTCTCCTTGCGAAGAAAAAAATTTGATCTCCTAATGGTGCATAAAATTCTCCAGGGTGCTATCCATCTGGGCGGGTGCAGATTCTTCACAACCAGAATCTCGAGTACCAGGGGTGCAGCAGTCAAGCTAAGCTACCCGCGGGCCAGGTGCTCGGTCCGGTCCTGCTACTTTACCTGTCGAGCTGGTAGTGAGTATGTCAGGCTAAGTAAGCGTGTTAGTTTACCGTCAAATATTTCATCTTTCAAACGAATGCTTGACAAAATTCTATAGACGTTTCAAGCGTTTTCTGATCTTCTATCGAGGCGGTTAGTACTTGTCATAATATGAATGATCTTCTCCTTCCTTTTATTTTTATGTTTCATCTCCTTTTCTGTTGTTTCCTTGTGCTCCATTGTTCCTTTTGATGAATTTCTCTTTTATGTTCTCATTTACTTTTTATTGTATCATTCCCTATATTCCGTTTTACTGGCTCTACAGAATGCTAGGATCTAGTTTCTTGGTCGCGATGGTGAGTCGCCCTCACGTTTATCGCCTCACATGTGTTGCAGCACATGTCTCAATAAAGAAAGGAGTGCGAAACGTGTCAGCTAGTGAGATGCTGCCCGATTGGTTGACAGGCGTCCAACTTCTCATGTTGGCCCCATTACCGATTTCCGCCTATGTTTTTGTATAATTTTGGGCGCAGATAGGGTCGGCGGTGGGGGGGGGGGGGGGGGGGGGTTCACTACGTAGGAACTTACACAACGGTTTGTGTGGTACGAAACTAAATATTTTATGCAGCACTGGGTGTTCCACACCTATGGTGAACTGAGCCGGGGTATCTGACCTATTTGGCATGCACGTGCCACTCTATCAAGTCTATCGTCCACTGAGCACATTGTAACCCTCCCCAGCATATTTGCGCCTAATTTTATGATTTATTTCACTTTTACTTTCCTTTTCCGAATATTGTATGTTCCAGATATGTGACCTGCACAATGCACTGCAATGTACCGGCGATTGCTCATCGCTGCGACTTCGACACCGCGAATCTCGTCATCGACCTCACAAGGCGGTCCTTTGCCAGCATGGAGAAGATGGCGCTCGACACCAACGTCGTCAGCAAGTGAGCAACGCTCTAGTGGCCGTGAAAATGCAATTGAAAAACCAAAAATGCGCAACTGCTTGATGTTACAGATGGCCAGCCGTCTGTTCGGACATCAAGACCTATCGGCTTCCATCGCCTGCCAGTCCACCAAATGAAGTCGACGTGGTCGCGCAGAGTCAAGGAAGCAAGGGTATGGTTGACGCTTAAATTTTTCAATTCATCTCTTGATTCTAAGCCGACCAGATGGAATTACTGCAGCTCGAAATGTTGTAACGCTCATACAGTTACCGTGCAGAATGTATAACAGGACGTACTTTATGAGTGATCCCATAGCGTCGATGCCTCTCCTCTCCTCGCCAAACATCTGCAACAGGGCTATGTTATCCTCTAGCACAGCCTGGCCACAAATTCGTTGTGAGAGGGATACTTTCGTACGATAGCTACCAGATCCTGTATCTTGTAAGCCTCTGGGAACACTGTCGTCGTCTTCTTGCAAGACCATCCAAGACCAGAATACGCTAACTTCGCGTTTTTCTTAGCCCGGTGGGCACGTGATAGCGCAATCGGAGGAAGTACCGGTTGTCGCGTGCAACCCTTTTCAGGTTTCTCGTATGGATTTCCTTCCCAGTCCATCCATGCCTTTCGTACTTCGCGATCGATGAGTTGATATTAGTCTTGTCTGGAGAAGATAATACGTGGGCTTGTCCATCCCTGGTCACCGTAAGTAATTCTATAGACCAAGTGAGTAAACAAATTCCCTCCACGACATCCCGTAGAAGTAAAATGCCTGGCGCATCCCGGAAGCATTGATTTCTGCCTTTTATTCTTCTCCTTATTCTTCCTGGTCCAGTACAACTCTAGCCTCCGTTAGTTCAGCACGTCATGCCGAAATCAATAGCGTGATTTTCACTTCAGACGCCAACTTCTCAGCAGAAATCTGTAGTACCCATCGACTTTGGTCCAACTACTAGCTGGGCCTTCGCCCAGAGTTCGATAGTAGCTGAACAATGCTATTTACCTAATACGGAACCTGTTCATAGGCCATCATGATTCCCGCTCTAGATGGAATAATGATCGATTAAATCGATCGGTGATGGAAGTTCTATCGAGGTTGCTCACTTGTTTTGTAGGCTACCTACCGCCTAAAATATCTGCGCGATTCACACCTCAAATCGGACCGTTCTGGCAAAAAATCGCAAATATCGATCGATAATAAGGTAGGGCGACCAGTATATGCGGTCGATCCACCAACCATCACGTTCATCGACCACTTATAGATAAAAATCCGTATCATCCATCGATGATGGATATTCTTAAGTTGTAATGAAATCTGTCCACCGATCATCATCCTTGCATGATTCGTTCCTCGAATTCAATATCATCGATCGATATTGATTTGGGTACATGTGAAGCAAAGGGCCCGTGGTGCCGTGGGGTTGCCGGGAAACATGTTAACGCGAGATACCCACGGCACCACGGGGCCAGTATTTGTGAAGCACCCGTCCTCGGGTGCCGTGGGTTGCCGCATTTCCGTTGCCTTTGCCGCGTTAACATGTTCCCCGGCAGCCCCACGGCACCACGGGCCCCTTGCTTCATAAGTACCTTGATTTGTTGATAAACACCTGAGCTCTTTAAAGTTCTCCAATATAAAACATCAGTTGTCAGTCGTTCTACCGTCAGACCACCGTCACCCCATCAAACGGCTACCCCTAATCACGCATTGTAATGACATGATGTGATGTCCTTCCATTGGTCATTAATTTTTCGCGGACGGACGGACATGCGGACATAGGGACAGACGGATGGATTACATCTAGTTTGTATAAGAGGATATTGGAAAGTGCTGTATTTCTGAATACACATACTCTATGCGGTTGCTATGTGGTTGCTCTACCCGGTTCAGTGGCTACGAAAGATCTTCTGACCATTCGATTTTGCTCTTTTACTGTATCCTTTCAATGAAAGATATCTTCGGGAAGTTCGCTTCATTTCAGTTGCCAATACGACCTCAGGACCACCAATGATGGCAGCGATTACGAAGAATTCGCAGATTCACAGCTTCCCGGCTCTCATACTCTTGACCATTGTGTCATTTGCTTTATACTAGTCTTTGGTCACCTTTTGATGTTGGAGCTTCTTCCTTTCTTTTTTAATGTCTCTTGATTTCTTTTCCTTTGCTTCTCTTCTTTCTTCTGTTCTGCACATTCTATTTGTACCTACGTCCTTCTTATGTATTTCTCAGTTACGGGTGCTTTTCATCAAAGTAAAACATTTTGAAATACACATGTAATATGATTTAGCTGAGCGTACACCTGCTCAGCAAAATTCTAAATTAAATATCGATGCCAAATTTTTTATTGCATATAGAACAATAACTCTAGTCAACGCGCTAGGGGTCCACAGAATTCCACAGAATTACGATATATATATATATATATTGTATATACCGTACTTCCTTCTAGTCAATAATCTGCACTAGCTTTGCTGTCTCGTCAGAGGACCATCGAGAGCCGATAGAAGGATTTTGTCGAGGGGCCTTTCTTGATGAGTAAGTCATGTATTTGATGTCGATTTTTCAATTTTGATCCGAATGTCGTAATGCGGAGGACGTAATGTAACTAGACATCCTGTGAAATTCAGTAGGGGAGGGTCTACCATAAGAAGGGGGGGGGGCAAAAGTAATGAGACGCTCCATGCCTTGTCCATACATATATCTCGTGTCTGGAGTCTGGTTTCGTGCTTATCGTATTTGCATGCTTGTATGCTACTTACTGAAGGCCACCTGAGAAGTTACCACTTCCGCCCTTTCCAGAAGCATGTCCAAAACCCCAGTCTGTCTCATGCCGAAACCCCAGTCTAACGAGTTGACATGTGCCGCGCAAATCTCGACCAATTCCCAACCCAGAGCAGCTTGGACTCGATAGTCACGCAAGATGAGAAGTACGTCTTCTACCTTAACTCTGCATAGCAGCGAGTCTGGGTGAGGCCTGGTGACCTGTTACCGACTTCGTTCGGCGGGATGTTCACGGCGAGAAGCACCTTCTGAGCTTTTGAGTCTGCGCCCATAGACCGGTATATTGGAAACTGTTTTCCAAAAGCACGACGATGGACTCCAAGGCCATGGTGAACGAAATAGATGAGATGGACCAGCGACTCTCACTTATTCAGCCGCAGCGCTTCAAGAAGGTCCTCCTCTTTGACAACACTGCACCCCATCGGGCAAAAGTAACCACGGATAAGCTTGCCCAGCTGGGCTACGTTCACATGCCTCACCAACCGTATTCGCCATATTGACTCCATGCGACTACCACTACTTCTTGAGCCTACACTATTTCCTGGTCGGAAGGGACACAAGAACCCAAACAGTCCTTGACAATCATATCGAGCAGTTGATCAACACCAGGCCCAAGCAGTTCTGGAAGGATGGGAACAGGAAGTTGGCTGAGCGATGGCAGCAAGTCACTGGCCTTAATAGCAAACACATTCCTCAGCATCGTTGACTTGTAATTGAGTTATAAAGAGATGAAGAATTTTTTTTTTCAATTTGTCTCATTACTTTTGCCCTCCTCCCCCCTCCCCTAATAGAGAGCTAAGGACTGAAGATTGGAGCACGGTCGCCGAATGTTATCATAGTCGAGATAGCCCTTCAGAACAAATCAGACAGTTGCATTCAGATGGCGCAACTTATTCTGACTTACCTGAGCAAGGCAACCAGTGCTACCCAGCCAGATGCGATCGCGTGCAAGAATGACGCCCACATCTTCCGGCGTATCTTCTGCTGAGTTCCTAGCTCTTCCAACCCATTTTCTCGAGGGAGGACCGCCAGTTCGCACTGGCGTGACATCTCCACGTGGATACGCTCCGCTCGAAATATGTGCATATACCGGCAAAGAGTGTCAAGAGCAACGGTGGTGTAGTGGTACAGCATCCGGGCGGACACGGGTTCGAGATCCGAATAGAACTGGCCTGAGGCTGCGTTTTTGACCCCAACCAGCACGTGTGGGCTCCGATAGGTCATTGCAATGAGGATGTCATGGATGCAAGCGTCGATCAGCGGAGGTGGTCTAGTGGCGCACCGTCTGGCGTCGAGTGCCAGAGGTATTTTTGAACACAGCCATACATCATTATAGCGACGATAGCACCCACATGAGGCTCAGGTGAAATGAACTGAGCTTCATATCAAGAGCTGGTTCCGATAAGTTGTATACGTCCGGAAATACGCGTCCAGTGGTGTAATGGCCATCGTCTTACTAGATAAGATAAGCAACGATGCGAGTTCGTTACCCGCCAGGTGCTATATTTTTGATGGTAGACAAGCATCCTTTTGACCGCTATGAGGGTGTCATGACGTCTGATGACGTTATCGGGCCACAGCTCCAGCAGTTACATATGACAGAGGACGAAGCGCGCTCCTCCCAATTACCGATCCTAAACTGATCGTAATATGCCTTCTCCGTGGCTATCATTTATGGCATTTGTTTGAGTAAAACCTAAGGTGGCGATGTCCGTTCCTCCACATGGTGCCACTGGAAACTGCTCGCTCTGCGAGCAAAGCTAATCACGGACATTCGAATGCAGGCGACAGGCCCTTGTGACAGGCCGGCCGACGAAGACCCATGTCACATCACATGGTGTATGATAAGTCACGTTTCTCGAGATGGTGCTACGGCGTCCGCGGGAGCCGACGCGCACTCGCAGAGCCCGGCGAGTGTGAGAAGTATGCGAGGGTCCCTGATGCGAGGACGGCATCGGGGGGCAACTGAGCTAGTCCGAAAGTCCCGTAACGTAAGCAGGACCCGCGTGGCTACGCTGAATGTGGGTACGTTGACGGGCCGCTCGTGCGAGTTGGTTGAAGCACTGGAGCGAAAAAGAGTTGATTTCTGTGCGGTGCAGGAAACGAGGTGGTCCTGCCGCAAGTCAAGGGACATAGGACGTGGTTTCAAGGCCGTTCTATGTGGAAGTCCCAGGACCACCAGTGGTGTCGGAATAATCGTCTCCGAACGATTTCGTGACTCGATTGTAAGCGTCGAGCGCTTTGACGATCGATTGATGAAGATCGTTGTCGCCGCTAAGGAGCGACTCTATCACTTCTTCTCTGCGTATGCTCCGCAGACTGGCTGCTCCGATCAAGCCAAGGATGAGTTTTGGAACCTGCTTGATGAGAAGACAGCAGAGGTACCGTCGAAAGATGTCATCATAGTCGCTGGTGACCTTAATGGGCACGTAGGTGCTGCGAAGGACGGGTACAGCTGTCATGGTGGTTTCGGATACGGGTCTCGTAACCCCGATGGTGAGCGTATTCTTGAGTATGCGGAATCGCATAGCCTCACCATTGTGAACACCGTTTTCCGAAAACGCGACTCCCACCTCATCTCATATTATAGTGGGAGCTCCAAGTCTCAGATAGACTTTGTGCTTGTGAAGGATCGTGACCGAAATCTTGTCACAGACGCGAAGATCGTGCCGTATGAAACGGTCGCCCCACAGCATCGTCCGCTGATCTGTACTTTGAAGATCGCCTCTCCGAGCCTGAAGCAGGTCGAGCGATGCGGTGCTGCAAGAATCAAGTGGTGTCGAGTGAAAGAGAAGGAAGCAGCTGTGATTTCTCGCGTGCGGTTACCGACAGTTACGGCTGTCGATGAAACTTGGAAGAAAGCAACCGACGCGATACGCCAAGCTGCAAGGTTGGAACTCGGCACTACGAAGCCTGGGCGACGCAAAGTCGACAAGCAGGCATGGCTGTGGACAGACGATGTGAAAGCGAAGGTTCGAGAGAAGAAGTCGCTGTATCATGTGTTTCTCGGCGACAGAACAGCCGACAACTGGCAGGAGTATCAGAAGGCGAAGAAGGCTGCAAAGAAAGCCGTGGCTGTTGCGAAAGCCACTCATTATGGTGATGTCTACCGAAAGCTCGAATCGCGCGATGGTGAGCGGTATTTGTACCGACTTGCTAAGACCCGCCATCGCCAAACCGAGGACATTGAAAAGTTTGTTGGCATCAATGATGAGAGCGGCCATCTTCTGACAGACCGCAAAAAGGCGCTGAAGCGATGGCGTGATTACCTTGAGGAAACTTCCACTATGGAATTTCCTCATCCGGCTATCCCTTCTGTGGCTTCTGTTCACGGTCCCGTTCGCACGATCACCGTGGAGGAAACAGAAGCGGCTCTAAAGAAGATGAAGCCCGGTAAGGCGACAGGGCCTGATGATCTGGCAGCTGATGTTTGGAAGTCGAAGCTCTGGTATCCTGCTGAGTGGTTGGCTGAGTTCTTCAACCAGGTAGTAAAGGAGAAGAAAGTACCGGAGTGTTGGCACAACAGTACGACGATTCCGATTTGGAAGAAGAAGGGCAGTCCTGCGGACTGCTTCAATTACCGTCCGATTCGCTTGCTTTCGCACAGCATGAAGATCTTCGAGCGAATCCTCGATAGAAGAATCCGTGAAATCGTCAAGCTCTCCGACAACCAGTGCGGCTTTGTGTCTGGTTGTGGGACCATTGATGCTATACACGCCGCTCGCTTCCTGGTGGAGAAGCATCGCGAGAGACAGAAGCCGGTGCATATAGCCTTTCTCGACTTGGAGAAGGCCTTCGACCGCGTACCGCGTGAGCTTATATGGTACGCCTTGCGACGACACAACATACCTGAGGAACTTATAGAGTGGGTGCGGATGCTCTATTCTTGCCCAAAGAGTAGAGTGCAAACTGCAGCTGGAGCCTCAATGGAGTTTCCCATCTCTGTTGGGGTGCACCAGGGTTCTGCGCTCTCTCCACTCCTCTTTGTTGTCGTCATGGATGCCATTACGCTAGATCTTCAGCAGCCTGTTTCATGGACGCTGCTTTATGCTGATGACGTGATGCTCGCTTGCGAAGATAAGGATGATCTCGAGCGGCAGGTGCAAGCTTGGTGCGACCGTCTGGCGAGGTTCGGACTCAAATTGAACGTCAAGAAGACCAAGTACCTAACGACTGACGTGAACGAGTCCGGCTCCATTAAGATTAACGGTAGTGAACTTGCACGCACTTCGGTGTTTAAATACCTGGGATCGGCAATAGCGTCTGACGGCGGTCTGATGGTTGAAGTGAACTCACGCGTGAGTGCAGCTTGGTCCAAGTGGCGTTCGCTGACTGGCGTGCTCTGCGATAGGAGGATACCAGAGCACCTGAAGTCGAAGATTTACAGAGCCGTCGTGCGCCCGGTAGCAATGTACGGCGCTGAGTGTTGGCCTGCGACTAAGGAAGTTGAAACACGCCTCAGCGTCATGGAGACGAAGATGCTGCGCTGGACGGCTGGAGTCACGCGCATGGACCGCATCAGAAATGATGCTATTCGGCAGAAGTTCGGGGTCGCGCCGATAGCGGACAAGATGCGCGAAGCTCGCTTGCGTTGGTACGGCCACGTTCTGCGTGGAAAGGAAGATAGCGTCTGCAAGATAGGCCTTAACTTCGAGGTAATAGGAAAGCGACTTAGAGGGCCGACCTTAACCCCTAATAACCCCTAATCTCTACGTCGCCTTCAGCCCGGCTAAAATTCCTCGTGAAATTCTCAAATTTAAACAAAGTACAACATCTGAAGGCAGTGTTCTCATGATTATCGAAAGCTCGGTGACCAACTTATCTGCGGAATGTCTATCGTATTTCCAGTTACGGCAACTTGACAACGAAAGCGTGATCCGCTCAGTAGCTTAGGCCTAAGCCTAAGTTATGCAAGCGACACCTCAAACGCCATCAGAACGTAGCCTCAGGCGGTCTCTTCATGTGCGTCGACGCTCACCCGTCTTTTGCAAATTCTTTGAGGGAAGTTCCCTCTGACGTCCGTAAAAGCTGCAGATCGAAAGTGCGTTAGCTAAAGCGCACTACAGTCGGCACCTTGGGATTCACAAGCAGTCGTTACGTTCAAGTCGTGACCGGGAATTTGAGGAATTTAAATCATGCTCGGTACACGTTAGGAACACCTATTATGGTTTAGAATCGTCAAATTGGAGTAAACGTTTCGAAATTTAACACGGAATCACACAAAGAAGTGGCTTCTTACGTAGATCATTGAATCTCCAACATTTTTTGTTGTTACGATGGATCTACCGCACTTCGGTCTACACCTTGAAAATTGTCAGATTTTTGAGTTCGGGAGGTTTTTCGCCAGAAGACCGAGAATTTCACAGCCGCCACTAGGCATAGCTCGGAATGCGGTGAAGATTCCGAATATCTTATGCTTCGAGATCTGCCGAAGTTCACCATCTTCCCGTCAATTTCGATACCTTTGTAACTATTTATTTATTCTTGTAGGTGGAGAGCCGCACAGATAAACAATTCAAATACGGTTAATAAACAGCGTACAAAACAACAATGAACAAAACAATTTGAAGTCATCAAAAGGATAAGCTAAGAAGCGTCCTGGGGCCGATTCATCAACGACTAACCCGCGGCAGGGGGTAGATATACCCACGATGAAGTCTGCGTCTCTGACTCTTATCTAATCTCTACCTGACTCTTATCTTATCTCTACCCCTTATACCCCATATATCCACGGGTTCAATTGTTGGTGAATCCGGCCCTGAACATACTTGTCGACGAGTTTTTTGTACTGCCTCAAGGAGCTGTGTAGAACGCTTTTCTTTGAGAGCTTCAAAAACTCGGTTCCTGCTCTATTAGTAAAGAGGCTTAATTTCACTACATTTTGCCCTTGGGATTCTGATCTTTCACTGGCCACTTCTCGTAGAAGGAGAAAGGGAACAGAATTTCTGGACTGAAATGCCTACCATCTTATGAACCATGACAGGATCATACTTTCTTCTACGGTACGCAATTGTGGGCAGGTTGTAGACTTTATTTCTTATAGTATCGATGGGTAATAAAATGGCCATTCTTCAAACCAAATTGGTACGAAAAGTACCCAAACTGGTTTCGAAGTGTCCAATTTGGACGTTGACTGGTGTATTTCCTCTAGGGATGTTTCAGGTGTTTAGTGCTTGTTTTTTCTCCTTTCTAAGATCCAAGGAACATAGGTGCTCATAATTTACCATTGGCTAATCGAATTATGTCAAAACTACTCGTTAAGCGGCCTAGCGGCCGCCGACGACTGGTTGGGGGCTTCGCCCCCAAAACCGGAGAAGAGAACGCTCCGACCATCTTCTTTTCCCAACTTTGAGACCTTCATACTTTCATTGCGATAAAGAACTGGTTCTACAGGCCTGTCGGCCGCACTGACGGCTTCTAAACGGCTTCGCCGTAGTAATAACTTTTCATCATCAATTTTAGCTGCAACCTATGTCATGGTTCCCGCAGGAAAAACACCTTAACTGCGTCGATTGCAGCAAGGTAGGAAGAAACAGAAAAAATGAACGACATCCATGTATAATTTGATCAATATCGATTTATGGTGATAGATACCTCAAAAACGAACTTCAGATTCGTGTTCAGCAACCTCGATTACCCCCAGGGCTGAAGTTTCGTGCCGCTTGAACGACATCCACAAAAAATCGATAATATCGATCGATATCTAATGGTCGACCTCAGATTCGTGTTGAGCGACATCGATTACTCCAGGGCTGATGTTTCGTGGCGCTTGAAGCCCATCCTCAAAAATCAATAATATCGACCAATATCGATTGCCTCCTCTGCTGTGAACGCTTCCCGTCCATGATCATCAAAATGCCCAGGCACGTTTGCCGACGTGTTCGACACGTCTACGGCTCGCCTTGCATGGTTGCCGACGTGTTGGGCACGTCTACGGCTCGCCATGCACGGTTGCCGACGTGTTCAGCACGTCTACGGCTCGCCATGCATGGTTGCCGACGTGTTCGGCACGTCTACGGCTCGCCATGCACGGTTGCCGACGTCTTCGGCACGTCTTCTGAATATTTATGCACGTTGGACGACGTCTTCTGAATCCCTATGCTCCGCACTTGGTCCCCATTGATATTCTAATGCCCTGCCCGCTGAATATATCGTGAACTTGGGTGATGCACCGCCAAGTTATAAGCTCGCCAGCAATCGCCCATG
Source organism: Heligmosomoides polygyrus bakeri (assembly GCA_947359475.1). Taxonomy (NCBI): domain Eukaryota; kingdom Metazoa; phylum Nematoda; class Chromadorea; order Rhabditida; family Heligmosomidae; genus Heligmosomoides; species Heligmosomoides polygyrus. Next base: position 20,044,454 of record OX375868.1, read on the forward strand.
GTTAAGCTGAAATAAGACCCGGCTGACATACGCCGCACTGCCGTAGGCATCTCTTGGCTTCAGTCCCCCTCACCGTGACGGACACGTGACATTAGTCGATTATATATAGGTAAGATTCTAACCGAAGGCATGAAGAATATGTATTATTTGAGGAGGAATGCACGGGGCTTGAGGAGCGATAGGAATCACATATGTTGGCCTCTAATATCGCACGTCTTAACGGGTACGAACCACGACGACGAGGTGATCGAATACGACACGGCAATGTTGAACATCTGCGCGAAGACAAAATTTGTCTTCAACTGCCCTTCATCTCTGATGACGTCACGGCGGAAGTACGAGCAAACCTGAACGACGATGTTGTCCTGGTTAACATACCGGGAAACAACATCAAACGGCTTCTTGTTCGGGATAGGTGTTACGACAGTACTTGTGTGATGAGGAATTGCGTTATCTGTCCATTTGGGAGAGATGGAGATTGCGCACAAAAAGGCGTTGTCTACCAAATCCAGTGCTTAACCTGTGGCGAGCTATACATAGGTGAAACAGGAAGGGTACTTAGTGTTCGCATCAATGAACACCTAGCTGGGAAATTGAAGCGACGCTTGTTAACCCCACTGGGTAAACATCGACAAGAAGCCCACGGCGGAAACGACTTTGACATTAAATGCACTGTGTTGCTACATGAAGATGAAATCGGTACCAGAAAGACTCTTGAGGCTTTCTGGATTCGGGAGCGTAATCCAGCAATGAACAACCGAAGCGAGTGCGTTTCAATAAGCAGCGACTTCTTGCCCTTCATCCCGTTGTGTGAGCTCTGAGACTGCGCAGTCTATACTTATTAGTATAGATCTACATGGTAGGTCCCAGTTGCTCACTGATGGTCTTATAGCTGAGCCCCCACTCAGCGCTGGTGGAACAACGGTGAGTTTGGTATGCTTTAGACGGGCACTCCTTGACATTCGTAGGAACCCATTGTAACTAGAGTTGTGAAGAAGTATGCCTTTGATGGAATGAGTTCCTGGATCTAAGGTTTCGAAGTACTTTCAGGCCTTTGAAAAGACGAGTTGTGTCGAAACGTCGGCCGAAATAAAAGTTATACCACCATAACAAACCTGCGTGGCAGAGAAGGATCAAATAAATATGTATTATTATACGTTACAACGAACAGTGACCAAATTATTGAAACAATAATAGGACATGTCCTCAGACACGCATCTGCTAACCGACAGATGAGTGTGAAATGTCACTGCTAGATGAGCAGCATTTCATTAGCTGTGGAACCATCCCCCTGAGCTGGAAACTTTGAAAGCGGTTGAGGCTTGTCGAGAAATCCGTTCTCCCGCCATAGCCATTCTGGAATCAACCATAAAATTTCTATGGTGGGAGTTTGAAACGTTTTTCGGGAAGTTTCCGCCTCTTTCAGAGTTTAAGGCTCAAAATCTTGGTTTCACTGCTTATGAACTTCGCTCACTTATGCGAAATCTCACTGTCGGTCAGCTGGTCCACAACTATGTGTGTCTGAACAAAAACATCAGTCTATACTCCTATCTGAAAGCTGAAAAGGAAACAAACAGCGAGCTACCGACTATCACAGAAGTCACCAGAAGAACATCGTAGACAAACATCGTAGACATTTAGGAGAAATCCTTTCAAGAAAGAAATCAGCCCTGACAAACAAGGCACACGAAACGCTGCCAACAAAGAGTACAAACAATAACGTGTGGTAGAGAACAGAGAGGAGTGAGAAAGCGCATCACTCCAAATCCAATGCCTTAGCCTTCAGCACGGCCGGAGCTGAGCTTGGCGGCAGTACTCGGATATCGGTCACTATAGCAGTGATCAGATCAGAAGGCACGAGCTCCATTGTCTCGCGTCCCAGCAGTGCTACTCGGCCGATACCTTGCACCTGAAGTACAACTGTTGGTTCTAGTACTCCCGCTGTGGCATATGTATACCACTTTCACGTCGAACACTTTTCAAATCAAAGTGGACACTTTTTAAATCGGATTGGAAACTGCTTTAAGCTAGTCTAAGACTTATGAAAGCAAAGCAGCCTCTTCCACATTGAGATGACCTTCACCTACATTAAACCAGAGACTCTTCAAAAAGGTTAGAATAATTTCTTGTCCAAGGAAAACGTTAATGTAACTTCTTTCTTTGAAGTTTTAATTCATATACCAAATAAGTAAGCACATGAAGTTTTGATTCATATACCAAATAAGTGAGCACACTGTTTGAAGTTTTCATCAATTCTCATTATTCGAAGAAAAATAATGGTGTAAAGGTCTAAAATTCCTTAGAGAGCAGGAAGCGCCATGCCCTCTTCCAAGACGTCGCTATTTTTGTTCAGTTGATAGCAGAATTTCTGTTTGCATCGAATTTGACACCTGTTAACGATAAAGCAAAAACAACTGCAAAGAACACACATATCCTTAGTGGTTCATGGTTCATGTAAGTGGCATTCACGCTATCAATCAAATAAAAGTCACCAGACCATTACTTGAATACCGAGCGGCTATTTCAACCCATACAAATGACAAAGTAATTCAAAACCTTGAAAGAGTTCAGAACGTATTCATCAGGAAACTTATGATCAGGCAGTGGGTTTTCTCTATGACAACACCCACCCGCCAACGAAAGGAATCTAAACTTTGGCCTCCGATCCTTGGCTTGTAGAAGAAAAAAGATCGGCCTCCTTCTGTTACACAACATAAGTCAAGGCCGAACATGCCTTTGCATAAATCATTTTTGTACTATGAGGTCCTCTATAACTAGGGGAGGAAGATTGAAAACTGTCGAGCCTAGGGCTAAGAAAAACTGCAGGGTGCACTTCTTTATCAACAGGGCACTTCCATCGCACCTTAGTCTTAGCAGAAAAGGAGCAATTCCAGTGAGTATAAATGCATTCAAGAAAGTGGTAGACAAAATTCTGGAACCATGACGGGATTCTCGTTTTCCTGTTCTCCTTCACTCCACCTTCCTTCATGTCTCTTTCCTCTTAGTTATTTTACGTCTTCTACTACGTTTTGTCCTTCACTGTAACTGTTATGTTGTGTTCGCTTTATGTTCGTGAAGTTGCATAGTCCGCAGTCTTATTCTTATTCTATTCCTGAGTTGTTATTTGTTCCAAATAGGGCATCCATGTAATAAACAAACAAAGTCACGACGAAGTTTTTGAGTGCATGGCGCGAACTCATCTTTTAATGCACCATATGCCTGCTTCTTTCCTGTGCTTTGAAACAAATTTTAATTGACCAGACGTTCAGCGGCCTAGGGGCCGCCAAACGTCTGGTTGCGGGCTTAGCCCTCAAAGCACGAGAATGGAACAATTCCAATCATCCTCCATCCAATACTCCTCCGAATCCCATAGTCACTCCCTCTACCTCTTCCCCACCCCCACGCTAATACTTCCTTATAGGCCCATGCACACTTCTGCGACACCGCGGCGCGGCAAGTGGGGCGACGGCTACCTCCGCGAAATCCGGCGGTCGCGGCCCTGGCGCGTTAGAGCACCGTTTTATGCAACGGGGCCGACGTCCCCGTGGACGCCGCGCTGAGTGCCGCAGGCTGGAATGGTTCAAACCATTCCTGGCGGCGCGGCATCCACGGGGACGTCGGTCCCGTTGCCTAAAGCCCTCCGCATACTTTTGCGGCAACGCGGCAGCCCTATCTTTAAGCATGGGGCAGAGACGCAGAGTCGCCGCGCGAGGCAAAACTAGCCTCGCGCGGCCTGCCGCTGAAATGCCGCCTACGCGGCAGACGCGGTGGCAGGGCAGTAATCCTTCAAGGCATTGTTGTCGCATTGCCGCGTTGGTGATTGAGCGAGCGGGAGGAGTGCCGCGTGAACTCTAGCACGCGGCAGTGGAAGCCGCGCACGCGGCTGTTCTGGCCTCTGCCGCGTACGCGGCTGCCGCAAAACTGTGCGTAGGGCTTAAAACGGTGCTCTAAAGCCCTCCGCACATTTTTGCGGCAACGCGGCAGCTCTATCTTTAAGCATGGGGCAGAGACGCAGAGTTGCCGCGCGCGGCAAAACTAGCCTCGCGCGGCCTGCCGCTGATGTGCCGCCTACGCGGCAGATGCGGCAGACGCGGTGCCGCCTACGCGGCAGATGCGGCAGACGCGGTGCCGCCTACGCGGCAGACGCGGTGGCAGCGGCAGTAATCCTTCAAGGCATTGCTGCCGCATTGCCGCGTTGGTGATTGAGCGAGCGGGAGGAGTGCCGCGTGAACTCTAGCACGCGGCAGTGGAAGCCGCGTGCGCGGCTGTTCTGGCCCCTGCCGCGGCTGCCGCAAAAGTGTGCGGAGGGCTTAACGCGACTGCGCCGCGACCGCCGGATTTCGTGGAGGTGGCCGTCGCCCCACTTGCCGCGCCGCGGTGTCACAGAAGTGTTCATGGGCCTTATGACACCTCTGCACCCCGACACATGTGCCGCGATATCTGTGATCCGTCTCCAGGAACCCGACGCACATTAGACGATATTGATGGAAAATACTGGCCCGCCTTATCTACTTCTAGTGGTCCTTCCGATCCCCTCTTCACTCGTTCCCCTTAGAATCCCTACGCAAGTTGGACGTCTGCGGCGCGTCTTCTGAATCCCTGTGCACGTTGAGCGACATCTTCGGTACGTCTTCTGAATCCTACGCACGTTGGTCGATATTGAGGGAAAATATTGGTCCCCTTATTCCCTCCTCCTCCCTCCCCCCTTCTAGTTGTCTCCCTTTCCTGATCCCTCCTCACTGATCCCCCTCCTACTGGTCCCCTCTTACTTGGAAATCCCTAGGCAAGTTGGAGGTCTGCAGCACGTCTTCTAAATCCCTACGCTCCGCACTTGGTCCCCACTCATACCCTGACGCGTTGCCCGTGAATATCTCGGTAAACTTGGACGATCCGTCGCCAAGGATATAGTTCCCCACCAATCGCCCATGGTTAAGCTGAAAGAAAACCCGGCCGGCATACGCCGTACTGTCGTAGGCATCTCTTGGCTAGAGCCCCCCCCCCCGTGACGGACACGTAACATTAGCCGATTATTTATACTAAGATAAGATAGGATGAGATTATTTTTTCTCGAACAATAAAATTTTATAGCATTACTGCGCTTATTGGGACAGGTAAAATAAAAAAGTTAATAAAATTAAATAAATAGATAAAAAAGGCAAAGAAAGTTATACCAAATCTTCATCGAACAAAAGATTATTCAAAGCATCTTATTGAGTCTGTAGTCGCGCGTAGCCTGTTAGTAAGAACTACTAATATCGATTACGTTGCGCGTTCTAATCTATACTGGCCAATCTCATTATGATGCGCCGCGTGGCGATTGGAGTGTAAACGGGACCTAAACTAGACCTAATGCATCGGTTTCTTTTTGAGACCGTATAGCTCTACAATAGACGAATCCTTGTGAGTACCTTGTCCACGAATTTGAACGTCTGAGACAGTACAAGCACCGGAACATTGAACGCCTTGGCAGCGAGCGCAACAAGCATACTGCCTCTCGAGGCAACAACACATCCATTGGATAGCACTGCTGAGCATCCAAGCAGAACAAGCGATCCCTGGAAAACATAACATGGGATGAATAGGCCGAAAAATCGTGTAACTCAACTACGGCGTGAACTAACGCTTTTCATCACGGCGCCAACTGAATTCAAGTCCGTGTACCGACACCGAATCTTCCGCTCCACAAACGCTTTGATATGACGCATACCTGAATTTGTAATATTTGTCAACATCTTCTATCCTACACCTTTACGTTAAAATGAACACGTTTCTAATAATCTTCTTCTTCTTCTTCAGCGTTTGTCCCGCATCGTAGCGGGGTCCGCTATTCTGGTGTTATGACGCCACCTTTCCCGATCCAGCGCTAGATCAGGGTAAATACCAGTAATCTTCAAGCCCGCATGTAACGTATCTAACCAGCGCTGCTTCGGGCGCCCTCTAGGCCGCTTTCCTATTATTAGGGGGGGGGGGGGGCAAAAGTAATGAGACACCCCATGCCGTGTCCACATATCTCGTGGCTGGAGTCTGGTTTCGTGCTTGTCGTATTTGTATGTTTGTATGCTACTTACTGAAGCCCATCTGAGAAGTTACCACTTCCGCCCTTTCCAGAAGCATGCCAAAAACTCCATGCTGTCTCATGCCGAAACCCCAGTCTGACGAGTCGACCTGTGTCGCGCAAATCTCCCCCAATTTCCAACCCCGAGCAGCCTGGGCTCAATATTCACGCAAGATGAGAAGTACGTCTTCTACCTTAACCCTGCCAAGCAACGAGTCTAGGTGAGGCTTGGTGACCTGTTACCGACCTTCGTTCGGCGAGATGTTCACGGCGAGAAGCATCTTTGGAGCCTTTAGGTTTGCGCCCATGGATCAGTTTACCGGAAGCTGCTTCCCAAGAGCACTACGATGAACTCCAAGCCCATGGTGAAAGAAATAGAAGAGATTTGCCGGAGACTCGCTCTTATTCATTCGCAGCGCTTCAAGAAAGTTCTGCTCTTCGACAACGCCGCACCCCATCGGGAACAAGTAACCACGGATAAGCTTGGCCAGCTGGGCTACGTTCACATGCCTCACCCACCGTATTCGCCATATTGACTCCATGCGACTACCACTACTTCTTGAGCCTACACTATTTCCTGGTCGGAAGGGACACAAGAACCCAAACAGTCCTTGACAACCATGTCGAGCAGTTGATCAACACCAGGCTCAAGCAGTTCTGGAAGGATGGGATCAGGAAGTTAGCTGAGCGATGGCAGCAAGGTCCTTGCCTTTAATGGCAAATACGCTTCTCAGCATCGTTAAGTTGTAATTGAATTATAGAGAGATAAAGATTTTTTTCATCTTGTCTCATTACTTTTGGCCCCCCTAATACCTCGAAGTTAAGGCCTATCTTGCGGACGCTGTCTTCCTTTCCACGCAGAACGTGGCCGTACCATCGCAAGCGAGCTACGCGCATCTTGAACACGTTTCTAATAATACCAGACTCTTTTCGAATCAAACTGGATACTTTTTAGACCGAACTGAGCACTTGTCAAACCTAATCAGACTCTCTTGTAAGGATGCTTGGTGGTTCTTACATCAAAGTGAACATCTTGCAAATCAAAACAGGCTTCCTCCTATTCAGCTGGAGACTCATCGAGACGGCTGGAAAAATTTTTCGTTCAAGGAAAATTTAGAACGATTTTCTCTAAAAATATTTAATTCACCAGCCCCAAAAAAAATTAGGGCACAGTTCGAAATTTTAGGAAATCTTTATTTTTCAAGGAAAAATAATAGTTTACGGCATATTCTAACATGGAGAAATTTTTTGGTCCAGCTGCCCGAATTAAACTTTAACTAAAAAATAGTCAATTTGGTTTTAAAGCAGTAATTTTTAGCTATTAAATAAGATATCGTGCCATGCATTCGTCTGCTCGTCGCGATCTTCGTTTGATTGAATGCTGCTTGTTTGTTTGAAACAGCAAGGTGAAGATGTGTATTTTCTACAAACGTTTTTGTCGTACCGTTGACCAATGTGTAGCTCCGCGCAAAGTGGTTTTTTGCTCTCAGTCAAAGAAAAACCGCGACGTCCTGGACGGGCGCATGGTGCAACCTCCTTTTTAGCATTCAAAAAACAACCACTGAAATAAGTTCTAAACCGTTATTTTTACTTGAGAAAAACACATCTTATAAAATATCAAACATGTGTGTTACACACTACGCCAGGTGAATTTAGTAAATTCATAAAATTTTCTTTAGGCAAAGAAATTATTTCTGCCGTTCCCTGGAGTCTCTACTTTCATTTGGAAGATGATCATTTCATTTGAAAGACGTTTAGTTGGATTCTTAAGAAGAACTATGGCAAAACCCCTGCAGTAGTTAAGATCGGTCGCTAATTTAAATATTTCGGAGTGCAAATCGCATATCGAATCGAATGAGACTGAAGGTACATATAGGTTGGCCGATAAGTATTGTCGCGATATTTGAGCGCACCTTCTTCTCTCATATTTTTTTGAAATCGTGTGTATTTACGTTCATCGTTTACGACATTAAATCCAATTTCTTGCGATATATGAAAATTTTTGTTTATAGCCTATATCCGACCGTACCCTCATCGAGAAGCAGTAGCCCGCCTTGCTGAAAGCGGAGAGCCCACCAGCGCCATTGCAAGGAAGCCCACTATTCCACTGAGAATAGTTCAGCGGATCATCAAGCAGTGGAATGAGAAAGGGGTCGTCACCATAAAGGTAAAGTCAGGTCGTCCTCGTTCTGTGAATACAAGGAAGAACCGCGCGGTTATTAAGAAGAGAATCGACAAAAACGACAGCATATCTCTTAACAAGATCGCAAAGAGCCTCGGAATCCCTCGTTCTACTGTCCACCAGTCAATTGATGAGAATGAACTAGGACTTCGCAGCTATCGTCTGCTCTTGGACAGCAGTTGACAGAGGCAGTCAAGGAAAAAGTGCAAGGAGCTGCTACGGCTTTTCTCAGTGCGCCGCGTCGAAGATGTGCTATGGACCGATGAGAAAATTTTCACTATCGAAGTCGCACACAATGCTCAGCATGATCACCTGTTCTTCAGACCCACACTTGGAAAAGGAAGATCGTTACAAAATCGCTGTTTTCCAAAGGACTGATGGTGTGGGCAGGTATCACAGCAAACAAGGAGACGCCGCTGCTTTTTATGAAAAGAAACGTGAAAATCAACGCTGGAGCATACCAAAAGGAGGTTCTAAAAAGGTAGTCCTTCCCTTCTATGAAAAAAAATCCCGAGATGATCTTTCAACAGGACTCAGCTATTGCCGATGGAGCGAGGACGACGATTGCGTATCTGGACGCCCACTTCCCTGGATACGTAACGAAGGATCAGTGGCCGTCTAATAGCCCGTATTTAATTCCCCTCGATTTTGGCATACGGGGATACCTAGAGCAGAAGCTGAGGAAGAGGACCATCACCAAATTGGACCAGCTTCGCCGCGAACTTAATCAAGCCTGGGCAGAAATCGACGCCAACTACCTGCGGCGCACCGTGGAGTCAGTGAAGCCAAGACTTGAAGCCTTTGTAAAACCCAAGGAAGCTCACTGCGAAGCACTCTTGTGAAATCCTATCTACATGTTGTTGGTTATATTAAGCAGCGGTGTGCGTAAATGAAATTTGAAATTTCGTAAATCGTAAATCGTAAGTCAGCTGAACTGTAGTGCAGTACAACTAAATTTCCACAGGCTTTTTCAGTTGATGTTAATAAGATGTAATTCAATATTTATTTATTTGTCGAGTTATTTTCAGCTTAAGCTGAACAGCTTTCTTACGAAGCTATTTCTTTTTCATGGCTTCCTGCTAGTGCGACATCTTTCAAATCAAACTTTGCACGTTTCAAGGAAGTCGAAAAGACTGTAGATTTAAAAATTACACTTAACCCTATTCATGACATCCCAACAAAAAGCCAGCATCGCTTGAATACTCATTAAATTTCTAACTTACTACCAATTCTTCAGCTTGCATTTAAATCTAGGATTTAGCAGAAACAATATCGAAAGATTCACTGTCAAAATTGAAATTTAAAAATTTGTTTCACCACTGGCCAATGCGCCGGTTTCCTGCACAAGCCGGCACTTGTAAGATTCGAAAACTTTATGATATTGTACTACTATTTAATAATTCTCTGCACTCGCTCGGGCTACCCTTCGCCAGCTCTGTAACGAACGTTTGCCCTTCGAGAGTCTGCAGCATGGTAAGCGGATTAGACAGGGTGATAAACTCAATCACAAAACCGAAATTGAATATCAAAACTGTCAAAACCAACTCGACCCATTCTGGAAGTACTACACGCTCGATTTTACCGCACTTTTTATACCTATAAAGCACAATGCAAACCGATAGAAACATTGGCGCATGTCGCGAAGGTGAGCAGCACATGCCAGCCGATCAGGGTGCTGATTGTACACGCCCTCTCTGAATGGCAGGCCCATTCAATGCGGTCTGATTGGATGGGGCGTTACCATCTCACAATGCTGTCCGTCTTCGCAACATGTACTGATTTTCTTATTCAACGTTTGTCCCGCTTCTGGCGGGGTCCGCTATTCTGGTGCCATGACGCCACCTTTCCCGATCAGGGTGGACACCAGCTACTTTAAAGTCCATATGTAACGTACCAGCCCAGCGCTGCTTCGGGCGCCCTCTAAGTCGCTTTCCTATTACCTCGAAGTTAAGGCCTATCTTGCAGACGCTATCTTCCTTTCCACGCAGAACGTGGCCGTACCATCGAAAGCGAGCTTCGCGTATCTTCTCAGCTATCGGCGCGACACCGAACTTCTGCCGAATCACATCGTTTCGGATGCGGTCCATGCGCGTGACTCCAGCCGCCCAGCGCAGCATCTTCGTCTCCATGACGCTGAGGCGCGTTTCAACTTCCTTAGTGGCAGGTCAACACTCAGCGCCGTACATCGCTACTGGCCGGACGACTGCTCTGTAGATCTTCGACTTAAAGCGCTCTGGTATCTTCTTGTCGCAGAGCACGCCAGTCAACAAGCGCCACTTGGACCAAGCTGCATTCACGCGTGAATTCACTTCGACCATCAGTTTGCCGTCACTGATGGGATCCCAGGTACTTAAAGACCGCAGTGCGTGGAAGCTCGATGCCGTTAACCTTGATGGGGCTGGACTCAGTAACGTCCGTCGTTAGATATTCGGTCTTCTTCACGTTCAGTTTGAGTCCAAACCGCTCCAAGCGATCACACCAAGCTTGCACCTCTCGTTCGTGTTCACCTTTATCTTCGCCAGCGAACATCACGTCATCGGCGTGAAGCAACGTCCAGGGGACGGGGTTCTGAAGATCTCGTGTGATGGCATCCATGACGACAACAAAGAGGAGTGGGGAAAGCGCCTAACCCTGATGTACCCCGACAGAGATGGGAAACTCCATCGCGGTTCCAGCTGCAGCTTGAACTCGACTCTTTGGACAAGAGTAGAGAATTCGCACCCACTCTATGAGCTCTTCAGGAACTCCATGATGTCGCAAGGCGTACCATATCACTTCACGCGGTACGTGGTCGAAGGCGTTCTCCAAGTCGAGAAAGGCGATATGCACTGGCCTCTGCTTTTCGCGGCGCTTCTCTATCAGGAGGCGAGCGGCGTGAATGGCATCAACGGTGCCACAGCCAGCCACGAAGCCGCACTGATTTCTGGAAAGCTGTTCGATGTCCCGAATTCGTCCATCGACAATTCGCTCAAAGATCTTCATGCTCTGAGAAAGCAAGTGAATCGGAGGGTAATTAGAGCAGTCTGCAGGACTGCCCTTCTTCTTCCAAATTGGAATCGTCGTACTTTGGCGCCAGCACTCAGGCACTTTCTTCTCCGCCACAATCTGATTAAAGAACTTCGCCAACCACTCGGTAGGGTACCAAAACTTTGACTTCCACAGGTCAGTCGCCACGTCGTCGGGCCCAGTCGCTTTGCCTGCCTACAGTTATCGGCTATCTCTTCGCCGAGAAACACGTGGTAAAGCGACTTCTTCTCTCACACTTTTGCTTCCATGTCATCTGTCCACAGCCGACATGTACCGAAACATTAGTGGTTTATCCTTTCCACATGAGTGTAGCAAATTTCTAGACCCTATCATGATGATTTTCGATCTGTATTTGCGTCAATTCTCTTCGGTACTGTTAGCATGTATCTGTTACAAACAGACTGACGACCTCATTACCAAATAGGACGCGGATCTAGAACACTCCTTTCTCATTCTCTAAGAAACCTACCCCAATGTCCTTCTTTGAGCTGAAAAGGAACAACCTTCAGCAGCAGGAATGAGATGTTCCTAGCTAGCTCTGGACAGGAAACGCAGGAGCCCAGCGTCCCCAGTCTCCTAGACAGGAGCTTGTTTTTTAATCCTCTAGAACCTGCCTGATTCCAAACGGGAGCCCTTGTTAGAGAATGGAAAAGTTAGTTAAGCGAAGAAAAAAGGATACTAAGCGGGCTGGTGCCCGCTGTACAGCGGCAAAGTCTCTTAAAACGACTAAGTTATTCATATTAGCCACACTCCGGAGTTCCATCCTTTGCCTAGTTCTATGCTCTCCTCCGCGTCAGAGGAGGAGAGCACAGAAACCGTGGTTATTTGAGTGATCCATGACCATTTTCTCATAATGGACCTTCTCGAATCCAACTTTTCTCGGTACTGAGCGGGCACCAGCCCGCTCAGTACCGAGAAAGTTGGATTCGAGAAAGTTGGATTCGAGAAGCCTGTGCACAAGACAGTATTCTCTACCACAGTAACACATTAGATCATCAAAAAACAACTCTAAAGGGAAGTGGGAATGCGCTATAAGAGGAGACCATTGAAGTAGGTACATCTTCATAACTCGGTACACATACATTTGGACGCCAATTGACTGTTCATCAAAGATCACATTTACGAAAAATTACGATTTACGACCCAAAATGTCGTAAATCGTAAATCGTAAAAAATTTGGCAAAAATAGCCGTAAATCGTAAATCGTAAGTCGTAATTACGCACACCCCTGATATTAAGGAATAATAGTTTTTAAAAAATCTTGCGTATTGTTGAAAATATGACGTTCTTCGCGAGACAATATTTATCGGCCACCCTGTATACAGGCTTCTCAGTAATACTCTTTTCGTTTCATCCCACAAAACTGACCAAAGAAACTCGGTTTCCGTTTCAAACCACATTTTAACTTTCCCTGAGTCACTACTCTCTCTGAAAGAAGGCATCCAACATTAAATCATCGAGAAGCATAAACAAAGACTAACCTCTTCCTTCTACTTCTGAATCTATCACAGTGAACATTGCGTTGAAATCCTTTTCCACAGAGTCCAGCATAACTTTGTTAACTACTGGACACCTAAAACGTTGAAACCATTGACAGGCAGGCTTGTTAAGCACCGTACCCTCTAAATTAAAAAGCAGGCTCAATAGTAGTTGATCAACAAAAACATATTTGTTCCAGAAGAATGTCCGCGCATATGTTCCTTTGATCATAAGAGGCAGTCGAGTAGGGAATTGACATGGCGCTATGAAATGTTTTGACTTATCGGCACCGTGCAATGCTGCGAAGCTATTCTAGGCATTGTCCGCAAAATGGTGCAATAATTGTTCATTGGTAAGCGTTCCCAATCACAGTACTTGCGCCGTCCCGACCTACTATCTCAACGGTAGGTCGGGACGGCGCAAGTGTTGTATATGGGCAGAACCGCCTCTCCCTGCGAAGTAACAAACTGCAGGTATCTCGACCCCAATACAACTCTGCGCAGAGTTAGGGGCGACGGAAGTCGCCTGTTGGCGCCCTGTTGATTCACGTGCTCCACAGCTCACGGGCGCGCGCGGGATGAGGACCCGTATTGCGCCTCAGCGCAGTGCACAGGTGGCGTAGTAGGGAAGCGCCCGGGCTCGTGAGCGAGGGGTCGGGGGTTTGGATCCCGCACACTGCGTTTGTTTTGCACTTTTGCAAAATCCATGTCTATCATATAGGTAATCCACCTAGGGGTACTATAGTGCGTTATAGAGCATGTTTACATATAACATACCACCCATACCGGTGGTCCAGGCAGGTCACCGATTTTGCTGAAACTTCGTCTAGGGGGGTTATTTGGGGTGCTGATCACGAATCTGACATCCGTTTTTTCACGATTCTGTCTCTACCTGCCGTCACCAGCAGAAACTTTAAGAATGTAATCTTGTGCCTTCCTGTATCTATATTATCCAACCGAATCGTGAAAAACGGATGTCAGATTGTGATCAGCACCCCAAATAACCCCCCTAGACAAAGTTTCAGCGAAAAATTTTTTGACCGAAGTCTTATCGGTGGAGCTGGAACTTTTAACTAGTGCCACAAAATATCTATCGTTACATAACTACAGCTTCACACAAAACAGGCTTAAAATAAGTGACACACAGAAGTGAACATTTTAGCTAATCTGTAGTTTGAAGCATATGTTATATGTAAACATGCTCTATAACACACTATAGTACCCCTAGGTGGATTACCTATATGATAAACATGGATTTTGCAAAAGTGCAAAACAAACGCAGTCTGCGGGATCCAAACCCCGACCCCTCGTTCACGAGCCCGAGCTCTTCCCTACCGCGCCACCTGTGCACTGCGATGAGTCGCGGTACGAGCACTCATCCCGCGGGCGCCCGTCAACTGTGGAGCAGCTGAATCAACAAGGCGCCAACAGGCGACTTCCGTCGCACCTAACTCTGCGCAAAGTTGTAATGGGGTCGAGATACCTGCAGTTTGTTACTTCCCAGGGAGAGGCGGCGGTTCTGCCCATATCCAACACTTGCGCCGTTCCGACCTACCGTTGAGATAGTATCCTGGTTAGTTCAAATTTCAGTTCCAGTTGAGAGTTCACGACAAAGCAGTAGAAGCTCAGCTAGATGAAATGGTAGACGATGTACTATCTTTTATATGTACCATACACTTGAGGAGCAGAACAAAGGCAAAATGAATTACCAATCGTAAGTTATGGCGTTTGGAGAGTTTCTCATCTTTCCCAATAAATATTCCGAAATCGCACGATATGCGCTGCCAAAGTATTCTTCTTCACAGTCCTCTAACCATTTGTTGACGTCTTCAATGCCCTGGAAGATCAGAATATACAACAATAAGCGGCAGCTAACCGTTGTATGGTCCTGCTTAAGCCTAGCAAAGTATGACAAAAAATATGACAAATATACAGCTTAAGACATTTCCGAACACGAAAAACATTAAAGAACATTCCATACCCACCTGTACGCGACCACTCCTATCAGTAGTGCCAATCTTCATTATTTCCTTCTTGAGCTGTCTTACAATGTTTCCCAGTGCATACGGCAGTGGCCATCGACCTAGACAAAGTCATGGTAGCAGCGGCACTATTATAACCTTGACTACTCCAGGAGCCGGAATAATCAAACACTAAACAATAGGGTAAGCGGGATAGAGGCGAGAAACATACCCACTATGCGGCATTCATCACGTATCCTACCCAACCATTCCCGGACATACTGCTAGGAGGAAGACAGTCGACGATCGTCTATCTCTTCATACCCACGTGGATTTCATTACCTTTATCCCGAGACTGATGAATAAAGAACTAGAGATCGAGAAGAGGTCGGAACCAAATTCCTCCTTACTTCACCGAATGCCGTTATTTCGGATCCTGATGATGAATCTGATATCCGTTTTCGAAATCTTGATCGACTACGGTTGGATAAGGTAGGTGCGGATGTGTAAAGCTGTTGGGCTCGTGAGCATCGATTTCGCTCAAATTTGCCCAGCGAGGTATTTGGGGCATTACTCACGAATCTGGCATCCGTTTATAGCAGTACGATGAAGAGGTTACGGTAGGTACGAGCAAAGCATAATGGCAGTGGCATCAAGTCAGCTTCTGAAGGTAAATGTTGACGGTAAGTTTTTGCTTTCGCGCAGTCTTCAAAACACCTACATCAGGGATGTGCAGAAGATTTTTTCTTCGAAAAAGCGGAAAACGAAAGACGGAACGGAAACGCTCAAAAATGGGCGGAAATTTGAATACGAAACGCGGAAACGGAAATGACACATGTTCGGCAATTTTTCAAAAGTGCATCTTAAAGTGCATCAGAGGCGGCTTCTATTGCACTTTTTCTTGCTCACAACTTTGCGAGCAGCAGAGTCTTCCACAGATTAGTGCTCATCGTCATCATGACAGAACATAACATGGTAAAGTATGAATTCATAATATTAATATGACAACCTTTTAGTATGGCTAGAGCAATAAACGAAAACAAATTCAGAGTTCTGTCTCACTATTTCTCACTATTTCAGCATGCTGTCTCTAAGCTGTTCCCATATCTAGTTCCTGCGACGGGTTTTCGCTGACTTTTGTTACAGTAATTTTTTGAACAGTAGACTTAACCGACTTAACCACTTTAGGCTGCTTACAGACCAGCTCTTAAAAACTCACTCGGGTGAAGTCTAAAACTAGAGCAGTCACCTAGATCGTTTTCCTACCAGGAAAGATATTCCTCTCAACATTTTTAGAAGCCTGTGGCATCATGGACGACGTGATGACTGCACAGATATCTGCATACTCAAGATTAGCAGTTATATTCTAATCACCAAAACTATAATAATAGTCAGAATTCAGCTGGATAAGATGATAACTGATCAGTCGTGTAAGTCCATACTTCCGTAGGAATATTAAGTCTGTGCCAGCCTAGAAGCTCACTGATATGAAGGTGGCATAGCTGGACAGTTCTTAGATGGTTCTCGAAGCAATAGATTTGTTTCAGAGTTCAATAAATCACTCTAGTTAATCAAAATAACAACTCATGGTAGGCATTTGTGATGCCTCATTCAAAAAAATGAATTCCATAACTCCATATGGATGAATACCACACCTAATGAAATTAACAACTGAAATTTGCACCTTCGATCAGGAGCACTGATGTAATCTTGGAGCAGATAAGCGCAGGGCACAACCTTCACCAAACCCTTTGCCTGATGATACTGTTATACGCTTAGAAAGTTTTTGTAGCTTTTTTGCAACTGATGGATCAAGAATTTTATGATAATTCAAATGTTGAGTGCATTCTGTTAGCATGCAATGCATACATAGCCTTTGCTGGCAGGTAGAAAGATAGTTTCGGCGAAAGGGGCCACAAGCCCAACAGCATTAATCACCTACCCCCACCGTAACCTACCGTAGTCGGCCGGAATTTTAAGACCGGCGGTCAGATTCAAGATCAGTACCCGAGACAACCCCTTAGGTGAAGTTCGACGGAAAAGAATCAGCCTCTCCTCGATGTCTGGGGTCTTAAAAGTGCTTGACGTAAGGGCTGCAATCCGAGACTAGGTTCTAGAAACCCAAAAGGAAAACCCGGAACTCATACAGTGTGGTGCGATATCCGTGTTTTTGGTTCTGACCGGCACGCCCTATACGTTTCATCGCATTTAGAGATTATCAAAGATTGAATGCCAAACAGTCAAGAAATAACCCCTGTGGTTCGTTGTTCAATTGGATTGTGTTCGAATGGTCAATCTGTGATGTTTTATTCGATGTTTTTTTTTTTCATTTTACATGCTAGACAGTTGTCTGTGTCTGTCTATGCCTTGAATAAATAAATAAAATAAAATAAGTTCAGAACAGTTCAAGGCTGCATTTTTCACCCGTCTACAGTATGCCACCGCCGAACTAAGATGCGCCAACAAATTAGACAACTAAATATTTAAAACCAACTTTCTTGTGTAAGATGTGCAATCTGAGGTCGAATCGCAACATCCAGATCATGACTTAATGAAGATGGGTCGCGGGTCTCCTTCTGGCGCTGTACAATCCAATCTGCCAAGTACTAAAAGAAACAGATGTGCTTTACGGGACCTCTACAACAAGAATAAGAGCTGAGAACTTCAACGGACCTCCTTGAAAGCAGCAATGAAGTTCTGACAAAGTACATCCACCTCGTCAATCATACCCTGTTCACAACGAACGGATAGATTAAGAAAAGCTGGATGGATATGAGCTGTAGACGGTGGATCAGGACATTCGGAGCATGGTCCAATGGGAACTGAAACAGCTCTTGTGTTACTGACAGAAAAAAAACTTCTAAATTCCATAGGATTTCAGTTTAGACTAATTTGAGAGCCAGTTGACCAGAATAATTCAAAGCCATTGCCAACATGGAATCGACCGTCAAAGCATTGAACTTCGGAACCAGTGTAAGTTCGAAAACAGCTCCACAGCTGTTAGGCTGCGCGTAAATGATTTGTTTTTTGAAATATCATTTTTAACTGTTTTCGGGTAATCTTTTTATTGTTGAGCGTCGTTTGGAAGCTTAGTTAATGGTCATCCACTTTCAGAATCTTGTTTATTTGGGAAGAAAAGCTTTAAAAAGCGAAGGATTTAGCTCGAAAATAAATAAAAAATCTAAAGAAGTGGTAGAAAATGCCCGTGAGTTATTCGCCCAAACGGATAACTATTAGAACTATCAATTCGAGATATTAGTGATCTTAAAACTCAAAATGTTTTTAAGATGCTAACTCACCATCACTACATATGCTCTCCTCTGACGGGGACTTCACAGTGTTAGCCAGCAAATCTGAAACAGAATTGCAGTTGTTCCCAAAACCACTTAATGAAAAGTCGCGTCTCCAAGCCAATATGACAAGGAAGGCATACCAAATTTCACTTCTCGATCAGGATGCCGCTTTCCATCCGCTCGTAGAGCCGACTTTCCAACTTGTGCATGCTGAAATGTGTCGAAATAATAGGCAATGAATGAAGATCAAATAGAATTCCATAACACCGACCTGCAATTGATTAACCTCGCCATTCACTTGAGCTTTATCAGCCAGTATTTGCCCGGTCCCCGACTTTTTCGTAGGTTTGCTTGTGTTAGCCGATTTCTCCGGTGGTTTTTCTTGGCCTCCAGTTGCCGCTTTCTTTGCAGCTGCAGCCTCGGCTGCAAATTTGATTATGTATGTATTCATGAAGGCGCAAAATTAAAACGCTTAGGACGGGCAAGGTCTGTCGCAGTGACAGTGCAGTATAGTGT
The DNA here is from genome assembly GCA_947359475.1 of Heligmosomoides polygyrus bakeri. Taxonomy (NCBI): domain Eukaryota; kingdom Metazoa; phylum Nematoda; class Chromadorea; order Rhabditida; family Heligmosomidae; genus Heligmosomoides; species Heligmosomoides polygyrus. The sequence continues at coordinate 20,062,966 of OX375868.1, forward strand.
AGTGCAAACTCCGTGAAATATGAGGTGTGATATTCAGGCAAAGACCTTGGAACTATGCTTCAGGTATGATTCAACCTACGAGATAAGCGCTAAAATAAGGGTTAGACGAATTGGGAATGTTGATCAACTCGCTTAAAATGTGCGACACATTCTATTTCGCTGATGTCCAATCTGAGTGGGTCTAAGCCTGTATGAAGTCCAGTTTAGGTGGAGCAAACATGCAGACCTATGCTGACTCCGAGAACACTCAAGCGTGACAGCATTGCTCCCGTCCCGCTCCAGATTACAAAAGTCTTGGGGCCGCATCATCGAATATAAACTCCGCAGTGGTAAATGAGCGGTTGAAAGCCTAACTGTAGAGTGATATATTGACTCACTGATGATTTATGACTTTCTATAGTCGCAGAAATTTGGAAGCCATTTCAGTCGAGAAACTCCTTACTTCAACGAGAAATAGATCCCCATTTGTTGTTCACTTCAAAGCAACCTTTCTAAATCAATGTCTCATAAGTAGTCTAGGTAACTTAATTTATAGACCAAGCTGATTGTGTAGCAAAACTGACGAAAATGTTTTTGTAATCATCGTGCTGCATTTACACTGTCAATCACGTCGCGAAATGCTGTGGTCATCCCAGGCTCAATCTCGACAGCCAGAAGATTTTCGCTTTCTTGCTCTTCAATATATGCCGTAACACCATCAGATAGCTCTGGGTAGGTGTGTCCGAACAAACAGTGCATATAAATTGTGAGACACCCTGCACATGCAAGAGTTATGTGCTACAATGTAGTCCGCCCCAAGGGCTACATTTCACCATGCTGCAATAATTGAGCATCCATAAGGTAGAATTCGTATTCTCTTCGAATGTAATATTACTTAATGAAATCCCAAAAAATGGAAAAATAACTCTATAAACAAATAAAAACAATAAACTTAAAAATGCAGCAACTTAAAATACCTTGAACGCGGAACTCGTTTTTTAAAATAGATCTTCCTTCATAAAATCAAAAAAAGGAAACACACCTCGCGCCTTTTTCTCGGCTGCCTTGAACGCTCGTTGGGCCTTTACTTCCTCGGCGGTCATCTAAAACATGATCTCTAGGAAGTCGCTTTTTTGGAGTACAAGAAGAAAACACACCTGATGGAACTGGTCAGGGTCAGGTGCACTATGTTTAAGTTTCTGGACAGCTTTTCCATCTATGGAGTGCTGAGCCAACGTGTCCTTCTTCTTCACTTCCTTTGTGGCCTTCGGAGATGGTGTCGTGCCATCATCTTTGATTTGGACGTTTTTTGCAGTCATATTTCCGTCGAGTTTCACTGCACCGAGAACGTCGCCCATCTTTTGGATGCCCTCAGCGATCTTTGTGATGGACAGCTGCAATATTAGCACGCCTAACGACTTAGAATTACAGCGAAGCTTAGCTTAGCCATTGATCAACCCAAAATAATTTAGGAGAAGAGAGGACGTGGGCTTCAGCATTCCTTATAAGTAAGCAATCCAGATGAAATATACCATATTCACGTCAAACTGGACACTTTCCAAACCAAATCTGACGTTTTCCAAATCAAATTGGACACTCTTTTATTCTGACGCCTTCAAAATCACAGCGAACATCATCCAAATCAAAACGAGCGTTACTTACTTACTAGAAAATCTCCGAAAAAATAATCACAATCTCTCGTCAGAGAAGAATTTAATATGACTTTGCTTGAAGTTTTTTAAAGCTCACTTAGGCTGCTGAGTGAACGAACTGTTTGAAATTTTATAAGATTTCTATTTCTTTTAAGAAAAATAAATGCTTGCTTTAAAGTGCAGGTAGGCCACAATTTTTAGCGATAAAACAAATAATGATTGCGCCGCGCACTCGAGTAGGGCGTGGTAATTTTTATATACTTGAAAATTCGATTGTTGTAGAAAAAGCAAGAATTCTATTCGCAAGGAGTTACAACTCGGCAGCAAAACAAAAGCAGTTGCAGAAAACACATATATTCGTTTGTCTGTTTGAATTAAGCAGCAGTTACGGTATCAGTCAAATGAAAACGCAACGAGCTAGGCGACTGCATTGCGCCAATTTTTTCATTTAATAGAAAATTGGAAAAAAATGTAAAATTGCTATACAATTACCGCTTTTTACACTCTAGAGCAAGCATTGCACCATTATTTCCCACGAAAATAAAAAAAAAGATAAAATTTTAAATAGTGAACTCACTTAGTAGAGCAAAGGATGATGAATTTTTGAAAATTTCAAGAAGTATTATGAGAAATTCCTTAAGCAATAAATTATTCTAACCTTCTGGGAGAGTTTCTAATTCAATATGGAAAACGCTCGTTTTGATTTGGAAGACATTCCGTTTGAATTCAAAAGCGTCAAGATTGTTTAGAAGAGTGTCCAAATTGATTTAAAAAACGTCCAATTTGAAATGAAAATGGTATTCCCCTGGATTAGCCGGGCAACATCGACAGAAAGCAAAGCGGGCGCTAACATGGAAAGGCGCGGTCACCGTAGGAATGGAGAAAACCACTAAAACGGTCCGGTGGAATTGCCAGAGATCAACACAAGATAGGTGGACAACGCCACACCTTCTTTGGCCTATGACGAATCCACCTGACCACGATCTCACCGTTTACAAGCACTGTTAGTATAGCACAGCGGCGGATTAAGCGATAAAAGACAGAAAAACACTGCCACAGTTGAGAGAGTCAAAAAAGCGAAACGCGATTTATGTTGTTACGTCGCCCTAAAGTTATTTTGCACAATTTTTAGGAAACAAGAAGAACATATTTACGCAAAGGAAAATAGAAGTTAAGCAAGCTGTTGAGAAGCAACACCGATAACAACGAAAAAGGTTCCAACCCTGAGCAACGAAAGCTTACGACATTTATATCTTTGAACCCTATGATATTGTTAACATTGAATACCGTCCAGCGGTTTCTGCAGACTCACGCCAAATTGCGACGCTCTGATGGTTCCATCAAATAGGAAAGCACTCAACTGTTAGAATTATAGCGCTCAATTTGCTCATTGATAGCCACTTCACGGGCTAGTGCCCAGTGCCGAGGGTGGGGAGTTTGGACTGCACACATCCCTTGGTAAATCATAGACACATCATTCATCTCTACTCGTCATACCCGCGGGTTCAATTGGTGGCGAATCCGGTCCCTAGACTAGTTGCCGACACAAACATGGTAATAGCAATGCTGATGAGTCTAGTAAGGTATGTCATTAGATCGGCGAGCTCCGACCATTATGGAAGATATGCGGGTTAAAGTCTAGAGAGAGAAGGGGTCACCCCGTACTTCGTTCAAACCTGACAACTCTATCCAACCCAAAACAGAATATTTCACACTGCAGTTGTTCAGCGCAGCATCCGCTCCTAATACTTTTATTTCAGAGGTTTTTAGTCAAAATTCTCGGATTTTGTGGAGAGAAATCAGGCTGGATCCCTTCTCAGTACTTTCACTGATATGCGAAAAAAGTCAGGAAAGTATACATTATGGGCAAAATGGTGCAGCGACACATCGAAACTGCGCCATGTGATTGGTTGGCGTCCTTATTGCTGTGAGAGACACAGGCGTTCGTCAATAGCAGCAACCTATCAAGAGAGTGTGAAGAAAGGAGTGGAGACAAAGAAAGTTAAGGCCAGCCCGATTCCGATTCGATCTCAATAACCCCAGACGCTGACATTCCTGTTGTGAGTCTACCGTGATGTCTGTACGGGTAAGTTAGACGAGACTAAGCTCGCAGTCCCTCTCAGTGCCCACTTTTGAACTGGGGAACGAAGAATGTGCATCCCCCAACATCGCCTTCGGATAGGGGAGAGGATTTTCGTGCAGCATGCCTCTCAACAGCGTACCTTAAGCTGACTAACTGGATCGTCGGCCATTGCAGAGTGTTGCTCTCGACTTGCGCCAGGTTGAGACGCCATTAGACTATACTCTATATAAAGCGAGCTATAATACAGTTGTCGTCCTGGAAAAAACGTTTAAGAGTTTATGAACTTCAAGGAGGTATACCGCATCGCAAAAGGTGGCAATTGTAAACGATGCGACGGTCACATGAAGGTGAAATACTCTAGGCGCAAAGCGGCTCGGGTGGGGTGGGGGGGGGGGGGCTTGTACTGAGTGGCCATTCGCCTCGTTAGGAACGCACACTAATGCCAAAGTACATCGGAAATGGGCTATCTCGGTTACCTATAGGTGTTGAACACACCAGTGTTGGAAATCCATTACACTGTACCATGGCATTACAAGTCCTGTCGTAAATTTGGGTGTGTGGTGCAAAGCAATTGCGTCGTCTCTTTTTCCCTCACACTGAAAATAGATGAATCGAAGCGAAACATCACACAATCAAATGCCTCCATAATTCCAAGCTGCTCTTGTGGAAACGGCTTTCGTCGCTCAAAGGGAGTCCGCAGCTGGGTTCTGCGCCCTTCAAGCGGCGAAGCGCTTACGGCTGGAAAAATGCTCAAAAAACCGCCTCAAATTTGCTCACACGCCAAAGCTCCTCAGATCTCAAGTATCCAGTTGTAATGCAAGTGAACCACCACGCACGAGAACCGAGCCGCCGACCTCCCTCGCAGAAGCGACGCCACTTCCACTGCACCACGGCGCGCTTGCCGGGCGCACAAGACATCGATCGAGCGTGACAATGTGAACTCCGACGCGCGATCTCTAAGCTAGGAGGGCGCAGACAGCAAACTGCATCAGACACGCGCAAATTTACGACAGGCCGTGTAATGGCATTGGTGCAATGTAATGGAATTCCTACCGTTGGACAGTGTATATCAAAATTCAGAATACTCGTAACTAGAAACCCAAGGTCTTTTATTTCTTCAACTTCATTAAGTGGTATACTGTTAATAGAGTAGTGATCATCTGATTATATTCTACCATGAGCTGTATTATCGAAAATATCCAAGCCGAGGAAGGATTTGCTCCGCCCTAACCGTGCAGCCTCACTCTACAGCATAGAAATGCATGAGCAACTGGATCTATCTCAGTTGTGAGGGGCTATCATAAAGTGCCAATTGCATACGTCACTTCACGCTATACACATAGCCCATGGATTTAAATGAAAACCCTCGTGTAGCAGAGCGTCGGCCAGCATCGGTAGCGATGCTACGACGCAGCTGCACACAACGCTATTAACTGCGCGCCTATTCGCTAGCTTCACGCTAGCGAAGAGACTTCGCTCATCGCTCTGTTCGTCGCCTTCGCTCGGGGTGAGCGAAGGTATGACATAGGCCAAAGAGAACAGAAGAACGCCCTTTTGGGTTCTTCAGTGGTGTGTGAGCTCCGTGGTGCTCGGCCGTCAGGCTGACACCTTTATTTTCTTCCTGAATGTCGTATATAATATTCACGTCCACATAGGATAAAGGATAAAGGACGGCGTTCGCCACGCATTCAACTTCTACGGGATGTCGTAGAGGCGATTTGAATGCGTATTTGGCCATACAATGACTTGCGGTGGCCAGCCGATGAACAAGTCAGCGCTCTATCCTTTCCAGACAAGTCTGATACCAATTCACCGACCCCGGAGGGATGGAAGGCTTGGTTGGCCTGGGAGGGAAATACGAACCAGGAACCTGGTATCAGGTGCACGCGACAGCCGTCGCCTCCTCCGACTGCGTTACACGCGCCCTTATTGATGTCCACATGAAGAATAAACTAAGGCGAGAACTGAGCGCTCTGTGGTGTAAAGTTATCACACACAGTAAATTGGATTAACGATCCGCACCTTAGTACTACAGCACAAACGCAGGTACGGTTCAAGAGAGGGAATGGGGGAAATACTATACGCTCCACCGATTGAGACAGATGCACTATTCGATGCATGATGCATGATGCAGGAGCTCTTCTATTACGAGAAAATCTTTTAAAACAAACAGCACTGCACCGGCTGCACAGAATCCAGCACCGATGTCGAAATTCGGGTTACGGTAGTCGAGAGTGTGTGCCCAGCCGCGTCCGCTTGGCCCAGTATTGCGGACGCACTTATTGTATCGGCTTTTGTGGGGGAGCGGTGTCATCGCCGTCATTCGTAGATCTGCCTTGCCCTCGCGGGGTGTTGCTGGGACTGCGTGCTCAATATCTCCGGAGGAGCATAGATCACACCTTGGGGAGTGGGAAGCGGGGGTTGTTGTGCGTTTTAGCAACCTCAAGGGCTTACTGTTCTATTTTTCGGGATTGACGTTCCCTGTCCTCTTATCGATTGCATTGATGCGTACGCACAACTGCTTTAGAGTGCAGTTTTAGCTCATGAATGTTTCAGAATGACAGTCCGGCTCAGAAACTGCGTCCAGGGATCGAATACAAGGTTGGAAAAAGGGTAAGTGGTCTTCTCACCGGATTCTTAAGCGCTCGATTAGTTTTGTCGGCATTAACCAGCCACGATTTTCAGATGAGTCATCGAGCAACGACTTCATCCGACCGTTATGGACAAGAGACCTCTGGAGAATGAACGAAGACAGAAGGAGCATCCCAAGAACCGTCCTGACCGTCTTCGTACACTAGGTCCAGCGACCGTTTCGACCAGCGGGATCTGGCGAACTCTGAATGATGACATGATGTTCTATGTAATAGAGTTGATCTGTATCGATTGGTAGCACAGCAACTACCCACCCGGTCATAACCGCTGAGGTGCCAGTCCTCGTCAGGCGTCCATGCCGTTCACTCCGGTCCATCAGTAGGCTCCCCATTTCTCGCCAACGGCTTAGTTCCCAAACCACTTCACCTGGAATGCTTGAATCTTCAGTCGAGAGTCGACATTGACGTTGTAATTCTGTCACCATCTGCATGATGATACACTTGATTCTATGAGCGTATAAAGGTCGTAACAATGTCATTCAACGAAGAGGAGTGTGCTGAAGAAATGTCCAATCAGGCCCACCTGGCTATCTCTGATGTGTCGGGTCGACGTCAATATTGAGTTAGCGAATTAGCGTTACGGCAGACGTGCTTATGTGAAGCACAGAAGTCGCCCTAAAACGTTATATTCGAGAGAAGTGCGTGGATGTTGACGTCGGCAAAGCCACATAAGAGATAGCAGGATTCACGAAATGGAAGAACCTCCACGGGGACTTTGATGTAGTAGGAACCGTAAACCTTCTTTTATGGTGAAGGCACAGTTGGCAGGGAACAAGATAATTCTCTATGCATGAAGGAGTTCTAACAGTCAAACAGCCCAGAAGAGAGGCCCGGACTCTTCTGTAATATCTTGGTGGATCGCTTGCTGCCTTATTGTCTAACTCGATCTCGTTTCTCTATTTCATAGTGGTAGATTTTCGTTGGTACGCAGAGGGCTAGGTGAGATCCTTGAGTCCCTACCCTGGGACGAATTCTAGTCGGGAGTGGGGAATCACAAAGGGGCAACTACATTCCACTTCCCATGCCACGTTGCTGTTCTCCTGGCTTGGAAGAAGAGTAATATTTATTGGTGAGAACGTAATGTAATATGTCGCCTCTGGCAGTTATTTTGTTTGCCTGACGATTTCGCTGGCGTTATACTACAACCTAGAGTGCTAATAAATATAAATAATATGTGATGTGAAGGAAACATGAAGTAAATAGGCGATTCGAAAGAAAATCATTTTACGAGACACTCTTTATTCTGTTGATTTACATTTTTGGACTTCTTAGCACTTGTTTCCAAATGAGCCGATTGAAATGCAGAACTCTCCACTTCAAGCGGTTCGTTTGGAAGCAATCCCTCTGTTATATAGCTACTGCTCCACGTGAGGATTACCTTGCGCCCTTTCGACTAACCAGGGAAGGGTCACAGGCGTATATCTGAAAGGGGAAGTGAATACCGCAGCAGGAATCTCCACTCTTCAATCAGTGGAAAAGTATGCTCCATTTCTGCAAAGCCTTTGAACCTAACGAGTCAGGGGCCCCCAAAGTTCATCTACGGAAACGCACAATCGCATAAGGCTATACCTTCCAAACATCGAATGTACAGAAAAGAAGCAAAAATACTGCAAGGCCAGGGATTGAACATCTGAACACGCGCCTCATAAAGCAGTATTTCTGCTTTTTTGCGAATTCGATGCTTAGAAGCTGTGGCGTTGTGGGACTGTGCGATTCCATAGTAAACTTTTTGCCTCCTGACTAGCTTCAAGGACATTGCAAAAATTGAGCGTTTTTCTGCTAATTGAAGGTCGGAGATTCTCCCTGCGGTGTTCATTTCAGCCGTCCGGATATAAGCCTTGAACCATTTTGGTGAAATTGGTCCCGGGGTGCACTCGGTTGGTTGGGACTATGTCCCGTCCTACCTGTCCTCATGATGGAGAGGACGCCTGGGACTAACACTAGTCAAGAGGGACAATCTCACAGAGACAGTTGCATCTCTGCTTAAATGTTAGCCCATCACTGTCCTGGACCCGGATTCATCAACGATTTACTTAACTTTAACGGAGAATTGTGAGCTTATCAAGCGATATGGTGAGCGATAAGCCGCGTAATCTGAGCTTTGAGTAAGCAAAAAGCTTAGACAACGCGGTTTATCGCTCACCATATCGCTTGATAAGCTTACAATTCTCCGTTAAAGTTACGTAAATCGTTGATGAATCCTGCCCCTGCTGGTTTGCTCGATAGTTCCAGTTGCTAACCTGTTATGAGGGAAGTTCAACTCAGTTCAACAGAAGGGTTGGTCTGGCATGAGAGGAGGAGCAGAACTAGTACTTTGGTCTGGCATGAGAGGAGGAGCAGAACTAGTACTTTGGGATGGCACCCTCTCCACAAGTGGGGCGTCCCGGTAAGGAGCAGTTGCGCTTGGATCTGTGGAATGGGCGTGCTGCGCTAGGATGGAAAATCAGTCCCCACGATGGGAATGCCCTATCCTCACAGGGCTCACATGTAGACATCGGGATAGGAACGGTTGTGGTGTAGGAAAAAGAACGAAGGGTGCCTTCTTTTCCCGTGAACCAACTACAGTGGCTGCCTCATGATATGAGGGTCCCAGGCAACTTTAAGGTTTTGGGGCTTGCACTGGTCCCCTGACTAGTATTCACCCAGGACTCGTATCTGACCGCTCTTGTTCTCCTTAGTAGATTTTATTTGTTAATATTTGACATTATGCGGTGTATTTTATATGATTTTTGAAAATTCTAGGGTCTATACAGTTGTTGTGAAGCAGCTGTAACGAGATGTCGTCGTCAGACTATTCGTCGTCCGACGAAGAGAAGAAGCCAAAGGTATGATTTGTGCGCTACGGTTATCCCATACGCCTTAGTTGTTACAGGGTCTTTATTCTTCGTTATAAGGGTTAGGTAGATTCAATTTTAGGACGATTGGATTATCCTGTACGTTACCAAAGTTCAATGTTTTAGCGCAATTGCTGGCCTGAGTCACCGCTAGCAAAGCGAAATATTTCATCTTACCATAGGCTGAATATCGAAAATATCGAAGTCTAGAAGAGAGTGGCAACTCAGCCCATATTGCGCCGAAATGGCTTTCCATAGGTGTTCTGCTCAGGCTTCATGTTAGGGCCTGTTCATACACCAGCAACGAGAGCGACATGAGCCGAGCGACAAGAGGGACTCGACAAGGTATGAACAGGCGACAAGAACGGACTTCGGGCATCTCGTCCCCCGCGACCGCAGTCTCGGCGCACGAACTCTGTTTTGTTTCGGTCTGGTGACTCGCCACAGCTCGGAGTCCCTTCCCTAGCCCAATCTGTGCTCTCCTACGCGACAGCGGAGGAAACGCGCTTGCGGAGGCGAGTGGCCCCGCAACCGAGAAGAACTACTGCGGAGTGTGGTGTACGTAACTACACATGTCCTGTGCGCCCGCGATGGCACAATGGGCAAGCGGGTCGTGGTGCAGTGGAAGAAGTGGCGTCGATTCATGTGAGAGAGGTCGGGGTTCGGTTCTACTGCGTTGTGGCATAATTCCATTTCAGCTCACTACTTGGAGTTCGAGGGCTTCGACGCGTACGCAATTTTGGGCCGGGACCCAGCCTAACGCAGCAAGAGAACATCGGTCCCATTTTTTAAAGGCAACTCCTGTTGCTATCGTGTGCATTGCCTCTAAGCGATATTTTCCACACGAGTCAGGAAGATGTTGAAATTCCATTTATTCGATGTTGTTGACAAACCAGCTTCTCCAATAGACATTCCTCCTTTTAAGTTCCCTTGATTAATTCGCTGTCCAGTTACACTTGATACCATTACTGGACGAGATTTTTCAAATCATCGCCCTTTTAGGCGCAGATAGGGTCCGGGGGGTCACCACAGCATGGCGCGGCGGGCGAGTAGCTACATACAGCGAATGTAAATGCAGTTTTATCTCATCGTTTCGATTATAGATCCGCATCTTATGTGTCAATCGCAAGTATTGCCTGACCGATGTCTCCGTTGTCCCCAAGTTCTACACGGGATCGGACCACCGCCTCCTTCGCGCGAGGTTCCGCTTTTCGCGTCAAGGAGAGAAGGCCGCGAAGTTCAAGAAGAGGAGTCCCAGAACGACCATCAACTGGGATCTCTACACCTCTCTTGTCGGCCTTTGGGAAGATGCCGTCATGGACAACGTCGACGAGGAATACGATCGCTTCGTGCACCATCTCCACGATAGTGCTAAGGGAGCCGAGAGCTTGAAGACCACCAAGAGACGCCTGTCTCCGGAAACTCTCGAGCTGATACGCCAACGTGGAGCAGCACGAGCGTCAGGCAACTACCAACTGACGTCCGAGCTTGCAAAGCTATGCAGAGCGGCGATAAAGGAAGATCTGAAGGAGAGAAGGGCGGAAGTGTTGGCTGAAGCAGCAGAGGCGGGGCTGAGCATCCGCAATGCCCGCCGTAACTTCGCCAACTTCAAGACCAAGATGACCGCTCTCCGACGTCCTGACGGAACCGTCACCTCTTCCAGAAGGACCATGGAGAAAGTCATCCACGACTTCTACTCCGATCTCTTCGATAGCCACGTCCACCTGCCCCTACGCCATCTTCCGCAGGATGGATACGTCATCCCCTCTGTTCTCCCTTCCGAGATCCGACACGCCATCTCGTCGGTGAAGAAACGTACAGCACCCGGTCCTGACAGGATCAGAGCTGAACACCTGAAGAACCTCCCGCCAGCGCTCATCAACACCTTGGCGCGGCTCTTCACACGCTACCTGTCCGAATGCAAGGTTCCATCTCAGTGGAAGACCAGCAAGACCGTCTTGCTGTACAAGAAGGGAGACGTGCACGACATTGGCAACTATCGCCCGATCTGCCTGCTGTCCGTAGTCTACAAGCTGTTCACTCGAGTCATCCTGAATAGGATTAGTAGAACGCTGGACGAAGGACAGCCATGCGAACAAGCAGGATTTCGGAGAGGATTCAGCACGATCGACCACATACACACCATTACGAAGCTCATCGAAGTGTCGCGAGAGTACAAGCTGCCGCTTTGCCTTACGTTCATTGACCTGAAGAAGGCATTCGACTCCGTCGAGACTGAAGCGGTTATGGAAGCCCTGCTCACCCAGGGCGTTCCGACTCAGTACATCAGAGTCCTTCGAGAGCTGTACAGTGGATTCACGACCAAGATCTCACCATTCTACAACGACGTCGTCATTGACGTGAAGAGAGGGGTTCGACAAGGGGATACCATATCCCCGAAGCTCTTCAGCGCCACCCTCGAAAACGTCATGCGCGAACTAGAATGGGATGACATGGGAGTGAAGGTCGACGGCCGGCAACTGCACCATCTTCGCTTCGCTGACGACATCGTGCTCATAACACCGAGCATCACTCAGGCGGAGCGAATGCTGGCCGACTTCGATCGTGTATGTGGAAGCGTTGGACTGCAGCTGAATCTTACGAAGACGATGTTCATGAAGAACGGATGGGTTTCTGATGCCCCATTCTCGCTCAACGGAATGAACATCTCCGAATGCTCCAGCTACGTGTATCTGAGTCCGAAGTCAATATGGCCAACGACCTAGCGCCGGAGCTGAGCAGGAGGAAACGAGCGGCATGGGGAGCATTCAAGAGCGTCGAAGAAGTCGCGAAGAAGACGAAGAACGTCCGACTCCGTGCCCATCTATTCGACTCTACCGTTCTTCCTGCCCTAACATACGCCTCAGAGACCTGGGCTATACGAAAGCAGGATGAACACGCGATCAGCGTCGCGCAGCGTGGAATCGAGAGGACGATGCTCGGAGTGACACGACTCACGCAAGTGAGAGAAGGCCTCCGGAGTTCCGAGCTTCGCCGACGTTCGAAGATCAGAGACGCTGTCGCATGGGCCAAGTCGTCGAAAATTAGGTGGGCCGGCCACGTAATGCGATTCGCAGACACCCGCTGGACGAGAGCCGTCACAGACTGGATTCCGCGGGATGTCAAAAGAACACCAGGACGCCCACCAACGCGTTGGTCGGACTTCTTCGTGAAAGCCCTGAACGACCGATATGACGCTCTTCGTGTCCCTCGAGCAAGGAGGATCCATTGGACCACTCTGGCACGCGACAGGGACGAATGGAGACGCTGCTGGCGCCCGCTCGAGCAAGTCGATGATCAACGGGACGACAGGTGATACAGGTGACAGGTGATCTTATGTGCGTCCTAATTGGACAAGGGAGGGAACTCCAGGATGTAAGCAATTTTAACACGGATGCGTCACTTGAGCCACACTCTGGAGTCCCTTCCCCTGCCTAAATCTGTGCTCTCCTCCGCTTCAGCACAGAACACAGCTACAGCATTATTTGTTTGTCTTCTTTATTATCAGTGTGCCTTGTCTCGTTTTTTTGGCGTTGGTGACACTTTTTATAAGGTGACCCCCGGACCCTATTTGCGACCCCTTTTATCTCATCAAAAATCGCCTTTCACAGCTCTCTCTATCTGGAACTATCACCTGCCTTCTAAACGTGCTTTGCGAAATAAAAAATGGTTGTAAGTGATCCCTTCCCCCTTTGAAAAATATGTTAATGAAACGCATTCGTCAAAGAACCCAGCACCTGTCGCAGCAGAGGTGTCGAGTGTTCCGCTGTCTAGACTGCTGGACGGGCGAGAAGAGAGTAGGGAGCAATGCAGGGGAATCCATAGTCAGGATGGCCTGATGAACCAACGAATAGACGAAAGCATGAGTCATGGTCGTCGTTTACCCTATAACCGTCGAAGAATCAGATCGCACTGACAAGAGCATCGGTTTCCGTGCTCCAGCGCCAACGCAAAATTTTCGCGCCAATGGCCGATTCAAACGCCAGCCAACCGTCAAGGAACAACGGCCATCCTCGTCCGTCGCTGGCAACTATGAACAGATAGCGACAGCCACAGCGATCGAATATGAACAGATTTTGTGGCGATCGCTTGGTTTTAATCAGTTTGTGTGTTCTGCAAGGCGACCAGTCGCGGAGTATGAGCAAACTCATAAGCCGCATGCACACTTTGCAGCGGCGACAGTGGCAGCCGTGATTAAGCATAGGGGCATCGATTCCCGCCAAATCGATACTCCTATGCTTAATCACGGCTGCCGCTGCCGAGTGTGCATGCGGCTATAGCGTTCGAGCGCATAATTTCTCATTGCTAACGCTCGAAATTTGCACACATGTCGATTGGTTCAATCTGTTATCCAGAAAATATCCTTAATGAGTAATAGCTTAATAGAAGGAGAGCGACACCGTTCGTTCAAATGGTGAGCGTGCGTTTTCCAAGATTTTCCAGGTTTCCTACACGATTAACAGAAAATTCGCGCTGCTTATGGGATTCCTGCTGTTCAAGCCATTACGATCCTCAAATACTATAGATATATAGGGTAGTGTTTGATGAACTCATAACCGAAAAAAACCCGTCTGAGTTGTCGACCGTGATTTCTTAGTGAAATTCAGGGGAATCGTCACGGGACCGAGTTGCCCATCTCTCTGCTAATCAGTCGCTGCAGCTAGTGATATTTGCTTGTAGCTTCTCTGGCGCAAATAGGGTCGGGGGGGGGGGGGGTGGGCTTCTGATGGCAGAAAATCCCATAGAGCGTCGTAGTGTCGTTAATGTCCTTCATCCCTGGCTCCAACGTATAAAGCCTGTAGTAAGGGCGTTCCATGGTTAGTAAAAACCATGTTTGAATCGTGCGGCTGTGGGCGTTGCACTCCGGAAACTCGGACGGTTTTTTTTTTCGGTTGTAAGTGTATCGGCGAGTACATAGGGTGACTGCTTCAAGCGCGGTCCAGAAAGCAAATATAATCAGGAATAAAGTATGATCAGATTTGAAGGATAACCTTACAAGGGACTTCTGTTGTGTAGTAACGCGTCCATTCTATACATTTCCTGTCGCTCTCTTCGCTGGTTTACCTGTCCATAGTTCCTGGGTCATCGTTGCGCTATGGACAGGTCCTTAATGGCGGGAAAATTTTGCACAGCTTCGATGTGGAATTTTACGTGATAATTTGCTGCTCCATTATTCCGGTCACTTCATTTGATAAACGAGTTCTTAGATAACCTTCGTGTTTGTGTGTTTGTCTAGTAAGAGGTACACTTGTTCTCTTTGTACTGAAATGAACTACGTGTACATAAGGCAGAGGTATGTATTGCGTAGGTGTGGTTCGCCTTACCACAGCAGCGTCGTTGTTGACAGGTTTCGCATTTCTGCTTATGCTACAGTGCTTACCTCTAAATGTGATTTCACATTATTTCATTCATCAATTGCGGAAGTATCTTCGTTGTCCTGCCCAATAGCATTGCTAAAGGCTTTAGTATGGCGCATATCACGGGGTTCTAGCATTCTGTGGAGCCATATGCATTCATTCAGGTTTCGGATGATTCCGATGAGGCTCCGAAGAAGCACAAGAAGCGACCAACGCGAAATACAAGCAGCAAAGCAATCATTGAGAGCGCTGGTGAGTGTTCTTGGAATCGTTTTTTTTACATCTTTATAATTTAGCTTATTTTGCGAGTCGCTTTTATTAAGTGCTTGCGCTCAAGAACATAGTATAGTGTTCAAACCAAGGCTACACCAAATTTCGGGCTTCTGGAAGAGTTGACATAAGTATTGAAGCATGCCTTTGACATACCTTTGAACGCCAAGTCCTTTGCCCTACATGAGGCTTTAGTTAATAGGTTCTACTATTGCTATGACTATTTATTACACGGCCAAAAATTTATTTATTTATTTATTTATTTATTTATTACAAGGCACGGATCATAATCACATGCGGCAAGATAACAATAACACATACGATAAGGATAATAAGGATAAAGGACGGCGTTACTCAATCCCTTTTGGGATGCGCCAGCGCATTCTACTTCTACGGGATGTCGTGGAGGCGATTTGAATGCGTATTTGGCCATACAATGACTTGCGGTGGCCAGCCGAACAAGTCAGCGCTTTACCCTTCCCAGACAAGTCTGGTACCAATTCACCGACCCCGGAGGGATGGAGGGCTTGGTTGGCCTGGGCGGGAAATCCGAACAGGAACCTGGTATAGGGTGCACGCGACAGTCGCGCCTCCTCTGACTGCGCTACACGCGCCCAACACATACTTTAAGGTAACAGTAACACATTAAAATTTGATATAAGGGGTTGGATGACTGAGCAACGAAAAAACAAAACAAGCCTAGCGAAACTTTAGTGTAATTAGACGTTTGAAAGAAGACAGAAACATGTTAACCATGTTTTCATTCTCAGAAAGTAGGGTGTTGAGCTCCCTGATGCTTCTATGAATGAGGAAACTTGACCTCACTTTCGACCTTGGAATTTGCAGATAGAGTCTGAGATGCCCGTTTCTGTCAGTTGTCAAAGAGGCGCCAAAAAACTCGACTGGGTCATTGGAAAGTCTTCTTGTCAGAACTTTGAACAACATAATTAAATCTGCTCTTTTTCGTCTAGTCTGAAGGCTGGACAAACCAAGCATCTTAGCGCTGTCAGAGCCACTCGGAATATATAATATTGTCGTAACTCAGACCACGACAGTTCAGAAAAAGCTTACGGGTAAAGTTATTCTGAACACTTTCAAGTAGTTTTATGTCCTTCTGCTGACTTTCTCACAATATATGTGAGCAAAACAGTGCAATGAAGGACTTTATAAAACAAAATGTAGGATAATGTTGGCTCACGTTCAGGCCAAAGTAGAATAAATAGACAGAACACATAATAAGAAGCTGAAATAATTGTAGAACAGAAAGAAGAAGAACAAGAGGTTGCATTGTCTTTACGGTCTTCAAAACTATCTAGCTAGTGGGGTATTTTAGGATCTTCTGATTCGGATAACTCCAATTCTGACGCGGAATCTGATAGCGATGACGGCCGAGCTGCTGCCAATCGTAAAAGAAAAGGATCTGTTTCGATGAACAAGAAAGGGGCCGCTTCGAGCAGTGCGAAGAGAAAACGAGCCATGAGTGAAGAAAGCGACCGGGTAGGAGACTTTTTCCTATTATGAATGACGAGATTTCAGAGCTATTGAGACATATATTTCTAAAAGCGAGACATCTCCATTTCTTGTTTTCCAAATGTTTGAAGGAGTTGAGATATTTTCACAAGGCATATTGAAATGTTGAGAATTTGTCCATGTGCTCAAATTTCAGGGAGAAATGGATGACGACCTTTTTGCTGACGAGGAAGACAGAAGGCAGGTGATGTCAATGAACGAGAAAGATCGCGAACAAGAGATTTTCAATCGTATGGAGCAGCAAGAGATGAGGCGAACAAGGTATGTTGTTCGTCTTTTTTGTCTGTTTTTTTTTTTTTGAAGTTACACCTTAACTGCAATGCAGACCTAGTGGAAAAAGGAGATTATTAGATGCGTACTCGTATGACTTCGCTTTAGTAAACCCTTGGTTGGGTTTGGAGAGAGCTTTTGGTGCTATATGAAAAGTAAAAGCCATCTTGTATTTATGTAGCTTGAAAAGAGGGGTGCTCTTGAGCGAAAGGCGGGTGCAATCCGTGGAGGCGCAGGCTGGCTCTCGCGTGCCGATGGTTTCATGTTCTTGGTTCGGTGTTCCCGCACAGGTGAATCAAGTCTTCCATTCGTCCTGGGTCGCTGATCTGGTAGCAGATTTGTTTGAGAAGGATAGATCACTGATTTTCCATCGGGTAACCACCGCACGTCTCTATTGTATAGGCCAAATTGCTCCCACGACTTCCCGTAGAAGTAGAACGCGTTGCGAGCCCCAAAAACAAAATGATTATGGTCGGGGTCGTTCTTCATTGCAACACGGTAATGTTAGAAGACGATAAACTTGCAATCATAAGACGTGCCCTGAAGATGTTGGTCGACAAGTTTTTTGTATTGACTTAGTGTGTTTGGAAAAGCGTATTTCTTCGACAACTTCAGAAATTCAGTGCCAGTTCGATTAACCGATGTTGTACGTATTTGAAATTTGAAGTTCTTGCTTTCGAATGGTAAAGAGAAATTCGAATGCTCATGAATCGCAGAAGAAACTTTGCCGCCTTCGCTGCTATCATCATCTTACATTACGACAACCTCTACGTATTGAAGGAAGCAAATCGAGGAGAAGCTTGCCGCAGCGAAAAATGCGTCTTCGTCGACAGGAGGTGGAGGTGATAAGAAGGAGAAGAAGGAGAAACGTCGTCGTGAGGAGAAGAAGCGTATCAACGATGCTGAAAGTGATGATGGTCGGTCTATTCCTTTCAATTTTCTAGCTGTGAAAAATGTGCTTCATTTTCATTTTTTTCTTCAGCGCGTCCAACGTACCCTCCATTTAGAATCAAGTATGTCAGGGAAACCACAGGTTTCGAAGACGCAGCAGTCCGCGTCCAAATCGAAGAACGCTGCTGGTTCCGAGTCGGAATCGGAAGCGGACATGAAATTCCATCGTCCATCTGAGATACATAAGCGAGCCACGCAGAAAAATGCAATGTTAGATCTACTTGCTAAGCGAAAGGATAAGGAAAACAAAGCTGGTAAGATTCTAGCAATTTTTACCCCTATTTTTCGCCAATTATGGTTGGCTATCTTTCCAGCGAAGAAAGCCGCGCTGTCGATTGACGCTGTGTTCGGCAAGGACGACAGCGATGGCTCTTCATCCTCGTCCTCTTCGTCGTCATCAACGGCCTCGTCTCGCTCATCATCTCGAGAGTCGTCGCCGAGAAGGGACGGTGGAAGTGATGATGAGGAGGAGAAGAAGGAGTCGAGGAGAGAGGTACTACCGCTGAGGAGCATGTGTTGGGTGGTCTTAAGACGTCTAGCGTTTTCAGGTAGAGACTGTCAAAGAACTGTCGAGAGCTCGCATGTCACGATTCAAAATGGCGAAGATCGTCTATGCTCCCTTCTTTGCTAAAACGGTGATCGGATGCTTTGTGAAGATTGGTGCCGGAGGATACGGAGGAAAACAGAAGTACAGGGTGAGTGCGTTCAGTTTCTGAGCTGTTTGTATAGAGTGTTCCAAAACTGCCTACAGTTCAAGTTCTACTTAAACTCCGCATAAAGAAGGTCTAATGGGGTTGTTATACAGTTATCTGATACCCGCATGTGTCAGAAATGGACCCTCGCGGTCAGGCACATAAATATGGCGCACTGTCGTAAAATGTTGCATAAAATTCCTGATTCCTGATTACAACATGACGATCAATATGTGAATTTGATACGTGGTCATTTTCTCTCCTGAGTCGCTTTGTGCTTAAAATTTTGTGCATTCAACTACAATAATGTTTAAGCTTGTTTTACGTCTTTAAATACTGCTGACCAGTATTTATAGGCGTAACACAAGCTCTTTATCTTATCTTTATCTATGGATTCGTCCGGTTATTTCTACGCAATTCACAACAGCAGCAATACGTGAAACGAGACAGCAGAAAACAGCAACACTACAATATTGTGCGGGAAACATTGAAAATAAGTTGCAACTGAGGGTCGAATTCATCAGGAAACCCATGGGTGTAAAGGCAGAAATTGGCGGAATGTGTTTTCAGTTAGCATGGAAACACCGTTCGGTCATGGAAACACGAGAAAACTCTTACAATTAGATAACTAACTATGATCAGAAATCCGACATCCTTTTTAAATCGAGTATGCAAGCCGGAGTGAAGGGAAATATGTTACCTGAATCATCCTGAAATTGTCTTACCAGGCTCGTATCGCGACTCAGCGCAGTGCACAGGTGGCGTAGTAGGGAGGCGCTCGGGCTCGTGAACGAGGGTCGAGGGTTTGGATCCCGTGGGCTATGTTTGTTTTGCACTTTTGCACTTTCGAAAACAATGAGGTATTTCAGGATCAGCATTATTTACAAAGCAGCCAAATCACCTCCGTTTTCTACACTTGTTGTGTTCTTGATTTATTTTATCCTTGCTCTTTTTATTGCGTTCTGACATAATGATGTTGGTTCTCCTTTCATTGTCCCTAACACTTTTCCTTTGTGGCGCACCCACGTGTGCATGAAATAAATAAATAAATAAAAATCCATGTTTATCATATAGGTAATCCAGCTAGGGGTATTATAGTGTGTTATAGAGCATGATTACATATAGCATAACATATGCTGTTATAACATAATATGGGGGATACTGTTATTCTGTTAAAACATAATACTGTTATACTGTTTTGTTACTGTTTATAACGTATGCTTCAAACTACAGATTAGCTAAAATATTCACTTCTGTGTAGCACTTGTTTGAAGCCTATTTTGTGTGACCGTAGTCATGTAACGATAGATATTTTGTGACACGAGTTAAAAATTCTGACTCCACCGACAAGACTTCGGTCAAAAAAAAATTCCGCTAAAGCTTTGTCTAGGAGGTTGTTTGGGGTGCTGATCACGAATCTGACATCCGTTTTTCACGATTCGGTCGGAGGCCTCCCATACCTTTAACGGGGGGGGGGGGCAGTCGTTCGGTACACCGGGCTGCCCGCCGCCCACTTACCGCCCTGCCCGCGCCGCCCCATTTTGGACAAGTTTGCTGCGCGCGAAACCGTCCTTAGTTGGCGTGACGTCGTCCAGAAACCTAACAGCTGATAGCAGGCGATTGGGAAGCGATCTCGGGGAACTCTGAAGTCATTTTCCAGATGTTGTCAGCTCTGAAGATGTTGCCGTGCTTGTCGGAAAATGCGGACGACGCCTTAGTACTGAGCAATGTGACGGGACCTGAAGAAAGCCTTGGCGCTGCACCTGAAAACTCTTTTCCTCCAAATATGGTGCAAGATTCTAACTCTTGTCTCAAGAACGAAATCAGTTCAGGATAGACCTGCAGGGCAGGGAAGTGATTAGAAATGCGATATCCTCCATGTGAAAGCCCGGACATCTTGTCCTCAGCGCGCCCCTCGCCCCGCCCCTTTCTGGGGGCGGTGTATCCAACGACTCTCCGCCACCTTTAACAAGGGTGGTCCAGGCAGGGTCACTGATTTCGCTGAAACTTCGTCTAGAGGGGTTATTTGGGGTGCTGATCACGAATCTGACATCCGTTTTCACGATTCTGTCTCTACCTGCCGTCACCGGCAGAAACTTTAAGAATGTAATCCTAGTGCCTTCCTGTATCTATATTATCCAGCCGAATCGTGAAGAACAGATATCAGATTCGTGACCAGCACCCCAAATAACCCCCTAGACAAAGTTTCAGGGAAATCGGTGACCGTTCCTAGACCATCCTTGTCAACGGTATGGGTGGTATGTTTTATGTAAACATGCTCTGTAACACACTATAGTACCCCTAGGTGGATTACTATATGTTAAACATGGATTTTGCAAAAGTGCAAAACATACGCAGTCCACGGGATCCAAACCCTCGACCCTCGCTCACGAGCCCGAGCGCTTCCCTACCACGCCACCTGTGCACTGCGCTGAGTCGCGATACGAGCCCTCATCCCGCGCGCGCCCGTCAGCTGTGGAGCACGTGAATCAACAGGGCGCCAACACGCGGCTTCCGTCGCCCCTAACTCTGGCAGAGTTGTATTGGGGTCGAGATATCTGCAGTTTGTTACTTCCCAGGAAAAGGCGGTCCTGCCCATATACAACTCTTGCGCCGTTCCGACCTACCGCTGAGATAATATCCTGGTTAGTGAAAATTGCCCACATCTGAAACGAGGTCAAAAGTGGTCCTTTTATTCGGGGCTTGCGAAAAAAGGGCGGACAGTGAATCATCCAACTCAGCATTGTATCCAGTGTATGTTGCTTATCGAGCAGGGTGCTGCGCCATTACATCACCGTCGGCGCTGTATGATTAAACGCAACATCCGCGATGTCTCGTGCTGCCAATCAGGACTCACCCGTGTTGTGTATTTTTAGGTTTACGTTAAAGCACAGGATTTGTCTGAAAATTTCGAAATTATAATTAGATCACTGAATCCTGGCCTTAAAATGAACACTTGAAGCACCTAAGCATAAAGCTAAATCTGGGTATACATTATCAATATTTTTTATAATTGAGTTTTAGTAGATTATTATGAAAGTGTACGGTGATCTCAATCTCTTTAATGCTTAACCCTTGTAGCTCTCTCAAGTGCTTGACGTGGTGGACACTAACAAGGTCTACGTTTTTGAGAATCTCAAGACGAATAAAGCGCTGAAGTTGAAATATGGTACGTAGACTGTTGTACTGATTTTTCGCTTTGTACCATATTTGGTGGTAAACATTCAAGTTCAGGTACTGATGAGCGAGTTATTCGCATCGAATTCGTCTCTAATTCCGAGTTTGGAGAAGAAGAATTTTCCGAATGGAGAAAAGTCACCAAGGATGAGGTATGAAAAAGCCTTGCCATTGTGATGGTTAACGTCTTTATAAGAAACATTTTACTGCTGATTCATCGATAGCCTTCGAGAACCATCGAGATTATTCAGTGCGGATCGTTGCCGACAATGGACCATATTGAGAAGAAGGAGCAGGACATCAAGAAAGCGATGAATTTCAACTACACTGATGAAGTTATTGAATATGTAAGTGCTCTCGCATGGTTTATGTGAATTTTTGTTCCATAATGGTGAAAAATAAGAGTAAAGTAGGGTCATACCTCTTATTCAGATTGTACGTGAAAAGAAGAAGTTCTCTGACAAGGTTAAGAACTTTGCTGTCACTAAAGGGGAACTTATGAAGAAAAAGGTCAGTTCTTTGGTTTTCATCCACTATTAGTCTACGTCATATAGCTACTTTTACGCATTTTTAATGATCTCGATAATAGAAGAGATCAATTCGCTGCCTTTTTTCGGCGGTTTCGTTTGCTGAGATTTGCTGTTAGTTGATATTCTGGGTCGCAGCGTCTTCGTGTTGTTGCGCAGTCATGTCGCACTCCTCATTTAAAAGCTTCTTCAGCTTTTTGATTGAAGCCAACAAGCGTGCTGCAACATTTGGACAAATTAGCTTGAGATTTTCTGTCTTTGATCACGAATGTCGTCGTTTTCTTTGGAATCTATCCTATTTCTTCACCTTTGAATCTCTCTCAGTGTCTGCCCTTCTTGTTTATAATATTATGTATTGGAGGCTTGGTACTATGGAGACACCTGATTATAACAAGTTTGAACTCCGACCGATATCTGGTGCCCGTTTGCTGAAAATTCCATTGACGGAAGAATATTGCATCCATTTTTACGACTCTTATTCGTGTCGGTCTTAGCCACTAAGACTGCTTTTCGCGTTACCAGTGCCCCTGTGCTGTAGATTTCAACGTTCTCAAGATAGTGAGGGTTTATGGCTTATGGCTGATCTGACTTCCCTGCATCGATGACGTCGTACTGTTGCGCAGATCTTGTCTTCTTCTGTCAACAGTTCGTAGGTTGAGGTTTCATGAGACCACAGGCCTGGTGTGTGATTAGATGTAGTATCTTTCCATGTGGAATTAGGTTTTTTCCTTTATTCATTTACTAGGCACTATCTGTTCTGGCGCCTTGAAAAAAACCAAATGGCCCTGTAGTATCTTGAAGTCTTCCGGAGCCCATGTTGCTGAAAGTAAAAGGATTAGGTTCCCTAAAACAAGAACGGGAAGTCGGCGATGATCAATCTGTACATGGGATATTCTGCGCATTCATTTTCTACTGAAATGGCTTGATCGTAGTAGGTGTTTGGCCTATCCATTGACTTGAAGTGGCCATTCGATAAGCAAGTAAGTGTACTATTCTTCCCGGTCAACTCTGGCACTAATTCAGTGTTCTCCGGGGGATGAAAATCTTGCATGGCTTAGGTGAGACCCGAACTATGAATAGATTCGCAGTGGACAGCATGATGTTGCCTTCGACTGCGTTTCAAGCAACGTATAAAAGAGTTTATACTTCAATCACTAGTCGACGCGGCGCCATAAAAACTGCTGCTATCAATTAGACGGCGCAGGTGAGCGATGTTGCTAGTTTTCGTGATCTCGCGCCAATCGGCGATTGAAGTATAAACCCTGTCTAATATAGATATATGACAATAATAGAGATACTTATATTCCAAAAAGAGACTAGACCGTTTACGTGGGGTAAGTGTAATATACGAAGATGGAGAAGACTGTCTATAATTTACGTTGGATCGCCAACGTAAATTCAGATAATTCGGATCCTTTTTTAATTCAAATTTCGTATAAATGGATCATGCCGATAATGGCATTTTGGAAAGGCTTTTATTTAGGCGATTCAGGTAAGGGTGACTATCACATGGACGTGTTTTCGGGTGGTTCAGTTAACTGATTTGGCTTCGGATCGGATCTCCGACTGGGAGAGGATACCAGATTTCGGATCAAATTAAGTTATTAGAATTGTCCAGCAATCCCGTTGGTGAAAATTACCGTTATCGGAATCCTCCAGGCTTTTGAAAATTTCAGTTATCCGCATAATTCATTTATCCGAGGTTTGAAAAAATGACGGATTCGAATTATCCGAATCGGCGTCCAGTGTATAGTGTATATATAGTCGCTATCCAATCACAACACCCTGACAGGTCGGGATGTGGCAGAACATTATGAAGTAATCCCCGGTAGACCTCGTGACGTCACATTTTCTCGCTTATGCCTGTTTACGGATGCGCCTTGCATTCAACTTCTACCGGATGTCTTGAGGCAACTTGAACGCGTATTTGACCTACATGTTTACCTCGATATAATCATATCAATGTATTGTCGTTCCCAGACCAGTCTAGCAGCAACTTGCTGACTTGGAGGGCATAGTTGGTCAGGATGTGATCTAAGGAACAGCTTGTTATAGCTCTACATGTATCAGTTATTTATAGAGGACTTATTTGTGATGAAACGGGTTTGTGTTACAAACCGATGCGCGTAGATTAGTGACAGCGATAATTGCGTGTGTTCGCGCGGCGTCGATTCGTCGACGGCAGGCGATGAATGGAGGTCACATTGCACTGTGCGTACGTGTGGAGCTCGCCGTTGACCGATTCGGTTTGTTTTCGCTGAAACGGATCCGTCATGCTACGCAGTTCGATCGATTGCAGAAGGCAGCATTGGGTGATAGTCGTTTAGTGTTTGTATCAGGATGAGTTTTTGGGTCAATTACTAGCCCAGATCTCATGATAAGGATGCTTTTTAGGGGACAATACTCGCCATTTTAAGAGGATGCGTTAGCTCTAAGCAACGAACTATCAACTATCTTGAAGCCTCGGCTTGTCGCTACGGCAATTTGAATGCTTCTCCGTCACACCTAAACCTGTTTGGCACTTTGCCATGGAACTAATCGTTCTACTGTTGAGGTCAAACTGATCAGTTGAACGCCGGAAATTCTTATGGTTAGCTAAGGCCATCCACCCTCTTTCTTCCTACAATTGGCTGATGTAGAGACATCGAGAGGCCGCTGTAACCTATTTTGTAGGGTAGGTGCACAGTAGAACAGCATCCACGACACTCACCGAAGGATAGGACGTGGCGTATCCTGATGAGTGATCAATAAGCACCGGCTTTTAGTCTTATTTCCGATATCTCAAGAATTATGAATATGTTCGGAATGACGACAACTTCTTTTTCCATAGGAATTCAAATTATTAATGAAACAATTGAGCAAAAATATAGTAGGGGTTAATCAATCTTACGAGGATGCGCAATGCATTCTATCTCCGGAAGCATCTCACCATCTCCCTTCGGTAAAGTAATGACCCCTGGGGCCAGATTCATCAACCGCTTACCGGCCGGTAACGGCATATTGGTTATCGTATCAGTATCTCTGTATCTTTGTATCTCTCTGTAGCACTTACTGCCTATGCCGACGTGGTGAATTCGCCGTGAGGTGATAACGACGGTGTCGTTGACGAATTTGGCTTCTGGATGGACTTCACAAAAAGCAGAATCTATTAAATTGTCGATATTGATGGAGTGCTGTCGACCTACAGTTCGGTGTTGGTCATTTCTTAGTTGAAATGTGCCTAGCATTATTCTTTAGCGGTTAGCCTAGCCAGTGGTAGCTGCAGGCCATTTCCTAGGCGAAATACGCATTGAAACTGCCTCCATGATAAAGGATAAAAAGGATAAAGGACGGCGTTACTCGATCCCTTTTGGGATGCGCCACGCATTCTACTTCTACGGGATGTCGTGGAGGCGATTTGAATGCGTATTTGGCCATACAATGACTTGCGGTGGCCAGCCGATGAACAAGTCAGCGCTTTATCCTTCCCAGACAAATCTGGTACCAATTCACCGACCCCGGAGGGATGGAAGGCTTGGTTGGCCTGGGCGGGAAATCCGAACCAGGAACTTGGTATCGGGTGCACGCGGCAGTCGCGCCTCCTCCGACTGCGCTACACGCGCCCTGCCTCCATGATACATCGTAGAAATACAATGCATTGCATACCTCAAATAGAGACTGATAAGCACCTCTACCTCCATTTTAGATGTTTTTAAAGTGGAACGCTATTTGAAGAAAGAAGGAAGTTCGCGTTCTGCATAGGTCCGTCTGCTGCGCGGCGCGTCACAGAATTACTCATATCGATCAGCTCCGAAATATATTGGAGGCAGTTTGAGTGCTGAATTAGCCTAGAGAATGAACTGTGGTGGCCATCCTGTGGTCAAGTCTTCCCAGACAAGTCTGGTACGAATTCATCGACCCTTGAGAGATGGAAGGCTTGTGTTGCTTGGACGTCGCTCGAATTTATGGGAAACTACGCTACTGATTTGCTCTGAATTAGAACTGAACCCCTAACCGTTCTGAAGAAAATGGTTCTGCGAGTCGATTCGCATACAAGTTTCTTACCATTAGATATAATGCGTTGCAGACTACTGACCCAGTTTCCTCTATTTTCGGGGTAAAAAGTGGCCGTAATGTGGCGGCGTAGCGTTTTTGAATTGAAATTTGCTCGGGTGCCTCATAGATTCTCTCTCCTATTCGCCATGACATCACCACAGCGTAATAGACTCTTTAATCAGCTATGAAATCAAAGAAAAGGCAATCATAGACATCGTAGACGTAAATTACAATGAAACAACGAGAGCTGAAGAAATGCGGCGTCGAATGGCGGGCCCAAAGAAAACGAAGGTCCGCAGTAAGTGAACAGCGGAGTATGTAATATCAGTCGTCGACGAGCCGAGGGGAGGTTGGTGCGGCTCTTCTCGACGGCAGACGATTGAAGATGTCGCAGCGGTAGGGGTTCTGTCTCGGCGTTGTTCTCGCGCAATGGGAAATTAGCGTATACGTGACTAGAGTAAGCTGGAGCGCCCCATGGCCGGTCAGCCCTGAGCCGGTTGGGGCGCTCCGGTGCTGATGATCTTGCTGCTCGGCTCGTTCTCGCCTCGCCACGCCTTCAGCTTCAGGAACGTCTCGATGGCGAAAATGATCGTCAGCGCTACGCAGATGATCTGAAGAGAGGCGTGGTTTAGCCGACGCGTGGTCAGTATAAACGACGACCTACCGCTGTCATGATGGCGGCTCCTCTACCGTCGGTACCCCAGCTAGCCGACAAGTGGACCATCAGCCAGATCGAGATGAAGTAGAATAGCGTGTTGATGCCGTAGAAAATCAGCTCCTGGAAAGGGAATTCACTACCTGGAAGCCTCGTTTTCATGTGAAAAATAAATTGTGTTACTCCTTAATATAGCCTACATGGGAACGCAGAAGGCAGGGAGCGCCAGCTAATCACGTTCGGTGCAGCCTCGTTGATTTGTCTCCCCATGTAGGCCATACTAGCGACTAGTACGATAAATCGTTTGAAAATAATCAAAAACAAATGCGCATTTCCTATTTTAGGGAGGGTGGGGGCAGTATGAGTATGTTCGATTGGGCGAATGACGCTAGATGGCGTCTTTTCAGCACAGGCACAAAACGCAATAAAGCGCAGACGCTAACCGATACTTTTTCCTTATCTCTGTCTTATAAAATTAAATATTGTATTTATTTACTTAGTTATTATTTAAACGTTTAAAGCGGTAAAAGTGTGTGCAATATGGCGTGAAATCATGGTGTCTCTAAGACAGCGTCCTTCGCGGCTGCGAAAATTATAAAAAATATTTTTTGAATGTTGACATTTTATGAAAATTTCATTCAATAGAAAAGTTAAAGTAATGTTTTAAAGCACGTTCATAGTCCGCGCGACGCGATTAGTTACCTTGCAAAATGTGCAGATCGATCAAAAACCGATTTAAATGTTTCATTGTCAAACAAGTCGCTGCACTCGCAGACTATGTACGGGCTATTAGATTGTACTAAAGTTTCTGCGGCGTTACAAAAGCAATCGATATCGATCAATTGGGCCGATTTAAATGCTTCATTGTCAAGCAAGTCGCTGCACTCGCAGACTATGTACGGGCTGTTAGGTTGTAGTGAAGTTTCTGCGGCGTTACGAAAGCAATCGATATCTATCAATCGGGCATTTGGTTGACCAAGGGCGACTAAATGTGGGTCATGCATGAGCAGGTCCAATTTTTAAAACGCTGTTCTTACTCGACAGCAAAGACTGACTTATTGTAGCCATGTAAGTATATGAAACAGCCCGCGGAGAGAACATTAACTGGTATGGTGGCTAGACAAGTCGATCATTTGAGCAAAACATAGGTATCGATTTTTTTGTCCGCATTAACTTTCCATGGATAACTCAATGTTTTTCGCGGGCTATAAACGGTCCCTAATTCCCACTGTGGCGTGGCGGCACAGGCGATCGGTACTGATCGATTGTGCTGCTAATCGATGCAGAGTGACTCAAGTATGATGCTTGATTGTTTTGCTTCACCAAAGTCCGGAATTAAAAGACTTGTACCATAAACTAACCAGCACGATAAGGCCCTCTCTCGTGGGCTCCTCACGGATGGTCAGGTGCGGGAAACAGACGTAGCCGGCAAGTAAAGCCGAGGCGACGATCATTGTCTCGAAGGCGATGTGTTCGGTCCATGCGGCTGTGGTAGAGCGTCTGTCAGCGCAGATGGCCAGCACAAAAGCGACGAAGGCGAGAATCTGAAGAAGTCAAAGGAGATTTCCCGACGTAATATATCATCTGGTTGCCTTCAACTTACGATTTCGGCGACTTTGAGCACTCCTGGGATGGTGGCGATGTAGCCGGTGTTGAGCTGGCCCTGCCGATTGTTGGGGATGATCTGGATCTTGCTGGCCATATGGAACTGCAGCTTCTTCTTTTCCTTCTGAGGAGCGGCGGGGCTGGAATTGGGGATCGATGTTTATTATGGGAACGAAGGATCGAACGGCGTCAACAATCAGAATACGCCCAGCCAGCCCTTAAAGTCGGATTATGGCGGGACTCTGACCTTGTCTGTGCGGGTTTATGGAAGTCGTCTGAGTGCTGGATCTCCTTTGTCGGTCCGAGGTCCACGGTTGTCTGCGTCGGGTCGTCTTCAGAACGAAGCATCTGAGTGGGAATCATCAGGCAGTAACGGCTGAATGGATGCAGATCTACTGGGCGACTACGACTAAGCTTCGTGACACACGCACACGCACAGCAAGATGGGATCTACTAGTTGGTTAGTCTAGTTGTGATGACCCACAAATAGCAACGGGCCCGTTGTAGATGCGTGGACGATTTGTACGGGCGGTGATGGCGGGGGAAGTAACGTCGACGACGTGTGTTCCGCCGCCGCTGCTTGTGGTATTGCAGGTGCCTCCTACTCGCCTGCTGTCATCGTCGTCGCGTTTCACCACAGGGTGTGGCTGTCAATAGGTGGAGGAGACACAAGCAGTAATGTGTGAAGGCGCAGGCGCAGAGGTCAACATGCATGCATGAGCGTAAAGAAGCTTTTTCCCGCCGCCGGTGGTTTTCGCCTGTGGAAGCGACGACTTGAGACTTGACCGCGTGGAATGCGAAGGATTGGGGTTTCGCCAGGGGTGCGCAGAAGGATGACCGGCTGACAGTGCTGACTAACGGCAAGAAATAGACAGCTTTGAAGATGAATAAGATTATCGATCGCCTGATTTGCGCAGGCGCTCTAAAAAAGCTCATATTTGTGCATATAGTGCACATGAAAAGTTGAATGACGGTTTTGAGGGCGAAACCTTTGAAAAATCGAGATAGCGCGCTAAGATCACTATGGGGGTTTTAGGAGCAATCTAAAGGAATGAATAAGGTAGGAATTGCTCCTAAATTCTCTTTTTTTTCTGGCTAAGTTGTCTCGAAATATCCTTAAAATCCGAAGCACGCGGCTAGCACGGCAATGTCTGCTTCAACGCTGCGACTGTTCGCGACATGATTCTTCATTCAGAAAACCTTCAAATGAATAATGCGACACTTAGAATCAGCTTTTGTGACCAAAACCAGTTAAGCCGCTTATCCGGATAAAATCACTGATGAATAGGGGACCCATAGAAGGCCTTGAACTTCTCAACGAGGCATGCCATGTATGGTAGGTGCAGGAAGGGGTCACGGTTCTACGGCGTTCCAAAGAAAATGTTACGGAGCAGGAGGTTCAAGAAGGGCTCGAGAGGCATGAAAGAGACAGGCGCTATTGATCTACCCTTGATTTTTGTGCCGGATGTGTGAACACGCTGCAAAAATATTGCACTATGTGAATAAGTGGAGGTAACTGTGTACTGGCGAACTAGCCGGTGCACATAAACATTGTCTTCATCGGCGGCATTTCCGTTGTAAAGGGGAAATGAATACGTAAGAGATTCCCCAGAGTGTTTGAATCCCTGATAGAATTGGTGTGGATTTTGGACCAGTTCTCAGTCTGGATAGAGCAACTATGTGGATGCCATTGGGTGGCTATAAAATGGCATCTGGCTTGAAAAACGGAAGACGCCTGCTCTTCGAAGTCAAGCTGAGCTCCAGGAAGGGAGACTGTGCCGATTTCGAGGGCAGTTTTAAAGCCATACAGATGAAATCTCCACTAAATAGAGATAGAATACAATCAATAAAGCATGTGGCAACTGCGTGGCAAATGGAGTGTGCTTGTAGTGGGTGTCCCAGTTGCACGACGGCTTCTATTCACAGTCAATTTGTTCAGCACAGGGGCTTCACAAGCATATGTACGTGAAGAGTTTGTCTAAGGATTTGCGATGAATATAGATTTCTGTGTCAGAATTAAACAATAAATGGAAGAAAATCAAACAAAAAGTTCAAGAAAGGGCTTCTGTTATGCAGGAGTAGGATTTGAGAAGGCTAACCATCGCTAGATCTCGATTTCTTTTCCTTAGATGAACTAGAATTCACTTCTTTCTTAACCGATGTTTCTTGCCCTTTGGGGTTGCATCTCCTTTCCGTACATATGCTAGAAATTTCAGAGTAGTTTTCAGAAGAAGTGAAATCAAGCTCATTTAAGGGAAAAAGCCGGAGAACTGGCGATGTATAGGGTTCTCGAGTCGCTCGCGCCTGACTCGACTCTTTCGAGAGCTGTTTGTTTACTTTTCTTCCAATTTTTATTTACCTTGGCTGAGAACTCGCATGCTCATCGCAGATCAATAACGGAACTATTTCAGCAGGCGTGTATGAAGTGCCAGTGCTGATTCAATTGATTTTTAATTGAAGCCATTAGGAAACTAGGATGACCATTGAGAACGCGCTCCCGTTCTCTATCTGGTTATCGTATGCTGTATTGGGTTCTATTTCTATTCAAGAGAAAGTTGCCTGTATGGGTTTAGAGTAGAGTAGGCCTCTAAATCAGTTCGTTTGTAAATATATTCTGAAGCCACCTTTGTTACTAGAAAATGGAAGTAATCGATTTTCGAAGCCAAAAGTTACTCTACGGATGACATTATGTGATAGAACAGTGCAATCATCCAAAATATGCTCCCATTCCAGCAAGGATACGAACGTTTTAGCCTAGGAATCTCGTAAATCCACTTCTGCTTTATAAGGTAACTGCCAGTGAATGCTAACACATTTACATCCAGTGGTCATTAAACAGGATTGTTAAAAAAAGAATGAAGGACGAGTTAATCAAACCCTTTGTGGGATACGCCACGCATTCTGCTTCTACGGTATTCGTTGAGGCGATATGAATGCGTATATATACCATACATTGACATGTGGTGGCCAACCGACATACAGATCAGTGTTTTATCTTTATCAAACAAATTTGGAACCATTTCACCTTGGCGTAAACAGAAAATCCGAACCAGGAACTAGGAATCGGGTGCACGGGACAGCCGGCGCCTGTTTCAACTGCGCTGGCAGGCGCTTAGGGTTCGGTTGAAACACGGTAAATACGTCAAAAATGCAGCAGGGATATGGATTTTAGGGACCGATCAGTTCTCTGAATTGATAATTCTCACGCAACAGTAAAAGTATCGGTGACGAAGACAGTAGATATGCACATCTATTTCCGCGCTAGTAGTTCGTCAATTTCTTGAAGAGTTCTAAGCCGAACGTGGCGTCACAGAGCGTTTCGAGAGGTTTCTGGAGACTCAGACGAGAGGAACGCTTCACGGGGACACTGGTCTAAAAGAAGGGTGTGGTTTTTACCGGCGGCGGCGGGGAGCACTAATTAATCAGCGAAGTTCGACAGTTCCGTCATAATCGATGGAACTGCGGTGAAATTTGTGTGAATTGAAGGATTAGAGCAGGATCAGATCGACGTGCAATGTGCTGGTGGTGGTGGGTCGGGTCGGCGACACGGTCGGTGCCAGAGAGACACGACGACAGTGAGCAGAGCTGTAGCATCGGATAGAGCGAATGCCCTTGAACCCGTAGCCGGAGAGGTGGCGTCGCCGCGTGCAGCGACGCGAAGGCGACGACGAACGATCTCTCGCTGGTCGGCCGGGCCGGGCGGCGTTTACTTTCTCGCTGCCTCTCTCTCGCGCACGGGTAAAGGTGCGTGCCTGACTTTCTGAAGAATACCAGCACGACCGGTGACTGATGGAATCAATAGCGTGTTCTGTTGTGCAGAAGTTGGAAACAGCAGGCGAAGTGGACACGAGACCCAGCGGCGTGGTCGTGATTGTTCAGAGGAACGCGAGGCGCGAGTGCGGCCAAAAACGCTTCGACGATTTAATGACCGGCGGTGGTGGCCACTCGCCCCATGCGGCAAATATATCCGGTTCGGCTTTGTATTGGAGCCTAGCTGGACCTATGACGTGAAAGGATGCCACACACTAGGGCTGCGACTAAGTCGGAATACACAGTTCATGAAGAATATCTACCGTGGAGGAGGAGGAATAGATCGGCAGAGTCTCAACTGACTGACACATTGTTTCTCGAGTACTTCGGACGTTCAGTGATCATGGAGGACAAGGTTGAAAACAAAAGACGCTGAGTAGGAGTCGAAGAGCTAACCTCGATCGACTTCAGACCTCGAAGTGAGGTTTACTTACGAAACCTGGTCTACGAGTAAACACGTTGGACGCGAAGGTTCTATTTGCGCTGCTCTACGTGATAGATTTGTGTGTTTAGAAAATTCTTCCAAGTCTTCTCTTCAGTGAAGGTATCCTTCCTTTCTGAAGCTCAGGCTATATTTGCCTCGACGAATATCGCCTAACCTTCACAAGACAGGACTGTAGGGAAAAAGCGGAACTACTAGCAAAACGTAAGGAGCCACCGTACATGAAGAACGTCCACTGCGAAGGTGGAAGATTTAATTGAAAGGAGCTCCCAACTTACCTACGAGTAAACCTATCGAACTTGGCTCTCCTCCTTGCGCTCTGGGACTTTTGGATAGTAGGACTGCTCTCAAGTCAATTCTTCATTCTTTGAACGACATCACACCCTTCTCGACATCTATCGCCGAAAATGATAAAATGCTTGCTGAGCCGGACAAAGAGCTTTGTGAAGCGTTTGTGGAGGATGGAGGAGGGGAAGCTACTGACCAGATGATGGAACGTTGCCTTCTAATAAACGTAGTGGACTCGATCCTTGTACTCTGCTACCCGCTGGAACCGTGTACGGTAGATTCGTCTAAAACACGTTCTATGAACGGTTTTGTAGTTTCTCCAATTTTACCACTGAGGGACAAGGAGGTGCTTGCTGACCTAAGGAAGAAAGTATCTCCCAGGTTTCATTGACGAATACAAGATTACAGAATACGTTGGAAAAAGATGCAGTTCATCAAGAAATTACTACAAAGGGCAAGGCTCAATAGAGAATTTCTCTGTCAATAGAGAATTCGTCCCACGAGTACTTTGAACGTTCAATGAACGTTGTGAACGAAGTGAAGGGCGGGCTTAATAGAAGGCGATGAGAAGCGAGAGCCGCTTTCCGAATTTCAAGGGAGACTACAGAATATCTGAGCAGGACCTCCGCGACAATCTGTTCAATGACGGTTCTCCATCCTCTGGGCAGCCACGTCAGGAGTGCGCTAGGACGATGCCCTCCGAGCTAAAGTTGGCGAACGTAGCACAAAACCGGAATTCGTAGCTCCAGCATGAGAAGAATGTGTCATCTTCATCACCTATCGGAATGTGCGTTGAAGGCGAAATGTCGATGAGCAGGTCACATTGCTACGAGGCGAGATGAGCTATGGACAAAGAGAGCGGAGGAAGGTACCTGGATAACGTAGGAGGTGTGAATGCCAATCTCCAGCAAGATGGTTAGTTCGTCTTGTGAATGAGCTGACCAGCATCTCAATTGTACGGTGCGCAAACCCCTTACAGGCATTCT
This sequence comes from Heligmosomoides polygyrus bakeri, assembly GCA_947359475.1. Taxonomy (NCBI): domain Eukaryota; kingdom Metazoa; phylum Nematoda; class Chromadorea; order Rhabditida; family Heligmosomidae; genus Heligmosomoides; species Heligmosomoides polygyrus. The sequence goes on from OX375868.1 coordinate 20,096,760, forward strand.
CGCCTTTGAATGACAACAACGTCTGTATGACAATGGCGAGAGAAGGAAACTAATAGAAGCGTTGTTTCTGCTCACAGGGCATGCCCAACGAACACGATACGAAAAGTCAGCGAACGAGTGCTGAGGGAGCATTCCAAACTTCTGTAACTATATGAAGTCAAATCAACGCATAGTTCTTACCAACTGCGTCTCCGTGGTGCCATCATCGCGACGTACGATCACGGTCTCTGCTCCTTGATTGGTCATCTTGCCGCGTATGTTGCGCTTTATGACCGGGACGATGTGGCCTAAATAGGTGACAAGGCAAATGTTAGACGTTTCGGTCGGCGTGGTTGCAAAACATGGCGTTCACCACAAGGAAACGCAGATTTTATCTGCAAAATGGGTTTTTGTACGCACATTGAGCGCCAATTTCGTCTGAGAAATCAGAGATGCGCGTAGAATGTGGAATTAGGATTCTGAACCGGTTTGGTCACCTTTATGATAAATTCTGGCAGGTTCACGGAAGCAGAGGCGAAGACGAAGTTAAGGCTTCCTGGTGTGAGTGAACATACCTTGCTTGTTTTTGAACAAACTGCAGATTGAAAGTGCTGGTTAAGATGGTGTGATGGCCAGGTGCTGAAGTCACCCTAGCCCCAAAATGTATATAGAAACAAGACGTTTCCCACCTGACCCAGCTTATAGGTAAACCCCACAATGCTGTTCCACAGTGCGGTAAAGCAATTGATATCGATTAGGCAGCGCGGGGGGTCGATATCGATGGCTTTGAGACTGCGGCGCGGTGCGGCTGATCAACTATGGACTCTGTCTCGTTAGTGGGAATGGGAAAAGTATCAGAAGTAAGGTTTACCTTATCGCTACATAAGATACGATGCAGTTCCATCATTTATGGACCTGTACAGCTCTAGAAGATGGGTTTGTCGAAGGTAAACCTGTCAGATTTGCTCTCATCCCTGTTCATTACTTTAAGCCACGATTATAACCTCGCTGTGATTGGCTTCGACACTGAATTTTGAGTATCGATAGAGGTTGTGTCAAGCTGCTTTGTGGCGATGGAGCTCAAGAAGTGCCAGTATCGATTAGCACGCACAGAGGATCGATATTGTTGGCCTAGGCTGGATTTATAGTTCAGTCGCCGGTCGGCGTGGCGTAGTGAAAGCCACCGTTCTCGACTAGGCGATGCAGTGACCGATAGGGGACGTTTGTTTCTCGTGAGAGATGTGACACTTTGTCATGAGGTTCGGATGAATCGGCTATGCCCTCTTCATACTTCGCGAAGGGGGGGGGGGGGGCGTTCTACCCCTCGTCCCCCTGGCCCGCCCACCCCCAACCCCCTAGGCTTCACCAAGAGTCTAACAGCTGCCTTACGAAACCTTTGACACGCAAAACAAAAGTTTCCGGTCCTCAGAACAGCGGTGTACCTCCTGGCGCCACGCCCCCCAGCAGGGGTGGCTGTACCTCTTGTCGCGCTGCCAGAGTCCAGCGGCTGCCTTACGAGATAGCGGAGACGCAGACATTTGCCACGCCTCTGTTTAAAGGGCGGGGGATAGAACGCCACTCCGCCGGGGCGAGCTATTCGTCCGAAGAAAGCATGCACATCGTGCGATCGACCAAGAAAAGTCGATATGATTCTTCAGCGCATGTGGTCGCTGACGTTGCAGAGGACGGGTACAGGTTCAGGTGTAGTTTATACTCCATATGCGACGCGACAAAAAATAATGAAATTGCCAATATCGATCAGACCGTCTGCTATTTCGATGCTGCTGCGACGTGTAGCAACTTAAGTACAATGCCTCGTTTGTATTCCATTCGTCGCGTAGGGCATTTTAATAGGAATTACCAATACCCGCTCCAAGCAGTATTGATATTTCTCTTTATGACGCGCCGAGCGGTGAATGGAGATTGAACAATGCCTTGCATCTGCCTATGTCGTCACGCAGCTCGGGCACCTCCAATATCGATTGAATAGCGTAAGTAATCGATATCGGTGAATTCCACTATGCGTGCGGCGAGAAGTGTAAACCGAAGCTTACTGGTCTCTAAGCACGTTGTTAGGGAGGTATATCGCGGTCCGAAAACAGGTTCGTGGGATCCAAGCGATACCCGAGTCTCTAAGCCGAGCCCTAAGGTGTAGTAATAAGTGGTGGTGCTCATGTACTGAGAACGAGCTGAGACCAAGGCGACCAGTGAAAGAAGTAAATGGTTATCCATCAGATATGGGCATTGTTTAGCGGCACAGACAGAAAGACAGACAGACAGACAGACAGACACATGGTTTGTTGTTAGCGGCTGTCAAGAGGCTGTGTAATGGATCAAGCGGCGTTGATTGATCCTGAAGCGGGCGAACACCGTCTGTTGTTCATAGAGCTGTTATGAGGGGTTTTGTATGTACTATGAGATTCCGAAGCGAAGATGCGAGGTGGCTTTGAGCCGAATTTGTGGTAGTGGTTGTGGGTGCATTGGGTTGCCCATGGTTGTTGGGAGTTTGCTCATGGTCTTGCTGATATCCGTGGTTGATGCGACTCATAGAACGACAATATTCAGCCCGATTTCCTATGCATACGTGAGGTTTCCAACTAGAAATTAATTCCAGAAAGAGGTAAAGGAATGCTCTAATGTCCAAATTTCTTAATGAGAAGGCCTGTAGCACCCTTAGAGTTGGATAGAAAGCACAACTTGGAGCATTTTCGAAGGTTAGAGGCAAAGTCGAAGCTTTCTGGCCAGTTCCTAAATCGTTCGCGACCAATTGAAGAGAATAATGAGCCAAATGACATGGAACGATCGCCTGAACGCAGAGCGTACGCTTGAACATGTGGTAAGCGCGTTTGTAGAGAGGCTCGCCGGCCGTCGCGGAAGCGCCTTGGCAAACACAATGGGTGATCTCATCTGTTCGCAGGTATTGTTACAGCGACCGGCTAATCGAATCGTGTCCTTCTTTGACGAAGGAATGAAGCTAATTCTATTCACTACCGGTACTCGTTAGTAATCGATCGATATGGAATGCTTGATCGATTCTATACCTGAAATAATCTAATGGCCATTGTTTTCGCGCGGTGTTCAATCGAAACAGTGACGTTGGACAACGTTTTCATGTCGCGAATCCAGCTACAGATAGTTAATTTCGCGTGGACGGGTCCACACACGGACTCATGGACGGTTTAACCAAATCATATGACCGGCAAGAATGGGAAACTGTTGGCAGAAATCGATAGTGTCGACTGTCGGACTGCTTTCACGATGTTGAAATCTTACATCGACCATTGATTATGCGTGAACGTATTCACGCGGGTCCACGGACGGGTTAACTGGATTCTGTATATGTCGAATCGAAACCGTCAATTTCCCAAAGATATCGATTGATGTATTCTGAAGGCAACTAGTAGTGCGTGATCACGTTTAGATGTTCTTAGCCGATTAAATCGACTTCGTGCAGCAGGGTATTGATTTATTGATTTTCGCGTGTTGTGAAGTGCGCACAGAGATAATAATGTGTGGACGTGCTCACACACGGAATCACGAACAGAATTGGCTAAATTGCGTGTAGTGGTTTTTGATAGGATGGGTCTTTCGTGTCTTACGAAATTAAATGCACGACTATTATCTTGGCGTTGTATGGAAAATTGGTCATAAATGACCGAAAATGATCAACTGCCGGCAAGATCGATATCGATTGCTTCTCCCTACGCCTCCTATAGCCACTATTTATACGTGGATGCAGCTGCACGAGATAGGACGATTAAGTCAGCGGCCTGCAAAGAGAGTTGATGCCCAACATTTTCTGTCTTTGAGCTTGAATGTGTGGACATGCCCACAAAGGGCTGACCCCATTACATGGCCATTAATTAAGCGAGAAGGTGCTCATACAGACTCATGGATGGACTAACGGGATATGGATCTATGGAAGGTACATTGAAATGACGTTGGTTGGAGACTGTAGCAGAAGTGTTCATATTTGCTTCATTGAATAAGAAGTCGGGAATGGAAAGTAGCATATAAGCTGTGCGATTCCAAAATGGAGTAAAGGAGGGTGCTGCAATTGCATCTGAGCCCAGCTCCATTTCACTAGAATTCACGGAATGTGAATCAGGCGTTCGGCGACTGAATCAGGCACTCAATTGCCTTTATCAGCTCAATAGAAGGCGTATACGTTCTCGGGAAAAGGAAGCCGCATTACGGTTGTGCTAACAAGAACGTGAACTCCAGGCAAATTGAGACCGTTTACTGGTGATGAGTGCGGAGCGATTAATGTCAAGCACCGTACGACCCGAACAGTAAAAAAAAACATCTGGGGCAAGGAAAGTAGACCAGGTCGGCTGAAGTGGTCTGCTAATAATAACGCCCTCGGTTACAAAAATAAATCCAATGTCTATCGACTTACGAGCTATTCATTGGGAGTGAACATGGCGCTCTTCAGAAAACGGTTTTTGCCCTCGAGACCCTTGTGGAGATCACTTTGTTTGAACGCTAATGCAATCGCTAAAAGTTTAACAGATGCGCGTTGAATATTCTCTTATGGCGGAGTTTGTACTCACTCCACTAATCATGCCAATATCGATTATCAGCGAAGATCGATAGTTTGAGACCAGCAACAAAGTGTGAAAACCGCGTATGTAAAGTAAGCGTTAACGTGAGGAAGTGCTGAAACTGCAGCAGAAGCCGTTTGTCGACGTTTGCATCAGAAATGAACGAAGTCAAGTGCCCGCTCCAAGTGGAGGAACGCAGACGAATGGAAATGGTACCTAATTCCTTCTCCAACTCCACAATGCTTCATCGAATCCACCTTAAGAGGACTACTCGCGCTTCCAGTTCTGAGAGCATATCAGCCATCAGGATTCAAGACTGCTAAGTTGAAGTGCAAAACTGTCGGGTATGAGGTTTCATTAGGTAGGGTTTGTACTTGGGTAGCCGCGCCACTTGATGACATTCATCGTCAATTGATCGTTACTGATTAATAAGTAGATTTTTGTGGTTGTCGCGATGCCCGTTTAGTGGTCATTCTTTTCGCACCATTTCCATCCCAAACGGATAAACCCTGGTGAAAATCGGTATTAGTCTCGATTTTTCGTTGCTTGTCGTGAGTCCGTCCGAAACGGTCAAACCGAAAATTGATAGCATGGATTGACATCGATTGGTTTACCGATATCTGATTGCTGTTCTAAAGCCCGCCCTTTGCGCAGGGGGTGTGATATCCACCACAAACGGTCTAGTATGGGCGAAAATCAATACCTTCGATCATTATTGATTAGTGGATTGATTTTGTTCACCCGCTGTGAAGTGCGTTCAACAGCCATTACCTCTGCGCCATCTCCATCCTAAGCCCAGGGACAGATCAACCTGAGGTCACTGTGCTCGGTGCGGTCCGGATGAAAATCGATATTAATAATCAATACTGGTTGGATTTCGAGAATATGGTGGTTGTGAAGACCGTTTCACAACTACCATATTCACGAAATGCTGATGGATTGATCTCCTTGTCCTCCTGTTGCGGGGCATATGCGGCATCATATTCGTGTGGACAACTTGTAGGGCCTTTGTTATACCATCACTCACCCCGCTCATCGACGCCACATCGCTCATCGACGCCTAATGAGAGGCCTTGTTTAGAGTGCACGCGACGCGATGCAAGTGTAGCGGCCAAATTGATCGAGCGACGCGATTGATCAATTCAGCCACTACGCATGGCATCGCGTCGCGCGCACATTAAACAAGGCCACACGTTTCCGTATCGATCGGGCGGCGTGATGGGATCGATATGGGAGCATATCATTAGGCGTCGCTCGGGGTGAGCGGTGGGATAACATGAGCCTAAGGTCCACAGTGAGCAAAAATCGATATTTTCGAGGGCTACTGAACAGATAAACGTTAGCTGGGGACTGCTCTGCGGGTTCTCGGTTTGCATCACCCTCATATTGATAGATAGTTACTTGTTGGCTAGTACAATGGTCACTAATTGTGCGGCACGTACAGACAAAAGGGTAGATCAACTTCTTTCCACCGTAAGACAGCTATCCGGACCCAATGGCAATGACATGTTAGATCCAGCAGAATGTTTGCCAGGTTGGAAGCGTGAGGTCGACTCGGATGGCGTAGCGTGAATGTTCTTGCCACCAAGTTAGGGGATGGTCGTTGGACCCCCGCCCGAGACGGTATTTCTCAGCTTTGTTGCGTTCCGCCGAAAAGTGTTCACATTCGAGCGCCGGCGTTGTCACTCCAGCCGCTCTAGTGGCTTTAATCGCTTGTCCATATTTCCGCAAGTCGCGCACGCCACGCGCGCTGCGCTCTTGTCGCTGCTGTCGCGCAGTATGAACAGGCCCTTAGTGGTATGCAACACAAATTTTGTTTTGTGAGGTTAGATTTCTCGACACGAATTTCAATAGAAGGATGTGGAAGCACGAAATGAAATTGGGCTGTGACTTTCAAATTCTGAAGAATGGGGAACTACTCATAGCGCTTCTGTTGCAGTCTGTTTGGCACAAATAGGCTCGGGGAGGGGGTGGACGTCACATTGTACTCAGTGGCTATATGCCTTGGTAAGAAGGCAATAAATGGGCTGGCTCACTTCACCACAGGGTTAGAAGACACCAGTGCTGCATAGTTTTTAGTTTCATACAATACTAAGCGTTGTGGTAGGGCTGTCCTTGTTGATGACCCCCTCCCCCGAGCCTATTTGCGCCGTCAGTTCCGCCATCTGCAAGTTGGCGGAAGTAGATTATCGTTATGAATTAGACAAATGTGCTGCGCAGACGTTACATTGGGTGAGAAACAATTAGTGCAAAGGTCTCCGTGGAAAAAACAGGGTGGGAGCTCTCGAGGTCTTAGTGGTTGGCGTTGAGATGAAGTGCGAGGGAAGAAGACGATAACACTTGCCGAATAGACTCTCGAAGTAGTACGGTTCCAAGCGAGTACCGCCGGCGTCAAGCTGAGACATACACAGAGTCACACCTTCCCGCGTTGGTGGTGGTGTTGGTGGTGGCGGTGATGATCGACGGACGACAACGGCGACGATTGGGGAATGCCTGAGCGGCAAATGTGTCAGCGCGATTGTCTCCATGCACGGCTGTGTGCGTGTCTGTCTGTTGTCTCATCCGGTGTAATAATTGTTGTCGAATTTCGTTTGCTACTTGAAAATCATCGCTGGTGGAACGTTCACTTCGTCGGCCGCGGTAGTCGCACTCCGTATCATGCTAGAGAAAGAGCAAGTCATTGGAGGAACTGCAGAAACAAAAATATCTTATGTGGTCGCACAATCGCACGAGCAGATATAATAGGTGCGACTGCAAGGGTGGAAGCTGAGATGGAGTGAAAAAGTGGGAACAGGGGCAGGTTCACTCGCTTTATGGTCTGTCCATACTTCGCGACGGAACCGACGGCAGCGATTGCGCGGCAGGGCTGCATATACATATTGATTTTCTGGGCGATCGCTTGGCAAAAATCGATATGTGTGATTTGCTGACCGACCAATCGCGAAGAATGAACACGTCTTTATTGCACGCACAATCGATTGGTTCATGACGCAACGCGAATTGGCTGCAAAAATCCGAGATCCGAATCCGATCGTAAGCACTAATCAACACGCATCTTCGCTGTGCACGTTCACACGTCTACTGTTTTCGAAGCCGAAAACAGGTTTTGTTGACTTCTTAGTGGAGTGTAAAACTGATATAGGAAGGTATTCGCGGACGCGGAGACCAGAATAAGTCGTAGACATGATCATTCACAATTTGAACGATGGATCTGCAAGACCCTGTTTATACTTCTGACGCCGTGCTTCGCTTCGGCATACAGTCTAGACAAATTGGTCGAGATTTTGTTGCTGGGTTAGTTTGGCAATTATACGTGGCGTCGTCTCGCTCGGAGTCGGTGTATAAACGAGGTCACCATCCAGCGTGATTTGGCGGAAAAGTCGTGCAAGATTCGTCGCTTTGGAGCACGCATCTCACAGGATCCCAAAAATATTTCAATATTGGAATGTCTCATTATGACGCGCCGCGTTGCGATTGGAGTGTAGACGAGGTCCTAGGCATTGATCATAGTTGTACCGAGCGTGTATCATCGATATAGACACGTTTTTTCGCACCGCGCCGCCGTAAGACACTTCATTTTGCGGAATTTTGGGATACTGGATTCGACGAATCACGTCGTAGAATGAATGGCCGCTTAATAATGTGTTTGTTCACAGTCCGCGACGCGGGCGAAGGAGCCGCGTCGCCCAGGAAAAGTATACATATATATCGATTTTTCATATCGCATTTGCTCTATGTTAATCGATTCGCTTGCTTTGCACGAGCGAATCAGTTACTCTCGTTGAGGGCTATAAGGCTACCGCATAGTCCAATCTTTCGTCGGGTGGTCTTTCCCGCCGAGCAGCCACCCACCAGTGCGTAGCAGCCCACGTGAGCCCTAGTTTATACTTGCGCCGCTGCGCCGCGCGGTACGATGTTGGGATAGATATCGATCGAGCGGCGCGAAAAATCGATATCTATGGCGATCGTGATGCCGCGCCGCCTATAAGTATAAACTAGGGCTAAAGCCGCATGCACACTCGGAAGCGGCGGCAGCGGCAGCCATGATTAAGGGTAGAAGCATCGTTTTCCGCCAAATCAATCCCCTATGCTTAACCACGGCTGTCTGTGCCGCCGCTGCCGAGTATGCATGCGGCTCAACACTGTCGCCGAAGTATAACATGTACCTTATCCCTCACCATCTTTCATACTGTTGTGAACGTCGTTGCAGGAGTGTCTCGTTTGAACACTAGTCAATAGGTATTTTTGCTGTACACGGATGGCTGCGGGTTGATCGTTAAAATTCCTTGCATTGCGCTGGTTTCTTCTGAAGATTTCCTCATGCAAACTGATCATACATAAATCTGCGATTTTTCTAGCTAAAGAACGCAGCTGATTGTTCGTTAGTTCCTACATTACACTGCTTGATTAAAGGCGTTCCTTATTCACGGCAAGAATTCTGTGTGTACCTACCTATTCCATGCCAAACGAGGTGGTTTCTTTTTCAGGAAATAGCTGAGCAGACCGGTGACCATGAAACTGTTCGACGTCTCCAGAAAGAGCTTGAGGAGCTCGACTCAAGGGCTGATCGAGCGGTTCGTTTCTTCTCTCTTGTCTGTCTCTACTTTCATTAGACATGTGTTGTTGTTGCTGTTGTTTTTCTCCATGCCGCCATGCGTCGGTGTAAGAAGGAGACGTGCTCGCTGTAAGGGTTGCTTGATAGCAGCTCGCAGCCGACTAATAAGTGAAAGAGTGAGAGTAATAGCGGACCCAAAGGGGAAGAACAGTTTGGCCTGAGGACGCCATGAAGCGTAGCATGGTGTCTGCAGCCTGCTCCTCGTTCTTTGAGGGTCGGGCAGTGGAAAATTGTCGGCACTATTGTACTTTCAGGACTCCAGAGGGAAAGGTGGGGTCGAAGGTATGCCTAAACTTCGCCCGAGGATTTTTTTGGGGTGCTGATCACGAATCTGACATCCATTTTTCGTATCCCGCTGGAGCACGGGGGCTACGGGTGACTAAGATCATGGCCACTATGACATTCGTCTGAAGTTGTGGCGAAACCTTCCTATCATACCTAAAATAGTTTTGTTTACTTAGTCAACCGTACCTACCGTAACCTACCGTACTCCGGCGTAATACGAAAAAGGGATATCAACTTCGTGAGCAGCACCCCAAATAATCCCGTAGGCGAAGTTTGGGAGAAATAGGTGATTATGAGCTCGACCACCTTAGTCACCCGTACCTACCGTAACCCTCCATAATCCATCGAATTTTCAAGAACCCTCAATTAACCTCCGTGGTCTGAAGTTTGGGCGAAATTTTTTCAACTTTTCCTCGACCTCTGGAGGCCTGAAAGTACAATGGTGCTGCGTTGTCCTATAAATTGGCACTTGCTGCAGAATTTTTTTTCCAATTTTTTGTTCAGCAGTAATGGGATTGAATGTTCCCCGCAGATTTCTTCACGCGACGATAGAGCACTGCTATGACGTGGAAGGTGGGAAATCCTAGCGATAAACTGCGGGTGAACTTCCAGTGAGACTGAAATGCAGCTGGATGTATGAAGTTCAACGATAATTGGCAAGATTTCGACCCTCTGATGACCGAGTTTTCCTCGGTAGTTGGAGCATAGCATTTGCTTTGTGACTCCTCTACGCATTTACACAAATTGCGCGTTACCTTGCGTCCCATTTGCGTCGCTCGATCAATCTATCCAGTGTTTACGATTTTAAGGTCAAATTGGACACTTTTCAGATCAAGCGAGCGCGACGCTTTTGAAATTAAACCGAATATTTTCCAAATCAAAACGGGCATACTTTAGATTCAACTAGAGAATTCCCAAGAAGGCTGGAACAATTTCTTTTCTGAAGAAAATTCAAGTTCACCTACTCAGAAAGTAAAAACACACTGTTTGAGGTTTTGTAAAATTTTAGTTTTTTAAAGAAGATTCATGAAAGCTTCTTCTAGAGTGCAAAAAGCAGCTATTTTATTAGCGTGCTGAAAGAAGAGGCCGTGCCAGTCGTTGAGATTTTCATTTGAAATGCATAGCGCATCTTCTCTTTTAGCACCAGTACAATTGCTGCCGTTACGTTTTTTAAAATAAGTGTTGAACAATTATTTTTCCTTGAAAATTAAAATGTTTATCACATTTAAAATAGGTTTTCCACTTATTTTCGCAGGTAAACATGAAAATTTCAACTAAGTCTAACTTTCTCAAAGAGTCTACAGTTTAATGGGGAAGTCGCTCGTTCTGATCTGGAGGATGTTCAGTTTGATTTCAAAAGCGACAAGTTTGCTCATAAGCGGGGCCGATTAGTTTCGAAAAGTGACCAATTTGACGTGAAAATGGTATACGTGCCACTACGTCGCTGAACATGTGAAGTATAAACGGAGCCTAATAGGCCGGCATGCCCTCAAAATAATCTAAGGAATTTCTATATAGCTTATAGGGTAAGCATTTCATATGCATATATGCTGTTCGTTAATTTTTAGGACGCACTTTAAAACTGACATAATACGTCTGTGCATCTGTCTCTGCGTCCTTAGGGGTACACTAGCGATCGATGATGGGTTGTTCTCCGATTTTTCACATTGTATTTTGTCGCACTTTAGCTGGACGGCTGCTTTAGCGATAGCGCTCTCCGCTTAGATTCAAGGTGATGAAAAGAACGGATCTTAACGACGTCGTTGAATGGGTTCGGTTGTGGGGAGGCAATTGATGGGTGTCCATTTCAGGAGAAGAAACGTAGCGCCGACATATCGGCGATCAGCTGGATAAATCTGCGCAATCGCAACAAGATGAAGGAACAGTTCCTCGGCAACAACCTCGAGTTCGATATGGGACACCAGGACGATCCGTTCACTCGGAAAAAGGGTCTGATGAAGGTTGGTAGAGGGTCGAGTGGTGCTGGTGGCGGTCATGGCCTTGACTTTCAACGTTTCTTTTGCAGGTGGTTTCCGGAACGAAAGGAGGAACTCAGGCGTTGGAGGCGAGCACGTCGAGTGAGCGCTTTTCTGAACCATTGATACACCGGATCTTTTCTGTACTCTATAGCCTCGTTCCTTTCTCTATCACTTCCAGGAGCTCTTCTAATCCCTCTTCTTCACGTCTTCCCTTTCCTGCTTCTCTGATCTTACGGCTGTCGTGATTTATGGACACATTCAGCAAGGGGTGCTGTCTGGTATAGATCAGATAAGGTTTCAGCCGAGCTCAGCCAACCTTAGATAATCCAGCTGTTCTCCGTTGTGATCGGTTAGTGATAGGATTATCTAGAAAAGTGAAGCACTAGTGCTTAGGATTCGACCCAGCTTACTGGGTCGAATCCTAAGCACTAGCTTGCTTAGGATTCGACCCAGTAAGCCTTAGGAAGCAGAGTAGCTCCAAAGTCATCTGAACTACCTGTCATCAGTCCATCGTGAATTTGCTCGACTGCAAGGTGTACGTACCTTTAGGCGTGCTAAAGTGGCCCTGTTGGCCTCATTCGCTCTATGGACATCAGTAGCTTCATGTTTTCCTTTCAGAACCTCCACGAAAGTGTCTGAATAAAGTGCCAGGGGGTTTTGCTACTGCCACGGTGGGGCAGTGCGTCAATTTTGAAGCAGAATTACACGTACAAGGCCTCATTTATACTGCATTCGAACGGCGCATAGTATTCTCAGAATTATCAGTATTGGCTATGCCGCCCACCCTAATATTGTTAATATTGCTAATCCTCTTATGAAGCGCCGCGCCGTGATTGGAGTATAAGCGGGATTTAAATTGTGCCTAAGTCGCTGGTGGTCGCGCTGTGCTGCGTCCACTTATTCGGTGACGCAACATGCCGAACATAGTATCTAATAATCCCGTCAAACGAGGTGCTTTAGGCTCCGTTTATACTTCCATCGCCGGGCGACGCGATTCTAACGGGACGGTGAGTCCCATCGCGTCGCGCTGTTTCGGACAACGATGAGCACTCCCAACAGCCGGCGATACGGTGACGCGACTACGCGCAATTGCGTACGTGCACACACGTAATTGTGCACATGTTTCCGTGTCCACTGCAAAGGAAAATTCGAGCAGCAGTACCGTACCTCGCCGTTCACCCCGATCATTCGCATCGCGCCGGTTTCGAGAGCGACGCGATTCGACGCTGAGTGGCGCGATTGTTGCGGCTTCAGCCCTGTTTATACTTGCGACGCGCAGCAGAACCATGATCACCATGGATATCGATTTTTGCGCAGCACGAAAGGCACGATACTCCGACTATGGTGCCGCGCAGCGTCTCAGCTATAAACTAGGGCTCACGCAATTCATTCCGGCCAGGTGGCTCAGCGACGAGATCAGTCAATTTGACCTATATAAGTTGCATCTTGTCGCGCGGCGTTGAGAGTATAAACGGGGCCTCACGGCGGCGAAGTGCAGATGCAGGTGCGCATGAACAAGCAACATCTGTGCCGATTATGGTGCTGCACCGCGCGGTACCGCAATTATAAACTACGTTGTAGTGAGCATCCTGGTGTTCTCTTGATATCCCTTGTGATCTAGTCAATTACAGCTTTTGTTCTGTGAGTGTTGGCGAGACGCATTACGTGACTAGTCTACCTATTTTGCGACGTCTTGGGCCATGTAACGCGGTGTCGACAAAGTTCGACGCCTTCAGTGCCTTCCTGCGTTTGAGCGGATCGAGCGAAGTCGACCGAATTTCTCGTTAGCGACCTGGTTGCTTGCTCATCCAGCTGTGCAGACCAGCGACAGCGTCGCGGAGGGAGGAATTGGGACGCCGGTTTCACCCAAATGAGAGGTGTCAGAAGTTCCGAGCTTCGTTGAAGTTCGATGATCAAACACCTTGGGCAATGCCATCGGATATTACATGAACCAGTTGTGCAACGGATTCTTCTGACACTTGTTGTACGAGAGCCGTTATCAACTGGACTCATTCGGAATGTCAGAAAACTGCAGGACACTTATTGACGTTTTTGCCGGCTTTTTGGTTAATGTTCTAAGCGAGGGATTTGATGCTGTTTATGCGCCTTGAGCGAAGACAATCTACTGGTCTATTCTGGCACGCGAGAGGGATGGAGAGGTGGGGAGGCTTTGCCTGCTCCCGCTCGAACAATTCGACTGCGTAGCGTATGAGGATTGTTGGTTTAGGAGAACGCAGAAGTCCGGTGGGTGGGATAGGATCTTTGACGCTCTTGAGAGTTCAACATCTTTCTGATTCTACTTCTTTTATTTTCATGCCGCTTTGCAGCTGTCACTCAATTTTATCCTCTTCGCCATCGCTTCTTCAACTCTTTCTTCATCTTCTTCATCGCATTCGTCGTCGTTTCTCTGGTTTTATTCTTGGTCTTTATTCTTTGGGTCATATTCTCCTTCATTCATAATTCTTCGCGCTTCCTTGACATTCGCTACGGGCGAGCTCACATCAATTTTAAGCTTTTGTTTGCCCTATTCTGCCATCAGACTTCAGTCAACTCGTCATTCAGCACCTACCTCGTCCACACCCGGTGGGAAACCGTCGCCGTACACTCCTGCAAGCGGTCGTCCTCCGCAGCTTTCCAAGAGCGCCAACAATCTATTCGATCTGCACAGCAGCATCAACAAGATCGAGCTGGACATAGACCTAGGTAAGGCTTTAGTGCTTAGAGATCCACAACGCCGTCATCAATCGGATGTTTTAGGGAAGCTGACGAGGCCAATGGCAAACCGCGGAGACGACTCGTTACACCTGCCTTCACCGCGTCCTACGGGACCGCCACCAGCTTCTGGAACGAGGTGGGAACGCTGCTGCTCGGACAGCTAGGCATTTGAGCTGATCTCTCCGCTTATAGTTGTCCGGTTAGCTGCTTAGGTGTACATAGCAAGCAGTGGTATGATCATAGTAGGATATTGGCACCATTGGCAGCGATGGGAGGAATTTCCAAGATAGGATAAGAGCGGGAGGGTCATTTTATGGCCGCGATAGACCCTTCTACTATTAGGTTGAAAAAAGGTCTTTTCACACTTCAAATTTTTTACCGTTCTCCTTGTAAACACACTAGCCAACATTGATTGCTGATTTCGTAATCCTATCAAACCTGTCTATCGCTCGCACACGGGCCTAAGTCAAGACCAGGGATGTGTGGAAATTTTTATGCAAAAAGCGGAAGACGAAAGACGGAACGGAAACGCTCAAATATGAAACCGGAATACGAAATGCGGAAACGGAAATTCCGCACATCCCTGGTGAAGACCCTTCTTGTATTTCATTATCTACCCATTCTTCCGGACTCAACGCCAGATCTACCTCAGGGCCATTTTCGGCACGGCATCCTTCATGAATTCATCACAGGATCTACAGCACGTCAGGCAGCCGACCAAATTAACGATATATGTGGCTTGGGATCTACTACTCATCGGACCTGTTATGAATGGTTCGGAAAGTTTTTAAAGGGAGATCATTCACTCGAGGACAGAGCAAGGTCAGGAAGGCCAACTGAATTGGACGACACTGAAGTACTCCATCTTCTTCGTGCCGATAGTAGGCAAACGACACGCCAACTGGCAGAGAAGCACGAAGAATCTCATAGGATAGTGAGAATCCATCTGAGGAATCTTGGCTTTGCATGGGAATTTGGAGCTGGGATTCCACATGCCCTGTCAGACACTCAGAAAGGTCAACGGCTCTTCATCGCTGCTTCTCTTCTGTCCAGATACGAGAGAAAATCGTTTCTGCCGAGGATTGTGACAGGCGATGAGTCCTGGGTTCTGTATGCCAACTTTCGAAGAAAAGGCAATGGGTACAAAAGGGAGAGAGCCCTAAGTCTGATCTCAAGCCCAATGTTCACGAAATAAAGATTCATTTGAGTGTTTGGTGGATATCAGAGGAGTGATTTACTGGGAAACTCTCAGAAGTAGAGAGACACTTACTGCTGCCAGATACAGTGGCCAACTCCACCAAGTCGCTCAGCTTTTCAAGAAAAGAGGCCTGAGGTGATGATGATCCTGGGTGACAATGCAAGACCACATGTTGCAAGACTCACAAGAAAACAATAAAGGAGCTGGGCTGGGAGATAGTACCACATCCACCCTATAGCCCTGACCTCGCCCCTACCGACTACCATCTCTTCCATGCTCTCAACCAAGAAATTGGAGAGAAATGTTTTGAAACGGACGAGGACCTCAAAAATTGGATTCTGCGATGGTTCGACTCCAGGGGCCGGATTCATCAAAGTTACTGCAGTAACTTTAACGGAGAATTGTAAGCGAAAAGCTCAGATAACGTGGCTTATCGCTCGCCATATCGCTTGACAAGCCGCGTTATCTGAGCTCTTCGCTTACAATTCTCCTTTAAAGTTACTGCAGTAACTTTGATGGATCCGGCCCCAGAACTGCAGTCTTTTAAGCGAGAGGAATTAGAAAATTATCCAGTCTTTGGAAAAGTGTAGTGGAACAAAATGGAGATCATCTCAATTGATTGGACATTGTGGTTGTAATGTAATAAATCTATGAAAAAAAGTGAAAAGACTTTTTTCCAACATAATAGAGTGGTTGAAAAGCCCTGCAACGTTAGCACAACAAATAACACACAACCACTGCTGCTGCAAATTACAAACTCACCATAAGTAATTGATACAACGCCCATTTATACAGTTTTCACGCCAAATTGTACAATTTTTAACTCAAAGAGACTTTTTACGTCAAATTCGACAATTTTCTAAGTTAGCCTGAGAATTTCGAACGTCATCCAAATCGAAATGACCTTCAGGCAGGTTAAACTACGGACTCAATATGTTGATTAGAGTAATTTTTTGTCAAGGAAGATTTGGTATAACTTCTGAATTTTTTTAGTTCATCTGATCCAAAAAGTGTATAGTTTTTGTAGAATTCTTACTTTTAGAGAAAATAATAAAAATGTGTCCCTACAGGTTGAACTACAGATCTGCAAGACGGTTAGTGTGATTTTTTGTTCACGGAAAATTTGGTATAACTCTTTTAAATTTTGCTTTAGTTCAGCTGCCCGAGCGAGTGAAAAATCTTATAGAATTATTGCTTATTGAGGATGAACTTAACAAATTAAGTTTCTTCTTAAAGCACAGCAAAGCAGCAATCATTTGGTCCATTAAAAGACGAGATCACGCCAGATTACTCGAAAACCTCGCAATTTTTATTTGATTGATAGATTAAATACTGCTTACATGAGGCATCGAAGAGAGATGTATTTTTTGCAGTTGTTTTTGTTGGTTTACAGGTGTGAAACTCTACGCAAAGGGGAACTTTATTATCAACCCAATAAACCGCATGTCTCATACGAGTGCAATCTCTTCTTTTCCCACTAAAAAATCGCCATTTTTTGCTCTTTAAAACAAGCTATAGACCACTCCTGTTCCGCAAAGAATGGGAATTTTATAGAATTTCAAGCAAATAGTGGGCATATTTGGTAAGTAAATTAAAACTTCGAAGAAACCATGGTAAGATTTTCCTTGAACAAAGGGTATTT
Source organism: Heligmosomoides polygyrus bakeri (assembly GCA_947359475.1). NCBI lineage: Eukaryota > Metazoa > Nematoda > Chromadorea > Rhabditida > Heligmosomidae > Heligmosomoides > Heligmosomoides polygyrus. The sequence continues at coordinate 20,113,717 of OX375868.1, forward strand.
CTACCTTTTTGGAGAGTATCCTGTTCAATATAGAAGAATCTCGTTTTATTTTGGAAGAATTCACTTTGATTTCAAAAGTCAGACTAGCGTAGAAGAGTGTCCAATTCGACGTGAAAATAGTATATATCTGGAATTCTCTCCATTTGGCGAGGAGCCGTTCTATTCCTCTCCGAAAAAGTTATGGTTGATGTGAAGAAACTAACTGAGAGGTCTCCACCAGCTGTTGTCAGTCTTCGAATCGCGTCGCTTGGGGAGGGAAGTATAAATGTGCCGTATAAATCATGTGTGCCCTCAGGATTTCATAGGGAGTGGAGTGAAGTGCGTGGCATATTCCCAGTGGTTTCGTTTCTCAAGTACACCATTCAGACCACTGTCCCTGGAGGACTATCGTCGACGCAAGGCGGCCGCGGCGCAGGCGCAGTAAGGAGGAAGACTTTCATCGGTGTCGAGCTGTCTCATGACCGGAGTGAATATGAGCATATGTATGTCGTATCCCCGTATAGTATACTTGTACGAGCGATCCTAAGCTGTTTTCTTATCGCCCGGCTGGCCATGATATGTTTGATGTTCGAATCGTTTGCGTGTCGATTGTGTTGTGCGTCGGCGATGAGGTCTTACCAGGAGACTATCTCAACGGTAGGTCGGAACGGCCCAAGTGTTGTATATGGGCAGAATAGCCTCTCTCTGGGAAACAACAAAATGCAAATATCTCGACCCCAATACAACTCTGCACAGAGTTAGGGACGACAGAAGTTGGGCAGTTGGCGGCGTTAGCCCTATGCCTGGAGGCGGAGGGCGGGCTCAAGTTGGCTGGAAATAGCGATCATGAGCGAGTAATGGTGGCGCAGTGCGTAGAGGGGCGGCGTAATCCCCATAATCGCTGTTTCCAGCCAACTTGAGCTCGCCCTCCGCGGGCAGGCATAGGGCTAACGCCGCCAACGGCCCAACTTCTGTCGTCCCTAACTCTGTGCAGAGTTGTATTGGGGTCGAGATATTTGCACTTTGTTGTTTCCCAGAGAGAGGCGATTCTGCACATATACAACACTTGGGCGGTTCCGACCTACCGTTGAGATAGTTTCCTGGTTAGGCGGGGTTTATACTCGTTCGACGCCAGCGATCAATATTGATCGCTGCAGCTGCTGAAGTGTAAACCCTGCCTACTGGACTGTTTCTGTACAGATGTGCTTCTCCAGCAGTCCTTCAGTCCAGCTGGCTGGGTTGTCATCGCTGGCTGATTAGTTCTTCTTAATAAAGTCGTCGATCTGTCCGTGCGTCTGCGTCTGCGTCTAATACTGTCGGTGTATGTCATTGCTATTCAGTTAATTATAGATGTTGGAATAAAGCAGTGCGATTGTCGATCGATCCAAGTGTTTATTCAGCCTATACGATAAATACGACCACGGTTTGGGTGACCGACCGACCGTGTGCACCCGTTTCTCACGATGGAGACGATAATAACGGATCGCTGTCCCATCCCGCTTTGCGGCAACTACAGCTCCTTTGGTGGTTGTGCTCGAAGCCAAGAGCCTTTGCTGAGCAGACACTGACAGGCGACCGGGAGCTGAAATTAAAGCGATTAGCTGCTGGTAGAAGGCCTTCTTGAAGCTAGAAACAAAACAGGCATCGCGTTGGTGACTACTGGCTGGGGACTTGCCCAGGGCCTGGATTCATCGACGACTAACCCGCGAGCATAGTGGATAGAGATACCTTAGGTGAGGCCTGCGCCTCTGTCTCTTGTTGCCTTATTTTTACCTGACTCTAATCTCTACCCCGTATACCCACATACCCATGGGTTTAATCGTTGAGAAATCCGCCCCCCCCCCCCCCGGAGTTGATGATGGTAACCATTTGATCTTGCGATGTATTTTTGACAAGCTGTTTACCAAGATTTTAAACGACTTTACTCCGACTGACATTTTGGCAGTCTTCTCTTCTTCGGAGCATGGGGAAGTTGGAAACATTGACAACGCCGCTAGCCCAAACACTTCAAATTCGTTTGATGTTAATGGACCGATTACTAACAAACATGTATTGTATTGCCTATCCTTTAGAAATGATTTTTAATCTAAGTTACATGAGAGCTGAAGTGCCTCGTAGATGGAAGCATGCATTTATCACTCCGATTCCAAAAAAGGCCCCTTTCAGTGACCCAAAAAATTATCGGCCAATAAGTATAACGTCAGTCTTCGCGAGAGCGTTTGAAAAGATTGTTAAGAAGCACATTCTAACCCATATTGAAGATCATAATATAATTTCAAAGGACCAATTTGGTTTTATGAAACGGCGTTCGGTAGAAACCTCAGTTCTTAGCTCTCTAAACGACTGGTCAACAGCTATGGATAAGAGAAAGCGGACGGATGTAATCTTTTTTGACTTTTCTAAAGCGTTCGACAAAGTTCCGATTAATAAGTTGCTATACAAGATGGAAAGAATTGGTATCCATCCAATGATAGTGTCCTGGACTAAATGTTTTCTCTCTGGAAGAACATACCAAGTTAGGTTAGAGACAGTGTTCTCCGTGGTTTTTTCTTCTCCCAGTGGTGTTCCACAGGGGAGTGTCTTGTCACCTTTACTATTTCTCCTGTATACCTACGAACTTCCTGAAGCTATCACCAGCCTAGGGGTCAGCTGCAAAATGTATGTTGACGATGTGAAAGTTTCACCTGTATCACCTGTCGTCCCGTTGATCATCGACTTGCTCGAGCGGGTGCCAGCAGCGTCTCCATTCGTCCCTGTCGCGTGCCAGAGTGGTCCAATGGATCCTCCTCGCTCGAGGGACACGAAGAGCGTCATATCGGTCGTTCAGGGCTTTCACGAAGAAGTCCGACCAACGCGTTGGTGGGCGTCCTGGTGTTCTTTTGACATCCCGCGGAATCCAGTCTGTGACGGCTCTCGTCCAGCGGGTGTCTGCGAATCGCATTACGTGGCCGGCCCACCTAATTTTCGACGACTTGGCCCATGCGACAGCGTCTCTGATCTTCGAACGTCGGCGAAGCTCGGAACTCCGGAGGCCTTCTCTCACTTGCGTGAGTCGTGTCACTCCGAGCATCGTCCTCTCGATTCCACGCTGTGCGACGCTGATCGCGTGTTCATCCTGCTTTCGTATAGCCCAGGTCTCTGAGGCGTATGTTAGGGCAGGAAGAACAGTGGAGTCGAATAGGTGGGCACGGAGTCGGACGTTCTTCGTCTTCTTCGCGACTTCTTCGACGCTCTTGAAAGCTCCCCAAGCCGCTCGTTTCCTCCTGCTCAGCTCTGGTGCTAGGTCGTTGGCCATGTTGACTTCGCGACCCAGATACACATAGCTGGAGCATTCGGAGATGTTCGTTCCGTTGAGCGAGAATGGGGCATCAGAAACCCATCCGTTCTTCATGAACATCGTCTTCGTAAGATTCAGCTGCAGTCCAACGCTTCCACATACACGATCGAAGTCGGCCAGCATTCGCTCCGCCTGACTGATGCTCGGTGTTATGAGCACGATGTCGTCAGCGAAGCGAAGATGGTGCAGTTGCCGGCCGTCGACCTTCACTCCCATGTCATCCCATTCTAGTTCGCGCATGACGTTTTCGAGGGTGGCGCTGAAGAGCTTCGGGGATATGGTATCCCCTTGTCGAACCCCTCTCTTCACGTCAATGACGACGTCGTTGTAGAATGGTGAGATCTTGGTCGTGAATCCACTGTACAGCTCTCGAAGGACTCTGATGTACTGAGTAGGAACGCCCTGGGTGAGCAGGGCTTCCATGACCGCTTCAGTCTCGACGGAGTCGAATGCCTTCTTCAGGTCGATGAAAGTAAGGCACAGCGGCAGCTTGTACTCTCGCGACACTTCGATGAGCTTCGTAATGGTGTGTATGTGGTCGATCGTGCTGAATCCTCTCCGAAATCCTGCTTGTTCGCATGGCTGTCCTTCGTCCAGCGTTCTACTAATCCTATTCAGGATGACTCGAGTGAACAGCTTGTAGACTACGGACAGCAGGCAGATCGGGCGATAGTTGCCAATGTCGTGCACGTCTCCCTTCTTGTACAGCAAGACGGTCTTGCTGGTCTTCCACTGAGATGGAACCTTGCATTCGGACAGGTAGCGTGTGAAGAGCCGCGCCAAGGTGTTGATGAGCGCTGGCGGGAGGTTCTTCAGGTGTTCAGCTCTGATCCTGTCAGGACCGGGTGCTGTACGTTTCTTCACCGACGAGATGGCGTGTCGGATCTCGGAAGGGAGAACAGAGGGGACGACGTATCCATCCTGCGGAAGATGGCGTAGGGGCAGGTGGACGTGGCTATCGAAGAGATCGGAGTAGAAGTCGTGGATGACTTTCTCCATGGTCCTTCTGGAAGAGGTGACGGTTCCGTCAGGACGTCGGAGAGCGGTCATCTTGGTCTTGAAGTTGGCGAAGTTCCGGCGGGCATTGCGGATGCTCAGCCCTGCCTCTGCTGCTTCAGCCAACACTTCCGCCCTTCTCTCCTTCAGATCTTCCTTTATCGCCGCTCTGCATAGCTTTGCAAGCTCGGACGTCAGTTGATAGTTGCCTGACGCTCGTGCTGCTCCACGCTGGCGTATCAGCTCGAGAGTTTCCGGAGACAGGCGTCTCTTGGTGGTCTTCAAGCTCTCGGCTCCCTTAGCACTATCGTGGAGATGGTGCACGAAGCGATCGTATTCCTCGTCGACGTTGTCCATGACGGCATCTTCCCAAAGGCCGGCAAGAGAGGTGTAAAGGTCCCAGTTGATGGTCGTTCTGGGACTCCTCTTCTTGAACTTCGCGGCCTTCTCTCCTTGACGCGAAAAGCGGAACCTCGCGCGAAGGAGGCGGTGGTCCGATCCCGTGTAGAACTTGGGGACAACGGAGACATCGGTCAGGCAATACTTACGATTGAAGATGATGTGGTCGATCTCGTTGTGGAACTGGCCACCGGGGGATTCCCAGGTCCATCGTAGGGAGGGAGGCTTCTGGAACTGCGAGTTTCCATGGATGGTCTTGGTCGACATGATAAACTCAGACAGCCTTTCACCTTGCTCGTTCCACTCCAAACCGTGGGTTCCGATGTGAAGTTCTTCCGGCGACCTTCGTGGCCCGATCTTGGCGTTGAAGTCGCCGACGATCACCTTGTAGAAGGTGTGATCTTCCTTATAGAACTTCTCCAGCTCCACGTAGAAGGCCTCGAGGTCTTCGTCGTCGTAGTCGGATGTTGGGGCATACGCGACGAACACAGTCAAGGCTGGCACGGAGCCACATCGCTTCAGTCGCAGACGTCCGATTCGGCTTGTCAGAGACTCGTACGAATCGATGTTCATGGCCAAGTGCGTGTTGACGAGGACACCAACGCCGCCTACTCCCCTGCTGTCGCATGTTCCGAGGAACAGTTCTTCTCCGGAGTCGTAGGCGGCGTGTAGGGGGTGGTGTCTTCTCGTCTCGGTCAGTCCGATGACGTCGTACTTGATCTTCCTGGCTTGCATCATCAGGTCCTCGACGGATGCTTCCGACGCAAGCGTGCGGGCGTTGTAAGTACAAATCGTCATCCTAGTCCTTCTCAGTTTGCGCAGCCTGGTTAGGCCCTGAGATTTTAGCAGCCTCTCCGTACTCGTCCTTCCCATCGCTGCAGAAATGGGGGCTCTTTCGGGGTCAGGGGAATGAGGCCCTTTAGTGCTGCTGTGTTTGACTTCCATACAACACGGGTAGCTAGTCAGGCTCTGTCGTGCGGGCGGGGTACTCCGGGCAGCCAGCCAGACTGCCCGAAGGGACGGGGCGAGACTTAAGGCGGCCTCGAATCGCCTTACATGTACTCCCAGTCTACCGAGTGCAAGCTTTTGGCCGAGCCGACACAGTTACAATCCGCACAGTCACGGACACATCCACGCACACAGTGCACGAACATGCCGCTCCCACGCACAAGGAACGCATCGACCCGACACAGCAGGAGCAAGGAGTCCATCCCCTGCATCCCACCTGCGTCTCTGGGCAGTACACGGTCGCATTTGGTTCGCGTTTAATTCCCCTATCCACCACCCGGGGACGCGCCACGTGGCCCTGCGACAAGCGGCCCGAGATCCCTCTTAACAAGAGAGCCCGAAGGCTCTCTATCGAGGGAGATCCGTGGATGTGAAAGTTTATGCTGAAGTAAATGGAGAAGAACCTTCTCATGAAATCCAAGCCGCAATTAATTTTATTGAGAAATGGGCTACAACTTGGGAACTTCCTTTGGCCGCAGAAAAATCGCATTGTCTTGTCATTCAGTCAAAGCATCAACACAATTCACCAACTTATAAGCTCAAGGACACAGATTTAAAGCACGTAGAAAACACCCGAGATTTGGGTTTCCATATATCTAGTGATCTAAGCTTCGATTCCCATTATAAGGCAATTGTTAAAAAGGCAAATTATCGTATTTACAACTTGTTCAAACAGCTCAAAACCAATGATTCCCTTGCACTTCTTCGTGCATATAAGACGTATATTAGGCCTGTTTTAGAGAGTGGTACTTCAGTGTTCAATCCGTTCAAAAAGAAAGACATTGCTCTTCTGGAAAGCGTACAGAACAACTTCACCCGAAAATTATTTTTAAGATGTTTTGGAACCAACTATGACAACATACCTAGAGGTCCAGACAGGGCCAAACAGCTTAAGTTACCTTGCCTCCGCAGTCGAAGGAAGATGATCGACACGACCATGATGTTTAAGATTCTTACAAACAGAATTTCAATAGATCCCACGCTATTATTTGGTGCACCTCTGACTACGAATAGGAGAGGCAACCTAAGGCTTTACCTTCCTGTTCCAAAATCGCAGGCGAGATCAAACTTCCTCACTTACAGAAATCTTAAGGGCTTGAATTTATTATTAGGTGAGGATGAGAACATCATAAACATGTCCGTGAGTTCGTTCAAGTCCTTAATGGTACGTAAAAAGTTATGTTAAACATGCTGTGTTTAGTTTTATGTTTGTTGTTGTATGTGTGATTTAGTATCTGTTTTTCTGTCATTACTTATGTAATGCATGACTATCTTCATGTCTGATAAATAAATAAATAATAAATATGTTCTGTAGTGTAATATATCTAAAAGAACTCCGCATAATGATGGCCGCCGGGCGGACAACAGCTATTCTTGCGCTGTCGAGGTGACAAACGGAAGTGGTCATTTCTGCGGAAGCACCTTACCAGAGATTTATTTATTTATTCGAGGCGTAGACATGAGTCTTCGCGTTACAAACTAACAACAAAAGAGCAGAACGAAAACAAGCAAATACGTAAACAAAACAGTTAGATATCAATTCTTGTTCTTGTGCTACGTTTTCAGCGCATGTCGTATTCCACAGCATCGAAAAATTTAACCAGCATGATACGTTCTAAAGGTACACGCAAGCAGGCCCGCCAGATCATCGTACCTCCCAATCAGCAAATTAAAATCCTTCAGGATCCTATACGTCAAAAAGTCTGACCTAACTCGCGTCCTTACTATTGAGATTCTAAGTTTGAGCTTCCCTCTTACGGATCTCGTTAGCATCCCATCAACGAATTCTAGTGCGTTGATGTTAAACTTATTGGCTAGGATTTTGTACATCATCAGAAGGTCGGCGGTTCTCCTTCTATTTCTCAGTGATGAAAGCCCAAAAAACAACGATCGTTGAGGGCTGTGGGGTATTTGGTTGTAGTCCATCGAATAACATCTCATCATAAGTTTCCTAGTGAAGTTGTTTTGTACGCTTTCCAAAAGGTCGGCATCCTTCTTCTTCGTTGGATTGAACACTGTAGTCCCTGATTCCACGGTCGGTCGCACATATGCTTTATAGGCACGTATATAGACTTCAGGGAGTTTGGATTTCAAAACCTTGAAGAGATTGTAAATTCGATAATTGGCCTGTTTCACCAAAACTCTGCAATGTTGAGAAAAACGTAGATCACTTATAATATTGTATCCGAGCTTCGTTCACTCTGTTGAGTGGCTCGCCATTAATTCTGTATGTCGGCATCCGAGTCTGGTTTCTGGGTCCAATCACGAAAAGACGAGTTGACCAGATAAAGTTAGGAGCAATTCACCTACTCCAGAGGGATTCATTCATTCATCTATTCATGCCAGTGCTATTGTTGAATCACGGTATACACACCGGAGGAGAGAAGAGAACAATTGGCTGAGAAATGCTTTAAAAAAACCAAAACTCAAGGTGAGAGAAGAGAGAAGTAGTTCTGAGAACTTGAAAAAAAAGAAAAAATTGATCCAAAAGAAAGAGAAAAAAGGTGCGCTAGAGCTCAACTGCAGCAAAGTCAGTATAAGAAGGCTTAAAAGGATTCCTTCTATTAGGATGGAACGGTTGGTTGGCGTCGGCGGGACCCGAACCAGGAAACTTGGAATTGGGTGTACGCGACAGTCTGCCGCAGGGGTGCACACGAAATTCTGTGCGTTAATTTTTTTAACGAAAAATTTTCGTTAAATTTCCTTTAAATTGTTAAATTTCGTTAAAAAATACAACTAGCTGCAAACGATTATTTCAAGTGAAAAATTAAGGAGAACCTCGTACGTTTCAACTTCAAGAGGTCAAGAGCTAAAGTTCAAGGAATGGAGTGTAACACTGCGATGTAAAATGAACTGTTCAACATCAACAAACACGGAAAAATGAACAATCGTTCAGCAACAAATCATCTACAGAGTGCGGAATAAGAACAGGTGTGGAATTACCATTCAAGATGATCACCGACAAGGCATCTTAAAATGTTCGATCAGTACCCGGAGGTACCCGGAGTTTCCCCCTTTCCTAGATCTTTTGTCCGACTGTTCTACGAGCATATACAATCTTGTGAGCACCAGCCCATTAAGTACAGAGAGAACTAATGAAGATACAATTAAAAGCCTATCAGTGGAATGTTAACGCGTTGTCGAATACACGAATTTAGAGTGCCTGATGTGTGAGACCAATCCATTTTTTGCAACGTTGGGACCGTGACACGGCTCGTGTCACACGGTCCCACACTGCCGAAAAGTGTTAACGTTCAGGAAAAATAGTTTCTCTGATTTTCGTTAATAGCGTTTTATAAAATCGTTTAAAATACGCCCAGCGTCCGGAAGCATTCCCTCCGCCTCAACTGTTCCAGATGGCGGATATTCTGGGATAAGCAGCGCCAGATGAGGACAGGCGTATCCAACGAGGAGGCTAGGCCAGTATCTTTGTGGAATCGTTGACGTGCCTGGGGAATTTCCATCTCCAAAATGCATTAACCCTTTCACGACACGCGCGATTTTCAACTGACTGCCGCATGGGACGGCGCACATTTTTCCCGCGCGCTGATAATTTGAATTATTTTATTTGCATTATTTATTAAATATGAAAAAACAGTAACAAAAGAAGTTACCCATGGACTATCTTGACCGTAGATATTAGTGGACTCACGATTATGTAATACTGTACCTTGATAATATTCCATGAACTATTTTTATGGTGGTGTCCGGCGACATCGTCGGACAATCGTGAAGGGGTTAAAGGGTAAAGACAAAGGATATTCTCATTCCATCCTTTATCCTTATCATTTAATACGTGGCAAATTCAATTTCTTTGAGAGCGCGGCGCATTCTAGTTCTGCGGGATATCGTGGAGGCGTTTTGGTATTTGTCCGTACAATAGCTTCCTGTGGCCAGTAGATGATGAACTCAACGTTCCCCTTTCCAGACAAGTCTAGTACCAATTCACCGACCCCAGAGAGGTTGAAGGTTGGTTTGACCTGGGAGGAAAATTTGGAAAAAAAATACGAGAACCCTGGTATAGGTTGTACGCGATAGCCGGCACCTCCTCCGTCTGCGCTACACACACCCATAAAATACATTATTTTCAAAAAATTTAGAACAAATTCATGAAAGGACAAGGATAAAGGATAAAGGACGGCGTTATTCAATCCCTTTGGGATGTGCCGATCCGCCTACTTCTACGGGATGTTGTGGAGGCGGTTTGAATGCGTATTTGGCCATACAATGACTTGCGGTGTCCAGCCGATGAACAAGTCAGCGCTTTATCCTTCCCAGACATACTGGTACCAATTCACCGACCTCGGAGGGATGGAAGGCTTGGTTGGCCTAGAAATCCGAACCAGGAACCTGGTATCGGGTGCAGGCGACAGTCAGCGCCTCCTTCGACTGCGCCACACGCGCCCAAATTCATGAAAAAATTCATGCAATTCATGCAGATTTTAATATTTTTTTAGAAACAGTCCTAATCGGGAGGATGAGACCTGCAACATTATAGGCTGCTAAGAGTAAATGTGATAAACTCACTGAAAAAAATTCGTTAAAAATTCCGTTAGACTTCTAAAAATTTCCGTTAAGTCGTTAAGCCAGATTTTAACGAAAAAATGCCGTTAATTCGTTAAATCGTTAACCGTTAAATGTGCACCCCTGGTCTGTAGATTTGCGTTGCGCCCATACGGAGTGGTTAATCCTGGGGAGAGGTCGATATAATGATCGATATTGACTGGGCGGTGGTTAATCTCCACTTCTTGTAAAACTCATCGGCGACTACTGTATTCGATCGACTCCCTTTGCACTTTTCAACTCTGGGGAAAATTCGATAATATAGGTCGACATCGATCGCCTGTTCAATAATGTTCACTTTCTGTGAAGTGTGTTCTGCGGCCATCATTTCCGGATCGAATAGGTGGACAGAGGGACGGACACATACACTCGCCTTTTTCTGAATGTCAGGATCGGATGGGAAGTCGTTACCTGTTTTCTGAGGCAGGCTTCAGATTGGCAAATACGTGCCATATTCTTCAAAGAGGTTCTTCCACCAAGTACTTGACAGTCTAGGCTGGATGGACGTATCTCGGAATGGAAAGCAGTTCGACATCTCTTTTGTGAATATCTTGGGGTCATTATAAAGTGTGTGGTCATTATAAAGGTTAAAAATACCATAAAGTTTGAAAAGACGTTCTTTTCTTAGGCCGATCAGTAGCTTTCAGACTAGTTGATGGGTTAATCATCCGTATGTGATGGCCTTTCAGTGGAATGCGGCGGTATTTCACTCCGTGCCTTCAGAACGTCTTTCTTTCTCGGAAGAAACAACTAGCTGCATTGGGGTCAAGGACACCCGTCGAGTCAGTCTCGGCATCAGAATGATGTCCTTCCTCATATTAAGGGACTGATGCTGAACTATAGTGATAGTGAGGAAAGGTCTCATGTCGAAGTTCGGTATTGTCCTCGGCGTGAATGTGCTTCTCATTACCGTCATCACATCCTCTATGCTTTTCTGCCATCCGGTCCAAAGTGGCCACGAGTCTTTGATCTGTTGAGAACTTTAAGAGCAACTGTTAGGAATACTCTACTGCTTCCACGGTGCCGGTTGGGTGCAGCATACACACCTTCTGTTCCAAGAACGCATAGTTATCTTAGATTGAGTCGTACGTAAGGTGGCCCCAAATGATATCGAGACAGTTGTTTTAGTACTAGTCGGCAATGTGGCCGGTATGGGGATGAGCCAGCCAATTAAGGCACCGACCTAACACATTCTCTGGGTTCTTCTTCCGCTCGATACGACTGGGTTGAGTATAAGCTATCGCTCAGTGCTGGAAGTTGTTAGCTTCGATGGCCAACGGTGTTAAAATTGCCCGCAACCCGGAGGCCTGCCCTTGGTCAGCTACGTACCCTCATTGGCTGACGCGGATGAGTCCGCTCTGATCAACGGTAGCTCATTTGCCTCGTTTACCTGCGTCAGCCACGGCCGAATCCAGCTGGGGTACGACCAGGAGTGAAGGTGTACGGGAGGTACTATGATGGGTGTGTTTTTGCCTCACCACATTGTCGACCATTACCGGTGTTTCTTAAGGTGTCGTTAGAAGAAGAGAAACAATTATTGTTCGTTGAAGTGTTCGAGTTAATTTCTTTTAGACTCAGTGGCTGGTACTGATGTTTTGAGCTGTTAAAACGATGTTTTGCTGCGATCAAAACTCGAGCGCCAGACAGGACTCAAACCCGCACCACCTGCTAATTTGACTCTACACCACTACACCAACGGCGCCATTTGGTCAAACAAGCTTAAAAACATTGCAGACAACATAGTGTACTGATGTACTGACTGCCGTTAAAAGCACAGTTGATGGAGGCAATATAGCTCTGACGAGCTGGCAGAAGTGGCATCCAGATGCCTTCTGCTTAGCCGGATTCAACCTATTTCCCTAGCCCCTTCAAAACGGGGAACATAGCCTCCACCAGCTTTCTTGAAATGCCGAAAATTGCCCAGAAATAATGACGGGCAGGTGTTCCGCGCATAAAACGACACCCGTTCTCCGATAATGTGGTCACGTACCTCGATCTGCTCGATTACCCAGTCCTCGCATTCGGCGTCACCCCGATTTCGTAGAACCCGCAGCGCTAATGTCTCGGACTGGCAAAGTCCATGAGCTGAAATTGTTTGGACAATTGGCAAAGAACAGGCCAAGGCGAAATTAGTGTACCTCTATCTGAGAAGTTGTCGAAGATACAGCCAGTTTCCTGTTGGTTACAATGCACAGAGTTGAAGAACGTCGGAAAGCAGTTCTCTCCAAGCATGTAGATACCGCGGCACACTGTAATAGGTTTTTGAAAACTGCTCAACAGAATTACGTCTATTTGTTACAGTCTAAAGTGGCCGTTACAGAGATTCTAAGCTACTGCAAGATAAGGTACTTTCTTCGAAACTTTTGTGCTGGCCGAGACTCGAACCAGCATCCTCTGCCTCCTAAGCAGGATGCTACGCCGTTACATCATCACCGCTGTAAGGCCTTCAGCTCCACCGTTTTCCATCAGCTGGCTCATCCAGGTATTAAGGTGCGAGTACTGATAGGGCGTTATAACGAGGATCATGTAGCGCTCAGGCAAAACAGCGCCAATGGTGTAACGGGGAAGCAAGCAGGGAAGGGAAGTTCGATTCTCAACTGATGCAGGAATTTTGTACGCAATATTACGCAACAATTACCCAGAGTGATTGTTATGGAGTAAACTATGGATTTGAAAGGATGAGCACCTTAACGGCTATGTTACAACGAAGCGAAAAGTGTCGATGAGGCAGTAAATGCTGTTTAAAATTTGACAGTCACGTCTATACGGCGCTTCGCCTGATAACGCGTAGCAGCACTCTCAAAACCCTTTACCTGAAGGCACATTCATCTATATCTTTAGATTACAAAGAATATCGAACTTCGATAGATGCCATTTTCACGTCGAATTAGGCACGCACTTTTCAAATCAAAGTGGACATTCTTTTGAGCTAGTTTGAAGATTTTTGAAATAAAGCGAACTGTTCCAAATTGAAATGACCTTTAGGCAGGTTAAACTACAAACTCAATAAAATGGTTAAAATAACGTTGGTCCAAGGAAAATATGGTAAAACTTTCTTCGAAATTTTTTTAGTTTACCTACTCCAATAATGTAATGACTTTAAAAAATTTTATTTTTAAAGAAGATACAATAGCTTTAAAATTGTTATTAAGCACAACAGAGAATCAAGCCTGTAGCGCATTAAAAGATCAGATCATGGCAAGGTCAGAACATGCACTCAGAAAGTTCGCCGCAACTTTTTGAGTGCATGTTCTGACCTTGTCATGATCTGGTCTTTTGATGTGACACATGTTATTTGATTGGTAGTGTAAATGGCACCTAAACTAACCATCAAACTGAATATATGCGTGATCTCAACATTGTTTTTTATATCTATATCAGTAGATGTCAAACTCCATGCAAGAAGAAATTCTGCTGTCAATAAGCAAGCTTAGCAGCTATCGCTATGCTTCGTTCTTTCGCTGGTTAGCTCCTAGGAGCCTTATCAGGAGAGGGCATCACATATCTCTTATCCTTTGGTGTGGATTGTTAGTCCCTGGATGTCTCCCACTGTCAGACTTTTGTTACTGGAAAAAAAGCATTTGCAAACTCTATCGTTTTCCTTGTCAATGATCGCGACCAGTCCCATCATATCCCTTCTGCACTGTCGTCTTTGGTCTATTAAATGAATGGATATTTTCTTCAGTTTTATATTAGCTTTTTTCTCTAGTTTTGGCAATTCTTGATATTGAAGGGTTTACTGTTGAGTTTGTTTGAGTTAAGAGGTTGCCTACTGTTCATTGTTGTTGTACTGTGCTGTTATACTAGCGCGCCTTTTGGCGCATAAATAAATAAATAAATAAATAGGATACATATCACGACGCCTTAAACGAGGGCGTAGAGCAATCTTTTTTTGAAGTTTTTTAAAATTTGCTACATTTTTGCTTTTTAAAACAATCTTTGAACCACTATATTTATTAGAAAATGACTTAAAAAATAAAAATTTTATCAAATTTCAAGCAACATATTGTGTGGGTCACTCAAAACTTTAAAGAAGGTTACACTAAAAATTCTAACCTTTTTAGAGAGTCTCTAATTTAATGCAGAAGAAACTCATGTCAATTTAGAAGAGTTCGCTCTAGGTCCAAATGTCTTAGGCTAGTTCCACTGAGCGTCCAATTTGATTTGAGAAGAATTCAGTTGTGAAATGGTATACATTCCTTGTTTTTTGGTTAGGGTGGGTTGATGGAACGAAAAAACCAGTGTTTTATCCTTGATAGTAGTTGGTGTCAACCAAGAAAGATGAACGGCTCGGCCTGGAAGCGATTTAATCACACAATCGCTCCTAAATGGGCGGAAGAAATGACTTCTCTTGTGCGCTGCTCCATATTCTCTTGTGGGCTGTTCCTATAGGGTCACTCAAATAGCAAATAGCACATAATTTTTACGAAAAAGGTGGTAAGTAAAGGATAATGACAAATCTTACTCGAACACAACTGCTCGTGCGCCCACGACACTTCGTCACCAGGCTCCGTGCAGTTACCAAGAGGCACGAATGTCTCTGAAAGAAGTTGGCTAGTGCAGATAATTCAGCGTAAGGAACTGTTCTATCAGAAGCTGATCATTTCGACTCAAAGCCAGTCTATCGATCCACTTTTTGCTCATCTGAAGCAATAAATCTTCTACTAAACCAATCATTGCCAACGGTATCAAGTACCGTTTAAGGAGTGCTGGTTTCAATAAAGATTCACTTTCTATTTGAGCAGATCGCCTCTAAATGCTCTACTATGTTCTTAACTGAAAAAAAAACACGGATAATTAATAAGTTGTAATTCGATTTTGGTGCGATCCTTCTCTACCTTCAGAAATACAAGCTGTTTTGGAAGGAAACTTTGGGTATTTTGAAGATCCATGTTCTGGTCGCAGGAAGGACTTTTTCTATTAATACTTGAAGGCAGAACTCTTGCTGGCAACTATCCGATTTCCGGCCACAAACCCAGGGCGCATCCCTTTGGGGGTCTAAATCCTTCGTCGACCTCCACGGGGCCTGTGTCGCTGAAGGGCACGGTACGCGATGGAACAGCTCGTGAAAGCGGCTGGGTTGACGTGGATTTACGCCGTTGCTTAAGAGCGTTCTCCAGCGTGGTTCGTATCAGCTCGCACTCCTGGTTACAGTACGGCTCAAAGTTGTCCTGAAAGTAAGGATCTAGTCTGAAGCTACTAAGAAATTTCTCAGCGGAACAATCACCTCATTAACCGTATCGGCTAGAGCTTTCAGCTGAGGCTCGGGCGTTGGATTGACGAAGCCTCTGGAAGCCTCATCAGGTGTCTAAAAGTGTTTCTTCATTAAGTAGCAGGAAGACCGAGGTCTATACTTGGACGTGAAATGATCTTATAGAGATTGTCTTAAAAAAGCACTGTTTGAAAGGTGATAACTGCCAGCAAAGGTACAGAAGAACTCAAGAGCTCATATGAAAGCGCATGAAAATGAAAATTTTCTAACATAGAAGTGGTAGGGGTGCATCATGCACTCTTGCTAATTTTTTCGTTTTAGACTCGATAGATTTTTTTCCATAAGGGAACCGCATCGATTGATTTGTGCTTCTTTTGAAGTGTGGAACTTAAAAACACACTACTGCTTGCTTCTAAACGCGGGTATTGGGTTCTAACGTTATTGCTTGTAAGGTTTTAGTGTTTTAAGAGTTATATAAAAGCGGAGGTCGGCGAAGATTCTGTGACATGCGAATAGTCAAGATTGCGCCATGCGTCCATCTTTCACTTAGCCTCGATTGGCTGCATGGTGCATTGGCTGAATGCTCTTTACGGTCTTGTTATTGAATGACCACATTAATCTGTACTGCATGTCTTTTTAACATTTAGAACTTACAGTTTATTAGAACGTGCGGCAAAATGCGGGGTATTCTAAAAGGTATAAGCGCCATATAAAACGTTATACCACTGCTGCTGGTCAGTGTTTTGGAGATGTTAAGGATTCACATAAAGCTGTAATACACTGCTTGTCGCGAACAGCGCAATCAAGGGGGTTTTACACTGTCAAGTGCACTGTCAAGTTCTAAACGTCAAAAGAACTACACAGCACAGGTTACTCAGGTCAAATCACAACAACATTGTAGCAACCATTCAGCCGATGCAAATTCAATCAGTCCTGAAATGAAAGGTTTCAGATGGGGCTGGCGCAATCTTGACCTATTGCATGTCACAGAGTTTTCGCTGTCCTGTGCTTTTATATGAGTCTTAAAAGTATTCAAAAGCTCCACCAGCAGCAGTGTTAGAACATTTCAAACAGTACCTGCATTTTTAGGATACCCTGCACTTTACCGCAATCTGAGGCATGTTTTTAAATTTTAAGCTTTAAAAAAACATAAATCAGTCAGTACGGACAATTTATGTAGAAATTATGACAAGTATCCAAGCGAAACCCAATCAATCGAGTGTAAAATGTCAAAAATCCGGCGAGTGCCTGCCGCAACCCTTATAGCTCATATGTCAGAACATTTCTATTTTCTTACGCTTCCATATGAGCTTTAGCACCTTTAGTGACAGCAAGGTTACCACCTGTATAGGCGTCTTGCCTCTTCGCCTTCCGATACTGATTTTCTGTTTAGTGATGAAAATAGAAATTCCACCGAGGAAGTCCTTATAATTAGTTGTGTGCAAGAACCAATTGTGATAATAATAATAGCCATAGGATCACAGTGCTCAAGAAATGTTTCACTAAACCTCAGCCATGTAAAGTTGATTCCGAGCACCAACACCCTCCAAGATGCGGTATTTCTCGCCGAGCGAGAATGTCCTGCATGACGACGATCCAATCCTAAATACGATAATAAAAGCAGAGTACATATTATATTTCCACCAAAAAAGTGATCCTTAATTTTAGATGTTTTGAAAAAACTGTAAAGCCAATGCTAGAGCACGCGAAACAACCACTCTGTGACTCTCCCCTTTTTCATTAGGTCCTTTGTCATTTAGCAATATAGCGGCGTAAAGAGGAAAGCATGCATGTTGTTTGGCTTCATGACAGAGGTCTACAGCGGCAATTGTCCTTGTTGCTCAGCAGGAAGAAGTAGGGAGATGCGGAAGCCTTTGCATCTGCAATTTCTGCAACTCGAGAGGGCCGATGATAGTAGCGAACAGCACTAGGGGCTCCAAGAGAAGGTACAGGCGTAAGAGATGCTATAGTAGGTTATGGGCTAGAGATCACCCAAAACACAATGTTCATCAAGTAGGAGAACTGCACTGAATGCAATCTGGACTGGCAAAAAGAGATCATCAAGACCGTGGAGAAACTCTGACAAATATGAGAATAAAAGTCGGCACTACTCACTCACATTCTACCTCTATGGGATGTCGTGGAGCCAATTTGAATGCGAACTAGGGATGTCGACCGATTTACCTTACTATAGAAATAATATTCGAGAAATAATATAGATTATAATAATATTCGACAATCTACCATCTCCGGAGAGATGGAAGACTTCGTCGGCCTGGGAAATCGGAGCCAAAACGGAGTGTCGGATTGAGCGCACCCGACAGCCAACAAATCATACGACTACGCTATCCGGTGCCCAGCGACTGGTATAGCTTACATGAGAAATTTGCGGGGAAAAGAGTGTGTTTTTCTGCTTTGCAAAGCGAGGTGTGTTGAGAAGGAAACTAGATAAATTACTGCAGTGTTCGACCATTAACTTCATGAACAAACGACAAACGAACTTCCGAAAGCTGCCCCGCTTCCTCATCGGCTTCGATGCCTCATCGGTATCCGCTGAGTCCGTTCCGTTCGCCTGAAATCGGTTTTTGAGGTCTGGTGCGCTGCCTGGCGTACGAGGACAAACAAAAGCGTTTTTCTGCCGCGGAACCGGGTGGCCCGAAAGGAATCGAGTGAGAAAAGGTGTCATGAAAAGGTCTTGGAAGATTTCGTCTCTACCGTTTCTGGTGTTCAGATCGGTCACCCTGAGTGATCAGTAGCACAAACTGGTCATGTCTATCCGTAGGTAGATTATAATAATATTCGACAGGACTATATTGTACTGTAATATATTATACACCAGACGTTCAGCGGCCTAGCGGCTGCCAAACGTCTGGTTGGGGGCTTCGCCCCCAAACCCCGAGAATAGAACAACCCCAATCTTCCTCCTTTCTTCTTTAGGCCTTCTTACAGTAAAATACTGGCTTTACTATATAGATTAGTGCAGTGGGATATGGTAGGGCAGAATTTTCATTGCGCTTATGAAGCCCATCCACCCTCCATCACACGCATGCGATTTATTCTCCGAAGCGCTCGTTCTCTACGTGTCGAGAAACAAGTAATGAGAGTCCCAATCCGGTGCTTAATCAGCAAAAGCATAATTAAAATTAATCGGTATTGGTCGACACCGCTTACTGTCCCCGACGGCAATAATACTCCTCCGAATCCCGTGGTCGCTCTCTTTCTACTATAGTTGCGCCCGAATGAATATTCGAGCATTCGAATTCGAATATTCGTATACGAACGTTCGAAAAAACGGAATTTTCGAATGTATTCGAATTCAAATGCTCGAAAAAACGCGATCTTCGAATGTATTCGAATTCGAATGCTCGAAAAAACGCTATTTTCGAGTGTTATTCGAATTCGAGTGCTCGAAAATCGTCGCTATTCGAATATATTCGGTTATTCGAAATTTTTGGGAGAGCACAACTATATTTTCTACCCCCCCCCCTCCCGAAATACTTCCTTTCCTATGTGCTGGCAAAGAAACGGAGTGATATAGTGAGGAGCACGCATATGTGACACTGAGTACACTGAGTGCAGAAGGAGTGTGACACTCCTGCACTCTGACGCACGTGCCACGACTTCTGTAAGCCGAAATCCGGCACACACTGAACGATGTTGAGGGAAAATGCTGGTCCCCCCCCCCCCTTATTCGTGCTCCCCCCTCTTATGGTCCCCCTTTGTTGGTCCTCTCTTATTGGTGGCCCTTACTCGGAATCCCTACGCAAGTTGGACAACGTCTTCAGCGCGTCTTCTGAATCCCTACGTACGTCGAGCGACATCTTCAGCACGCCTTCTTAATCCCTTCGCACGTTGAACGACATCTAGCGCAGGTCTTCTGAATCTTGACTCACGACGTCTCTTCTGAATCCCTACGCACGATAGACGACATCATCAGCACGTCTTCTGAATTCAGACGCACCTGAACGACGTCAGCGGCACGCCTCCTGGATCCCTACGCTCTGCACTCGATCCCCTTCATACCCTGACGCGTTGCCCCTTGAATATCTCGTAAACTTGGACGATCAGCCGCCAAGGATATAGTTCGCCAGCAATCGCCCATGGTTACGCTCAAAGAAAGCCCGGCTGGCATACGCCGCACTGAAGTAGGCATCTTTTGGCTTCAATCCCCCTCCCCGTGACGGACACGTGACATTAGCCGATTATATATAGTAGGATAGGATTGCATAAGACCTAGTCCTGCCCGTCCGTCTGTCGCTGAATCCATCAGCTCAAAACTGATGGCGGTTGGACTGACTTCACAGCGCATGTATAGAATCAGCCAGGCGATCAATGTTGGATACGACCCTTGTATGGGTTTCTCAGGGACGATTTCAAACAATTAGGCACTCTTCCAAGACGAAATCAGACTGCACACCCTTTCAAATTAAAACAGGCTTCTCACGGATTAAGCTGGAGATCCTCCGAGAAAGACAGGACAATTTTTCGTTCAAGCCAAACATAGTTTGAGTTTCTTTGATTTTATAATTCGCCTGTCCCAGTAAGTGAAATCAAAACAATTGAAATAAAATCACTTTCCTTAAAAAATCATTTTTAAGGAAAGTTGTGGTTTATTGCTTCTTTTATAAGAGTGCATCATGCACTCTTCCAATTGCGATTTTTATTTGATTGTTCGAAAAAATTTTGTTTTCATGGATTTCACCCAGTCAACGGTGCAACAAAACTGTTGTAGAAAACACATTTACTCACTTGGTTGCTTAAAGTAAGCAGTATTTACACTATAGGACAAACAGCAGTCACGGCGAGTTAGACAAGCGCATCATGGCGCGACCTTTCGTTTTATTGTGTTCAATTTTACGTTTCAGCGCTTTAAAATAAGTTTTAAACAATCACTTCTCTTTGAAAAACAGAAAAATTCGTCAACTTCAATCACCGCCTTTATCAAATATGTGTGGCGAGTAAGTCAGAAATTTCCATTGAAAAGCTTCCAAATTGACATGAAACGTGTCCAATTTCTTTGGAAGAATGCTCAATTTGGCACTTTGACGCGAAAATATTATATTGGCAGTTGGGCAAAATTCAGATTATTGAAGGTGCTCACCTCTAGCTCCTCGATGATGATGAAACTAGAATTGATGAGAATAGTGAACTCGTCCACGTTTTCGCCTGGAAGCTAACTGTCGGTATGATATGATGGAGTGGGTATCAGATTTTTTACTCCTATTTTATTATTTCCGATCCAAATTGAATGCCAGTTGTTACTGCAGATTCTTATCACATACCCTCCGACCGTATGCTTCTGGGTGTCGATGTTGAATCGGAAGAAACTGCATGTGCCAGAGCCGACAAAGCTATCAGGAGGGTGCGACCGCAGCACGTCATACTGAAATAAATCTGCTAACGTTGTAGAAGCCCAACAGAAACAGCTGTGTATGGAGATGAAGAGCTCCTCGAAACGAAAAACGATCTAGCACAAGTAGGCCTCTACACATCTTGGAAAGCTTGTTGTTAGGTCGAAATATTCATCTCCTACTGGGGCTTTCGGCTTTGAGATTCTTTCAGGACCCTTCTGAAGCACCTCCTCTTCTTGGAGGATCGCTGTGAATCTCTTCGTGGTTTGTTGGATCCCCTTTCCCACAAAAGAGCAAGATGCGAGTTCTACAAAAAAACAATGTCGTATAAATCGATAATATCGATCTTTGCTCAGAATGAATTATTTGAGTCGAGAATCAATCGCACGAAGTTGTTAGGACGCGAACGAGCTTCACTGTAAACGAAAGAGTGCGGCACTAGTCAATTAAAAACGATACCATAAACAAAAAAAATCTTACATTCGTCTCGTTCCTACCCTTAAACGAATGTAAGAAATGTCATATGGAATGCGCCACGCATTCTACTTCTACGAGAAGTCGTGGAGGCATTTGAGCTGCGAATTCGGTTCAAACATTGACAAGTGCTGGTTAGCAGGTCAAAAGTCGGATTTCAATACTTCTCAGACAAGTTTAAACTCGATCAATCAATTCAACAACGGCTCAACGGAGGTACGGAAGGGCTTATTAGCCTGGGTCGAATCGTGATTGGGTCCCGGAGTCGATTCTGGGTGTTCGCAAGAGCCACATCTCCTCGAAGTGCGCCGATGATGTCGCAGTAGAAAGGACGTAGAAGCATACGGGCATACGGATAATAATAAAGTATAAAGGTCAGTACAATCGGCATTAGCTAGACTCTTTGTGGAATGCGCCACACATTGCACTTCTACGTAGTATCATGGCTGCAATTTCAGAGTGTATTTGACGTATGTTTATAAAAAATGTCACATCAGAGAGGCGATTTAATGGTACTTGGCCTATACAATGACATGCGCGGCTAGTCAGTGGGTAAATCAGCGCTCTGTCCTTCCCAGGCAAGTCTCATACCATTTCTTCTACAGTAGAAAATATGTTGTAAAAGGATACTATATATATATATATATATATATATATATATATAAATGTATATATATATCCTTTTACCACATATTTTCTATATATATGTATATAATACATTTTATTATATTTATATATATATATATATATTTTCTATATATATAATATGTGGTACAAGGATTGCTTGGTCTAAGCGGATAATCCTAGCCAAGGTCTTGCTCCGTCGACTGCGCTACCTTATGCCTACTTTTCGTTTATGTTTATAGAATAGAAGGAAATAGTAATTAAGAATAAATAAATATTGAAAGATCTCATGTTATCGTGAACAGTTAATTCTGATGAACACAATCGGAGAGACACATATTAGAGACTTCGGAAAGAATAAAGGGGATAGTTGCAGACAGGGTTCCTACTTGTCGTTTGATGTAGTGACGAGTGACGTTTGATGACGAGTGACGTAAAGTCATAGCGCTTTCAAGTGAAGAACTCTGAGCTCTAAGGCCAGAAATAAAGCTTCAAACTTGCAGAGTGTTTCCGAAGTCGAGATCGCTCCTATGGTCATGCTAAGTGTGATGGAGCTTCACGTTAATTTCTTAGACTGCTGAAACAAAGTCGAGAGCGTTTTTTGAAGCATTTGCAGCATATATGTGGTCAGAAGGCGTACTATTTGCATTTCGAGACCTCAGTGTGCTCGGTAGTTTCCACGGAGACGCAGTGTTCGTAGTACGCTTATTGGCTCATATTGCACAACGTGAGCTCCGACACGTCTCAATCTCATTGCACTTCTCCGTTTATGTAAAAACCACCAGAAAAGTGGACTTGGAAAGGGTGTGGCTTATCAAGCTTCACTTATGCTACTACAGCCTTCCCGCTCCCCCTCGTTATAACGCGTTTGAAGGGACCGGAGAAAATCCGCATTAAAACTTGAACGACGTGCTAACGGAGCTGACCTTTTTGGAGTCTTTTACGCGTAGATTTATTTAGAATCGCATACAATGGCTAAATATGGCTTTAGTAATGAAATATGCACCATGTGGAGAGTATGGAGGCAAAGAACACCTTTAGATTATTGATGAAGTCTTGTCCTTCAGAGATACTCCCTGCTATATGCATAAGTATGACAGATAAGTCTGAGGAATTACGAATACCAGAGGTAAGTCAGGGTTCGAGCCTCGTTTCACGCTAGAATTTTGATTGCAACGAAGCATCGCCACAAGGTTTGGCTACTTGCTAAGAGCGAGCATCACCTCCGACATTTGCGGAACTCTCGTTCAACATTTCTCCTGCTTGAGAATCGAATGGGAATTTGAATGGTGTGTCTGAAACGGGATATCCAAAAGTCGGGGACGCATTGCTATTCGGGAATGGTAGGAAATTTTGAAAATTGTCCCAGAAACCGAAAAACAGAAAACAAAGTTTGTCAGAAATCAGAAAATTTCGAAATTGTCGGTTAAGCTACATTATATTACCTAAAGATGCACCTTGTTTCTAAAAAAGCATTTTTACTAATAACCTACACATCTACACCCTTTCATGTCAATTCGACATTTATCGACGTACTCTAGATAGGTTTGAAATCAAACTCTACACCTACCAATTAAAAAGGGGAGCGGTGTGTGATTAAAGCAATGCCTCTTTTTTGAAAATTTATAATTTACTCAAAGCAGTGAATTGAGTGCAGTGCGTGAAATTTTATGAAATTTTGATTTCTGCAGTTAAAATAACGAATTAAATATTCCACATTCAACTGTCCATGAACCTTGGCATGTTCTTTATTTGTACTGTAGGATCTCGTGTAAAGCTGTTGAGCCAAGATTGGTATACTTCTTTATTTGGCTTACTTTCGGCCTAACCGCCTTCTTCAGAGCCTGGAGAAGACAAAAGATGTTTAGGAAATTACCCGCCCAAGGATCATTTCAAGTTACAGAAGTCCCAGGAGCAAGTGCTAGAATGAAATGAAGAGGGGAGACAGACAACTCAGTGACCTTATGAAACAGCCGAGAAACTGCTAAGTCACCTTCGGATGGATGAATGAGACTCTCGCTTCGGGCCACATCCTCGGCGACCTTCTGGTTGGCGCCTTCCTGTGAGGGTGATGTCGGCAAATGGAGCCACCTCTTTGATAACGGCCACCCGCTTCTCTTTCCTGTTGATTGCGGAGCTTTTGAATCCGCAACTCCTCCAGGTCTTCCGCACTACGATATTGGACACGCGTTCTAAGATCGTCACCTCGTAACTTGAAATGATCCTTGGGCGGGTAAGTTCCCCAACTCCTTTGCCTTTTCCAGGCTCTGAAGAAGGTGGTTACGCCGAAATGTAAGGCGAACAAAGAAGTATACTAATCTCGGCTTAACAGCTTCACACGAGATCCTACAGTACGAATTAAATATCAGTTCAACACGGAGGCAATCATTGAGTGTATAAAAAGAAGAGATCAGACCATGCTCACGTCTTGATCCGCACGATTTTTTTAAATTGATAAAAACTGCTTATTGGAACGGCAAAAAGGCTACAATACCGCTCCTGTCTTTTGGTTTTTGGGCGGAATAGACGGAAAAAAACCGCCGTTTCCGCCGCTTTTCCATAACTCCCTTCAAAGTGCTTCGATCAGAAAATAAACGCAACCATCCGAATCCACGCTGGATGATCTATCCAACGATGTAAGTAGCATGCAGCGTTTCTTAAAAAAGTTGATTCGGTGACCTACATAGTCTCGACGGCGGCGGCCTCCCTTCGTCGCTCGAGATAATTGCTCCCACAGGGAATCTCTCCCTGGCTGGTCGGAGTAAGCACTTTCTGAGCAAATTTCTCGTCTTGCGCTTGTGGTCTGCATAGTACACTTTTCCGTAGCTAATAAAAAATTGCGATCATTTTGATCTACTTTTTTTTTAATTTTCCTAATCTAGTCCTCCAGATTTTTGGAAATTGCCCGATTTCATGGGCTGCCTCTTGGTCTCGGTTTCGTCCACGAAAACTGAAAATTCAATATTCAACTGAACTATAGATAATTCGCAATGTAGCCTAGGGAAAGCGATCACAGTAAAGTAGTTCGAAAACTATCGGCTGCTAAAGCCGCCTGCCGGGTCAATTGTTGATAGAAAATGGGATTTTTGCCAAACCAAGTGGACAATAGAAGCCTGGATTTTAGGAGGACGGACCACAAAATGAGAGGTTCACGGCAGTGCTCTGTCACCTTCCACCTGTGACCTTCTTGGCTTGGTAGTGGATTTTAACACATGTAAACAAGCGGCCAAACCTCATAGGAGGTGCGAAATGGCTCCAGCACAATTTCGGCTGAAAAGTTGTTCCAGAATGGAAAACTTTTTCAACCAGTGATTTTCCCAATGAATTCTGAGTCGAATAATGTTACTTTCTAAACTTTTCCACTACTTTCACTGTTTTCTGAAATTCTGTGATAGCTCGGCTGACCGTGTGGTGCGGTCTGAGCCACGATTAGGTCGACCGCCGCTCTACCAGTGTAGTGACCTCGCGCGACCCCCTTGATGTCCAATGCCACCCAGTAGGCTACGCCTCTGAAGGACCATTGTACTCCGGCTACTTATTGATTTTCTGCAAATAAGAACTCGATTAGGTTTTTTAAAAATTAAAGTTATCACTCATAATTAGAAAATCTCCACTAAAAAATCAATCAAATCTCCACTGCACCACTGAGTGGTCATATTGTACTATTTTATTTAATTTTGTACTACTTTATTTATTTTTTAAAGCTTTGCATTGAAAATATGAAATCGAAGATCCTTGATCCTAGTTTTAGCCTACATCTCTCAGAGGAGCCCGTATTTTTCTTAAAAGCTTTACATTGAAAAATTACATTTCAGGTTTCTATAAGGTTAATTTTTTAGATGAAGCATGTCTTTCCCTATGCTGAGAGATACTGAGGGAAGCAGCTAATTTTTTTCAAATTTTCAATGCAAAGCTTTTAAGAAGAGCTTTTTTCTTTTGAAAATTAAATAAAATAGTACAAAATTAAATAGAATAGTACAATATGACCATTCAGTGGTGCTGGGAGATTTTCTAATTATGAGTGATAACTTTGATTTTTAAAAAACCTAATTGAGTTCTTATTTGCGGAAAATCAATAAGTAGCCGGAGTGCAATGGACCTTCAGAGGCGGTAGCCTACTGGGTGGCATTGGACATCAAGGGGGTCGCGTGAGGTCACTACTCTGGTAGAGCGGCGGCCGACCTAATCGTGGCTCAGACCGCACCCCACGGTCAGGCGAGCTATCACAGAATTTTAGAAAATGTTAAAGTAGTGGAAAAGTTTAGAAAGTAACATTATTCGACTCAGAATTCACTGGGGAAATCACTGGTTGAGAAAGTTTTCCATTCTGGAACAACTTTTTCAGCCGAAATTGTGCTGGAGCCATTTCGCACCTCCTATGAAGTTTGGCCGCTTGTTTACATGTGTTAAAATCCACTACCAAGCCAAGAAGGTCACAGGTGGAAGGTGACAGAGCACTGCCGTGAACCTCTCATTTTGTGGTCCGTCCTCCTAAAATCCAGGCTTCTATCGTCCACTTGGTTTGGCAAAAATCCCATTTTCTATCAACAATTGACCCGGTAGGCGGCTTTAGCAGCCGATAGTTTTCGAACTACTTTACTGTGATCGCTTTCCCTAGGCTACATTGCGAATTATCTATAGTTCAGTTGAATATTGAATTTTCAGTTTTCGTGGACGAAACCGAGACCAAGAGGCAGCCCATGAAATCGGGCAATTTCCAAAAATCTGGAGGACTAGATGAGGAAAATTTTAGAAAAAAGTAGATCAAAATGATCGCAATTTTTTATTATCTACGGAAACGTGTACTATGCAGAGCGTACCACAAGCGCAAGACGAGAAATTTGCTCAGAAAGTGCTTACTCCGACCAGCCAGGGAGAGATTCCCTGTGGGAGCAATTATCTCGAGCGACGAAGGGAGGCCGCCGCCGTCGAGACTATGTAGGTCACCGAATCAACTTTTTTAAGAAACGCTGTATGCTACCTACATCGTTGGATAGATCATCCAGCGTGGATTCGGATGGTTGCTTTTATTTTCTGATCGAAACACTTTGAAGGGAGTTATGGAAAAGCGGCGGAAACGGCGGTTTTTTCCGTCTGTTCCGCCCAAAAACCAAAAGACAGGAGTGGTATTGTATGTGCATTTTCTATGATTATTTTTGCAGTGCCATTTACTAGTACGTAACTGTTAGGGGGGGGGCAGAAGTAATGAGACAAAATGAAAAAAATCTTTATCTCTTTATAACCCAATTACAACTCAACGATGCTGAGGAGTGTATTTGCCATTAAGGGCAAGGACCTTGCTGCCATTGCTCAGCCAACTTCCTGATCCCATCCTTCCAGAACTGCTTGAGCCTGGTGTTGATCAACTGCTCGATATGGTTGTCAAAGACTGTTTGGGTTCTTGTGTCCCTTCCGACTAGGAAGTCCTGTAGGCTCAAGTAGTAGTGGTAGTTGCATGGAGAGATGTCCAGCGAATACGGTGGGTGAGGCATGTGAACGTAGCCCAGCTGGCCAAGCTTATCCGTGGTCACTTGTTCCCGATGGGGTGCGGTGTTGTCGAAGAGGAGAACCTTCTTGAAGCACTGCAAATGAATAAGAGCGAGTCGCCGGCCCATCTCCTCTATTTCGTTCACCATGGCCTTGGAGTTCATCGCGGTGCTCTTGGGAAACAGCCTCCTGTAAACCGATCCATGAGCGCAGACCCAAAAGCTCCAAAGATGCTTCTCGCCGTGAACATCTCGCCGAACGAAGGTCGGTAACAATTCACCAGGCCTCACCCAGACTCGCTGCTTGGCAGGGTTAAGGTAGAAGACGTACTTCTCATCTTGCGTGAATATTGAGCCCAGGCTGCTCGGGGTTGGGAATTGGGAAAGATTTGCGCGACACAGGTCGACTCGTCAGACTGGGGTTTCGTCATGAGACAGGCTGGGGTTTTTGGCATGCTTCTGGAAAGGGCGGAAGTGGTAACTTTTCAGATGGGCTTCAGTAAGTAGCATACAAACATACAAATACAACAAGTACGAATCCAGACTCCAGCCACGAGATATATGGACACGGCATGGGGTGTCTCATTACTTTTGGCCCCCCCCCTAATACATACATGTAAGAAAATGTTTATTTCAAATCAAAGGAAAATCGAGATGCTTGAGTGTACGTGACCATCTACCTTCTAAACAAGCTGAAAATAGTAATGGATTGTCCTAAGACAAAAACTTCGACTTTCTTAGCGGGTGCCTTGTTCGATGTAGAACACGATCGTTTTGCTTTGGAAGATGATCAGTTTGATTTCAAAGAACTCTTACCTATTTTGAAGCGTATCCACTACAAGGTGTGAAGCGTCCAAATTGACGAGAAGATGGTATGTATAAGTAGAAATGTGGTATGCATAAGAAAGAGAGAGCCATTTTAGGGGGCAGTCATAGTTAATATGAATTCCTGTGCCATATATCATGCTCTCCTTGAAAAATTTTAATAAACAATGGATCTCAGCAAATTTACTTTAGGAGGTCTCGAGATCTCAAGAATGCCGCGATGCTGTTTAGCTTTTCTAGCTCCCACTGCGTAACTATTTTGTTGATTAGCTGAACGATTGCAGGAATGTGAGGCAGCTGAATAATCAGCGAAGTGGCTCATTTGGATTCGGAGCGGCAGCTAGGGAGATGCATTTTGGGTGATGCCAAGTCTAAAATAATGCCGCCGTGTCATAATTCTTGGCAAAGCAAAATGTCTTACACTGTGGAGTGATGTGAGTTGTCCGTTCTGATAGCGAATACTGTACTACAGTGGAGTTATTTTGTCAAAATGAGGACCAGAGTCAGCTGATCGTCGGCTGATCGACTATTGTAAGTTTGAAAAACTTCATCATTTCAACTTAATTTCAAATATAAATTGAACACTCTTCATGTTGCCACTTCATCGCGGTGAAGGGGTGAACATAACTTTAGTGATGGCTAACGGCACAAATCGTCACGCAGTACGCGACGCCTTGTCGTGTATGGGCGACTCTCATGTATCCCTTGTCAGGAACATGTGAGTAACCAGACCACCGCCATGGCTCAAACAACTGAACCCGTGCCCCAGTCCTCCGCGCGCCGGAGGACTGACTGCCTTCTACGACGTCGGTTGCATCCACCTACGGCGAGGGGCCTTCTAGTCTCGGAGTTGAACTATTACGACGTCGTTGGAATTGGAGTACCGGAAACCCCCTCCCACCACAACACGGAAACTGCAAACTCATCTGAACTTATATGTAGCTGTCGTACGATCGCATCTAAACAGGATCTTCGAACACTGCCTTCCGCAACGCCGCAACACGCTTTGCAGGAAACGAAAGGCAGAACGGAAAACACAAGAAGGACCGCCAACAACGAGCTTCTCATTACCGGAGCAAAGGTGGGCAGAAAGAATATTGGCTGAGTTGGATTTCTCGTCAATTCGACAGTGCACCATCTAGTAGACTCTTACAAGATCATCAGTCCACGAGTAGCTATTCTGTGTCTGGAAACCAAAGACCGAGGAACCAAAGAAAGAAGAAAAGGAGGAATTCTACAAGCTATTCAAAAGGACTGTCAACGACGAGATGAGCTACTACAAAGTTGTTGTTGGGGACTTTAACGCTACCGTCAGTACGAATGACCATGACGAATGGAACGCAATTTATGGTCAACTAGTGGTGTGACACGGGACTCGTAAGGTTAAATGGAGTCGTCTACAATAGATCGACTCCTACGTCTATCTGGAAAGAGAGCTGAACATGGATAACGACATCGCTCCTGAAATCGCCCGCAGGAGACGCGCAGCATGGGAAACCTTCAGTTCGATTCGAGAAGTCACCGATCAGGTCAAGGGCCTCGATATTCAACACCTCTGTACTGCCTGCGATGTGTTACGCGACGGAAACCTCGCCCTGCAACAAGACCATCGTCAGAGCAATGCAAACTACGCATCGTGCACGGGAGAGATGTCTTCTGAGGACAAACCTTCGTCAGCAATGACAAGAAGGCCTACGAAGCTCGGAGCTAAGGGAGAAGTCGCAATTAGCAGACCCGCTGCAGTACATGAAGAAGTCCAGATATAACACTGGACCGGATACCTGATTCGACGAAAGGACGATATGTGGAGACTCCGTGTCACAGAATGGCTCCCAAGAAGCCATAGAAGACAACTGGGACGACCGCCAACGGGATAGGCAGACTCATTCTCAAAATCTTTCAGGGAGCGGAGTCTGCCTTACGGTATGCAAGCTGCCAGAGATCGAGCGGTCTGGAAGAGTTGTGGTCCCCGCTGAGAAGACCTCCAGCCGACAAAAGGACCACAAAGTATCAAAGTAAGTAAGTATAAATTAAATAAATTATATATCAGTATAAATAAACTATTAGGTTGTAACGAAATAAATGGCACTGGCTCGCGCCATTTTTTGGCGCGTCTTTACGCGTTTGATCAAGAACAAACCGTAACATGTGGCATATCACTTAGAAGCGCAAACTTTGCTCTACCGATGAGTACCAAATTTTCTATGTAAAAGTGGGAAAACTTCAGAGTTTTATTGACTTTTTTGCAGATGGACAAAAGGGTAGTCCGAGGCATTTACATGTATAAATTCAAGCTGGGCACTACAGCTAAGGAGGCGGACGAGAAGATCAACGCCGCATTCGGTCAAGGATGTTCCACAATTCGGACGGCGTATCGTTGGTATCAGAAGTTCCGGAATGGAGATGAGAGCTTGGAAGGGCATGAAGGTCGTGGGATGCATAGTGATGTTGATGAGGACAAGCTGAGAGATGTGGTAGAGGAGGATCCACACAAAGGTACCAGGGAGATAGCGAAGGTTGTTGGCGTCAGTCATAACACAGCTGCTCGGCATCTGAAGGAAATTGGAAAGACCAAAAAGCTGGAAAGATGGGTGCCCCACGAGCTGTCTGAGGAGCAAAGAAACCGACGATATGAGATCTCGTCCGCACTGCTTCTACGGAACGAAACGGACCCATTCCTTGATCGCATCGTAACCTGTGACGAGAAATGGATAACGTACGACAACAGGCGACGATCGGCACAGTGGGTGGACAGCGATGAGAGCCCCAAGGTTTTTGCGAAGCCGGAATTGCACCAAAAGAAAGTAATGGTG
This sequence comes from Heligmosomoides polygyrus bakeri, assembly GCA_947359475.1. Taxonomy (NCBI): domain Eukaryota; kingdom Metazoa; phylum Nematoda; class Chromadorea; order Rhabditida; family Heligmosomidae; genus Heligmosomoides; species Heligmosomoides polygyrus. Next base: position 20,144,784 of record OX375868.1, read on the forward strand.
ACAGTATGGTGGTGTTCGCTGGGAATTATTCACCGCAGCTTCCTCCCTCCCGGTGACGTCACGGCAGAGAAGTACTGCATTGAAATTGAAGAAATGATGAAAAAGTTGAAGGATATCCGGCCGGCCTTGGTAAACCGAAGGCGAGGTCTCCTTCTGCACGACAATGCTCGCCCCCATGTAGCACGAATGACGTTGCAGAAATTGAATGAGCTGAGCATTGAAACTCTACCACATCCTCCGTTTTCTCCCGACCTCTCTCCAACAGACTACCATTTCTTCAAGCATCTTGGCGACTTCTTGGTAGGGAAAATATTCAAATACCAACAGGACGCCGAAAGTGCCTTCGAAGATTTCGTCAATTCCAGAACTTCTGATTTTTATGCTACTGGGATAAAAAAGCTTTTGTCACGTTGGCAAAGATGTGTAGAATCAGATGGTTTTTATTTCGATTAATAGTCCTGTCTACAAGCCGAGATATTAACTGTTTAAATTCACAGCGGTTCAGTGCCATTTATTTCGTTACAACCTAATATTAAAACTGAACATAAATATAAAATAAAGTTTTTTTAGCACTTTACGTTTATTAAACATTGAAATTGTCAAAATTTGAATTAGTAAATTAATAATTTTACAAATCCAAAAACGTTATAGCACTTTCCTCTCCACTGATGAGACAGCGAGAAGGTGCTATACCAAAAAAGGCTCGCCTGAAGATAGGTGGGTGAAACGAACCATTTTAGAAAAAGAATATGTGCAACTTTTTCTTGCATTTTCAATTTTCTTTATTAAGAAATGAATCCACAACTGATTTGATTCCTAGGTTATTCTAAGGTATTGAACAATTGACCATAGCGTCCATGTGCAAACAACGAGAAATTTGAGGCAATTTTGGTTGAGAGCTACCCTCCCATTCGGAAACGACGTGGCTACCCATCTTTCAGGTCAACATTTTCAGACACTTGTTCTAAACCAAAGTTTTAAATAAAAAATCAAAGCTTCTCCCTTCGCAATACCTCGGCATTTTATGTTCTTCAAGTGCTAGTATTCTGCTAAACGAGGTTATTATGGTGAATCTTCTTTATTTATTCGTGGCCCAAACTTTCGACGAGATTCGCCGTCTTCAGAGGCCTGAACGTCGTGCAAGATTGAAGTTGCACTCTAACAGCCAGCAAATCCGAAAGCAAAGAGGGCCCCACCAAAGCACCTCATTGAGAAGAATAAACTGACAATTCGATCCATAAAGAATGCTGACGTCAGTCTGCGTTAGTAAGGTTAGTGAGTACGAGGGAGACTTACCGCAGCGGTCGTATACCACATATGGAATGATAACGCCCTGCACGTCGTCCTCCATTCTATAGCTCACACGCACGACGCACCTTTTGCACCACGTTTAGGCTTCTGAAGACGACGATCTCGTCGAAACGTTGGGCAACGGATAAATGAATATGATTCACCATGATAACCTCGTTTGGCACAATACTATAACTTGAAGTTTTAAATAATTTTCATATTGAAATGTTGCCAAGTGCAATAGACATCGCGAAAAAAATGTTGTGTTGTGTGATGTTGGAAAGGACAATCTGTACTAATGGAATGGCACTAGCATTAACTTTATCAAATTTGTCTTGTGATCGACACTGCTGCTTAGGCAGGAGATGTAACAAAACCAGTTTATAAAAGACTTGAGATCTGCTACGGGTGAACTGTGTGTTAGTACCGCTTACGCTATTGAACGAATTTGACGAGTGCATAAAGCAGTTTCTAGTGGAAGCCATTGTGAAGGCCAAACAGTATTTTTTAGAATTTGAAATAGCCCAGGAACATTTTCTGATTGAGTTGTGGATGTTGTGACACCGATGAAATTTTGACGGCCGGATGCTTATGCCAAAATTTCTATATCATGCTATTCTCTGCTTTCTGAAGAATTTCGGCCATTTTACCAGAAAACAGAAAAATTAACTCAAAATAACCAGAAAATCAGAAAACAGAAATTCCGCTGACTTCTGGTTGGTAGATCAGTCGGAAGAGGTGCCTGCTGTGCGTGAATCAAAGCTCTTGATTCGAATTTTTCGCAAAGAATAGCCAAGCCTTTCATCCTTCGTGGGTCGGTGAGTTGGTAGTACACTTGCCTGGGAAGGATAAAACACCGGCTTATATATTGGCTGGCCACCTTAATTCATTGTATAATGAAGCCAAGTACACATAAAAAGCTCTCCACGACGGCCGGTAAAAGCAGAATGCGTGGGCCAGAAATATTAATTACCGATTTATTTCACCCTTTCAACCAAATGTTTTCTTGCCAGAAACGCGACTAACTGGAACTGTTCCGATATGGAGGCACAGGTCTTAAACATTAGATATAATTCTTAAAATTCAACTGAGAAGGAATAAACTTCTAACGCCAGGCGGTGCAGCTGGTGTAATGGCGTACATTCCCGCCCGGTCAGAGGGAGGTGCGGGTTCGAGTCCCGCCTGGCGCTAGAAGTTTTGATCGCAACAAAACATCGTTGTGACAGCTTACAACCTCGATACCAGCCAACTGAGACTTGAAGAAAGTGATTTGAATTGAGAAGAAATACTTGGATATTGAAGGATGAGGAATAACAAACACCCAAAAATCTGCTGCGGAGATGTATAGGATTCTCCTGCAGCGAATACCACATGCGAATCTTTGGTCGCGCCGCGCCTGGCACATTGACTTTTGTTCGAATTGAATGAATAGAGCTCATTTGTTGACAAATATTTGCCTTTTGAGGCCGTGATTACGATCAGAAAAATAGGCAGGTGTCTGCTGAAAATTGTATAGGAGACCAATCCGTAGCACCCGATAATAGTCGCTGTCGAGTTTATAAAGCATTAAGCAGAAACGAGGGAAAAAGTGGGTGGTCCGTCTTCATGAATCTCCTCATGTAATTCTTGTACCACTATGACTGCTGTTGTTCTGCTTCAGAGCTGACAGTTATCCAGACCTTTAACACAGTGAATCTATTACTCATATTCTAGCTTCTTATTCTATACTCTTTTTTTGTTCTGAGTATTTTGTTCGCTGATGTGCTCAGTACTGTTTCCACTTTCAGATATATACGGCTCACAATTGCAGTTGGGCATAATTCGGTTTCTATACATGCATAATCGAGAAGAAGCGTGGACGGACGGATAAATGACTTGGTTGGCCTAGGCAGTACTAAAAACCTTGAGTCGGAGTGAGCATGACAGCAGGTGCCTCCTCCGACTCCGCTACCATGTGCGCACTAAGGGAGGTCGGATTATATAGGTAAATACGAGGGAGGAGGTGGGCGCTGATCAGTCCTCTTCGGGAAAGATTAGAATTTTTTCTCACATTGATTGTTGTGAAGGTTCTTTGAGCGTATGCCTGTTCCATAATGTAAGCAATGGTAGCCAGCCGTTAGAGGTGATGTACATAGAAGCCAGATAAGATGAGAAGGCTTGTGGCCCTGGGCATGAAATAAATCGAAAATCAAATCAAGATGCGTGCGAGAACAAATGTCACAGCTCCACTCAATGCCAACCTAGCAGAGCTAATACAGGTTAAAATGTGTTTGGTGGAAAATGTGCTTATCAGTAAGCTCCGCTCTAACTGAAGTTACTTGACGTGACGATGAAAAGGTCATCACCATTACGTCAAAATCGTTTCCGATAGCATTCTTTCGAAGAGAAGAACAGATTTTACGGCTATTCTTCTTCTTGGCGCCTCGGCAAGACAAATTCGATTTACTTCCCTTCGTACTGGGTTGATCGAGAAGTCTTGAAAGGGTTTTTATTTTTCTTCTTTATTTCTTTACTGAGTAAACAATGTAAATCAATTATTGATAGTCACCACAGTAAAGCACCTAATGGGCTGGTTAGCCATCCCCTTCTCGCAGATCTGGGGAAGTTAGGAGCCACCGACCGACTTAATCCTTCATCCTTTGTGAAACCTTTCTTAGCCGAGAATACATTTAGGGAGCGGAGGAAGTGGTGAGCTGAGTGGGCTACAGCAGGAGAAAATGGCGGAACGGTCTCCTAGCTCAGGTCATCGACTTTTTGGTCGGTCGTTTTAGCTACATGGGGTCTGGCGTCATCATGAAGAACGACCATTGAAGGTCTTCTTGGTCCCAGCAGCTTCTAGTCCTAGAAGCACATTGAATTCGACTTTGCTTGCGCAGGCCGTTCTTCTCCTCGAAGTAGCCAAACGGCACGGTGTACGTTGGAGTCGTAGAGAACCCTGCTTTCATCTGCGGGAACCAGATCTTCCAAAAATTTCTTGAGAGGCAAGCGGAGAAAAAGAGGCTGGCAGATGAACATTTGGGTGAAAACTCAAAACTATCACTCAAAACATGCGAGATCTGTCGTGTCACCACTTTTCAGTAGCCGAGAGCTTGGAGGCGGCTGACGACCGTCGATAGGATACATACAAGTCTTGTCGCAAAACTCAGGGTGGTAGCCTCTTAATCCTCCTTGGCAATGTCGGGAACGGAGGGGGCGTTTCACTACTTGGGGCGTCTTTGAAGTTCGTGTTTGCCTAGCGCTCTTCATGTCTAAGGGAGGTCAATGAGCGTCCGTGGCAGTTTTTAAAGTGACCTATTTAGGGTTGAAGGAGACTAAATGAGAAGCACCGTAGTGGTTTTCAAATTTCCTGCGAACATCTGGGTAGGTCAAAAACTGCAAAAAGCCGTGTCACTTCAGTGCGGACCGGACCGATAAAGCAAAACTGAGGTCTGGAACTGCCATGTCGTGGTTAAATCTAACCAGCAAAAGGTTTGGGGCTGCAACGGTACAGCGATCTCACAATTTGCTTGTTAGCGATACAGTAACCGAAGTGGAACATTAAGGTGCGCCGCTCACGAGAGAGCCGTCTGGATGGCCGAGTGGGTGCGGGGCGGGCTTGCAGAGAAGGGTCGTGGGTTCGGATCAGGTGGTTGGGATTCCGGATTGTTGGGCTGTCTGACTGCTTTTTTGCCGATGTAAATTGAACCTTTGAACACTGTAGTGTACCATACTGACGTATTAACCTTATTTTAACCAGTATGATACGATTTAACAACGATGCTGCCAATCTGCCTCATCACTTTCTGCTAATCGAATGTTAGAGACTTGTACTCTCACGACTATGGAAATCGAAAGTAATTTTAGCATATGCTTCTATTTACTATTTTGAGATAGAAAGTAGTGCACAAAAAATAGAAAAGGGAATGCCAGATTTGTGGTCAGCAGCTTAAATAGTTTCCGTAGGCGAGGTTATCATGACTTCGCCATTCTTACTCACGACACCCACAGTAACCTACCCTGGTCAGCCGTCATCTATTGTAGTAACACCAAGAGCGTGTGCCAGATTCGTGAACACCGCCCCAATCAACTATCAAGACAAAGTTTGACGGAATTTCGTTCTCTACCTACGAAGTCATGAGGCTTACTACATACAAGTACCTACATTTGCAATGTCGTCCCCTTCCCCCCCCCCCCCACTTACCAGTATGCAGGTGTGGCCGGTCTCGATCATGTTCGTAAATGTGGTTAAAATGAGAATTTTTTTAATATTTAAAATTTTAAAAACAAGCAGAGATCTTTACAAAAGGATCATAACGTTGCAGCAGCTAACAAGAGCTTCCCCAGCGAGACAAGCATGGTTTTTTAGGAACACGACGTAGCTCTAAGCAACGAAAGCATGACTTTTTCAAATCCGACAAAAGGTCAAAAAAGAGTTAGAAAATGAAAACGGTGTCTGGCCGAGGTCAAAACGAAATTTACATTTACAAAAACGAAAGGCAGTCCGCAAAACCCTGTCCCGGATTCGAACCCTACCTTCTCCTGTAAGACTGATTGGCTACCTACACGCCCTCCCGCGTAGCGTACAGTGAATGATTCATTTGAATGTACCCTCCAGCCTCCATGAGGAAACCTATCAAATTGTCAGATTTCTACCATCTAACTATAATCCGGCGCACCTCAATGTTCCACTTCGGTTACCGTACCGCTAACAAGCAAATTGTGAGTTCGCTATAATTCCGCTGCTATTGCAGCCCCAAATCTTTTTCAGGTTAGATTCTAGTCACGAGATGGCAGTTCCAGGCGTAGTATTGCTTTATCGGCCCGCACTGAAGTGATACGGCTTTTTGCAATTTTTGACCTACCCAGATGTCCGCAAAAAAGTTGAAATCCACTACGGTGCTTTTCAGACAACCCCTACAACCCTCAATGGGTCGCTTTGAAGATGCTACGGACGCTCATTGACCTCCCTCCAAATGGAACTTACTGGGCCACTCTGGCACTCTATGGGGACAACTGATGATGTTTCTCCTGGTAGCTCGAACTACTCGACAATAGACAACACCTTAGATAGCGTAACTTTCAGTAATTACTCCATCGAATAATTCATAAAACGTTAGTAACTGGAAAAAAGTGTTGTGGTACTTTTACGGCAGAGATAATGGAAGCCAAAACTTTAGACAATATTGTAGGTTTGAAAACATTGCGCAATAGGGATTTTTTTTGCTTACATCTTTCAGCTTTCTACGCTCTCACTTGTGAATGGTGAACAGGGATGTGTGAATTTTTAGGAAGAAATAAGAATAGGACCACCTCTACACAGTTTTAGGCAAAATTTGTTTCATGCAATTAAGGATTTTTTTGCTAGAACTTTTCACGTCTCACTATTGAGTTGCTTTCGGTTGAAAACCTCAATAGTGCGAGAATGGCAAGTAAGATCAGTACATATTCACCAAAATTAAGATGCTGCCATTTCCAAGATTCCAATATGCTTTTCAAGAAGAACGAAGTCTTCTTGAAAAGCATATTGGATAAAATATCGATGGTTAGCTGAATGAGAAATGCCGATTTGTTCAGGCAGCTGACGGCAGTCTATTGCGAAGGGTCCGTCAGCGAGTGTGTGTGTACCTTGCCAAACAGCGATGATTCATGTGATTTTTATTCCTGTGCCCTTAAACACACGCACGTACGGAAGATAAGGAAATCGCCATCGGAAATGACCCATTATTCAGGGTGTCTAGATAACCTGGAGCAAAAACATTGATTACGTAGTGCGTTGTGACGGCCTGTTTCGTTGATGGCACGGACCAGATTCATCTATCTCGGGGTAGAAGCAAAGAAATCATTGTGGGTATGCGGAAATACCCTCGACAATCGTTGAGCGCCCTTTACCTAACAGAATACCGGAAACGGTACGGTATATGATGATTACCACACTGTTCCGCCTTCTGCCATGTATACCCCTGGATTTAATCGCTGATGATTGGATCCCAGGTAGAATGGCTGACCAAAGCAAAGAGCAGCGCTGACTTTTTTTTGCACTTCTCGGCTCCCTGCCTCTATAGGACGGCTTAAAAGGGCATCAGCCGTCGTTGTGAGCAAAAGTGCTGCAGGTCTTGTTAGATAGGGTAGTCGGAAGAGGATACGACGTCATGTGCACTTCGAATCTAAGGTTCTTTGCTCGGATCTCGCGTATGCTAATTAAGTTTTCCATCCCACGGGGGTGAGCGGATTGGTACCTGACTTCCCTGAGAAGGAAACCCTGACTTGCTCATCGGCTGTCCACCACAAGTCATTGTATGGGCCAAATACGTTTTCAAATCGCTTCCACAACAACACGTAAAAGTAGAATGCGTGGCGCACAAGGTATTAATTGAAGCTGCCTTTTATTGTTTGCAAAAAGGCTATTACGCATTAAACGATCTGGCATGGTTTGTTAACAATTTATAACATGATGCCACTTCTTAATGATTTTTACTCAATATTTCTTTCCAACTCGTAGTTATTTTATTAATGGGAGATCCACCCTTTTCAAAAGCCGAAAGCGAATTCCTGAAATTTTCCAAGAAACATGTGTTGCCAGACTCACTAAGACAACACAAAACAGTCAATGAAGGATACCTGCAAGAACCTCACTAGTATTTTGTTTAGTTAGAGAACATGTTGCCCTAATCGTATCCTTGTGTGTGTTTGTTCTACTAATCAAGCCAGTGGGCTCCGAATTTTATTTTTGAATAGTGCTGCTTTATTGCTTGGAATGTTAAGCACAAGTAAAAAAAAAGGAACGGCGATAAAACCTTGAACCAAGAGAACACACAGAAAATCTTCGAAATTGAGGTCTGGAAGAGGATAACATGGCGAGCATCGCCGCAAGTGAATGAGGTGGCTTGGAAGGAAAATAGGGTACGGCCGGGCGGTGATTTGCTGGTGTGAATAGGGACCGACCGAAACGAGCCGAAAATGCCGGAACCTGACCGCTGAATATGCAATATGGAAGCACGGTTCTAACATGACGCCGACCGGTCCAAGAGCAAACAGAAAAAAGGCGAATCTGTCGGCGCTCTGTCCGGTCAACTGGGACCGCGCCACCCTCCCCCGCCACCGCAACCGAACGACGGCTGCGCCGTCGGTGGCTAGGCGACCGAGAATCCGCTGGGGGCGGAGGACGTGGCGAATTCTACCTCAGTGACTCACGGTCGCCTCATTTATTGCAATTCTCCATTTATATGTCAAATTGGACAATTTTCGAATCAAATCGGACACTGCTCTAGGCGAGTTTTATGCTTCAGAAGTCAAAACGAATTCCCACAAGATGAGTTTTTTCCACATTAAAACACAGACTATCCGACAGACTTAGATTAATTTTTTGTTAAGGTAAAATTCATTATAAGTCTCTGAAATTTTCAATTTTCTTGCCACAATAAGTGAACACACTGTTTGAAATTTTATAAAAATTTAATTTTTAAAGAAAAACAATTAACTATTTTTTAACAAACAAAAGCTCAATCGTTTGGTGAATTAAAAGAAAAAATCACGCCATGCACTCAGCTAGTTCGTCGTTATTTTTATTTAATTGATAGAAATTCCTGTTCGTGTAGAAAAATACGGGTTGAAGTGGTACTCAAAAACAGTCGTAAAAAATGCAAGTAGTTTTGCATCCTGTTTTAAGCAAGCAGCATTTACACGACCAATGAACAAAAAATAAAATAAAGTGAATGTATGGCGTGATCTCTTCCTTTGGTATGTTGTAAAAATACTGGAATTGAAATCTACAACAACAGGTAATCTATCATTCTTTATAGAAAAAATTGTATAAAATTTTAAGCGGTGTATTCGCTTTCTGGGAACGAAACTGATGAGTTTTAAAATTTCACAAAAAGTTTCTCCAAGTTTTCCTGAAACACAATTATTCTTAAAGCGTTGGAGAGTTTCTAGTCGTCTAGAAAACGGTCACCTTAATTTGCTTGATGTTCAGTTTGATTTCTAAAACGTCAGGCTAGCTTTGAAGTGCCAGATTTCTTTTGAAAAATGTGACCAATTTGAAGTGAAAAAGAAATTTATTGTTGAATTGCTTATGGTTTAGTATTGTGCTTCCTTGTTGGTTCTGTCTTGTTTTATTGTCCATATGTTATATCACCTTAGCACAAAGAGGTCAATCCATCTGTGAAATGCGCCACACATTCTGCTTCGACGAAATGAGGGACAACTATGCAGTGCCAGTGCCGTGTCGTAAAAGTAAAGTGCGTGGGCCTAACTCACCATGAGAAGGTGATTGGTTGAAGTCGCTCTTAATTCTTTTATCTTTTATCTGCAAGAAATTCATACTTTGCGTCGTGTTGGTAATGGTCCTGGCAATATGCACGTTATGTTATGTACAGAGATAACTAAGCAGACAAATCAATAAAAGATAAAAGGATAAAAGATGACATTGGTTATTCCCCACTGACGATGCTCACGCACTTACTTCTAGGTGATATCATGGAATGCGTGTTTGATCTGTGCAGTAAGTAACCATGGCAATCCGATCGACAAGTCAGTGCGTTATCCTATCCAGACAAGACTGGTAGCAATTCACATACCCAGGAGGGGTAGAAGGCTTGCTTGGCCTTCTACCCCTCCTGGGTATGTGAATTGCTGTTTGGCCCGAAGAACCCAATTTTGGGTGCACGCCACAGACGGCGTCTCCTTCTGTTGCGTTACCACGCTTCCAGCCATGCAATAATAAATAATTAATAATGCGTAGAAAAATGCAAAACTAATTTTGCTTGCACAGCGTTTCAAACGAAGAATAGCCATAAAGTATGTCCATCGTTCTGAAGGAATGCAAAATATCGATCGAACAACGCATAACCTCACTAACAGCAATTTGCAGCCGAAGGAGGTGTCGGCTATCCCACGCGGCAGATTTGGTTCGAACTTCCGCCCAGGCCATCCAAGTCCTTTATCCTATCGGAGAATTGGAACCAGAGTTGGCTGGGAATGAAAAAGCGCCGAATCGTTCAACTTCTGGCCACCGCAAGTCATTGTACGGTCATGTATGTACGCAACCAAATACGTCTCCACGAAATCTCGTAGAAGTAGAATGCGTGGTGCATCCCAAAGAGAATTTAGTAACGCCGTCCTTTATCTATCAAGAAAATGTGTGGAAGGTTAAAAGGATAAAGGATAAAGGACGGCGTTACTCAATCCCTTCTGGGATGCGCCAGCGCATTCTACTTCTACGGAATGCCGTGGAGGCGACATGAATGCGTATTTGGCCATACAATGACTTGCGGTGGCCAGCCGATGAACAAGTCAGCGCTCTATCCTTCCCAGACAAGTCTGGTACCAATTGACCGACCCCGGAGGGATGGAAGGCTTGGTTGGCCTGGGCGGGAAATCCGAACCAGGAACCTGGTATCGGGTGCACGCGACAGTCGCGCCTCCTCCGACTGCGCTACACGCGCCCGTGTGGAAGGATAGTTAAATGGAAAGCAGTTGACTATTTAGAAATTTTTTCAGTGAAGAAAAATGACTTTATTGCAAGAAGTGTTTCGCAAGTTGGTTATCAACGACTAAATCACCAAAAGGATAACGAATATTAGGCGCGAGTACAGGTTGCAGAGGCTGGATTCTAGTCAAATGGGAACTTCTTGCAGCCGCATCGTTCACCAATCGGTAGCGAAACGGACTTGATGCTTTCGTCCGCTCCTTCGTCACAGTCCGTTAGTAGAACCACCTCAAATACCAACTCTTTGAAGTCGGGAGGACTTCGGCTTAACAGTGCTTTGGATTCCTCACCTGAATTCCAGTGGCGATCAATGCACATGCGGAGCTGTTCTGAACTCTGTGTGGAAACGTGTAGGTGCCGCTCTGAAATGAGGATGAATAGGCTATGAGGGCTTTCTTATAACGATATTTTTCCCGAAGCTTTCTACAATTTGCGTTCAACCTTTGTAGCTGATAATAATAACGAATAAACAAAAAAGTAGCTGCCGTCGCTAACTAATTCTTCTTGGGATATGCCACGCCTTCTATTTCTACGCAATGTCGTGGATGCAATTTGATTGCGTGCTTAGCCTATTCAATAATGTGATGGTCAGCTAGTTAGTCAACATGTCAGTCTTTATCCTTCTTAGAATAGTCTGGTACCATCTCGTCGATCTCTTGAAGTATGGTAGACTTGTTTGAAATTGGTGGGCGGGAAACCAGAACCAGGAACCTGGAATAGGGTCCACACCACGCTGGCGCTTCCTCCAACTGCGCTATCACGCGCTCCTTCTGAAGAGTAGTGGGATAAAATTCATCAGGAAAGAAAGGATTAGGAAGAACTATGTATAGAAAAATCAACTAGGTGGTGCTCACTTATTTTACATGTTTAAATTTGTTCTGGCACATCTCCTAGTTGGGAGGTACAACCTCAAACTGTCAGCTGCGTATTTACTCTTGCATCCATCCCACCGCAGGGGAGCGGTGTAGCGCAGTCAGAGGAGGCACCAGTTGTCATGTTTATCTCGAGGTGCCTCAGATGGAATTTTCACAAGTATTTCGTAACCTAACAAACTTGCATGGGAAGGATGAAACACGGGCTTCTATATCGAATGGCGACAACCAGTTACTGTTCAGATATGCATCCAATTTCTTCTATGACTCGCCTAAGAGGTAGAATGTGCGGTGTGTCCCCCAAGAGGGATTGATACACTTTGTCCTTTATCCCTTGTCTTTTGTCGAGCCATCTCCACCGCTAAATTTTCGCAAGAGCGTTCACATCATTAGACAGGTGTTGCAGGCTTCGGACAAATTCGGGGGGGGGGGTGGGGGATTGTGAGCATAAGCAAGCCTTGCCTCCTCCCGACCAGGATAGATTCCTGCTGTGGTGTAAGCAAAAAGAAGGCCATTTAAAGGCTTTGATGACACTGCTTCCCCAACGACTGTTAGATGGATTGTAACTACATCCTTAGTATTTTAAGGTGATCTAAATATGTATAAAGGTAGGACACTTACAAAGTGATAAAAGATTAAAATTAAAATTAAAACCGCAGCAGTACTCCTTCTGTCTAGCAGAGACGTATGTTGCCAATCGCAAGATTCAATATATAAGATCCGATGTTGAGATGAGTTTCGCTAATTCATTTGAAAGTTCTTGATGTGATGTATTTCTGCCTACGCACTTCAGAAGTCTTACAGTAACCCCTACACACGGGGATCTCCACCACTCCACGACACTTCTTCCCGTTGTGATCTGTCAGCACCAGCGGATTCATTCCGGGTATCTTCTGCAGAAAGTACTCGCATTTGCTCTTCGACGAGACTTCAGGTGGTGCTGCCTAAAAAGTGAAAGCGAATGAAAAACTCGTGAAAAAATGGCGAGATATTGGTGAATTTTGAATTTGATTCGGTCATACAATGGAAGATGAAGATTAGTCTTCAATAAAAGGAAGAAAACAATCAATGTTGATAGGTTGGTGAGGATAACATAGATGTGGCGTGGGATCAAACAGCGCTGCTATCCTAATAGGTTCGCATCCTGTTTGGAAATCAAGGGGTTCGAGTTTTTGAGTCCCACCTGGTGCAAGAGTTTTGATCACAACACAACGTCCGTCCGTCTTCTAATCAGGCTCTGTAAAAGCCGATATGTGTTTTAAAAACCTATAGAAATTGTTTCAGTCTGCTGCAGTCTGGTTTAGCCCTAATCTCGATCTTGAAGACATCGGCTGTTAGGCGAAGTATACAGTTCTTAATTTCGCATAGAGCTCATCATTCATAACTTTGAGAAACATACGTTAATAGAAAAACGAGAAGGATAAATGAAGAAAGGAATAGAGAATGCGTGAAGAGAGAGAAGAAGGGGGATAAGAACAACAATTAGAGGAAATAAACGAAACAGGAAATAAGCCAAGTTTAGAGTAAGAAAGAATTTTGCAGTCACTGTGAACCAGAATCAAAACGGCCTCCAGCATTACTTATGACATCTCCTTTTTTTAAAACAAGAACTAGCTGTTCTTCTAAACTGAGCTGTATCTTGTTCTTTTTTTTGACTGCTGAATTATTACGGTGTTCTACGCCTTGTTTCAAGTGTTTATTGTTATGTTTATTTTCCTTAAACTGACTGCCATAAATGCGAACGTAACAAAACTAATAACTACAGAATAAGAGCAACAACAAGAGCAAACATTGAAATTAAAAATAGAGGGGAGGAGCAAAAGAATATGGTGAAGTAAGGGAGCGGGAGAAAATATGGAAAAGAAGGAGGAGGAAAAAAAGAAGAATGATGATAAGGACGAGAAAAGAAAGGAAAAGGAGAAGAAGAAGAAGAGTAGGGGTGAGGAGATGAAGGAGAACAGAAACAGAAAAGAATGCCAAGGAAGAAGAGGAAGAAAGTATAAGAAGAAGGAGAAAGGGAAGTAGCAGGAAGAATAAGAATAAGATGAGGAACAAAAAGAATCAAACGAAGGAAAAAGAAAATTGGAGCTGGAGAACAACAGTAATAAAAAGGACGGTCAAGGGGAAGGAAAATAATAAAAAGAAGAAAAAGGTGAGAAGGAGGAAGAAGAATAGGAGGATGCAATGATGACGATTTTGATGCTTACCGCTATGACAGCTAGAAGAACTGCGGCAGCGAAGAAGTTCATCACCGTAGTTCAAGGGAGACGACGACGCGGAGAGTGAATGGAATCAATGCGTGGTCATCATCACTGCGGGGACCATATGTTTCTCACCACACTCACAACAAACAGCCACATCTTCCTGCGGCACACGTAAACTGCTCAAATTTTCCACCTTTCTTAGGAGGCTAGACAAGTCGAAAGCAGTTTGACGGGAAAACAACCGAATATTGAGTAGTGACGAGAATTCCCTGAGATATTCTCTCTATCTCTTATCAGAAAATTATTGTATTGTCCCACTTTTCAGCGCGTTAAAACCTCGGTTCATGCCGTTTTACAAGAATTTTACACCTAGCACTTCTAAGGCTTATTTTGAAAACCTTTTGGAGTTTCACACTTAAACCTCTATTATGACAAAATCAACCTTTATATCAAAAAGGAAACAATAATTACAAGATGATAACTAATGCTTTGAGAGAGCTAAACTCGGAAATATCTAGTATTCGATTCTTTGCTGACTTCATCGCTAATCATTACCACTTCCATTTTAATATGGATTACCAATGGGGTTGCTTTACTATTCAGTGGAACAAAGGTTTATTCTCACGATTTTATAGTAGAACCCACAATAGTGGTAAATGCATCGTATATATACACAATTTCAGTAGCCACGATATGGCGACATTCTGGCCGCCCAGTCGGTATCATCAGAGTAAACCTGAAAGACGGTGCCGCACTCGAGCACCACGGGAGATTACATTCATGAGTGCCTACTTGCGGTATTGCTAGGTTATGCCTGTGGATGATATTCAATGGTTCTTATCTTATATTGCCTACCTAAGCGTCTTAAGTCTTATCATACAGAGCGAGGTGTCCTATATGTCAGAATACAATAGTATCACCTGTATCACCTGTCGTCCCGTTGATCATCGACTTGCTCGAGCGGGCGCCAGCAGCGTCTCCATTCGTCCCTGTCGCGTGCCAGAGTGGTCCAATGGATCCTCCTCGCTCGAGGGACACGAAGAGCGTCATATCGGTCGTTCAGGGCTTTCACGAAGAAGTCCGACCAACGCGTTGGTGGGCGTCCTGGTGTTCTTTTGACACGGAATCCAGTCTGTGACGGCTCTCGTCCAGCGGGTGTCTGCGAATCGCATTACGTGGCCGGCCCACCTAATTTTCGACGACTTGGCCCATGCGACAGCGTCTCTGATCTTCGAACGTCGGCGAAGCTCGGAACTCCGGAGGCCTTCTCTCACTTGCGTGAGTCGTGTCACTCCGAGCATCGTCCTCTCGATTCCACGCTGCGCGACGCTGATCGCGTGTTCATCCTGCTTTCGTATAGCCCAGGTCTCTGAGGCGTATGTTAGGGCAGGAAGAACAGTGGAGTCGAATAGGTGGGCACGGAGTCGGACGTTCTTCGTTTTCTTCACGACTTCTTCGACGCTCTTGAAAGCTCCCCAAGCCGCTCGTTTCCTCCTGCTCAGCTCTGGTGCTAGGTCGTTGGCCATGTTGACTTCGCGACTCAGATACACATAGCTGGAGCATTCGGAGATGTTCGTTCCGTTGAGCGAGAATGGGGCATCAGAAACCCATCCGTTCTTCATGAACATCGTCTTCGTAAGATTCAGCTGCAGTCCAACGCTTCCACATACACGATCGAAGTCGGCCAGCATTCGCTCCGCCTGAGTGATGCTCGGTGTTATGAGCACGATGTCGTCAGCGAAGCGAAGATGGTGCAGTTGCCGGCCGTCGACCTTCACTCCCATGTCATCCCATTCTAGTTCGCGCATGACGTTTTCGAGGGTGGAGCTGAAGAGCTTCGGGGATATGGTATCCCCTTGTCGAACCCCTCTCTTCACGTCAATGACGACGTCGTTGTAGAATGGTGAGATCTTGGTCGTGAATCCACTGTACAGCTCTCGAAGGACTCTGATGTACTGAGTAGGAACGCCCTGGGTGAGCAGGGCTTCCATAACCGCTTCAGTCTCGACGGAGTCGAATGCCTTCTTCAGGTCAATGAACGTAAGGCACAGCGGCAGCTTGTACTCTCGCGACACTTCGATGAGCTTCGTAATGGTGTGTATGTGGTCGATCGTGCTGAATCCTCTCCGAAATCCTGCTTGTTCGCATGGCTGTCCTTCGTCCAGCGTTCTACTAATCCTATTCAGGATGACTCGAGTGAACAGCTTGTAGACTACGGACAGCAGGCAGATCGGGCGATAGTTGCCAATGTCGTGCACGTCTCCCTTCTTGTACAGCAAGACGGTCTTGCTGGTCTTCCACTGAGATGGAACCTTGCATTCGGACAGGTAGCGTGTGAAGAGCCGCGCCAAGGTGTTGATGAGCGCTGGCGGGAGGTTCTTCAGGTGTTCAGCTCTGATCCTGTCAGGACCGGGTGCTGTACGTTTCTTCACCGACGAGATGGCGTGTCGGATCTCGGAAGGGAGAACAGAGGGGATGACGTATCCATCCTGCGGAAGATGGCGTAGGGGCAGGTGGACGTGGCTATCGAAGAGATCGGAGTAGAAGTCGTGGATGACTTTCTCCATGGTCCTTCTGGAAGAGGTGACGGTTCCGTCAGGACGTCGGAGAGCGGTCATCTTGGTCTTGAAGTTGGCGAAGTTCCGGCGGGCATTGCGGATGCTCAGCCCTGCCTCTGCTGCTTCAGCCAACACTTCCGCCCTTCTCTCCTTCAGATCTTCCTTTATCGCCGCTCTGCATAGCTTTGCAAGCTCGGACGTCAGTTGATAGTTGCCTGACGCTCGTGCTGCTCCACGTTGGCGTATCAGCTCGAGAGTTTCCGGAGACAGGCGTCTCTTGGTGGTCTTCAAGCTCTCGGCTCCCTTAGCACTATCGTGGAGATAGTGCACGAAGCGATCGTATTCCTCGTCGACGTTGTCCATGACGGCATCTTCCCAAAGGCCGACAAGAGAGGTGTAGAGATCCCAGTTGATGGTCGTTATGGGACTCCTCTTCTTGAACTTCGCGGCCTTCTCTCCTTGACGCGAAAAGCGGAACCTCGCGCGAAGGAGGCGGTGGTCCGATCCCGTGTAGAACT
Source organism: Heligmosomoides polygyrus bakeri (assembly GCA_947359475.1). Lineage (NCBI taxonomy): Eukaryota > Metazoa > Nematoda > Chromadorea > Rhabditida > Heligmosomidae > Heligmosomoides > Heligmosomoides polygyrus. Next base: position 20,161,692 of record OX375868.1, read on the forward strand.
TGGGGACAACGGAGACATCGGTCAGGCAATACTTGCGATTGAAGATGATGTGGTCGATCTCGTTGTGGAACTGGCCACCGGGGGATTCCCAGGTCCATCGTAGGGAGGGAGGCTTCTGGAACTGCGAGTTTCCATGGATGGTCTTGGTCGACATGATAAACTCAGACAGCCTTTCACCTTGCTCGTTCCACTCCAAACCGTGGGTTCCGATGTGAAGTTCTTCCAGCGACCTTCGTGGCCCGATCTTGGCATTGAAGTCGCCGACGATCACCTTGTAGAAGGTGTGATCTTCCTTATAGAACTTCTCCAGCTCCACGTAGAAGGCCTCGACGTCTTCTTCGTCGTAGTCGGATGTTGGGGCATACGCGACGAACACAGTCAAGGCTGGCACGGAGCCACATCGCTTCAGTCGCAGACGTCCGATTCGGCTTGTCAGAGACTCGTACGAGTCGATGTTCATGGCCAAGTGCGTGTTGACGAGGACACCAACGCCGCCTACTCCCCTGCTGTCGCATGTTCCGAGGAACAGTTCTTCTCCGGAGTCGTAGGCGGCGTGTAGGGGGTGGTGTCTTCTCGTCTCGGTCAGTCCGATGACGTCGTACTTGATCTTCCTGGCTTGCATCATCAGGTCCTCGACGGATGCCTCCGACGCAAGCGTGCGGGCGTTGTAAGTACAGATCGTCATCCTAGTCCTTCTCAGTTTGCGCAGCCTGGTTAGGCCCTGAGATTTTAGCAGCCTCTCCGTACTCGTCCTTCCCATCGCTGCAGAAATGGGGGCTCTTTCGGGGTCAGGGGAATGAGGCCCTTTAGTGCTGCTGTGTTTGACTGGAATACAACACGGGTAGCTAGTCAGGCTCTGTCGTGCGGGCGGGGTACTCCGGGCAGCCAGCCAGACTGCCCGAAGGGACGGGGCGAGACTTAAGGCGGCCTCGAATCGCCTTACATGTACTCCCAGTCTACCGAGTGCAAGCTTTTGGCCGAGCCGACACAGTTACAATCCGCACAGTCACGGACACATCCACGCACACAGTGCACGAACATGCCGCTCCCACGCACAAGGAACGCATCGACCCGACACAGCAGGAGCAAGGAGTCCATCCCCTGCATCCCACCTGCGTCTCTGGACAGTACACGGTCGCATTTGGTTCGCGTTTATTTCCCCTATCCACCACCCGGGGACGCGCCACGTGGCCCTGCGACAAGCGGCCCGAGATCCCTCTTAACAAGAGAGCCCGAAGGCTCTCTATCGAGGGAGATCCGTGGAGAATACAATAGTAGATTAATATATCTAGATATAGACCCTGGTTGGGTATATTCACAACACTGGGGCGGGGCCCGATGAGCGGTAGCGATAAACATGTTACTCATATTTACTTTAATAGAAATCTATTAACTAGTTAGTGTTACATGCAACTATCAATCGGTTTGCGTATTCACAACAATTATAAACAAATAGCTGCACATGAACATATTAAGACAGCAGGTGATACACAAAAAAACAAATATGATGAAACGTTCTACAGTTTCCGTCGTCCTTATAGATTGCGTCAACGCGGCTCCGTTCCATTTTTCATCGTGCCGGTTGATTGCATGTAGTCAGAATTGTTAGCCTGGAACTCCTTGCGTTCGAGATGTTCTCGCTGTAAGACACAGCGTTTTTAACAGCTCGAGGTGGTTGTCGCCGAACCGTGCTTTCGGCAGATTTTGTAATTCTCGTAACGTTCCTAGTGCCATTATTTGAATCAGCGGGTGGTTGATCCAGCGTTTCCATGCTGGATTGAATTTCCAGCGGGATTAGACGATTAATCGGCCTCTGTATGATCTTTCCTGACGCGGTTTGTAGCATCGCACTTCTAATTTCGTTGTCTCTGCTGGTGACCAGGTCCAGTATTACTGCCATAGGCCACGAACCTCTTGGTTGTTGAGAGTCGTCGTCTAGAAGCACTACGTCTCCAACTGTTGGAGACTGGTTGGACTTCCTAGAAGTCTTGCTTGCCATCTTGTGTCGATCCCTTAACTCCATGGGATATTCGTTTTTCCAGATCGACCAAAACTTTTTAGTGATCTTTTCTGTCTCCGATATAGCCTGTTTAGCTGCTTTATAGGAAGAAAGTTCGGGATATGGTCGGAAGTCAGGATCTTCGTCGTCTTCGTTTAATGTAAGCTGGGATGTTCCATGGCGTACATCTTTATAAACAAAGTCAATAGGGCGAAGAGTCTCAATGGGACAACCTCGATCACCAATTGTTGTTAACGGCCTTGAGTTAACAACACTTTCTATTTCGCACTGTGTTGTATGAAGTAACTCATCGGTAAGCTTTCGTCGTCCAACGGTTTTTTGAAACGATCGTTTGATGGTTCCTACCATTCTCTCCCAAACACCACCCATCCATGGAGATGATGGAGGTATAAAGGTCCAAAGGATTCGATAATCCGCCAAAAATGAGGATAAGGAAACATCTTCAACGGCCTGGTTGCGGCTCAGGAGACTTTCCGTGAGTTGGAAATTTGTTCCGTTGTCGCTAATTATCTTCCTGGGAACTCCTCTTCGAGCGATGAATCTCTTGAGGGCAAAGATGAAGTTCTTAGCTGACAAATCCATTGCTACTTCTAGATGTACGAGTCTTGTCACAAGGCAAGTGAAGAGGGCGACGTATCGTTTGCAGTCCTCTCCAGAACTTGATTTCGTCGTGATTGGACCCAAAAAATCCACTCCGGTGTATGAAAATAGAGGTGATTGGGTAACTCTTTCGCTTGGAAGAGGTCCCATACTGGGGTACTTGTACGGAACTGCGTTAGCTTTTCTGCAAGTGGAGCAGTTTTTAAGCGTTCGCTTGCATAGACTCCTGTCGAGCGGTATCCAAAACCGCTGTCTAATGTTGTACAGGAGCTGATTTGACCCGCAGTGGGCCAGAGCCTTGTGTAGGCTTAGAGCGATGAGCGGTCCCAGTTTGCTTTGCTTAGGAATATGTATTGGATTGACTGTCGAGAAACGAAGATCGGCGTTCTGGAGCCTACCAAATCTCCTATATATTCCCTCTTTGTCGATTCTCACATTCAGCTGCGTGTCTTGCAGGAGTAACTCAGATTTGAAGATCGTTTGTTCTTGGCGAATGACCAATCTTTCGGCAATAGTAGCTTCTTCGGCTGAGGGTGACTCTGTCTGCAGTCCTTTTCTTGACAAGGGTAGACATCGACCCTTTGTTGCGTTACGAATAAATCGAGCGCAGTAAGCGACAATCCGAACCAACTTGGAGTAGCTGCTGAATTTCTCCGTTGGCCATATAGGAACTACGGTGTGTTCCTCTGTATTAGAAGCATATAATGTTGCTTCGTATTCTGAACCAGAGCTCTGCTGGCATAAATCCTCAGCTTTTTTGACAGGCCAAAGGTCGCTTGGTTGGTTAAGCCAAATTGGGCCACTCCACCAACGATGTTTGGCTAGATCATCTTTATTAACTCCTCGTGTGGCAGAGTCGGCGACGTTCTCGTTCGTAGGCACATGGAAGAAGACTAGTTGAGTGGATTCTCGAAGTCGTTTTGCAATAGCGCCTATTTTCTGGACAAGGGTGGAGACGATTGATGGCAACCGTCTGTTTCCTTGAACCCAGCATAGCGCGATAGTCGAATCGCTAAATACGTTGATCTGCTCGAACTTCGTGTCTATCCTTTGAATAGTTGACTCAGCAAGGCTCAATCCGATGAAGATTGAGAGGAGCTCGAGCCTTGGTATTGTTTGTTCCTTGCTTATGGGGGCAATCTTGGATTTTGCCGTGAACAGCCGTGAGTCCTTCCTATTTCCGCATGATGTCGTCGTGACGTAGATGCCGCAAGCGTAAGCTCTTTTAGAACTATCTACGAATACAGATAACGTATGCTTTGTGGAATAATTCTTCTCCATAACCTTCCTAGGTAAGGTAATTTCGAAACCGTTTATTTCTGAATGGATGGTTTTCCATGTCGCTTCATCTTCGTCCAAAAGTGGTACGTCCCATCCATACTTTTTCTTATGCAGATCTTGAAGAAAGATCTTTGCTGGGATTAGAAGCGGCGTGAGTAGTCCAAGAGGGTCGAAGCAGTACCCATTGATTTGACTCAATACAGTACGTTTGGAGACCTTCACTGATTGCTTTTCAACGCACTTCAATGAGAGGGTGTCTCCTTCCGCGTTCCATTGAATTCCAAGCACCTTGATGTCGGTGGATGCGGCTCGATCAGAGTCGGGAATCGTCTTGTTGACATAGGCGGAATTAGACAGGTAGTCTCGTAAGTTCATCCCTATTGATGAAAATAACGTCTTCGATTCGGCGTATTTGTGAAGTAGATCATCCGCATTATTTCCTTCCAGAAACACGTTGTCTACGTACAAAGAGCTGGATAACTCTTGAGAGATTTCTGAGCGCGATGCTTCAATGTGCTTTAGTATGCACTGATTCAGAATTGCAGGGCTGGCATTTATGCCAAAGGGTACTCTGCAAAATCTAAGGTGTTTCAGATTACTTCCTGTTGCAGGCAGTGAAATATCTTTCACCCATAGGAATCTCGTAACATCTCGGTGATTGGCAGGTAGCCTGATTTGCAAGAAGGCTTTTTGTATATCTGCTACCATTGTGTAGAGATGCGTACGGAATTTCAGAAGCACCTCGTGGGTCAGTGGTGTTAGGGAATGTCCTTCGTAGATGACATCATTCAGGCTGAGCTCATCTCTTGCGTGAGAAGAAGCATCAAACACCACCCGTAGCTTAGTGGATTTCGACGGTGTCCACACATGTCTGTGTGGGAGGTAGAAAGTTGCGAGCCTGTCGTCCTCTTCCTTAGCTTCCTCAATGATACCATCCTGCAGGTAGCTCCTAAGCGTGTCGTTATAGAGATTGAGTTTCTCTTTGTCTCCTTGTAGTGTTCGCAGCAAATTCTGCAGTCGACGAATTGCGACGTTGAAGTTGTCCTTGAGGTTTCTCACCTCGTCCGTGAAAGGAAAACCGGCAGTGATTCTTCCGCTTTCGATTGTAATGGTTTTCCTGTAGCTATCCATGAACTTGACTATAGAAGCTTCATCGGTATCGCTGTCTGTGTTAATTCCCAGCGATTCGAGTTCATACAGATGCTTTATGTTCTCTTTGTAGTCGTCTTTAGCTGTCAGCGACGGCGTTGCGATAATCAGAGAACTGCATTCAGAAGTGCTATTCTTTGTCAGAATAGCGGTTTTATCACTAGCACCGGAGATTGTATAGCCAAAGATCGTTGGCGTTAAAATCAATCCAGACGGCAGCTTGATAACTGTGGTTTCGTGGTCGATAACCTTGTTGAGGAGATCCTGCCCAATGATAATGTCTGGCGACACTTCGCGAGAAAATAGTCCTTGTTGGGCTATAGTGATTTTCTCCTTCTTGATGAAATATTTGTCTGTTCTGGATAACTCCGCAGTCTTCGTTATAGACGTCAGTTTATCCTTTGTGAAGACTGGCAGGCTATGTAGTTTTGCGGAGTCGTGATTGCCCTTCAGCGTAACACGAAGCTCGTTGGAATTGAAGGTTTCCTGTAGCTCTCCCATTCCAGTAGTTGTGAACGAGGTTGAGCTTATTATTGGAAGACCTAGCAATCTTTCAAATCTTGTTTTGATAAAGCTTCTTTGAGCACCCGAATCAAGCAGCATTGTAACTGATTCGTACTTTGATTCTGTTTCGTTGAATATGAGTGCTGAAGCCATTTGTAGCACACACTGTCCCAGTAGCGGTGGTTGTGGCACTGAGTTGTTTAGAGCTTGAACTCGACCGTTATCCCGGGATTTCTTAATTGCTATTTCTTTGCTGCTGATTCTTGAAGCGATTGGGTTGCGGCGGTAGAGAAGACGTTTGTGGTCGCTGAGAAGCTGAACTTTGCGGTTGGTTTTGCCTCCTTTCGGCTTGACCTGTTCTACCGCTGCTCCCAATACATAGAGACGAATGGTGATCCTCGTTGCATTTTGGACATTTTCCAACGGTTGTACAGAATTTCGAGCTGTGGGACCGATCGAAGCACTTCCAGCATACTCCTTGTCGTCTAGCTTCCATTCGTCGTGCTTCAGTTGTTGGAAATTTGTCGCAATACTGAGGGGGATGGGATCCTCCACACAAGCAGATCCTTCGTTTGGCGACATGCTTCGTTTGTTGAGGGGTGATGTGTGACCTCACGAAGTTGTTTGATCTGTGATTGTCGGTTCCAAACAAGGTCCTCGTTGTGAGTTCGGTCGTTTCTTTTAGCGCGATGATATCGTCAATCGCGTCCATGATGTCGCTTACTTCGAACGGAATGTTGGCATTCCTCTCCTTTTGTATCACTGTACTGCAAATATGTTCCGCAAATTTCGATAAAATTAAACGGCGCCACACTCTGTCTGCGTTAAGTGATACTCCAGTTTGCTCCAGATGTACGACTCGTGAAGAAATTGATGACAGCGTTTCACGACAGCTCTTGGGGTTATCATTAGCTCGAGGTATGCGCTCGATTTCGCTGATGAGAATATCCGCCATGCTTTCGGACCTATCGTACTGTTTTCTCAAGATATTCACTGCTACGCTGTATTTTTCTCCAATAACTGGAATGCTGTTGATTGAAGCTGCTGCTTTTCCTTTGAGCGCTTGCTTCAAGAATAGGAATTTGTCTTGGTCAGAGAGGTCAACGTCGTCATGTATCAACGACTGGAAGACTGACCAGAAGGTGGTAAATTTCCTGACGTCTCCTGAGAATATTGGGACTTCGAGTAGTGGACGTCTGATACGCTGGCTGCGATTGCCTAGTGGTAGCAGGCGTCCTTCTTGATCGTTTGTACCGTCATTTTGACTTCTAGTAGCCTGGTGACTGACACTAAAAGCTACATCCGCTGTGAGGGTGGCTTTCTGCGCCAATTCCTTTAAACGGAATTCTATTTTGTTGAGCCATTGAACTGTTTGGATGTCCAGACTATTCGCATCATCTTCTAAATGCTTGTTTAGGTCCATCATTAGCTTTTCCTGCTCTTTTTGGTCGGCTCGTCTATCGATCCTTTCGATCGCTTCCTTGACGTATTTGTCCAATAACGGCTTGACTTGGGATATTCCTTGTGAGAGGTAGTTCAAGTCTGCAGTCTTTCTTCTGACATACTCCTCGCATTGTGCCTTCTCCGATGGAAATTCGAATGGGTTTCGGAGTTCTTCGATCTGAGCATCGTTGGATCGAAGAAGCTTACATGCGTTGGAGATCTTCGTCTTCAAGGCCTGAACATCGGCCATTTCTATCGCGTTTTGGTGAATTTCTCACAAATATCTAGGATTTTGTGATGTCTGAAATTCACCCGCTATTTGAAATGATTCGAGTAGTCCTGTGCTCGAAGGTTTTCCTGCCACGCGGGTCTTTTTCTTCTTTCTTAGGATCCTCGGTGAGAATTCGCTAAGAAATTTAGAATTTCCTTCCGGTTCCTCTGTAGAGGACTCGCGAAGAAGGTATTCTTTCGATTTCCTTTCCTTGGTCGGAATGGAAATTCGTTTGCTCTCTGGTTTCTCCTAAGAGAACTCGCAAAGAAAGCTTTTTTATTTTCCTGGTTCCTCGTGAGAGGACTCGCAAAGGAAAATTTAGAATTGTCGGCTGTTTCTCACGAAGAGAACTAGCACAGCTGACAATGAAGTCCTGGTTTCTCCGAAGAGAACTCGCGAGCTCGAAAGCTAATAAAAACCCGTCTGTTTCTCACTGACGAGAACTAGCGCAGACTTGGGTTTTTTCCACGGTCGGTGCACCAATTAGGTGGATTACCAATGGGGTTGCTTTACTATTCAGTGGAACAAAGGTTTATTCTCACGATTTTATAGTAGAACCCACAATAGTGGTACATGCATCGTATATATACACAATTTCAGTGGGCATAGCCACGATATGGCGACATTCTGGCCGCCCAGTCGGTATCATCAGAGTAAACCTGAAAGACGGTGCCGCACTCGAGCACCACGGGAGATTACATTCATGAGTGCCTACTTGCGGTATTGCTAGGTTATGCCTGTGGATGATATTCAATGGTTCTTATCTTATATTGCCTACCTAAGCGTCTTAAGTCTTATCATACAGAGCGAGGTGTCCTATATGTCAGAATACAATAGTAGATTAATATATCTAGATATAGACCCTGGTTGGGTATATTCACAACAGGTGCCTCTAACCGTAAGATGGTGAATAATTTCGTATGCCTAGCATTATCAAGAAATCAATCAATAAATCAATCAATATTCTTATCAATAAAGAATAAAGGGATAAAGGACAGCGTTTTCAAGCCTTTTGGGATGCTCCACGCATGCTACTCATACTGGATGTTGTGGAGGCGATTTGATTGCATATTTAACCATACGAAGACCTGCGGTGGCCAGCCGATGAACAAGGCATCGCTTTATCCTTCCTAAACAAATCTGGCACCTGTTCGCGGAGGACTGAAAGGCTTGCTGACTCTAACAAGAAATCCGAACCAAGAACATGGAGTGGATTGCTGGCGACAGCCGGCTCCTCATCCGAATGCGCTTCACAAGCGTGTCGACGACGACCTAATTTTTTCCCACCAAGTCGACGTTAGGACTACATTATTATCGGAATCACAAATTCCGATAATAATGTAGTCCTAACGGAGTCGAATAGGTGGGCACGGAACCGGACGTTCTTCGTCTTCTTTAAGTTTTCTTCTCTCCTTTTCAAAGCTCCCCAACTTGCTCGTTTCTTCCTTCCCAACCCCAACGTCACCATGTCCTTGGGCACATACACGTAGCTGGGACATTCCCAAATGTTCGTTCTGTCGAGTGAGAATAGGGCATCAGAAACGCGTCTGTTTCTCACTATAATCTCCGTAACATTCAGCCGTGCGACAACGTGCTCACAGTCCTTCAGCTACCAAAACTCTCTTAGCCGTAACTGTCCTTTTAGAGCTACAGACGCCAACGGTTCACGTTTTCTGCGTTGTTACTTGCCCAGATTGCAATGCTCGCCACTGGAGAACAGGTAAGGCTGTTCCACTCGATGAGCTCTGTCGGATATCAATGCTGCACTATATCGACGATATCGCTTTTCTGAGAGCGACTTATCGAACCCGCGCTTGCGTAGCCGGAAGTTCATTGAGTTCACAATATTTCACAAAGCCCTAGAATTCAAAGTAGTGGACCGATGTGTCTGTCCGAAATCCTTCGTGTACCTGGTCTTGCCTAACAATGACCGTGTAGCTGGAGTATTATTAGCCAAAAGTTCTTTCTCCTTAATATCGTATTGGCTTCCATGTTTCTTTTTTTTGTAGACAGCGGAGAGAGTTAGTGATTCGCTAAGCCACATTGTGATAGCTTGTGAAGAGGCAACACTAGGGAAAGGGACGGTAAAGTGAGAAAAATTTTGGAGCAAAACGGATGTGGCTCAAAGGAGTGTCGTTGTTGGAAACCACAGCGATCACCTGGTGGCTGTCCTTTGATCATACCTTTCATCATGGATTCCTTCGCTTTGGACGCGATCCGTGTCGTAAAACGGATGAAGCTCCCTATGAGTCTCATCCTCCAGCCACTCCCATCTTTACGACACCTACTTACAGCAGCGCATCCATGTGAGATTCAGCGCGAAAGAACGGAATGCTTGATCTGGAGAAGGAGATAACTAAATGGGCAACATGAGGGTATGATTACAACGTGGACTGCGTTTTTTTACGAGGGATTCTCGCGGCAGGATACCACTAGAAAAGAGCGGATGAACATCTGAAAGCTCTGCGTTGCCTGCATTCTCGAAAAACCGCGACACGTGATTCACTGCCGCAATTGCGAATCTCGACTCTCCACTGGAATCTGACACATCCGGTGAAGAGAAAGATCAAGGCAGTGCTTGAAAAAAAGCACTGTAATCCAACAATAAATCAGAGAGCAAATAAGGTATGCAACGATGCTTATCATCCTATAAGCGTAAACGGCGCGCCAGGCTGACAATGGTGGCGACATGGAGATCACTATCTGCTTTGATATATAAGCACTCCAAAGACTATTGCGCTTTATTTACGGCCAAGCGCATTCACTGAACCTCCTTTACCACTGTCGTTACGTTTGCCATGCTCCATCACGATTCTTCAAGGGCACACACACTGGTAGGCGTCCTGGTGCCGACGCGGAGGGCTTACGGATCGCGCGCACGCGCACCGACGCACTATAAGGCTTTTGTCATACCATCGCTCACTCCGAGCGACGCCTAATGATATGCAGCTATATCGATCCCATCGCGCCGCCCGATCGATATGGGAGCCTATCATTGGGCGTCGCTCGGGGTGAGCGATGGTATGACATAGGCCTAAACGCTTTCCCGCGCGCTTTCGGCAGCCTTCGGCTTCGTCGCACCAAGCGGTCGGTCCGCACTCCGCTCCGGTACTCCATTGTCAGCGCAGTGTCCATTCCACCAGGACGTCGACTCGACCAGCTACGAAGGACTCCAGGACGACCAGACTGGAAGCGCAGAGACGACAACAGAGGTAAACGCAGAGGCCGACCGAGCCACCGCCTTCGTGAGCGGGGTAGGAGCAACGGAGGATCTGCGGCTTGCTCTTGGGGCTGACCCGTAGGTAACATGGCGGGGCTCAGCCTTAACTCGTAGGTAGTTGTGTTTCTATATTGATATGTATTGTGTACGTATTGGCTTGCTATGAAGTATGCTATCTATGCGCATTGTCATGTGACTCGAGAGTGGGAAAAGGTTTATTCTGAGCGCAGTGCTAAATACTGCAGAAGGTCGGTTGGTTCAATTGTGTCACGTGAGCGATGTGAAGATAGGCGAGGGTCACCGGGGGACCAGCGCAGGTGCAGTCTGCGCAGATCCTAAATAACATCCGCATTGGTATAAGGTGTGCTAAATCGGGGCAACAAAGGCCTCACCCTTACGTGGCAGGTAATATAGGAGCTAGCGCGCATGGGTAAGACCTCGACTCCAGTTGTGCCTCACACGTGGCCTCGGGTTGAGCGCCGCATGGGTTCTATCACCGGTGCAGCGGACTCACCCGAGGCACGACAACCACCAACCCTTCCCTTTGAATACCAGAATTGTCATTCACTGCGTCCACTCTATATGTGTTGCTGATATAAAGATTGGTAATATTGCCCTTCTATCCCAGAAGAAGGTATTAAAGTTGTTATTAGTAAAAGATTGACCAAGTTGAGTTTCATTGTTGGGAATTCGAAGTTGTAGCCGCAAACCTCGGAGAAGCGACGATATTACTAAAATTTATATTTTATTAGTCATCGTAGTGTAGCAAGGTCAAGTACACAAGTATTTATATTTTTCTGAGATCTCTAAAATAAGCACAGCATGATAGTAAGAACGTTACAGCATTACAGCAATCACATAGCGATATGTAGCACAAAGTGAGAATAATCGAATACAATCATTGTAATAAACCGACACGCACAGAATTTGCTATACAAGTGATGTTAGCGTCCGTTAGGTTCGTGGTCGAGACATCGACGGGAACTAAAAGTAGGAGTCTTTACAGCAAGTCGTGAAACTTCAGGGAGCCTAAGCTGACATAGCCGATCGATTAGGTACTTTCTGAATAACTTCTGGAACAAAGAAGTCAATATGTTAGGTATTCTGGACCAAAGCACAAAAAAATGCAATACCACTGGATCGGGAGTGTGGAGAGAGTCCTAGAAATCTAGGCATACATATTTCTTTATATCACCCTAGTGCAAGTGGCGTTGTCAGCTCAGGAATAGCTTAATTAGATTAGAAACTACATAAGTTCGCACCTTTTTTTAAACATTTCACTCTTAAATCCGCTAAAAGTTTTTTGCACATGTTGCACAATATTCGAAAAAAAAACAATTTTGTCTACCAGAAGTATGTACCATTTTTTCACATTTCAATTTCTGTCAATTTTTACCTCGTAAAGTGGAAAGACAAAAAAGAAAAAATGACCTTCGCCGACATGTTTGAGTTTTTTTGCACAGTGTTACACAAGAGCATGTGTTAGGCTTTTTGTTCACTTTGATTTTAGTTAATTTTCAAGGCATTAAAGTGGAGTGTCCAGAATATATACATTATTTTTACCAACAGCTCATACTCTTTGATTAATTTTTTGAAAGTGTTATACGCCGTTCGAAGGAGACTGTTTCTGCTATGAACGCATGTGTTGAATTTATTTCTTCAAACTGATTTTTGTTAAATTGAGAAATGTTAAAAATGAAAAAAAACGACATCTACCCACAGCTTCTTTGTTTTGCTCATTGTTCGAAATGTCATATTTCGTCTAATAGACAATGCCAGTTCAATCATATTGTATGTTTTGTTTTCTGATTATTCGGAATTTCGCTAGTCTTCACATTATCAGAATGAGGCGAAAAGAATTGACCAAAGAATAGAAGCTGTTGGTAAAAATAATGTATGTCTTCTGAACACTCCATTGTAATGTCCTGAAAATTAATGAAAATCAAAATAACGAAAAAATTCGACAACAATTCTTCCAGAGCAAATTATACTCTTTCGAAGGGTATACAACGTTGTGCAAAAAGGTCAAACATGAGCAGAAAGGAGCTGTCGGCAAAGGTTGTTTTTCTATTTTTTGACATTCTTGGAAGACAACTCACAACTTTAAGCGAAATCTGAAAAAACTATTAAAAAAGAGCGGGGAATTAGTTTCCAACCAATAGTAGTAAGGTTAAGTGCGCTATTAGGGAATGAATTCATGCAAAAGAAAAGGACCCATACTTCTATCGCCAGAGTTCGTTTAGGATTGTACCCCACCGGAAATTCTAAGATTCCGTAAAGCTTTCAATACTGCGAGAAGGTTCGTTTCACTGAATCTGCTGCTTTTCCCTCACCTGTACAGTGTTCCTTTTGTTGAGCTTGGCTGATCGGGTAATGTCGTCGATAAGCTGCTTATTGCTATTGTCCTCTAGTAACGACGTGACGTTTCCATTATCCTTGAACTGAAAACAAGTGCTTAAATACGCTTTCCCTAGAGTACGCTCGCTGACAGTTAGATCCAAAAAATAGACATGATATAGTTATTCAAAAAGTTCTTCTTTTCAATTTTCACACAAACGTTAAAATATTCAAAATGTTCGCATGGGGAGACACATTCTGAACGCCGTCTATGACCAGACACAAACGACCATACTATTAGGCTGTGAAGAGAGTACTGTCAGTTTTCAAGGCTTGTTTTCAATAAACCATATCAGACGCATTAGGCACATTTTCGCTTAATTTAATAGTTGCTATCCTTTGCCAATGTAACATAGATGCCATTTTTAGTAAAACTGAAAACTTTTCAAATAAAGCTGGACTTGCACTTAAAATTGCATAGTCTTTAAAACAAATCTTATGCTTCTCAAATAAAAGTGAACGTCTTCTAAATTGAAATGAGCTTTTTACAGGTAATAGTACAAAGTCTCCAGGATGACTAGAGTAACTCCTTGTACAAGGAACATTTGTTACAGCTTTCTTCGCTATCTTTTAACTTAGCTGCCAGAATGAGTGCTACAACTTTGGATTTTTTTAGGCAAATGAAACAGTGTAATAATTTAGCAGAATTTGTATACTGAATGAACCCGAATGACCGTAATAGTTTTATAAAAGGTATATTTCTCAAAAATAATAATTCAAAATTTATTTTGAAGCTCAACAAAGCAGCAATCATTTAGCGCTTTAAAAAAGATCCCGCCATGCACTCAATTAGCCCGTCGCGAGTTTCATTTGATTGGCACTGCCAATGCTACTTACATAAAGCATTAGAGTGAAGACATGTTTATTCTATAAATTTGTTTTGTTGCATCGTTTACAGGAATGAGACTCCGTGCAAGTAGAATTTTTGCTACCAATCGAGTAAAAATCGCGACATCTTGGAAGAAGGCATGGCACAATTTCTTTAACACTAATAAATGCTTGGCTTCGCTGATTTAAACAAGGCTTGAATCTTTATTTATCGCAAAAAAAAATTTTATAACTTTAACATAAAACTTATAAACTTATTGGGTAGACGAGTTAAAACTGCCGACAAAGTTACAATAAAGTTTTCCATAGACAAGGAAAAAACATTATAAACTTTTAGAGAGTCCCTAGCCTAACGTGAAAAACTCGCTTGGATTTTAATAGTGTTAGGCTTGTTTGGAAAGGTGTCCAATTTAATGTCGAAATGCATATGCTACCGTAATTCCGGTGTTTGTTTTTGTCGCGAATGTCGTTTGTGCTAGACTATTGTCTGCGCTTTGAGTAAACAAATAAAAATACAATAAATAGTAAATAATATACAATAGGTTTATATAATAAAAATAGTAGACAAATATGTAAATAATAAATTGATCGCCAGTCACGTAGTAGACTACCTATCCCAAACCCTTTGCTAATCGTGCAGCGACAAATTTTATGATCACCTAAATATTATTGAAGTCTTAGACATACTTCTCCGCGAAGTCCTGAGCCGCCAAGCATATCCCGTGATTCTTTGAGTTCCCGTAAAGCTCGCTCGATCTTTGAGTCGTGGTAGTCACGTTCCCTGATAAGAAATTGTTGCTTTAATAGCCTTATGTCAAAGGATGTTTAAAAAATATAAGGCTACACAAGTTAAGGTTAAGGAATTTTTAGTATAAAGACTTTCAAAATGAAGACTTACACAGTGGAGTTTTGTGTTTGGAAAATCTCGACGTCCAACTGTCGAACACAGCTTGCCTAAATAATGAAAACCATGAAGTTATTCAATTGGAGATAATATTTTGGTGATTGGAAGGAGTAGATCTGCATTTATTTATTTACTTATTTATTTATTAAGAGGCACATGGTAGCGCAGTCACAGTAGGCGGCATTCGTTGCGTTCACCCGATCCCAGGTTGTTCGCTCAGGTTCCCGCCTAAGCCGATGAGGTCTTCCATCCCTCCAGGGTCGACGAATTTGTACTTTACTCGTCTGGAAAGGACATCACACTCAGTTGTCCATCTGATGGCCACCACAATTTTTTGTATGAGCCAAATATGCATTCCAACTGCCTCCACCGCACCTCGTAAAAGTATAGAATGCGTGGCGCATTCCATAAAAAGATTGATTAAAGTCACCTTTATCCTTTATTAATCTCAACACATAGCATAACGTGTGTATTACCAAAACATACAACACAACACAGCTTAATTCTCATAACTAGAAAAATGAAAGGATTAAGAACGGCTTAAAGAGAGAACTTTCTTGTATACGCTGGGCATTCAACTTTACGAGATGCATTGGAGCCACTGACAATGAATAGCTAGAGCATAGAGTGCTTAGTATCAGCTAGCGACCAAGAAAAAACACGTATGAGACAAGCCGATGCCTTCCGGTTTTGAAGCTTTGAAACCATTGGTTGTACACGAATCGATAACCAAGACTACGATCGATTAAGGATGCAAACGTGAACGAGCGCCCACTACCACTGCGCTACAGGTGCCTGTTTTCACGACCAGGTGAAGAAATTAAAACCCCTTACCTCGCACATTTCGTTGTCATCAGCAATTACGACGACAGCGTACGCGTATCGCGGTCGCTCCAGAATCAGTTCGGTCGACTCCTCGGCAATCTCGTCGACGAACGACTCCAGTACCGACTTCAGCACCATCCCGTCGAAACCCATCTCACTGAATTTCACGGCACTACACCTTGCAACTAACTCGAGCAGAGGATTAAACGCGTCGAACAAAGGTGATCTGTGGTTGTCTACATGTACAGCTCAGTCAGTTGAAGGCGCCTACTCCCTAGTGCACCCCAAATCGATTTTGGGTTTAATTCCAGCTCATCCTAGACAAACCCATCGGACCTCTGCTGCCAAGGAGTTTGATCTATAACTTCTTCTTCGGGAGGATCGCGACATTGAATTGTTAAGCCCACGATATGGCCCACGCAAGTAAGAGACGGCGCAGGACGAATACGAAATGCGGCCCTTTCACAACCTCAGTTCGAAGTAAAGTACATGGCGTATTCCAAAAAGAAACAATGTGAAAACAAACTTTCTTTGTCATCACAAAAACTGGCACATGTGGCGTAGCTGAGCGGCATCGGTAGGTGGTAACCAATGATAACCAAACAGAGCACAGACCGAATACGTGCCAGCCCATCAGGGTGACAACTGTATATGCCCTCTCTGATTGGCATGCCCATTCAATGCGGTCTGATTGGTTTAGGCATTCTCACCTGCCAATGCTGCTCACCTACGCGACATATACCCAAAAACTAAACAAAAGAAAAAACAAGTAGAGATATATATCCTTGCAATCATTGTTCTTTTCACTCAGGAAAGCGCTCTATGGCAATTTTTAGCAACGCACTTTATTTATTTATTTATTTATTTATTTATTTAAAACAAATCCAATTAGAGCATAATAAAACATAGGGAAACAAAATCAACAGTAATAGAGATTGGACATAATGGACTGAAAAATTAAGGAAGGAGCTCACTTTACACATTATGCACTACAAATACGTGCGCAAGCAATTTTCCTTCAAAATAAAGATGACAAAAATCAAGATAAAATATAGAAAGATATGCTAACAGTACCGGCCTAATAATTTTGAAAAATAAATAAATAAATACAAAGTTAAGGTTGGGCTTGTGCAGCGCTGTAGGAGGAAGGGCCGGCAGTTGCGTGCACCCGACACCAGGTTCCTTTTTTTGTATTTCCCGCCTAGGCCAACCAAGACTTCCATATCTCCGGGGTCGGTGAGTTCGCACTAGTCTTGTCTGGAAAGACACTAAACTCTCCATCGGCTGGTCACCGTAAGTTATTGTGGACCAAATAGCAATTCAAAAGGCCTCCACGACATTTCGTAAAAGAGGAGTGTGTGGTGCATTCCAAATTGGAAGTGATTCACGCCCTCTTTTATTTCTAAGCGATTTCAAAAAATTAATGGGCAGTTTCTCATACTGCCAGGAGGAGTAAAGCAGACCGAATCTCTAATATTTGAAGTTCCAAAAATGGAATACTAAGCAGAGTAAAATGTATGCAGAGAGCAGCAAGTAAATCGTATAGAAGGGTGGGCAAGTGTGAGCAGCATCAAGAATAATGGCCTTCATCTGACACGGCACTCGATATCGCTACTGAAAAAGGAAACGCTTCTCGAAGCAAATGTGAGTAAGTAGCACGATAGGGCACCACTGCAGTTTTTTTTCACTCGAAGTGCAAAATCTATGAATAATTGCCTGCGATCGAATAGCGTCTACCCGAAATTCGAATCCCTGTCACGATCTCTGATAGTTTTGGAGCGCTTTTCCTCCCTAAACCTTGCATATAGGTAGAGCAGCTAGCAGAAGTGTTTCCCAGAAAGGGCCTGACAGCTTAAGAAGCACCACAGCTAAAGCATGGAGCGAGGCTAGTTTGAGCGTCAGCGCGAATTATAGCTAATAGCACTGGCGTCCTCCCATCGTCTAATGGTAAGTGATTTCCTCCGATCAGGGAAGCTGGTTATTATGCGGCGACTCCGAAAGTGAACGCGTCGCCGTGAAAAAAAAACGAAGATTGCGCCGCATTGCGCCTCATCTGGCGGCATTTTCGAATGCTCGACGCTTCTTGAGCTAATGGACCTCTTCACGGTTAAAACAGGCATTAGACAGAGTATAGCACTTCTCAAAAAATAAGAATAATATAGTTTCTTGTACTGAATTCCAGTGAGCTAATCAGGTTGTTGCGAATGTGGGCTGTATTTGGGAGGCGGGAGCGGATCAGCTAATCAAGTAACCAATCACGACGCCGACAGAGCATGCACTGGCCAATCAGAATAAATCCTGTTTAGTATGCAGTACGCATTATATGTACATCTATGGGATATAGTGGTATATTTTTGGCGTGTATTTAGGCTATACTCTACAGCGATCTGGTATTGACTATCCGATGAACCCACCACTCCCGAGAGGTTGTAAGCCTTGCTTGGCATTGCTAGGACCCGAACCACGAGCCTCGATTCGGGAAGCACACGACCAACGCCGTCACCTCCAACAGCACTACCATTCGCCTCAAAGTATAACGATAAAGGATGAAAGTGGGCGTTAGTGGATCTTTTTGCGGAATACGCCACGAGTTCAACTACTACAAGGTATTGTGGAGGCGGCTAGAAGGCGTACCTTGCCTATACCATGAAACATCAGCCGTTGGGGGCGTTGGTATTTTACAATTCTCAAGCAAATTCAGAAGGGATGGAGAGATTGGCTGGTCGAACCGAGAAACCTGAACCATGAAACTCGATTCTGGGTGCAAATGACAGCCAGCGCATTATCACGCTACGTCACCGCGCCAAGTGCTAAATAAATAAAAACAAATATCAAACAATTAGGCGCCCGACTCACAATGAATCTTGGCATCTTTGACATTGTAATAGATGAGCAGCTTCCTCAGCGAAGCCAAGATTATTAGAAGTCTTTATTGCGGCTTACGGTTCGAGTTTGTGGCATTCTTCAGGACCTCAAACTGGGGGAATTAAACCCAAGTGATGTAGTTTAATTAGTCAATTGGAAGCTCAGAATATATCAAAAAATCCTTTTGAACAAGGATATATTGGAATAAGCACTAAATTACAGACAAGAACATTGAGCGTAATTTAGTGATCCAGTGATCCAAACTTGATGCGATCGACTGGGGAAAGAAGGGAGGATTTGCGTGGAGAAGGAGAGCTCTTGTTGATATCTGCTGTTCGAATGTTTTTGAGACGTGCAACGGCATAGAGAAATTCTTGGAGTAGATTCCTAGGAATAAAAAAAATTACTTAACAACGATTAAAAATGCTGTTCTGCGTCAAATGCGAGAAGCGGCAGAAGAAGTAGGAGTGACCATCAGGCGCATTACAAAGGAAGTAGTTGCACAAGATTAGTATATAAAGAGGCCTAGAGAGAGTTCCACTCAGAGGACGCTGACCAGATGATTCCAGGATGTTCGCATCATTTGCTCGCCGTCCGGAGAACTGGAGAGACAGCATCCTATCAAGAAGCCTTCAGCGCCTTCATATGTGCATGTGCGAGCGTGAATTGCTTAGCAAAGCGGAAACATTCCATAGGAATGCGAAGTATTAGCTCGCACCCTCATGTGCACTGACGCCTCCACGAGTCTCTGGTGAGAGCGACATAAGAAAGCGAATTCTATATTCTATTCATATATGGGGTGGGTATAGTGCAGTCGATGGGGCTCTGGCGTGCTCCTCGAAATCGACTCATGGTTCAAACCCTGCCTAGGCTTGACAAGCCCTTAGTGCTTCTGGATCAGTAACTTCTGGGTCGGTATTTGCGTCGACGTCTGAAAAGAATACAGCACTACTGAAGCGCCCAACCGCTGGCCACAACAATTCGTTGTATAGGCCACATGCGCATTCAAATTCCCTCCACGATATCTCCTTGAAGTAAAATGCACGGCACCCCGGCAAGGTATTGATGAAGCGAGAGCGGATCTGTCTTAATCGAAGGAATACAACATACTTTACTAAAAGGTTATCTTAAATTACCAGCCGAATTGGCCAACGTCAATCATTGCTGTTTTAGGACGAACAAGGACGAACATGTTCTTAAAAAATATTTTTTCAGGATACAAAACGCGCGTCGTGCTCAAGGGGCTAAACTGCTCGAATGTTTGAACAAGAACCAGACTCTCCGAACTGTCACAAACCCTGTTGATCACTCTCATGCGTTCCATCCTGGTGTTTGATTGTTCACTGCTATTATAGTTCGCAAAAGGAATTACATTCAGGATAGCACAAGAGAGAAGGAACGGCTGATGAAAATCTGAGAACAAAATTTGAAAATCTGCTTAAAAGGAGTCCGGCTATGGTTGATAAAGAGTTGCGAAACATCTGAGCGACAATTTCAAATACCAGGTCTTTCCATTCACCCCTACAAAAGAAGTAAGATCTAGAGTTGAAAGCTATACATAGGTCTACAAATATGCCGCTTTCATGCCATTACCTTATAAAGTTTCCCAGTTCTCGGAGGAAAGATCGCATCGCCTACTAAACCATGCAAAAATCAACTACAACCGTGCATGACTTCTAATTTAAAAATTGTTCACAATTAGAAAATTGTTGCTTGGGTTTGTTTAGGCTCTGATATCACATGGTTTTGCTTTACCTTGTTCCTCCGTAAAGAAAGTCAATTCTAAGCAAGGCTCTCCATCATTTTATTTTTCCACAGTGTCTCATGTCAGTAATCCACTTCTGAGTTTCTAGCCCTTCCCTCCCCAACAGAGCTTTCAATTTCATTTTCAATTCAAACAACACTTCCGAGCTTCAAGCCCACAAAGCTCAATGACACGAATTTGACTCTCTAGAAGACTGCTTTAAACTCTTTACCTTTTGGCGAACATCTATCGTAGTTGATGTAAATTTGGAACTACATGCTTTTTTCTATGTAACGCTGCGAGAGGTGCGTATAGCGTAGTCGGGGGAGGTGTCGTCTGTCGCGAGCACTCGACACCAGGTTCCTGGTTCGGATTTCCTGCCCAGGCCAAACAAGTCCCTCTGGGGGCGTTGAATTGGTACCAGGCTTTTCTGGGAATGTTAAGCGCAGACCATAGACTGACCATCGCAAGTCATTGTATGGCCAAACACGCATCCAAAATCGCCTCCACGACATACATTTGAGGTAGAATGCTTGCGCATCCCAAAAAGGACTGAGTAACTCCGCCCTTTATCCGTTATTATTCTTACGGTATGAAAACAGTATAAGCATAAAACTAGAATAAAGGCTGAAACATCCAACGCACTAAAACGACGAAGACTATCGGTCCGACCTAACAGTTCTGGACTAGTGAAGACGATGACAGGTCTGGGAGCACGAGTACAAAGGAGTGATCGATGTAGGAGGAGAAGAAGGGGAGTAGGAGGGCGGTCTCGGTCGTCGTCCTAGATAAAGAAGCAGCGCAGCAGCAGCAGCAGCAGCTCGAAATCGGAGACGCAATTTACGACCATCGTGCAGCCGTAACGGGCTGGCCGCGCTACGATCCGCGGCGCCGGTCGCCGATACGTATTGGAGAACATTGATCACCGCCAAACAGTTTATAGGAGACGGTGGAGCGAGGGTGGAGGGAATCAGGTGACAGAGGCGGGACAGTCCCGTTGACAGGACGAAGCAGCTTCCGATTAGTTCCTGATGAAGCGATGATGGAATGCGACGTTGCGGACGATTCCTCTGAGTGATAGTGCTCAAGGACGCACGTGGCGGAGTCAAGAATCAGCCGGTTCCGCGGACTAAGGCGGTGTCCGGGGCAATATGTGCATTCAGGCGAAGAACAGCAGAAACCGCAACCAGGGAAGGAGCCGACTGTTCTGTTTGAGTAGGTTGGCCTTCAACTTTCATCTCTGAAAATACCTTCAGTGATTCTCAAAACACCTAAACAAAAACTAACTTCAATTCCGGTCTGAGGACATCAAGAAGTGCCGATAACAACCACACACTTTAATATTTTATGCAGCGAATGGTTCAACAGACGTGTAACGAAACGGGGAGACGGTATCTGTCGTATGCACACCCGACTCGATCCGAGGTTCTGGTTCTTCCCAGTCCAGAACCTCGAATCGAACCACATTACGTGTTTCAAAAATCGGTGCCAGACTTGTCTGGGAAGGATAAGATACTAAGCTCTTTGTTGGCACGCCACGGGCATTCATTGTGTAGACTAAATACGGATGCTGTTTCCATGGTATGGCGTAGTGGCGTAGAAGTAGAATACGTGGCCTATCCTCCAAAGACTAACAGGGGACGTCTTTGAAGATACCCCAAAGATTCTCAAGAAGACCTATGTATATGTTTTGGGAGGTCGTCTAACAGGGAGCACAGGGGTAAAAGTTTGTTCTTGTTGGCCACTACGTAGGTGGTCCAAAAATGATAAAAATGTGTCAACTAGCAACTAATAGGAGGGGGTGTGCACCTTCCCCATGCAAATGTGCAGTGCTGGATATTTGGCCTCGCTTATGTTAAACCGAAATTGTGTACGCTTTTCAGTTAAAACCCAAAATTTAGCATTGGAATTTCTTTAGCACATGGGTTGACTCGCTGGTCTCCATTCCTCTCGAGCCCGCTGCAAGTTGAAACGGGTTTAATGGCTTAGCGTACACAATTTCGGTTTTTTCCCATTTTTAAACTGTACATGGAAAGTGCAAAAGTGAACCTCGCTCCTGTGCTCCTTGTTAGATGCTCCACAAGGTCATGTAGACCTTGCTGAGAATCGTTGGGTTAATTCACAAACGTCCCTTGATAGAGGCGTCGATCCTCTGACGAACAGGATATGGTAGTTGCAGGGAAACGAGCAAGAAATGCGCAAAAAGTGAAAGCTCTAGGCCTACTGACGCGAAGGAGGGCCTCGACTGAGCAATGGGAGGAGTCCCAGAAGTCATTTTGATGCAGGTGTGGCGGATGGACCACATTCTGAAGTTTGGGACCTGCTCCCCTGTGGGAACCAGGAGAAAATATTCGAGAAAATTCCCAGAAGAAAGTCCGAGAAGTGTCTGTGAACTGAAGTGAAGTGTAGCGAAGGTGACTCTCGTTCTCCCAGTCGAATTGCCTCTAATAAGGAGGCGCGGCGCGGCGGGGCGCAGCGCTCGATTGCGCCGTGAAAAACACATCGTGAAGTGTTTTTATAGGTGTTCCCTCACGACATTCGAGGCGAATCTGCTGGTCCATCTCTTCGCTCAGTGAGTTTCCACCGAGCAGTAACAGAAGCGCATGAAGAACTGGCCGACCGGCAACGGAGTGTCTGGCAAGCAGATTAGCTCTCGCGGAATGCGCGTAATTGAATAGAGACGGAGAACAGATGAGTCCTATGCGGTCTTCGGCTTCATTGAGGCAGAGTGAGAGACAATGAAAACATCTGTTGTCGGAAAATCCGAGAGACCTGAGGACCCTAGAAAGAGAAGGAGAGGGAGATAATGGAAACCCCCAGCAGAAAAATTGAAAAAAAATATTTATCAAAGAAAAACAGTAACTTACTCTCCATTTCTGGTAATTCTGTTCTTTCCAATTCTCTATTCTACTAGTTGTCAGGCTGTAACATGTCGTAGGCGTGTTGTTCTATAGAAGTAGCATGCACTCGTTGTATCCCTTATACGGTTCTTAAGTATATACCTAATATAGTAGAAAATAAGGCTAAATCAGTCATTGTGATGTTCACATTTCCATCCCTTTGATGCTAATCTTTAAAACGCAGCTTTAGGAAAATAAGTGTTCAACTGACCAAGCTTGAGATGTGACGGAAGGCGGACAATACCCGCATAACTATCTCGGAAACCTCGACATCATCAAGCGACTCCACAGGAAATATCAGAAAAATCAAAGGAAGTATAGGAGCAGCTACTCAAGATTTCCCCGGAGTAGACCAGAAATTTGATTTTTGGAGAGGCTCGAGTTCAAGCGAACCCTAGTTCCACCACAAGTTGAGTTATATGAGATTTTTTCTAATGCGATTTTATGCAATGGCTCATACATAGTGGGATAAGGAGATTGTTAGTTGTATTTGAAGGATATAGGCGTTGCACAAGACATGTTAGAGCCTATTTCCCCTTGTAAATTAACACTTCACAGTTTGGTAACCTTAATTGAAGAACATGAAAGAAATATTAAGATATATAATCAATTAGTTTAGAGTGGGTGGTTGCGCAGCCGGAGAAGGCGCCGGAGTAGTGTGCACTCGATTCCAGGTTCTTGGTTTGAATTTCCCGGCCTAGCCAACCACGCCTTCCATCCTTCCGGGGTCCATGAATTGGTTCCTGACTTGTCTGGGAGGATAAAGCACAGAATTGTTCATCGGCTGGCCACCGCAAACCAATGTATAGGCCAAATAGGCATTCAAGCTGCCTGCACACCATCATGAAGATATAGAATGAGTGGCGCATTTCAAAATCGATTGATCAACGACGTCCTTTATCTTTTAGCAGTTATTTTTAGTAACGTGTGGCTCACTCGGCAGAAGGCTTCATATATTCCTGGACCCCAATCGATCCTATATTCAGTTAGCGGCTGGTGGCGGTGGCAAAAAGGAACACAAACAGCTGCAAAATCAAAACTCTAACCTTATCTACGCGAGCGACAATCCTGTGTGCTTTCGACTTTTCCATGCGGGAATAACTACTGGCTTCAGAATTGTCGACATTAGAAGCGCGTAATGCATACAAGGGACTGGATTCATCAACGATAATCGCGGTGGTTGTTGAAGGTAGAAGGTAGAAGCATACCTTTGATGTGACACTCACTGCATACCTTACTCACACATTTTTTCACCCATTTACGGGCAACTGCTAGAAAAGGGTTACCCCACGATCCCCTTGGATATCTCCTCATACCCACGAGGATTTTTTACGTTAGCCTCGAGGTTGATGAGTCGGGTTCAGAAGATATAAGAACGTACCAGATTAGATTCAAGGGTAGAGTATTAAAACCTTATTCATCAACAGTTACCCTGATAGTGTTGAATTACCAAACGTCACATTTTCATTTAAAAAACGATGGAAGCGTAATTGTCGGTCAGCAAATTAGCGCAGGGCTCGGCTAATCAACGATCAGCTAAACTGAAGGGGTGGATTCGCTAAAATCTGAGCCTGATGTTTCCTGCTTTTTTGTTGTTGGAAATTTTAGTTTACTAACATATTGTCCAGATGCATTTGAATCTATCTCAGCATCTCAATTTGATGTGAATACTGCTAAAGAAGCTGCGCATCAGATTATATGTACAAAGTTCACTGGTTCACCTCTTCTTTAGGGTTTTTTAGCATTACTTCCTTGCTTCCGCGAGACATTAATCACAGAAGGAATTCGGTGGAAAGGAACAGTTAGTCAACAACAGCGACAATAGCGGCAACAGCGACCTGTTCTTCACCTCACTTCCGTCATTACTGCGTGGGACAATGCAAGACCAGCTTAGTGTTGTTGCAAAGAATCTCGGTGATGCCACTTCTCATGTTCATACGACGTCTGGTTCTCATCTGGTTTCCCCTTCAAAATAGCCTCCGTTGGTGAAAATCTATTACTTTTTTAATACAGAGGCTATAGGATGTCTTGTAAAAGAATTATGATAACTGAAGTCTCTTTAATTTCAGCTTGCATAAAGTTTTTAAAATTATTTTTTTATCTCAGCTCATTTAATACTCATCGTCAATTTTATTGGCGTCCATCGCGCTTGTTGATGAGTCCGCTCGTCTAGTACATACAAATAAATGTACAAAATAAATAATAACATGCACACAGTATATAAATGTATATATAAGGACAAGGATAAAGGACGGCGTTATTCAATCCCATTTGGGATGCGCCACGCATTCTACTTCTACGGGATGTCGTGGAGGCGTGTTGAATGCGTATTTGGCCATACAATGACTTGCGGTGGCCAGCCGATGAACAAGTCAGCGCTTTATCCTACCCAGACAATCTGGTACCAATTCACCGACCCCGGAGGGATGGAAGGCTTGGTTGGCCTGGGCGGGAAATCCGAACCAGGAACCTGGTATTGGGTGCAGGCGACAATCGGCGCCTCCTCCGACTGCGCTCCACGCGTCCAAATAAATATATAACATAATATACATCATAATTTAATTTAAAGTTTGTTTTGTACTCTGAAACCTGACTCCTTCAACGACACAAAAAAGAAGGATAAGCGGATGATCAAGCCAATGTGACCGTTCCAAGAAACATTTTTAGAGTTTTTACAACAAAGTTTGGTCGCGAGCAAAGCTCTAATGCCAGGTGGAATTCGAACCCAACCCAGAATTTTAGCAGTTGCCACTTGAAGCTTAAAATGACTTGATTCAATTCTCTTTAAGCCTCAGGTGGTTGGTATCAAGCTTGTAAACTCTCATAGCGATGTTTCGTGAAAATAACTCGAATCTTCCACGTTCGGCTCTCGATAAATCTTGGCATAGTAGTCCACGATGTTGAGAAATAATATTTATCTCAAGCCACTCCAAGAATGGTAACACAGACAGCACTCGGGCTAACGTTTCGGCGTTCTCGCCTTCTTCAGAGCCTCAAACTTGGGTAATTAAACCCAAGTTAATTAATTACCCAAGTTAGTTTAATTACCCAAGTTTGAGGCTCTGAAGAAGGCGAGAACGCCGAAACGTTAGCCTGAGTGCTGTCTGTGTTACCAATCTTGGAGTGGCTTGAGATAAATATTATTTCTCAACATCGTGGATAACTCGAATCGTTTGAAGCTACTTCACTTAAAGAAATCGATCAAACAGTAATAATCATTGTGTCGTCGGGATCCTGATGGTCCTTGATAAGCAGCGACACTAACAAAACTGCAAAGTACGCACCGTCGTCCATTGTCCGGAAGGTTCATTCTGTCTCCAACGGCACTAAGAGCTGGTCTTTATAGTTTTCAAGTGAGTAGCTGAAATTCCAGCTTCCTAGGTGAGTCTCTGAATTGTTGAAGCAGCGGTAGTGCAATACTGCAACTAACAGCGCGAAAAGGGGTGGGAAAAGCTATTCCTCGATAGGGAGCCAGTGGCGGGAAAAATGAGGCCGGCGCGTCGCTATAATGCAATAATTCATCTCAGTCGTTTCGTGATCCTGCTCAGAGATAGGGAAAAAGCTGGAAGATTCTTACTGTAGAGGTGTGGTAGGATAGTAAATATGTAAGTGTCTGGGTTAGTGAATCCTTTTTGGTACGCGCCAGACATTCTACTTCTACGGGATGTCGTGGAGGCAACAGACAAGCCTCGTACCATTCCAGTAACCCCGAAGGGATGGAAGGCTTGGTTGGTTTGGGCGGGATCCCAACAAGGAAACTCGAAATTACGCCACAGCCGGCACCTTCTATGACTGCGTTACCATGACAGAAGAGAATATACAAATAATAAAGGATAAAGGACAGTGTTACAGAATCTCTTTTCGGATGCGCCACGCGTTCTACTTTTATTGGATGTCGCGAAGGCGACTTGAATGCGTTTTTGGCCATACAATGGCCACACCTGCGGTGACCACCCGATGAATAAATCAGCGCTCTATCCTTCTCAAAGAATTCTGGTAGCTATTCATCAACCCCGAAGCGATGTAAGACTTGTTTGGCCTGGGCGGAAAAGCTGAACCATGGACCTGGTATCGGTTACACATGACAGCCGGCGCCTCCTCCGACTGCACTTCACACGCCATTAAAGAAGGGGCTATAGTCCACTAACTCTGCGGGCTCAGGTCGAGTTTAAATGTTGAGGTAGCTCTCTCATTGAGACGATGCGAGATCCTCAACCGGAAGAACGACTAAACCATTAAATAATAGAAGCATTAATAAGAACAGAAACACTAATATAAACAAAATAAGGTGAGCACCATAACCTTTGACCTCAATTGTCTGAAGGTCCTTTGTAACAGGGTCAAAAACAAATAAGAAAGAGCGGCACCAATCCATCCCTTTGTGGGATGCGCCGTGCACTCTACTTCTACGGGATGGTTTTTTTGGCATGGTTGGGATCAGAGGCAAGGTGAATGTATGATTCGTTGCGCACGCGACAACTGGCGCCTTTTACTATTGCGCTACGCTACCTACAGATCTGGGAAAAGAAACAAGGAGTGCACATCTTATCACGATCTAAAGAGAAGTAGAGAACCGCGTGCCTTGCAGAATGAGAAGTTGTATAGAAGAATGTAGGGCAGAGATTGATTGACCAGTGAGCAGTGAGATAATGTAATGAGATTACGGTCTTACAAGGTCATCTGCTGGTGACTTTTTGCTTCATGCACATGCGGTGCGGGAATAAAAAGCACGTCATATAGGTCATATTCTGCTCCGATTGCTTATCATTTTAACGTGCGGGCCATAAAAAGAAGCGTTTACTACGCAATTCGTCAGATGAGGCATTTGTCTCTCTGCTGCAATCGCTGTGTTCAACATGTACAGCAGAACAAGACGCCTATCAGCCTTTCCTAACAATGTTGTGATTATAACGCATATTTCGGCACTGGGGCATTGAAGCGCAACAGTAAGAGACGCCGACCGCACTCGAGTCTGGGTCCTTGGTTCGGGTCTCGCTTAGGCCAATCAAGCCTTCCATCCTTTTGGGGTCGGAAAGTTGGTGCTAAGCTTAACTGGAAGGGGCAAAACACTCTTTTGCCCATCTGATGTCCTTTGTAACTCAGTTTAAAGGCGAAATGTCTATTGAAATCACTTCCGCGATATAATTCATAAGTATGTAGAATACGTGGCGCATCCCAAACAGGTGCTGATGTATTAGGTTGTCCCATAAGTCCCGCCGTTTCTTCAACGATTCACTGCAGATTCCGCCGGCAGTCTCTTGCATTGCGCTGCATAGCTTTCAAAAGAGAATGATTTGCTCAATCAGAACATGTATTGCATTTCTTTTTTCATCATGAATTTTGTCAATTTTTAGGTCGTTGAAGTGAAAAGTGAAAAAGTGAAAAAGTAGCCATTTGCGCACTTGTTCTCTCCGCTTAAGTTTGTAATTTTTTGCGCAGCTTTTTATAGCATTTGGAAGACAATGTTATGTACTTGAACACATTTGTTTAAGCCTGGAGCGGCTGATATAGAGGCTATATGTTGTTACAGGATGTTATGTACTACAAGAATGTGTGTTGGTCCTATTTTCTCACTTATCCTTTACTGATTTTTAGGCCATCAAATTGGGAATTCCGACTTTTCCGTCCGAATTTTTACCAAAACTCCGGTTCTGTGGTTGAACTTTTTTGCTTGGTGTTATATGTCGTTCGAAAGAGGATGTCTTGCTCAGTAAGAATTTGTGTCGCGTTTATTCGCTCACGCTGATTTCTGTCGAATATCAACGACTGAGGAAGGAGAAGGAGTTGTTGGTGAAGACGAGTTTTCTCTCTTTGGCATTTTGTTGACATTCGATAGAAATCAATAAACGCGACACAGATTCTCATAGAGCAAGACATTCTCTTTCGAATGACATATAACGCCAACCCAAAAAGTCCAACCACAGAGCCGGAGTTGTCGGCAAAAATAACCCTCCTCCTTCGGACGTCCCAATTTGATGACCTAAAAATCAATAAAGGACAAATGAGCAAATAGCGCCAACACATATTCTTGTAGTACAGAGCATTTTCTTCCAAATGCTATAAAAACTGCGCAAAAAATTACAAACCTAAGCGGAGAGAACAAGTGCGCAAATGGCTGCTTTTTCACTTTTTCACTTTTCACTTCAACGACCTAAAAGTTGACAAAATTCAGGATGAAAAAAGAAACGCATTACATGATCTGGTAGAGCAAATCATTCTCTTTCGAAAGCTATGCAGCGCTATGCAAGAGACCGCCGGAGAAATCTGCAGTGAATCGTTGAAAAAAACGGAGGGGACTTATGGGACAACTATATGCTACTATATGTCAAAGAGCTCTGTCTGTCTATTTGTTTATTTGTCTGTCTGTCTGTCTGTCTGACTATCCGTCCGTCGCAATGGTAGAACGCTCGGAAGAAGAGCTTAACACGTCATCATCAATATCGCATCCTTCAAGATGAAAACCACTGACTGATGGCTGATGAAAAGGCTTCACAACAATTAAACATTATTGATTAAGTCTGTCGACCTTTCTGTAGAGTTGGCCGCCTGAGGTAGGTATAACACGAATAATGGGGTTGATGCGCGGATCCGCAACAAGTAAACAATATCGATCGGCGGACGGCTATCGATCGACTTTATCGATTCTTGCTAGAGTTAGCCAGTCACGATAGGAATCACGTGAACATAAAGGCGCTTGGAAGGATTCACATCTGAGCAATAACGGTTGTTGGCAACTACCGCTCTGTTCGTCTGACTGTCTGTCCGACCAACACCCCCTGAGCAGCCCTAACGTTTTCATCGATACTACCGATCCCTGCTAACAGTAGATGGATTTGGGTTTCATAACAAGTGAACAATATCGATCGGCCGATCATTACTTCGATTTTATCGATATTTATCAGCACGTGACCGCTTGAGATAAATCACGCGAATATGTTCACCAGTGTATTAGGCTTGCAAAAAGTAGCTGATATAGAGCGGCTCTAACATTTACCGGGGCAAATCCCTAGATAGAAGTCATATCGGATACCAGGCTGGCAAACACATAAACATGGCAACGGAGCGACATATTAGAAAAATAGCCCAGAGGAAATAAGAGCAAAAACTTCAATGGCAGCCAACGCATCTGCTGTTGAAGAGCTATTTATCTACTATATAGGCACATTCCTCCAGTAAGGTATACTAGTTTTTGGAGGCGGTAACGTCTTCATGGCATCCAATTAAATTGTTGCCACTTTAAAGCTGAAGTAGCACTGTTATTGAGACTACGCGGTGGTAAGGCTCCTCCTGCCGAATGAAGAACAACAGAGCTGTTGCGGGAGAACGTATGAGCGCATCCGCGGCAGAGCGGCAAACACGGGGAAGGGTAAGGTCTCCACAGATCAGTGGACGGACGGAGAGACGCGCCGCCGCGAGTGGGAGAACGAGCAAGGTCGGCGACGATCAACGAAAACAATAACACTCCTCTTACCGTTGACGCTTCACACGTCGGTAAATTAATGCGACGATTATCGGCCGATCGATAATCGACCGCTTTGTGCAGAACTCTTGTTGCGAAGGCGGAGAATACATAAGGCTAGCGGTCTAGACATTGCCAAACTTTTTTGGTCTACGGTTATAATACCTTGTGAAAAAGTCTTGTACCAAAAATTTTGAAAATTTTTTTCAAGATTTAACAGGAACTTCCAAGGACTGTTTGGTGCCACGTAGTTGTAGCACAAGCATTTTAGAATATTTCGCATACGTGGGAATTTGCTTCTGAGGGCATATAAATACTACGATTGCAGTGAGGACCGACTGACTCCGCGACTCGGACAATACCTCGCGACTGACTATCGCTCAGTCTCTCCTGGTTCTTTTCCGTAATAAGCACCTTCTCGAGAGTGTCGTCACGGGAGATGAATCCTGGGTCTTCCTCGTTAACCATACTCTGAAGGCCCAGTGGCTCCCTAAAGGAGAACCACAACCTCAAGGGGGACATCCACCACAGGGAGGTAATAGTGTGTTATTGATGGGATTCTCGAGGAACGCTCTAAACTACTTTGTAGATTAAAGTCGCTCACAAAAGAAACAATAAAACTTTGAAAAAAATACGCTGTGGTGCAAGACTTTTTTACCAACCTAATATTGAGCTTGGTACGATTTAACATAGCTGCCTTCTACGGTCTTAGAAATCTGCCTCTTTTCAAAAAAGCTTACTAAATACGCATTCTTAGAAATCTAAGCCGTTGGTTCAGTAATTATGTAAGAATAATAAACGGTGAGCACCTTAGAGGAGGAAAAAGGAGAAAACAAGAAGAAGTAACCCGTGGGGAATTAAACATTGGATCCGACACCTATTAGAATAATTCGGTCAGTTATTTTTCAAAAATGGTTAATAGGATTATGCGAATAATGGTATTTCTGAAAAGCCTGAAAATCTTGGGATAATTCAGATAAGGGTAGCTTTAAAAAGTACAAATTTCGAATGATCCAAATAACTAATTTCTCTTCGGACCTCACATCGGATATCCGAGTCATAGAGGATATCAGACTTTTAATCAAAATCCTCAGTCATGGCCATGTTCTTCGCGCAGGCGGTGACACTGTCCGAAAGACTGGCCTTAACTTCGAGGTGCCCAGAAAGCGGCCACGGGGGAGACCAAAGCAGCGCTGGCTTGATGCGCTGCATCAGGACTTGAAGATGACTAGGTCACACCCTGATTTGATCGGGAAAAGTGGCGCCATAATTCCAGGAAAACGGACTTCGCAAGAAAGCGTGACAAACGCTGAAGAAGAAGAAGAGACGAGGAAGAATCTAAATCATCACTAATATGAATTATACGAAAATCCGGTCTATCAGCCGAAAATCAGCCTCATATGAATCGTTCGAAGATCTGAAAGTTTCAAAAATGCCTTTGTTGGCACAAATTTTTTAGCCGGGGCTCGAAGAAAAAATGGATCCGAAATATTCGAGTAGGCGTCAGATCCAGTTCTTAGTGGCAATAAGGTGTTTGGTGTGGAAAAATGTAATACTCCATAGCACGAGACACAGATAAAGCAACTTTAAAAGTTTTACATGTATTAAAAAACTTGAAAAGAGTAGAGCACGACATCAATTTTAAAGTCTAGCAACTTGCAGACTATTTGCAACTTTTTTACGAAAGTAAAGAAATTTCTGGGTTTACCAGAAACACTACGAACAACCAACAGCTATTGTTCTCAAATAGTAATCTTTATTTAAAAGCCGGCTAGAGTGAAGGAAGCATAGAGCACAAAAGACAGCGTTGGTCAATCCCTCTTTGGAACGCGCCAAGCACTATACTTCTACGGATGTCATAGCGATGTAGAAGCGAATTGAATGCGTATTGGGCCTACAATATGACTTTATCCTTTCCAGACATGTCCGGTACTAATTCACCGACCCCAAAGGAAATAAACAATGTGGAAATGGGTGTGCAGGTTCGTTTCGCCACTATCCTCAGACGAACCTTTGTTTAGCACTCCTCCCGTGGCTCTTCAGTGAAGAGGAGGAGTGCTAAGCTAGGGGTGGCGTAAGGCTACTAGGAAAATAAGGGATGATGATGAAAAGTGTAGGAAAAGGGGAAGTAAACCTACGGAAAACGATTTTTAAGTAAGAAAGTGCGAAAAACTGACGTTTGATAGTCAGGGAAGTGGCGCGCCAACTTTCTTCCACATAAAAAACGAAGTCGTTAATACAAAAGGAAGTTTATTATTCTCTAAGTACTTCTTTTAGGAACTTTATTAGGTTATCCTTTTAGTCATTAAACCCAAATTTGTAGTAAATTAATTTATGCCTATAAATGCACTTCATGATACCAGCTATGACTAAATCCTAGCTATACCCATTATTTAAAAGTATATTTTTTAATTCAACAATTTTATCAATGAAATAGTTTAATTTTGAACAAGCATGAGCGATTCTGAGAGTTTCCGTTAAGATAACAGCTGATTTAACCTTACTAGAAATAGCTGACGAAGCATGGGGAAATCTAATAACCTTAAAATTGAAACTATCTGTTTTATTATACAACACGGTTTCTATTTTATTGTTAATAACTTTCAAAGTAATATCCAAATAATCACAATTAAATTTGTCCGTATTTGTTTTCTTTAATTCCAAGATGTCTTTATAGATAATTTTTAAAATTTCTTCCAAATCTTTTTCATCAAAACTATGTATAACCAATAAATCATCCATGTATCTATAAGGTACAAAAAGATTTTTGCTTGGTTTGTACGATTTTGCAAACTCGTACTCTAACATAGAGGTAGTAAGATCAGCCAATAGTGGGCTGAAATTACCTCCTTGGGGAACGCCTTTGTTCTGCTTGAAGACCGTTTCTCTAAATATACTGTAGCTATTTCTTAGGAGGTAGTCTACCAGATACATGATATCATAGCTGTTGTAGAGTCTATACTTGTTGACACATGTGTCATCAGTATAAAACGTCTTATATCCATTACATCCACGGATCTCCCTCGATAGAGAGCCTTCGGGCTCTCTTGTTAAGAGGGATCTCGGGCCGCTTGTCGCAGGGCCACGTGGCGCGTCCCCGGGTGGTGGATAGGGGAAATAAACGCGAACCAAATGCGACCGTGTACTGCCCAGAGACGCAGGTGGGATGCAGGGGATGGACTCCTTGCTCCTGCTGTGTCGGGTCGATGCGTTCCTTGTGCGTGGGAGCGGCATGTTCGTGCACTGTGTGCGTGGATGTGTCCGTGACTGTGCGGATTGTAACTGTGTCGGCTCGGCCAAAAGCTTGCACTCGGTAGACTGGGAGTACATGTAAGGCGATTCGAAGCCGCCTTAAGTCTCGCCCCGTCCCTTCGGGCAGTCTGGCTGGCTGCCCGGAGTACCCCGCCCGCACGACAGAGCCTGACTAGCTACCCGTGTTGTATTCCAGTCAAACACAGCAGCACTAAAGGGCCTCATTCCCCTGACCCCGAAAGAGCCCCCATTTCTGCAGCGATGGGAAGGACGAGTACGGAGAGGCTGCTAAAATCTTAGGGCCTAACCAGGTTGCGCAAACTGAGAAGGACTAGGATGACGATCTGTACTTACAACGCCCGCACGCTTGCGTCGGAGGCATCCGTCGAGGACCTGATGATGCAAGCCAGGAAGATCAAGTACGACGTCATCGGACTGACCGAGACGAGAAGACACCACCCCCTACACGCCGCCTACGACTCCGGAGAAGAACTGTTCCTCGGAACATGCGACAGCAGGGGAGTAGGCGGCGTTGGTGTCCTCGTCAACACGCACTTGGCCATGAACATCGATTCGTACGAGTCTCTGACAAGCCGAATCGGACGTCTGCGACTGAAGCGATGTGGCTCCGTGCCAGCCTTGACTGTGTTCGTCGCGTATGCCCCAACATCCGACTACGACGACGAAGACGTCGAGGACTTCTACGTGGAGCTGGAGAAGTTCTATAAGGAAGATCACACCTTCTACAAGGTGATCGTCGGCGACTTCAACGCCAAGATCGGGCCACGAAGGTCGCCGGAAGAACTTCACATCGGAACCCACGGTTTGGAGTGGAACGAGCAAGGTGAAAGGCTGTCTGAGTTTATCATGTCGACCAAGACCATCCATGGAAACTCGCAGTTCCAGAAGCCTCCCTCCCTACGATGGACCTGGGAATCCCCCGGTGGCCAGTTCCACAACGAGATCGACCACATCATCTTCAATCGCAAGTATTGCCTGACCGATGTCTCCGTTGTCCCCATGTTCTACACGGGATCGGACCACCGCCTCCTTCGCGCGAGGTTCCGCTTTTCGCGTCGAGGAGAGAAGGCCGCGAAGTTCAAGAAGAGGAGTCCCAGAACGACCATCAACTGGGATCTCTACACCTCTCCTGTCGGCCTTTGGGAAGATGCCGTCATGGACAACGTCGACGAGGAATACGATCGCTTCGTGCACCATCTCCACGATAGTGCTAAGGCAGCCGAGAGCTTGAAGACCACCAAGAAACGCCTGTCTCCGGAAACTCTCAAGCTGATACGCCAGCGTGGAGCAGCACGAGCGTCAGGAAACTACCAATTGACGTCCGAGCTTGCAAAGCTATGCAGAGCGGCGATAAAGGAAGATCTGAAGGAGAGAAGGGCGGAAGTGTTGGCTGAAGCAGCAGAGGCAGGACTGAGCATCCGCAATGCCCGCCGGAACTTCGCCAACTTCAAGACCAAGATGACCGCTCTCCGACGTCCTGACGGAACCATCACCTCTTCCAGAAGGACCATGGAGAAAGTCATCCACGACTTCTACTCCGATCTCTTCGATAGCCACGTCCACCTGCCCCCATGCCATCTTCCGCAGGATGGATACGTCGTCCCCTCTGTTCTCCCTTCCGAGATCCGACACGCCATCTCGTCGGTGAAGAAACGTACAGCACCCGGTCCCGACAGGATTAGACCCGAACACCTGAAGAACCTCCCGCCAGCGCTCATCAACACCCTGGCGCGGCTCTTCACACGTTACCTGTCGGAGTGCAAGGTTCCATCTCAGTGGAAGACCAGCAGGACCGTCTTGCTGTACAAGAAGGGAGACGTGCACGACATTGGCAACTATCGCCCGATCTGCCTGCTGTCCGTAGTCTACAAGCTGTTCACTCGAGTCATCCTGAATAGGATTAGTAGAACGCTGGACGAAGGACAGCCATGCGAACAAGCAGGATTTCGGAGAGGATTCAGCACGATCGACCACATACACACCATTACGAACTCATCGAAGTGTCGCGAGAGTACAAGCTGCCGCTGTGCCTTACGTTCATCGACCTGAAGAAGGCATTCGACTCCGTCGAGACTGAAGCGGTCATGGAAGCCATGCTCACCCAGGGCGTTCCTACTCAGTACATCAGAGTCCTTCGAGAGCTGTACAGTGGATTCACGACCAAGATCTCTCCATTCTACAACGACGTCGTCATCGACGTAAGGAGAGGGGTTCGGCAAGGGGATACCATATCCCCGAAGCTCTTCAGCGCCACCCTCGAAAACGTCATGCGCGAACTAGAATGGGATGACATGGGAGTGAAGGTCGACGGCCGGCAACTGCACCATCTTCGCTTCGCTGACGACATCGTTCTCATAACACCGAGCATCAGTCAGGCGGAGCGAATGCTGGCCGACTTCGATCGTGTATGTGGAAGCGTTGGACTGCAGCTGAATCTTACGAAGACGATGTTCATGAAGAACGGATGGGTTTCTGATGCCCCATTGTCGCTCAACGGAACGAACATCTCCGAATGCTCCAGCTATGTGTATCTGGGTCGCGAAGTCAACATGGCCAACGACCTAGCACCAGAGCTGAGCAGGAGGAAACGAGCGGCTTGTGAAGCTTTCAAGAGCGTCGAAGAAGTCGTGAAGAAAACGAAGAACGTCCGACTCCGTGCCCACCTATTCGACTCCACTGTTCTTCCTGCACAAATGATTCCATAATTGTTAGCAGCTTTATCCAAAGGACAGAAGATGTAATGATATTGATAGTGCTTAATAGCACTATAAGGTACAAGTTCTTCACTGTTCATTTCGACATTAAGTATAGGTTTGATTTTTGTTCTGTACTGTGTAAATAAATGTTTTTTAATTCGTTCTACTTCGCCTTTTTGCAACTTATATTTCTTATGAATAATATCTATAATTTTATTAACTGTCTCTGCAAAGGTTACCTTAATTTTGTTAATGTTAAGTGCCTCTTTAATTCTGTATTTAGTACCTCTACTAAGTAGAGTTCTAAATGAATAATCATCAATTATTTCTAAGTTACCTGTGATAATATGCTTATGTGTACTATCAACAAAATTATTATCATTTTTATAGCGTGTGTGACATATGCAAGGTTTGTATATAATATCAGATATACTATGGATGTTAATGGATCTAAGAAATTTGTTATAATTAAATATTTTGCTAGATACAGGAGCATCGTAGGTATATACTATTCTAAATGGTATTCTGTCAACCTTCGGATTGTTTGAAAAATTAATAGAATAAACGCTGTTAAAAATCTTAGTAAAATTAATTTTATCAAAAATGTTATGTAGAAAAGGAATTACTACATTAAAGCTTTCTCTACAAACATATTTGTTGTCTTTATAGTACCTATATTTAGCATAAGCCAAGAGGCATAACAATAGAAATTTAGTTTTAGGTTTAACTTGTGCAAGGAACTGTGGATTAATACTCATATCTAGTAAATTAATTATGTTAGCTTTAGTCAATTTATTAATAAGTCTGTATAGGTCTATAATTTGAATATTATTTTCGTTATTAATCAAGTAGTCAAGAACTTCTTTGTATCCAATCCTACTATGTGTTCTACCTTTAACTTTCTTGCCTCTGTTTCTCCTTTCTTTAACTATCCGAAGGGAAAAATATGGATGGTTTGTTTTATATAATAATGGATTAGCTACATTAGTTATGTTACCATATCCTTTTATGTTGTCATTGAGTCCCAGAGGAAATGCAGTGTTTAGTAGTTTTATGCAAAATAGTTCCTTTTCTAATAACACATTTTTATTTTTGTTATCTTCCTGTGAATCTAAAATAGTAACTATAAATTCTGACTTACATCCATGGAAGTGTGTATAAAGAATATTATACTTCTTTTTATTATTAATATAATATATATGCTCTTTAATTCTGTCTTTAAGACGTCTACTTGTGATGCCGACATACTGTAAATTGCATTTATTACATGTTATACAATAAACTACATTACTAGCATTACATGAAGTATTAATTGCCTTAAAGGTGTTTATCCTAAACTTTGTAGTGCTAGAGACAATGTTATTATCTTATGAAGTTATTTTGCAGACAGTGCATAAGTTACTACATTGCAATCCTTTATTTTGATTACCAAAGTCTTTTAATGTATATTGATTGCTCCCGTCTTTAAGCTTGTAGTAAACATCTCTGTTATAATATTGTTTTTTGCTTGAATCTGTGTTGTTTTTAGACCAGTATCTGAGTACATGGGAGGTCTAACCCAGGTACAAAGAGGAGTCTCCCATAGGGTTCCGTGGGGCTGCCACGCGGGCTTGTCAAACCGTAGAAAGACCAGTAATGGAGGCGCCAAAATACGAAAGTTTGGTTGGTTGGCCGGGAATCACCGAAGCACATTACTTCGGACTGCAGACGATAGCCGGCGTCTCCAGGGAGTGCACTACACCCGGCCAAGGTGAAAAATGCGACCCAAAATAGTGCACGGTATAGTTTGCGGAAGGCGTCTGCTCCCTCATGGACTGTTGAAGAGGCAACAGACCTGTCTGGGAAGGATAAAACGCTTGTCAATCAGCTAGCTACAATAAGTCATCAAATAGGCCAGGTACGCATTGAAATCACCTCGACGACATTCCGTAGAAGTCGATTGCTGTCGCACTCCGAAAGGGATTGGATAGCGCCGTCTTTAACCCTTTATTGGCACGGCGGAAATCCATTAAACCGGCTAATGAATGAGAGAGCAACTGAATTTAGCACTGAGGGCTGCAACGTCTGGAAGGTCGAAAGCGAACAAGTGGAAAGTTAGGCGTCCCCAAAGACGAGGACAGTTCAGTAAAAAATTAATTCGCAATTATAGTAACATGTAGTTAGTAACACTTTTTATCCAGTACCATACTATCGGCCTAGTACTATCAGTTTAGACTCAGAAGCGCACCAGCTGCTAGCTCCGCAAAAGACCGCTAGGCGCAATCTGAACCATCTGGCGAACCTGGTAAAGAAATTGTTAAACGATACACTCTAAAATTATAAAGTTCTGCTAAAATTTTTGCACCATTGGGTAGATCATCTTATTCTGACTTTAACAATGTGCACTTTATTGGAGATAATTGACTTTCAGGGGAGTTATGACAAAACGGCGGTAAATGGCGGATTAATCCGCTGCCGATTTGCCGATGGAACTGTAGACCGAGCTTCTTACCGATATTCCGTGAAAGAGGAATGCGTGGCTCATCCCAAACAAGGATTTTTCGACGCCGTCATTTTCCTTCATCAATAATAGCTTAGTTGTATTTTAAAAGAAAAATATTAGTCAAGGCAGTTATCATGAGAGAGCAACATTAAAGAAATCCGCTGTTGCGAAAAAACAGGAAAAGTAGAGAAGAAATTGTCGACTGACCTGTTGGGTGATGGGGCGCCGATCTTCGGGTGGCACATCGACGTACGTGGCTGAAACTCGCTTTATCAGAATACACTTCACAGCGACGGCCCAGCGGAAGCTATCAGAACAACGATGCTGTCGGAATGTAGTAGAAGACAAGGCGAAGACGATGATGAAGAAGAAGAACTCGAGTATAATGCCACAATTGGAACCAGTTTCACGGCCACTACTATACGACCGAATGAGTGCTGCTGCTGCAGCGAATAGGGTAATTGCTCACGAATTAGGGCTTTCAACGTGAGAACAGGAAGAGGAGATGAGACGACAGTGGAAAACCGATCTGTACTAGGAAGAACTGTGCAATTGAAGGGCCGAACACGGTAAGATCACAGTGACATCCCATCTTTGGAAGCGGCTTGCTCTACTTAACACCCTATCGTAGGCATCCAGTTAATCTACAAACTTCGCACCAAACACTTATAGGGCAACAATTGGTAGAAAAAGTATTTTAAAGGAGAAAAAAACATGGAACCATACATTATTAACACATCACGCAGGTATCTTCAAAAAAGCGACGACGACCTTAATTCTATTTGCAAGAATTTATTTTAATTCATGCTTACCACTGAAGTTTCCTTTTACCAAACTAGAATTATAGTAGAGGTTCACTACATAACCTGCTCATAAACCAAACCCTATAAAAATATAAATGATAATTACTGTTCGTCCGTCCGTTCATGCGTCCGCACGAAATCGTTGGTCACTGGAAGCACCCCAAGGATTCGATAGCCTATACCATTTTCGAACTTCACATACTCACTTAATAACCATACCGTCAGTTATTACCTATTTCAGACAAAGTTTGAACCATAATTTTCAATAAAAAATAAACAATGAACGTATGGCCATAATTTATCAAGGCATTAGATACCACTTAGCACTCCTTAATACTAAGCATGAGCACAAGTAACCAAATATAACCGTAAGTGGCACTTATTCCAAGCAACGTTGAAACCGCAATATTTAATAAGCAAATATTTCACAAAATAAACACTTAATCATAATTTAATGAAATTTAATAATTAGTTAGGTGTGCTAGCAAAACTTAAATCTTCAAAAAAAAAAACAATTTGTGCTTGCAACACAATGCTCTTTTCGATATTTACCACTTATTATAGGTGCCAGATATATTGTTAAGAAGTTTCCTTAATTTCCTTCTGAACTTAATTCTGCACATAAAAATGATAACCCGGCTGTCGGAGCATCCGCAAAATTATTGGCCATGGGAAGAATTTTACGAGCTCTCTATCGAGTTTAGCATTTGAGGTTTTTGCTTAGCACTTGAGCACTTAAAAAGCCTCAATTTGAAAATCCCTTCAAGACTATAGCCTTTGGGTCAGTATTGCAAGAGGACAACGATATCGATTTTTGTTCAGAATGGATTACTTGAAGCAGGAATCACTGGAATTTCTTGACCCGTGGAAGGACCTCACAATAAGCGAACGATAGAGGCCGGGA
This sequence comes from Heligmosomoides polygyrus bakeri, assembly GCA_947359475.1. Taxonomy (NCBI): domain Eukaryota; kingdom Metazoa; phylum Nematoda; class Chromadorea; order Rhabditida; family Heligmosomidae; genus Heligmosomoides; species Heligmosomoides polygyrus. The sequence continues at coordinate 20,202,260 of OX375868.1, forward strand.
AAATCAATCGAAAATCTGTATGGGTGCGCCACGCATTCTGCTTCTGAGAGTATTGTAAACAGTTTTGATGCATATTTGGCCTACACAATGACTTATATTGGCCAGGTGATGGATAGGTCAGCGTTTAACCCTATCGAGACAATGTAGCACCGACTAACCAAAGGTAGGAATTGTTGAACTGGGCTGGAGCTGAGCCAAGAATCTGGTATTACAGTGGAGAAGACACCCACCGCGACAGTGGGTGCCTTCTCCAACTTCGCTACCTTACGTCCTTAAAAATATGGACAAAATGGTAAAAAAGCGATAAAACAGGAGATGAAGCACAGCTCGTTTAGTTGAAAGAAGGAAGAGGACAAAGGAACTAGACGATGCAGTATGAATGTCTGCGAGTGAGAAGTAAGAAAATTTTGAACGCGATGGTCCAGAGGAGGAGTAACAACGAATAAACATAAGAAGAAGCAGAAGAAGAAAGACGACGAAAGGTAGGATACATCATCTATCACGCCATCTTCGCAAAGAACAATGCCACTTATAAAAATCATAATTGTAGTAGATTTAATAGCGCAGGTATAGCCGTTTTTACAATTCTATCTAGATGTACATAAATCGGTCATTTTACTAAAAAAGACTAAAAAATAAAATTCTATTTATAAAGGATAAAGGATAAAGGACGGCGTTACTCAGTCCCTTCTGGGATGCGCCAGCGCATTCTACATACTTCTACGGGATGTCGTGGAGGCGATTTGAATGCGTATTTGGCCGTACAATGACCTGCGGTGGCCAGACGATGAACAAGTCAGCGCTTTATCCTTCCCAGACAAGTCTGGTATCAATTCACCGACCCCGGAGGGATGGAAGGTTTGGTTGGCCTGGGCGGGAAATCCGAACCAGGAACCTGGTATCGGGTACACGCACCCAAAATTCTATTTATACTATTAATAAAAAGCGCATAAATACAGTCGGGCTGGTTCTAAGAACCTGACCTCTTAGTGACAACTTTGACCGCTGTGCCTCCATATGTAGGCGGAAGAAAGCACTTTGCTGCATCGGAGCAGCGTCAAGTGAGAAGACGATTTCCGATGAACCGAAGAAAGCCGGCGTATGCTCGGCGCTACTCAGCTACTCGATCGCCCGAGCGAATCTGACCGGTATTACGGGTGGAGGAGAACTGTGCCAGTCGGTGACGTCTAAAGTACGGACGGTTGAGGCTAGCCCGTCGTCTCGCCGTACGCCGCCCGTCGCTTGGAAATTGGAAATTGACGTCGACGGAAAATGCTCGGCTGTTCTTATGGACGGGAGAGAAGGCGAAGAAACGCTGAGGAAACGGGGCTTCTAGGACAGGGCTTTCACCTGAACCACAGGTTAATGAAAGAACATCGTAGTACATACTTCTATCTGAGGGCGCCCTCAGCGCAGTTGCAAGAAGCGCCGGCTTTCGTCCGCACCTCGAATCGAGGTTCTTGGTTGGAAGCCTTCCACTCCTCTAAATTCGTAACAGACTTGTCTGAGAAGGAAAAATCATGTTCCTCGAATGGCCACCGCAAGTCATCGTGTAGACCTAATACGCATTCAAAGTGCTTCCACGTCATCCCCTAGAAGTTGAATGCTTGGCGCATCCCAGACGAGATTAAATATCACCTTTTTTATTTCTTATTTTCTGCTATCTTTTAGCCAAGAAAAAAATTAATGAAAGCTTAAAATAACTGCTGGAAATGAATGATAACACTGATGATACACCACAAATTTTAGCACGTTTTCTCACCACTAGGACCATCGTCTGGATGTGGTAAAAAGCCTTTGTTATTTATAAGCCTATGGTGTCGCAAGACCTACATACTTTCACGATTTTATCACTGCTAAACATTCATATTTTGCTTCAATTTTCCACCATATTCCTCACTCCTGCTTGCTCATTCCTTTTCATTGTTTTTCTTTTCCTACCTTTCTGTGGTTTTTAGGGGAGTAAAACAATAAACAAATGAATAAAAATAAAATACGAAGTTCTACATTAGTTAATTCCTTTGCGGGATGAATTTCGCACTTTACTCCGTAGAGATGTGGTGGAGGCGATTTGAATGCGTGTTTGGTCAGCACAATAACATACGGTGACCAGCCGATGAACAAGTCAGCGTTTTATCCTTCCCAGACAGATCTGGTACCAATCCACCAACCTGAGGGAAAAGAAAGGATTAGTTGGTCTGGAAAGGGTCCGAACCAAGAACATTGAATCGGAACGCGCGCGACAGCCGGTGATTTTACCAACTGCGCTATCGCGTAGTCTAAATAAATAAAAATTCAATAAATGAATGTTCATCTATTTGGATCATTGGCAATGTTAGGTAGGATATATGAAGTGCACTAAGCAACTGGAAGAACCATAAGGCGTTATCCATCAAACCCACTCAGTCGAACAAACTGTCATTCAACAAGGCGGAATGCAAAATTCCCAATTTGTTAAGGGTTGCGGCTATACAGGGTGCGTAAAAAGTATTGACGCAGTAAATGGCGGTTGTGGAAACAGTATTGCGCAGTAAGTTTTAAAATATTCATTTCAGAAATATGGAAAATGATCTTGCAAACACGACAGAATAAGTCGTAATTGACATCGGCTCCTTTACTGTGAATACAGGAGCGAAAACGGCGGAAAAATTCATGAGCACGCGCCGCAAGTATTCGCTTGGATTTTGTTCGGTGCTTCGAACAGGGTAGCCTTCTGCGACTGGTCACTTCTGTTGAAAGTAGAACAGACCTCATTCTTCAAAATCACCTAGAAAGAGTAATCCAGCGGATTCATGTTTAAGCTGTGCTGGTCTGAGAAGCTGTCCACACCTGCGCGCGTTATCTGTTTGCCGTTATGGGACAGAGGTTGACAATTTTTGATTTGAACGTTATCGTGCTTGAACATCTCGTAATCATCATCTGTTATGACAGAGCCGTGGCTGACGTTTGGGTTGCTGACCTCTTTCCTCACCAACTGTTTCGAACAGCGCCAATTCTCTTGTTAAGGAAGTATTCAGCTGTCTGGGTAACAGACAAAAAAGGACCACCGTAACGGTGACGATCATGTTTCTTCAGTTTTTTCGTGAGTGTTTTTTGTGCACAATACAGACAACAAAAATAACACACAAAAATCTAGAGGGGTAGAAACAGAAAGCTGGAGCTGAAACAAAAAGTAGGTGCGTCAATACTTTTTACGCACCCTGTACATGAAATTACGTCAAACTGGACACTTTTCAAATCAAACTGGACATGTTTCTTAAAAATTAATGCTTCTCAAATCAAAGTAAACGTCTTCCAAATCGAGACGAACTCCTTGCTAAAAAATAGTTACAACATTTTTTTTGTTAGAGGAAAATTTGGTATGACTCTCTTTGGTTTTCCTAGTTCGGCTGTCGGAATGAGTAAAATAATTTGTTTTATTTTTCGAGTAAAGTAAAAATAAAGCTTTGTTTTAAAGCGTAAAAAGGCAGCAAAAATTTAGTGCCATAGACAAGATCATGCCGTGCACTCAAATAGCTTATCGCGGTTTTTATTCGGCTGATAGTGTAAAGGCTGGTTTAGAAAATCAAAGTGAGGATGTGTGTGCTTTTTACGACTGTTTTCGTTATATCGCTTACATTTGTGAAATTCCATGAAAACAGAAATTCCACTATCAGACAAGTAGAAACTGCAACTCCCTGGACAAGAACAAGGCGCAACCTCTTCACATGGCACTAAAAAATGGCCGCTTTCCCGTTCTATGGAACAAGCTTTAAAGCACAATTTTTCTCAAAAATGAGAAGTTCAAAAAATTTCAAATAGTGTGTTCATTTACAAGGTAAGTGAAATAAAACTTTAAAAAAACTATTTTAAAATTTTTCTTGAACAAAAAAAATTAACCTTTTTGAAAAGTCTCCAGTTTAACGTAGAAAAAGATCGTTCTGATTTGGAAAATGTTCACTTTGATTTCAGAAGCATCAAGTTTGTTAAGAACAGTGGGCAATTATACGTGAAAATGTTCATTTGTTTCAAAATGCAATATTCTACAGACGTCAAGCCGATGTCATCAAGATTCCAGCCACTGCATCTAAAAGGTGCCAAAATTATGCTCCAGAAAAATTGCCACAGCAACGCGTTTGCCAACACAGCTGCTTTTCGATGAAAAATGTTTAAGTTAAGAGCCGAAATTGCTATGCGAGAAAATTGGCAATTTATACGAAGACATTCGCCTGGGTCTCATCCATCGTGTTTGTTCCCGTTTTTCTAATGCTGCGCCCTACACACTACGACAGATGCCAATTTTTATAAGCGAAAATGATTTTCAATAACTGATGGACTAGTAGATCTTAACCTCCTAAAAAATCTAGCGCAAATGCACCCATCTTCGACATATGCATAGATGTTTTGCGTGGTTTGGGTGGGAGCTGAACTTTCCATCAACTCAGAGCCCGTGCCCCAATTGACTGCGCCACACGCACCCAGCACAATGAGCACCTCCGCCTATACACACCCACTAGGCGCGTGGTAGGTTTACCTTCTATTCACGGCCCCTTGCGAGATAATGCGGCGTACGGAGCTGCAATGCTGGCGTTTCTCAGAGGGTTCAAAAATCACGAAGAAAGCATTATCCGCTCGCTCTCGTTACAGAGAGATTCAAGAGAAACGCAATGAATAACTACGGGAGTGACACTCTGCTACAAAGATGGCAGGCTACTGCACGCCTTCTCCTGGTTCAGGAATCCCACTTAGTATCTTCAAGAGAGGCTGGTCTAGGTGCTCCAGAAAATCCGGTCACAATCGGGAAGGACATAGACTGTGGCCCAAAACATTCATCCAATCGCGTCATGTGGTAATGAAGTAGCTGAACATAACAGTATGGGCTCACTATGGGTCGCTTTTGAATCACTTCTTCTCCTTGCTGACTCTTGGTTGCTTAGTGAAGCATCTATACACGAAGGCTTCCATGCAAACGACGTTGTGCTTGTAGCGGGCATCCAACAGGAGGGAAAGAACAGCCTGTGAGCGAATGTGGAGAACACGAGTTCATCGGCTCTTAGCAGTACAATGGACCCATGCGAAGACTGCTGGGAGAGGTCATCGAGAAGATATGTACAGGAGTTCCGGTACCTCCAGAGTCAATTATCCGAAAAAGGAAGTGTGGTTTAGTGCAAAATGGACAAGGATAAAAAAAATTACTGCGCTAATCAACCACTTTTTGGATGCGCCACCCATTTTACTTCCGCTTGATCTCGAGGGGGCAATTTGAATGAGTATATGCCCTATACAGTCACTTGCAATAGTCAGCGGAAAGTCGACTTAATGTTTTGTCCTCCACGGACGAGTGTGATACCAAAACGCCGACCGCGCTGGGATGGAAGGCCTAGGCGGGAAGTCCAGACTAATTGTAAGAACCTTCAGTGGAATGCGAGCGACAGCCGGCGCCTCCCTCTACTACCCTACCACGCACCAAGAGAGCAAGATGAGCACGTAGAAACTATACGGATGAGCAAAGGAACCTGCTAGCATAACGACGTTAACATCTTCTGAGAAGCTGGAAATTCATTATTAAGGAAGTCATCAGGTATGTGACATTGGGAAAGTTTCCGCGAGAAAGGTTCCAGAGAAAGGAGGGAATATGTCATCAAGAGAGTGGTCTTGGAGGATTCGACGCTTTGATAGAAGACGTCCTGGGAGGGTGGACCAGAAGAACAGCTGGGCACCCGACCAAAACTAAGCACTCTGAAGAGGAAGAGACCGGGAAGGTGGATATCAATCTTGGTAATTAGCTGTGTATAAACTACGGAAGTCTAGGGCGTTATCTACTTCTGTAGTTGGCATCAAGATCATGGCTATTCATGAAGGATAGGCATGGTAATGCAGCACATCTCCTGCAACGTTCGTTTCACCAGTCTCACCTTATTTGATCGTCTAGTTGTAAGAATAAGAACCTAGACAACCCTTAAGCTGTGTTAAGATAATGTCACTATGCAGAAGGGATTACGGAATCCTACATAGGTTACCAAGGCAAATGCACTGAACCACCCTGGTCTGCCGCCCATTCAGCGCATTCCTGCTGAAGTGGTTCTTAAACAGTTGGAAGTAATCGAATTATTGAAGTGGAAGGTTCACGGAACACTTACAAAGCACTGCGACTTAGCAACAGCCACAGAAGCAGCTCCAGCAGAGGTTTGAGCCTATGGAGGCCCGAACAGACCACCCAGCGTAGCGAGCAGCGACAACACTGGCACGCGACAGGCTACATACAGCGGACTACAGAATGCCATGCACGTACTTTTTGCAGAATGCGGAACCGGAACTCGCACGCGCACCAGACCACCCAGGCAGCAGGGTTGCGAGGCGAGTAAACCGAATGACTGACTGACTGACTGAACTCATGGATGTTGAGGTCGCGCCGCGAACTTCGGTGGCGACGGGTTAAGCCGAGGGTAAATATGGAGGGGCTCCGAAAGACAAGCAACGACGTCGGCGATCACATTCGTCGTGTCGTCGTGATTAGACACCTCCTATCAACGTCGTGCTATGAACTTCGTGAGCGAAACGCGTAGGAGGCGATTAGACTCGGCGCTTCTCAATCGCAGCTCATCACTGATGCCTTAGCTTGGTAAATAATGCCAAGAGTTGGCGGTAGATGACGTCAAACCTAGAAGAAGTGGAGTGGAATTAACGTCAACGATGGGCGCCACAGATCAGAACGTGATAAGATAAAGAACACTTCAATCTTTCAAGGCACTTGTCTTCAATGTGGCGCGCATGTACAGACGGGAACACCTCAGCGAATCACAGTCAGCCAAGTAGAACACCCTCCGAACGCGCGTCACTCATTTAGGACATAGGTCGAACATTCCTGCACTGGTGGGATAGAAGCCTACATACATAGTAAATGCGCTCTGATTAGTCTGGTGTGACCTCCTCCCGCATAGTCACATAGAGGGTGACCCCCGGACTAAGTACATATCATAGCATGAGAGGCGCACTACGTGCCAAGTCATTTAGCATGTATTCTCTGTTGGGCCGTATAGCGCAGTTCAAGGAAACATCGACATTGAGAATGGGCTCAAGGTTCAGCTCCCGCCCATTCAATCTAGACCTCCAAACCACCCATTAGACTTTTCTTGGACGCACAAAACACTGGTATTCCCACCGGCGGACCACACAAGCTATTATTTTGGCGAAACCCTTATTCAAACGTTCCCCAACATATTTCGTAGAAGTAGAATGCATGGCGCAGGATCTATCCTAATCGGGGGGGGGAGCATATGGTGGCTTACGTCTCAAAACTTAAGCTTGAGTTTCATCGAGAATTTCGGCTGCCCCATGGTGCTAGGCCTTTCATTTAAATTCGGACGATTTGGTGTGTGGCATGAGACGACTTATGCAAATGGTAGTTTACTGTTGCTCCGTCTAGGATTAATCGCATGGCGCATCACGAACAGGGAGAAAGTGGAGCCGACGTTTGCCCTTTATTCTTTGTAAATAGTCAAGGTCAGGATAGCAACAACTCATGTAGAGGCCGTTTTTGAAAGCTCTAAAAACTATTGATGAAAAATTTGAAAGCAAATTTTTCTGTGCATTAATATAAAGGATAAAGGATAAAGGACGGCGTTACTCAATCCCTTCTGGGATGCGCCAGCGCATTCTACTTCTACAGGATGTCGTGGAGGCGACATGAATGCGTATTTGGCCATACAATGACTTGCGGTGGCCAGCCGATGTACAAGTCAGCGCTTTATCCTTCCCAGACAAGTCTGGTACCAATTCACCGACCCCGGAGGGATGGAAGGCTTGGTTGGCCTGGGCGGGAAACCCGAACCAGAAACCTGGTATCGGGTGCACGCGGCAGTCGCGCCTCCTCCGACTGCGCTACACGCGCCCTGTGCATTAATATATAATTAATTATTAATTCAAAATATCAAAGATAAACAGAAAGGCGATGTGAGGAGGAAAAAAAGAAAGAAAAGAAAGCCTACTTGTTTCTCTAAGTTATCGGTGGTATTCGTAGTTTTATCTATATCTGGTTGTTCTCCTAGTTTTCTCTAAAACTATATTCTCTACATGAAACGTTTCAACATCAGACCACCTTTTCAAAACTAGCCATCTCTAGGAAACTTCTGGTACCAAGGCTGTACATACTCCAATCTACTTGCGGGGAAGGTATCGTGCCCAAATGCGTTTTGGATTCATCAATTCATCAGTGCAACTGGGAAGCCAGATATAAACTCGTAGACGAAAATACCGCGGCCCCGCGTTTTTTCCTTTTCCTTTAGAAAAATGCTAAAAATTACTGGAATTTTAAATAATTTTCAACGATTTTTAACTATTTGCAAGATGTGGGCTCTCGAACAATTTAGCACATTTTCTGCTTCTTATTCTTTTTTTCAGCGCTTGTCCTGATTACTAACAGTTTACTACATACTGGAATATTTTAGTATCCTAATGCTATAGGCAGTTGAGCGTATCATAAGATAGTTCTTGGACATACCTAATAATTTCAGCACACCACACAGCAGATATTGAGGCAGTTCTAAAGCAAGCTATCCGAAATGTTTACTCCAACCAGAACAGGACTGACTGACTCAGAGTGAGCAATATTTAGCCCCACGCCACTTAGCCTTTGCCTACCGTTCTTTAGTCCTCTCGGCTAAAGAACGGTAGGCAAAGGCTAAGTGGCGCCAGCCGTGTTTGTACAGTCGGCGGCGGCAGCGGTAGCACGTGAGGTCGAGTTTCTCGGGTGCCAAACGATTAACCCGGCCGGGAGTCGAACGCAAATAATGTGCTGCTGCTCCACACAGCAATTAACACACTGACTGACTGACTGACTGATAGAGAGAACTAGTTCGTGCGGAGACAGGACCGTCAGCAATTCCGCTCCATTTAGGCTACCATAGTTGTTTTGCCTCTAGGGAAAAACCTTTGTCTGCAGATTTATTTATTTTGTGTGTAGAGACCACGGAGATAACCGATTCAGAAGCGGTTAAAGAACAGCAATTAAAACAACCATAAACCAAAATATTAAGTTGTCCCATAACTCCCCGCGGATCTATCCTAGTCCGGGGGGCCACATAACTAAAAAGTGTTATATGTAACAAATTCACTTGGGACTTACCGAGCGGCTCCTACAGAACAGTACAGGACCCTAAACAAGAAAAACTCACCAAGGTAAAACAAACAATTACATTTGTTGCGGTTGTAAGTCATCGAAGTTGTGTGCCCTCCTCACCATGTTGGATCCTGGTTACAACATGTCAGGCGGTGGTCAGTACGCGGCAAACCTCCATTGCCTTACTCTTTGCCCCCCGAAGCGGTTGTAAGAACCGCGGCAGTTTAATTTTTTTGTTCGCTCGTTGGTTCTTTCTTCCTTTTAGGTCCTCTCGAGTCATTCACGAACCGCTCGGTAAGTCTCATTTCGATTTGTTAGATAAATTTTAGATATGTGCCCCCCCCCCCGGACTAGGATAGATCCTTCCCGCCATTTTTTTCAACGACTCATTGCGGACTTCGCTGGCGGTCTCTTGCATAGCGCTGCATAGTTTTCAAAAGAGAATGATTTGCTCTATCAGAGCGTGTATTGCATTTCTTTTTTCATCCTTAGTTTTGTCAATTTTTAAGTCGTTAAAGTGAAAAGTGAAAAAGTGAAAAAGTGGCCATCTGCGTAGTTGTTCTCTCCGCTTACGTTTGAAATTTTTTGCGCAGTTTTTTATAGCATTTTGAAGACAATGCTCTGTACTATAAGATTACTTGTTGGACCTATTTGCTCACTTGATTTTTAGGTCATCAAACTGGGACATGCGAAGGAGAAAATTTATTTTTACCGACAGCTCCTGCTCTGTGGTAGGACTTTTTTGCTTGGCGTCATATGTCGTTCGTTAGAGAATGTCTTGCTCTAAAAGAATTTGTGTCGCGTTTATTGGCTCATGCTGATTTCTATCGAATATCAACAACTGAAAGTTCGATGGCCATTCTCATTTTAATGACCTACAAATTGACAAAATCCAGAATGAAAAAAAACGCAATAATGCTCTTATAGAGCCAATAATTCTCTTGCGAATGCCATATAGCGCTATGCAAGGAATCGCTGGCGGAAACCGCAATGAATCGTTGAAAACAGCATCGGGACTTACATATGGGACAACCTAATCATAATTCCTCAAAAAGGGATAAAGTAGGAACCGTCGTGGAGATAAGTAACTGTCAACGAGTCTTCTGAACTGCCTCAAAGGGCTAGGTAGAACGTTTTTCTTTGAAAACCTAAAAAAACTCGGTTCTTGCTCGATTAGTAAGGAGACCTAATCGCACATTACTTTTTGCCGTTGGGATTCTGATGTTCCACTGCCACCTTTCGTGTTATTAGGTTGTAACGAATTAAATGGCACTGGCTCGCGCCATTTTTTGGCGCGTCTTTACGCGTTTGATCAAGAACAGACCGTAACATGTGGCATATCATTTAGAAGCGCTAACTTTGCTCTACCGGTGAGTACCAAATTTTCTATGTAAAAGTGGGAAAACTTTAGAGTTTTATTGACTTTTTTGCAGATGGACAAAAGGGTAGTCCGAGGCATTTACTTGTATGAATTCAAGCTGGGCACTACAGCAAAGGAGGCGGACGAGAAGATCAACGCCGCATTCGGTCAAGGATGTTCCACAATTCGGACGGCGTATCGTTGGTATCAGAAGTTCCGGAATGGAGATGAGAGCTTGGAAGAACATGAAGGTCGTGGGAGGCATAGTGATGTTGATGAGGACAAGCTGAGAGATGTGGTAGAGGAGGATCCACACACAGGTACCAGGGAGATAGCGAAGTTCTTGGCGTCAGTCACAACACAGCTGCCCGGCATCTGAAGGAAATTGGAAAGACCAAAAAGCTGGAAAGATGGGTGCCTCACGAGCTGTCTGAGGAGCAAAGAAACCGACGATATGAGATCTCGTCCGCACTGCTTCTACGGGCGACAACAGGCGACGATCGGCACAGTGTGTGGACAGCGATGAGAGCCCCAAGGTTTTTGCGAAGCCGGAATTGCACCAAAAGAAAGTAATGGTGACAGTACGGTGGTGTTCGCTGGGAATTATTCACCACAGATTCCTCCCTCCCGGTAAATCCATCACGGCAGAGAAGTACTGCATTGAAATTGAAGAAATGATGAAAAAGCTGAAGGATATCCGGCCGGCCTTGGTAAACCGAAGGCGAGTTCTCCTTCTGCACGACAATGCTCGCCCCCATGTAGCACGAATGACGTTGCAGAGATTGAATGAGCTGAGCATTGAAACTCTACCACATCCTCCGTTTTCTCCCGACCTCTCCCCAACAGACTACCATTTCTTCAAGCATCTTGGCGACTTCTTGGTAGGGAAAATATTCAAATACCAACAGGATGCCGAAAGTGCCTTCGAAGATTTCGTCAATTCCAGAACTTCTGATTTTTATGCTACTGGGATAAAAAAGCTTGTGTCACGGTTGGCAAGATGTGTAGAATCATAAGGTTTTTATTTCGATTAACAAACTTGCCTACAAGCCGAGATATTAACTGCTTAAATTTACAGTGGTTCAGTGCCATTTATTTCGTTACAACCTAATAGAAGAAGCAACGGAATACAAATCCTGGACTGGAGTGCCGTGCCTAACATACCAGCTATCGTTTTATAGATCATAACAAGATCATACTTTCGCCTACGGTGCAGAAGTGTAGACAAGTTACAGCAGCAATATTAATGTTTTACGTTGCTTAGCACAAACGGTAGAAAGCAGAGTGATGCCATATGTACTCTACAATACCGCTCATGTCATTTGGTTTTGAGCGTGATAAAGCCAAAACCCGCCGTTTTCTTATAACTCCCTTCAAATTAGTCTGTTCTGAAAACAAACACTACCATTCGAATCCAATGTGGGTGATCTATCCAGCTATGTATCAGCGATGTAGCGATCATCCAGTAGTTCTAGAAAGATTTAGTTTTCGCAGCCTACAGGGTGTCTCAAAAAATGTATACACTGTTTGAAAGGCAATAACTTTGCTCGCAGCGAAGGTACTAAAAAAGCTAAAACTCACATGAGAGGTTTCAAAAATAGAAATTTTCTGACATATGAGAGGCATGGAATGCGCCATGCACTAGTCTGCAGTTTTGCATTTTATACTCGATTGATTGTGTTTCGCTTGAATACTTGTCATAATTTTTCACGTAGTGGTCTTATTGATTGATTTGTGTTTCTTCTAATGTTTAAAACTTAAAAATACATTGCTGCTTAAAAAAATGCAGTTTAACCTAAAATATGAAGGTATGGTTTGAAAGGTTCTAACATTGCCGCTAGTGAAGCACACTTTAAGATGTTTAAGACACATATGAAAGCGCAGGGTAACGAAATTGCTGTGGCGTGTAAATAATCATGATTGGGCCATGCTCTCGCCTAAAACCTTGCACATGCTCGCGAGCTGCTATTTCTCCCAAAAACCAAAGAGGCGCGAGCTGTAATATAGTATGGGTCTCACATAGAACTTGAAAGCGAGACTCAGGGTTAATAAGGTTTGTTCGAAAAAAAATATGAAAAGGCTGTACACAATGAGATCAGCATTTTGATATTATTTCACAGCGGTTCCTGAAAGAAAGTTTCGTGTCTCAAATGAACCATAAATAAAGTAGTTACGCTTCTGTTCATCCACAAGCACATTTCAATTAAGACCGTAGTGTTTAATTAACGAAGCAATTTTCGAACCCTTGAAACTGTCTCAACTTTACGTGAACCCGACTTGGAAAAAACCATTGACCTTCTACATACATAGAAAGCGTCCAAAACAGTCCCACCAGAATGCTTATGTACGATGACGTGGGCGTCGACGGACTCCAGTTCAATGCAATGCAGATCTCGAGGGCTCTAGACTTTGCCCTCTATCCACTGGGAATTAGAATAAATGCAGCGGATTTCATCATGCTCAAAGTTCTTGCTAATAAACTATCCATCTATCCAAGGATTTCTTTGATACATAGTCTACTGACAAGATCCATTGAAAGAGAGCTCCAACTCTGGGTAGGTAATATAGGGGCAGCATCTAACGAGAGCTTCCTCAGCGAGACAAGCGTGGTTTAATGGATGCGCGACATCACTCCACACGACAAAACTAGCTTCTTCCACATCTGACAACGGGTTGAAACCAGAGTTAGGAAGCGAATAAGCTTAGCTATCAAAGCCAAAATGTACTCTCTATTTGCAAAAATGGGATCAGTCCACAGAGCAGGTCGCATGGACAGCCCTCGAATCGAACCCTCGACCCCCTCTCGTAAGCCGGCCTCGCTACCCACTCAGCCATCCAGTAGCTGACAACACCGTTGCAAATGAATCACTTGGATGTACACTGCCGCTTCGTCTTCGAGACGTAGGAAATTATCATATATTACTATAACTAAACCTTCTGTAAGTTAAGTTCAGAGCACGACAGGGGCTATTCTAGGTGTCACTTTTGCCTTATCAGCCCGCACTGAAGCGATACCGTTTTTGCCATTTTCGGACCATCCAGTGGCCCGTAGCAAAAACGAAACACAGTTCTGTGATCCACGTCCGATGCCCTACAAGGCCATATAGGTCTCGTTGAGAATCTTTGGGGGAAGTTCATGGGCTTCCCTTATAAGGCACTGTTCCAAACAAACATTTGAAAGTATGTGCTCACTGAAAAAGTGTTCGTAATACACGCTCTACAATAGTTTTTCACACAAATTTTCATTGAACAAATAATTATTTTGTCGTTGTTATAAGGTGTAAAAAACGATTCTACCTAGTAAATAAACCCATTTAATTTATAAGGTATTTTTTGCCATTACCTTGAAACGAAGCTTTGTCAAACTTTTCAAAAATTTGTTTCTTATTGCCTGAAAAGTGGTCGATTCAAAATGAAAGGTGTCCGGGATGAAGTGAAAACAGCAGAAAGGACTGAAGCCATTAAGTTTAGCTTTTGAGGAATTTAGGCTTGAAAACAAAACCTTAAAAAATCAGGAGTGCTCGGGTCATCACTATTGAATGACATTCTTCAAAAAACGTGAGTAGCGAGGATGACAGAGAGAAGAGAAACGAGCAATCTTTGCCAAAGCGGTCGAATTCTGCAGAAAGAAGCGCTTTCTTCCAGCCACGCTATTGGCTGCCTTACATCTATGAAATTCGTAATTGATGAGCATGTATGAGTTATCTACGAAGAACGCTGCAGAAAAATGTCCATCGCTTAATGGAGGAAGACCCCTTGTCCCAGAGAGGTTTCAAGAGGTAGATGAAGAAAAATGTGTGGGTATGCCTGGCATTGGTGTGAAGAGAAGAGAATCTCCTCCAAAATACGGCAAACATAGGCGTATTTGCGCGTTTCGCCTCAGAATCCCCCAAAAGTGGATTTGACGGCGACGGCGACGGCGAAATCGAGAAGTGAAGTAGAGTATTATCTATGACTAAGGCTGATATCCTGTTCGACTGGCGACCTCGCCCACCGAGGGAGGGGAGCTGACTCAGTCGGCCGGCAGGTCGACTTAGGCAAGCCACTAGCTGAGGTTCGGACTTGCCCTTTAAAGTAGACCATTCGTCTAGGAAACCCGATGACGCTATAGAAGATTAGATGGCTTGGGAGGCTTGCAGAGCAGCCCTATAGAACGCTAGACGAACATCTCCTTCTGTAGGAGAAGGTACCTCGGGAGGGGCACCAATAACATAGTGAGGAATATGGTAGGTCGGATTGAGCACATTTTTGCGCAAAATCAAAAAACATCCGAAGACTCCTGAAGAAAAAACCAACGGCGGCTGAAGGAGAAGGCTTCAAGCCAGTGCGCACAATAAAATAGATAAAGCAAGTCGTCTTAGTCAAGAATTTATGGCTTCAGGCTTCACGTCCTTAGAGGATTGCCCAAGCGATTAGAATGTATGTATGGACTTCCGAGCTTAGAACATGAAGAATTCACGGTCGTTACTGAGTCAAGAGTCTCACAACGCACACAGAAGAGAGCGATAGAGGATCGAAAAAGCTGCGTCCGAAAAGGACGAAAAGGACTCAATGTGGAAAGCTGGAATAGATGTCATTGAAATTTCAAAAGCGAGATATAGGATGTGAACTCTATTTTTAAAGGTATTTCGGTACTTGTTGTAATACTGACCCTGACGCGTTCAACGACTGCTCTGGTCCGGTTTAGAATGTGGCAAATTTTATCACATAGATCACACTCCAATGTTTCTTTTCCAACAGTAACGAGTTACATCCCTCTTAATGCCGGAATATCATGTCAAGAACTCGTTCACAGATAGTTCACGGTAAAGAATACCTAAATTAAAGGTGAATAAAGCTTCCAGTGGTTTAACATACATTATTTTCGGAATCATGCTAAAAATTAAGTACTCTTCGGATCAATAAGGCATTTTGCCGGGAATAAAATATAAGAAACAAGTGCTCCGTCACGCCTATCGGCGTGCCTCGCACTTGCTCGCTTCGCGCGATGTTGCAGTATCACTAAGCTGAGGACAATCACATCGAGCCAGCTGCTCTACTTGTACAGCTTCCTTCCCCACATTGGATTACAAAAGGCTTGCAGTACGTACAGTGTATGGTATGATAGGACGATCTATTGGTTCCTCACTTCTGGTCCTCTCTCAGTGAAAACGTCTTCGGCACAATTTCTGAATCCCCAGCACATTGGACGACGTCTTAGGCACGTCTACCTGACCCTCAAACACGTTGAGCGACGTCTTTGACAAGTCTTCTGAGTCCCATGTACTTCATGCGACGTATTCCGCACGTCTTCCGAATCTCCTGGCACGTAGAAGACGTCTGGGTATTTTCCGCTATTTTTGCGCCACGTAATTTGATGAGTATCCATTGACGGTGTTCCGTACTGCAAAAACGAGCATCAGATTGTGTTCAGCTACCGCGCTTACCCCAGGGCTGAAGTTTTCAGGCAGGTAGAAGACGTCCACGTATTTTCCGCTATTTTCCCGGAACGTAGTTTGATCATTATCGATCGATGGGGATCGATACTTTGAAAATAAACTTTAGATTCGTTTTCAGCGACCTCGTTTGTCTTGGGGCCGAAGTTCCCAGGCAGGGAGAAGACGTCTGGGTATTTTTCGCAATTTTCGTGTCGTAATTTTCCCCTATTTTCCCTCCCCCGAATTTTCCTCCTATTTTATAATTTCTGCGGCGGCGAATTTCAAATTTTCAATTCAGTTCATTACTTAACAACTACAAAGTAAAATGAATTGAGATAATCTCCATTTTGCTCCACTACACTGTTCCAAAGGCTGAGTAATTTTCTAATTCCTCTCGCGTAAAGACTATAGTTCTGGAGTCCTACCATTGCTGAATCCAATTTTTGAGGTCTTCATGCGTTTCAAAATATTTTTCTCCAATTTCTTGTATTAGAGCACGGAAGAGATGGTAGCTGGTAAGGGCGAGGTCAGGTCAGGGCTATACGGTGGATGTGGCATTACCTCCCAGCCCAGCTTCTTATTGTTTCTCGTGTCAGTCTTGCAACATGGGGTTTTGCACTGAGTGTCTGACAGGGTATGTGGAGTCCAAGCTCCAAATTTCCATACGATGCCAAGACCCTTCAGCTGGATTCCCACTATCCTATGAAACAATTTGAGCTTCTCTGCCAGTTGACGCGTCGTCTGCCTACTGTCGGTACGAAGAAGAAGGAGTAGTTCAGTGTCGTCCAATTCAGTTGGCCTTCCTGACCTTGCTTTGTCCTCGAGTGAATAATCTCCCTTTAAAGACTTTCCGAACCACTCATAACAGGCGCTATGAGTAGTATAGTAG